>CAMZMU010000042.1:15365172-15965172 GCA_947311845.1 Poa pratensis | reverse complement strand
TATGCCAGAACCCATCTGTCCTTTGTGCATAGTAAGGTTTAGTATAACTGTAGTAGGTTCAGTTCCTTTTTTTGGTTGTCTCTCTGATTTTAGTGGACTCAAAACAGAGTCGACTCAAAGAATGAAGGGAATAAAAAATGTGTCTGTTTGCGTGAATCTTAAACAAACAGAAACTCATTTGTGTTTCTTAGTCGTTTTTATGAGTACAGGTGTCATTATTCTATTGGTCTGGAAAACTGTCTTTTCCTGAAAAACAAAACAGCTAGCTGCTCGTTAGACACTCCCTAATTTTATGGCCAAGTTAGACTCAAAGAGGTATTACTTTATTGAGACATGTGCATTAGCAGCGAAATCTAAAAGGCTCTGTTTGCGAAAGACCTTTGTGACTTAGAGCATCTTCACCGGCGACCTCAAATGACCCCCTAAACGCCCAACGGGGGTCCGGACGCAAAAATCGGCTACAACGACACCCCCCAAAGGCCTAGACCTTGCGATTTTGTGTCCGACACCCCCAAAGGGCCCCCAAGTTTGGAGGCCCTCTTGGGGGTGCCGAACATGGTGTGGACATGTCCTTCGACAGGTCGCCCCCACCCGTCATACACTCAGCGCCGGCGCGCAATTCCCCTTCCTCTTCATTGCCGCCCCCAGGCGTCAAAATTCTCAATCTTCCCTCCATTTCAAAACCCTCACGCCTCGCCGCGACCTCCTTGCCTACCGCGACCGTGACCATGCCGCTGAAGCAAGTCGGCCTCACGAAACCGAAGGCTCGCAAGCCGTCGGCGCCGACGCAGCCGAGGAAGAAGCCGATGAAGCGGGAGCCGCAAGAGCTTGTGTTGCCGGTGTTTGTGGCGACGATGAGCGACGAATAGTTGCGCAAGGCCGCTTCCCAACTTCGACAACTCCGTCGACTGATGACGTGGTATCGGACACGGCAGTGCTACACGGGGTAGCTTGAGTAGAGGAGTGGGAGCAGCGATCTGCAGCGTCGGCATCCGAAGGTCGGATTGAGCGCTAGCGCGGGACACGATGTACCCAGGTTTAGGGCCCTCACGGTGGAGGTAAAACCCCTACTCCTGCCTGATCTCTTGACTATCGGTGGGCACAGTACAAAGTTGTTCCTCGAGCTGTTCGGGAAGCCATTCATGGCTCTTGTTCTACTCTTATCGGGGGTGGAAGAAGATGAAGTATCAAGTACCCTCTAAGTGGGTGACCAGACGGCCTTATATAGGCATGGCCGTCTGGCTTACAGGTGGGGCTGGCTGGTCCAGTCAGCCGGTCACATCAATCTAGTCTTTGTCTCCTCAGATGCCGCGGATGCTCGCGGCGGCTGGCTTGCTGTCCACGGCCTGGCGTCCTTTGTCCAATGGGAGAGCTTTGACCCTGGATCCCGGCCGCCTAGAGACCATTGGAGGCATAGGGCTGCAGGCTAGCCTCCGTAGGCCCAGCCGGATAGGGGTGGGCGGCTAGCCGGTGCAGGAATCCTATGCCGGCGGGTCTTATCGGATTGCTTCTTCGGGTAAGTTGACGAGGGCGGCTTGAATCTTGCGGTCCGTCTTCTTCCTTCTTCATCTTGAGGAACACGACGAGGAATCCTATGCTTCCGGGTGACCGGGGACTGATGGTCCGTGTACCGCTCCTTCCGGCTGAAGCGTCTCGTTAGGCCGGCTGCACTCGAGGCAGGCGGCGTGAGCGTGTAGGAGAGTCGTGGCCGGCTGTGCTTGGGGCAGGCGGCCTGGTCGAAGGAGAGAGGCTGGGGCAACTGCGCTCGGGGCAGGCGGCTCCGGCTGGCTCCCCGGACTCGGTCGAAGTACTTGGGTGATTCTTGATTTTGCCTTGAAAGGG
Organism: Poa pratensis; assembly: GCA_947311845.1. Taxonomy (NCBI): domain Eukaryota; kingdom Viridiplantae; phylum Streptophyta; class Magnoliopsida; order Poales; family Poaceae; genus Poa; species Poa pratensis. The sequence continues at coordinate 15,963,330 of CAMZMU010000042.1, read as the reverse complement.
TCGTCTTTTGAGGGGCTTTGGCCACCCGGGGTTCATCCCCACGTCAACTGAAGGCGGAGGAGAGGGCGGCGAGTGAGCCAAACGACAACACCGCCGAGATGCTGCTCGCCATGAGCCAAGCGAGCTCTACCACAGCCGGCCCCGCCCCCTATTGCGGGTCGCCGTCTGCCCCGAGCTTCTTCGACGACCCTGCCGGCTACCAGACGCAGCAGTCACGGCTGTCCATCTCGCCCGAAGAGCCGGCCATCGACCTGAACACTACGCCCGTCTTCGCCGAGTCGCCGGCGCTGCGGCGGACTGCATCAAAAGGCGGTGACTCGATGGCCTCCCGCGGCCAGCTCTTCGGGTATCCAGGCGCCAGCGCGGGCGAGCAAGTTGGCGAGGTGCGTTTCTGTTGATGTGCCGCTCGGCCGTGCTATTTATGTGTTGTTGTGATACTTATTGCGCCGTCGGGCAGATGAACTGTGTTGTTGTACTCATTTATTGCCGGTGGCCAGCTGAATTGTGGTCTTGAGTTCATTTAGTGTCGGCGTGTTGCCGTTTTGTGCTGTAGGATGCCGCCGCCCAAATGATGAATGAACTGATCGCCGGCCCTCACTACCAACAGGCTGGCCACGCCGATCAGTTCGGCCAGGGCGAAGATGTGCACCAGCCACACGGGACGTCCACAGGGACCAAGGTTCCCACGTTGAGAAAGCCAGGCGTGCGGGTTATGGAGTTGCGGGCTCGTCGTCCTCCGTCGCGGGGTCCTCCACGTCCTTGTCCTGCTGCGGCTCGACCACCACGGCCTCCTGATCGGCCACCTGATCGTCCTCCTGATTGGCAACCTAGTCGGCCTCCTGATCGGCCACCACGGCCTCCTTCTCCCGCTCCGGATCGGCCACCACAGCGTCCTTCTCAGGCAGCGACATCGCAAACGAGTTGTGGATGGCATTGCGCGGAGAGAATGTGAGCGGTGTGCGTCTGGAGACGAGGGTTATATCCATGCGATGCGAAGTTGAAAGGGCGGCGGTTCGGTTTTCAGTTCGGTTTCTCGGTTTTCAGTTCGGTTTCTCGGTTTTTTCAGTTCGATTTCTCGGTTTTCGGTTTCTCAGTTTTTTCAGCCACTAATGACCACTCAAAAAAAAATCAGGCAGATCTGGCTCCTCCCTAAAAACGCCATTTGCTTTGATGTTTTGAAAATTTCACAAAACATCATTCACTTTGGGTTATTCAAGCCCACGAAATAGCCGTTTTTACGTTTCGCGGGCTCAGATAAGTCATAATGAATGGTGTTTTCTGAGATTTTTAGTGCCCCTGAGATTTACAGAATGCCATTTAATGTGGCTTTTTTGGGAGGGGCCAGATCTGGCTGAAAGTTTTTTGAGAGGCCATTAATAGCTGAAAGTTTGCTGAAGAGCCATTTAAAAAGATACCGGAGCCAGGCCGGTCCGACAACCTAGGTAGAGTCATAAAACTTTTGGCCAGTGGCAGTTTGCCCATGAAAAATGGGAGTTGTTTTCTATAGCATCTTCTGCAGCGCCTCCGAAAACGCTCCGGAGATTTAATGGGACCCAAACACAAAAAACGTGGCAACGATAGCCCCAATCCGTTCGGGCAACTCGAAAACCTGCCTGGCAATCTTCGAGGTCATGTCGGGGCGCTCGACAAGTCCTGGACGGACCGGCCCACATGTCACCTATTTTACCGTGGGAGGAGGCAGACGAGCTATCCACTGTCCACTTCTTCTTAATCTCAACCTTGAGATGGAGGTGACCAGGCGTTTCCACTTCAAGGCTTTCTAGCCAAAAGTGGCAGGTTTTACGGAGACAATGCAGTAGGCGGGGACTCCAACCCCTAACCCCAAATCCATTCAAGCCCTTCATCGCCAAGCTCAAGGCTATGGCATGGAGACTCTCTCTAGCTAGAGTGATCGTTCCATCGGATACAATAAGCTTCAGATTCTGATTGCAAATGAGCTAATTATGCGTTTGGACGTGGCCATGGAACGACGTGCTCTGTCTCCTCGGGAGCGTGGTTTGTGGCGTCTTCTCAAGCGGAAGCTGCTTGCACTCTAACTTAGTTGACGAGGACGGTCGCTAGGCAGCGAGCCTGCACTTTGTGGCTCAAGGAAGGCGTCACGTGCATGAAACTCTTCCACCTTTACGTGAGCGGGAGAAGATGGAAAGAATCACACTGCACACATGAAAATGGACGTGGTTCCCAAACGGCAGGCCATATTCATTTTTTTTCTCATTTTTGGCATTTTGACTAATATCTATTATATACTAAAAGCAAAACGAGGGAGTTTTTCGAGACACCATGATAATCCACATCATCTTAATTAATTTTGATAGTTAGATCTAGAATTGATGGTTCAGGTTAAATAAATAGTTACGTAACACGATGGTTTAGATTAAATTGTACACAAGTCATGTGTCCATGTGGTACACTTCAAAAAACTGATCCGTAATTTTCCAAAAAAAAAGATCAGGAATTAAGAGTCCACGTCCGTGTGAGAATAGGACGTACACCCTTATCCTAAAAAAAATATCACGTACACCTTGGATCCACGTAAAAAAAACCGTTGGATCCAATGCACACGCACCTATATGTAACATAGTACTTGGAAAGCTGATTCATTGATCGTTTCTAGAAAAAATATATAACTATACGCCGTGCAATTTAAATCGACTCGGCAGGAAAAAGAAAAGAAAAACAGAATCATCAGTTCATCTGATCCATCCGCTCAGGCAAGAAGAAGTGCCTCATGCATCAGGCGGGTCCAGCAAGAAGATTCATATATAACTATACGCCGTGCAATTTAAAATCGACTTGGCAGGAAAAGGAAAAGAAAAACTGAATCATCAGTTCATCTGATCCATCCGCTCGGGCAAGAAGAAGTGCCTCATGCATCAGGCGGGTCCAGCAAGAAGATTTGTCTCATGCATCACAGCATCAGGTACGGTAGGGCTACACAGTGTGGTAGTGGTACCATATATAGTTTTTTTTTTTCTAGAGAGGCATATACAGAGATTACGATTTTAGTTTCTCCGAGAATAAACAGTGGTATTTGTCTTGTGAACATATGTCATGAAGGTATGCCATGCTAATTCCATGTCAGACCTTAAGAACTTATTAGATATACATATGTACTAGCATCATTCTTTCCTTATTTTGATCGGAGAATACCCACAAAACTCCGTGATGTACTAAATAGTGTGCATGATTCTACAACAAGCGATGGAGTTCGCGGCAGCCTCTATCATATCAGAGAAATAGTATAATGTGAAAATTCACATATTGTATGTATGTATTTCTTTTCGGACTCCGCATATGCATGAGACAAACAGGCACAAGTGCATGTCATTCGGATTTAAGAATTATTTTTTCTAACGATCAGCTGAAAAACATTAACCTGATTGACTCAAAACACATCAAAGAATGAAGCACCCTTCCATGAACCTAAGTCGTACACGGCTGACGACAAAAGAAAAATAGTGTGCATGATTCTACAACCAACGACGGAGTTGGTGGCGGCCTGTATAGCGTCAGATAAGGAGTAGAATGTGAAAAACCAAGTATTGTACGTACACATTTTTTCTCGACAAAAGGCGTCTTATTACACCCGGACTCTGCATAGCAAATTGAACACATGTATAAAATACTCTACGCAACTGATACATGCTCGACTTGAGTTAAGAATAGTACTCAATGTCCTCGCAAAAAAGAAAACAATATGCAAGTGTTGCAATTTAACAAACAAAGCACTCTTAGAATTTGATGAGTGCCAATAAATTAATGATGCAACTACCACAATTTAAAGACAGAAAAAATTATATAATAATTGAACTTTTTTTTAGAAAACCAAATACAATGAATAATCACACCACAACATGTATAGTCAGACAACACTTATTGAGCAGTTGAGTCGCAACGTTTCTTCCATTGAAAGCTTAACATGTCTTGGTAAGGTGTATGCAATGCTAACCATGTAATTTGATCTCCGGTGAACATGAAGTACAATAATCTCCGCTAACCATCAGACCCATATTTTGTTTTTAACAATTTGTGCCTATTATGATTTGTGATGTAATTATGCATGGATTGCTTAGATATGTATAATTATGATGTGTTTCTCAATTGGACAAGCACATATTATAGAGTAGAACATAGATGAGGGTAGGCATGTAAGGATTGGCGCTCACAGCTAGAGATCACTAGAAGTGACAAAAAATGGTAGATTGAGAACATAAAAAAGAATTATCTGCGTACAAGGCATATATGACATTCTGCAATAATTGTCTGACCGTCCATACATAGATGTCGGTTTGCATACTATGTATGAGTGTGTGTGTAAACGCAGGAAGCAAAACAAAGTTGAGTGTTGTCCTTTTAATATTAGGCTTAACACAGTCCGAAATAACAAAAATGAAATAACATTTAACAGATTTAGAAAAGCTTAAACAATTTATATACAAAATGTATGTAACATGTAATTTGTGAATACATTAGCACAGTAACTGCTCTAAATAGACTGATTGGTGTATTTGTAGTACAAAATATTTGTACAACATGCGGCCGATATGCTCTATTTTTTGTGCGCATGATTTTCTAATGGCTTTCTTTCAACTTCATGTTATTATTTCCCATCACTTTCCACCTCAAATATTTAGGCGGTCATGTACTGCATTGCATTCTATAGTTTTGTTATTATCCATGGGTTTATAATAATTTCATTGGGTAATTGTATCCATATAGTAACCTAGGTTTCATCTGCAATTGGACCGGGGACTGATCCCTGTCAATCTAAAATAAATAGTTACATAGGATTGTAGGCTGCACGACACTGTCTTCCAACGGTGTGTACTCTGAATGAAGTTTCCATATTGGCATAAGAATAGAAAGCCAAATCTTTAACCTTTGGGGGCCAGATTGCTCTCTGTAACCTCTAGGTTGTCAGAGTTTAGTATTGGACCAGAGCTCACCTCCTAGGGCAATTGGTGTCAACCGAAAAAAAGAGAGATCACGCGCAAGATATGCATAGTGGTGAATTTCAAAATCAGTAACTAGAGAGAATGATGTTACTATAATGGTATCAATACCCATACATTGCGTTGATGTGATAAAAAAAGGCATACACAAGGATTCAGTTTTGCCACGAGCGTGTATCTATTTACTTTACGAAGAAACAAAATTCAAAGAACGTTGGAGAATGTTTGACCCTAGGTTTTTTATTGAGAATGTCACTTGCATCGTTATAAATCTTGAGAATGGGATCTCTACTGATCACACATAAACCAAAATTTAAAAATTCTTTCGTGTAGCCTTTTTGAAAAGAAATGCACTTTTTTGTCTGAGATAAACTTAAATCATTAAGGTTTTAGTGGACATATCATTGCCATCATTTTTTTAACTTTTTACTTGGTTTGCGCTATTTTAGATATGTCAATCAAATAATTGACCTAACGTATTGACACATAATGATGATAGTTACCGAGGAGAGGTAATGACAAGCTGGGCCTATTTTGTGGTGTCATGGTCGTAGTGGAGATTAGAGGATATGTAATAAACTGGCGACTAATTAAAATTTTGAAAATAGTTGTGTGACAAGACATCACAAATACATCTGAGTAGGACTATACATCGCCTAGATTGAATAGTGGAACAATATGAAAGGAGTAAAAATAGATCAAAATAGCACTCCTAGTACAAAACAGTGACATGTCATTTTTTTAAATATTGCACTGAATATTAGACCACAAATTAAACCGGTCCAAACTATTTTTCATACATATTATTTTACTTACCATCACATTTTGGTGTCCATACTACCATGTAATTAAGAATTTCATACTTATGATATTTGAAATCAAACATAAAATCTGTAGACCTATTCAATGTGCGTTAAAGATGATGCCCTCGCAAATGCGAGGGCCACCTTGCTAGTTGCTTAAAATAAGAACACACAAAGAACTCACAATATAGGTACCAAATCAAAGTCTCGGCCATAAAAAACTCATGGCCAGCCACCAAGTCTGGCCCCCAAAATGTCATCAAGTCCGGCCAAATCACAATACATCATCCAAATGCCACCAAAAAACATAAACATCATTCTTTTTTCTCCATGATGCGCTTATGAGTTAGAGCAAACCAAGCCCACTGATCCGGCTCCATGTTGCTCGTGTCAATGGACATGATCTTCCGCTCCTCGGTATTTGTTTAAGTTAAGCTTCTCGCCTTACACCTTAAATATCGTCCACCTTTCATTGTTTTTTGGTATCTCAACTCGTTGCGAGTCGAGAGCGAGGAGACTTTCTTCATGAAGTCGGCAATCGATTCTTGCATTGAGCAAGATGATGTCGTCTTCTTTGCAACCTAATTTGCTTTATTTGTCCTGGTTCGGCATTCCGAACCCGCCGATGGCCCTTCTCCTAAGTTGAAAGCCTCACACTTATAGCTTGGAACGTCTCCCTTGACTGCCGCCGCTTGACGCTTAAAAGAGTCCCAAAGGGTTGCCCAATCTTGGCAAGTTTCAAGCTGTGCCAAACAATGCATCAATGAATCTCCGGTTCTCGTTGCAAGTTGTATACAACTCTAGAGCATCTTGCAACTGAGAAAAAAGGCAGACATCAATACATATGAATTTGAGCATGACAAATCGAACATATTTTTAGCATCTTACTCGATTGATCCAGCCACTCTCATTTCTTTGGACAATTTGATCACATAACCCATGGTATTTGTTGCACATCTCTTTTATGACATCCCACGGGTGTGACACAGCACTCTCTCGTTGCGAACTATTACCATGTTGTCATATGGAGGGTATTTTTTCCATACATCGAATTCATGGGGGATCCTTTTGCCAATATACTCCATAACTTTGTTGTGCGCCGGTAATGGGGTCTAGGCTTTTAATGATCCAAGACACACATAACACCAAGTCCTCATCTTGCTTCCACGATGACCCATGTGATTCTCCTAATCTTTATTTTCTTGCCGGTCTCAACACTGATGAGCTCTCGTTACTCTTGTTCCCCTTGTTCATCTTGCACAGCTTTCGAACGAGCACCACGACTGACAACGGGCATCATGATGGCGGCGGCGGCGGCTTCACTCTACACATATACACATTGCCGACATTATTCAAAAGTAAGTAAACGAGAGCTCATACACACCCCATCATTGTCGGCGCCAGCGTGAGTCATTCTATCGAACAGGTTGTAACCACCACCAACACAGAACAACAGCTGGGCACCGGTGTTGCCAACATCGTCATACGTGAGTCCCATCCACCGTAGCGGCGACAAGTTAATGTAGGCGTCCTCTTGGTTGAGGTCGAGTCCTTCTCCATGATCCCAGGCATGGCCGGTGCACTCGGGGAGTGGAACATGTTGGGGTGGACGGACTCGGCTCGCTCGTCTTGGGGGAGGAGAAACATTCCGCGAAACGAAAACGGGGTCCTAGCGGAAGTAGGCCGGTCACCATGTCGGCGCCGGCGGGCTCCAGGTGGAGGACTTGACTCTTTCTTTCATTCTTGCGTTTGTGGCTTTGTGCCGACCAGCTCGTTCGGCGGTCGCCGCATTTCGGGCCGCTTCGTACTGCGCCTGAGCCGCCCCAACACCGCTTGCTCGTCCATCGTCAGCTCATTCGCCGTGCCGTTTGGCTACGGCGCATTACGAGCAGGAGCACGTGAGAGGGTCTGGGGGGCGGTGGGTTTGGCATAGGCTGCGTCGAAGAAGAGCTGCAATTTGCAGCAGCGATAGGGTGAGAGGGAAAAATTCACGAGGTTTTGGTGGCCGCAATGTGGTAGGGGAGAGAAGAATTTGGCACCCACAATGTATATCTCATTGTCAGAGTCGCTGACATGTGGTGTCCACTAGTCGAAATCCTACATGGCGGGCTTGTCCGACACTACAAAGGTGGCGCCGAAAGTTGGGGCTGGATAAGGGGATGCCAGATAGATTTTGGGCGGTCCGGACTGATGGGGAGGACGCCGAGACCAATTTTTGTTGTCTGAACGATGGAGATGCTCTACCTGAATATTTTTTTCCATGCAACATAGCAGAATGCATTTTGGGTCTCACTATTCCAGGAATATACACTAGTACAGAACGACACATCGGATACCCCTCTATGGAAACGGCAGGAGTTAGGCGACGGAGAATCGAGCCTTCCGCGCGGAAAAAGCCGCCCGCGAGGGCTATCCTCCCGCGACCCGCGACACATCGGCAACGGTTGTGCTTTCCGCAACCGTTTGCTTTATATGAGCAACGGACATATTTTCGTGTCCGTATGCATTATTTTCATTATTGTAAACGGTTAATATGGATGACCGTATCCGATGATTCCATCCAGACCTAACGCTATGAGTGGTGTCGAGTTAGCCAGCTGCGGAGATTCCCATAAGACTGAAAGATAGGAGCGGCGGCGGCGAGGGCGGAGGCGAGGGCGGAGGCGGAGTCCAGATCTTACATCTGTGCTGCGGGCGTCGATAGGCGCGCGGTGGTTGCCGGCGTCGAGAGGCAGCGCGTTGGTTGCCGGCGTCGAGAGGCAGCGCAGGGAAGCTTGGGCCCGATTCCACAGCTACTGGGGCGGTGGTATAACCCGAAAACCTACTACTTATTTTTTTAATTATTTTGATTTAGGAGCGCGGAGTATAAATCTTACATATGTAGTTTGCCATTTTACTAGATGGTTCTTGATCGAGCTTGGATGTACGGTGGTCGCACGAGTCCTGAATTCTCACAAGGTGTGGTTGAATTCTTGGACAGGGCTTCGCAACACATGCTAGAAAGTAATGAACCGAAGATGTTTTGTCCTTGTGTTATCTGTAAGAATGAAGTCTTGTGGCCTAGAAGACAAACGATAGAAGAACACATTATTTTGAGGGGATTTATGGAATCGTACACATGTTGGTCAAAACACGGTGAACAACAACCAGCAATCTTTGCCGACAACCGTGATGATTTGAGCAACGATAATCATGAAGTCAATGCCAGAGATGGTTTGGGCAACGCTGATGATGATGTGCATCCAGATGAAACCAGAGCCGATGGTCCACAAAAAAACCTAGAACAGATGATCAATGATTTGGAGAATAATATGGAAGGTAATGATGAGATAAAGAATTTCCTCTGTCAGTCGGCGGACTCGAAGAAACCTCTGTATCCGGAATGCAAGCTCAGCAAGTTGGATGCGACACTAGAATTGTTGAAATACAAGGCAGAGAGTAGTACATCCGATGTGAGCTTCACAAAGCTGTTAAAACTTGTCGCATTATTACTTCCACCTGGAAATGACTTGCCAGCGAACACTTACCATGCCAAGAGGGTGATCTGCCCCATTCCAGCCGAGTACGTGAAGATACACGCTTGTAAGAATGATTGTATTCTCTACCGAGGGGAAAATGAAAATATGCGGCGTTGTCCCATATGTAACTTTCCTCGTTACAAACGCAACCTAGCAAAAGACAGAGACAAGGGCGAGGATGAGGTCACAACGGGAGTCCCTTACAAGGTTGTGTGGTATTTGCCAATAATACCCAGATTGAAGCGTATGTATGCAGACCCAAAGCAGTCAGAGCTGATGCGTTGGCATGCCGATAAAAGGAAAAAAGATGGACTGCTCAGACACCCGGCTGATGGACCACAGTGGAGGCTTATCGATTATGAGTTCCCAGACTTTGGCAGGGACCCCAGAAATGTAAGGTTTGCACTAAGTACAGATGGAATGAATCCTTTTGGCAGCATGAGCAGCAGACATAGCACTTGGCCAGTTCTTTTAGCAATGTATAACCTTCCTCCTTGGTTGTGCATGAAGAAGAGGTATATCATGATGTCGATGCTTATTCAAGGACCAAAACAACCTGGGAATGACATTGATGTTTACTTGAGTTTACTTGTCGAAGAACTACAAGTACTGTGGGATGGGGTAAGAATGTATGATGCGTTCAAGAGAGAACAGTTTGATCTCAGAGCAATGTTGTTTCTGACCATTCAAGATTATCCTGCACTTGCGAACTTGTCAGGGCAGAGTTTGAAGGGATCCTTTGCATGTGTCACTTGCAAAGAGAGAACAAAAAGTCTTTGGCTGCCGAATTCAAGGAAGACAGTGTACATGCGGCACCGAAGGTTTTTGGCAAAGAATCACCCGTATCGTAGATTGAAGGCCCCGTTCGATAATACGATTGAGACCGATGACACGCCAGAACCATTTTCAGGAGCGGATGTCGATGACCAGACGAAGGATGTACACACTATTTTTGGTAAGGGGAAGAAACCCCAGTCTCGTGAGAAGGCAGTGTGGAAGAAAAGATCGGTTTTCTGGGCATTGAAGTATTGGGCATATCTGGACGTTCAACATTGCATCGATGTCATGCATGTCGAGAAAAACGTAACTGAAAGCGTTCTTGGATGTGTAATGAATAACAAGGATAAAACGAAGGATGGTATGAATTCACGGCTGGATATTCTTGCATTGAAATATAAAAGGAAAAAGTTGAAGCCACAAGAGAAGCCTAATGGGCAGTGGTACCTCCCACCTGCTTGCTACCAGTTATCGAAGGAAGAGTTGAAGGAGTTCTTGCAATTCTTGTATGATATGAAAGTTCCGTCAGCATACTGCGCAAACATCAGGACTCTGGTGTCGTTTGAAGAAAAGAAACTGATGGGGATGAAGTCACATGACTGCCATGTGATGATGACACAGATGCTCCCTGTGGCAATTAGAAATATGTTGCCTAAACCCGTTCGAGAGGCTCTCATGAGGTTATGTGATTTTTTCAACGCTATATACCAGAAGGTAATAGATCCATTCAAATTAGACAGATTGCAAGAAGATGTTGTGAAGACTATCTGCCAGCTGGAGATGTTCTTCCCCCCTTCGTTTTTCGACGTAATGGTCCATCTAATTGTACACATTGTTTATGAGATAAAGCAATGTGGTCCAGTGTATCTGCGCACTATGTATCCGTTCGAGCGCTTCATGGGTATACTCAAGCACTACGTCCGTAACAGGTATCGGCCAGAGGCAAGTATCGTTGAAGGATATCTTTCGGAGGAGGTGGTTGAGTATTTCATCAGCTACATGGATGGCCACCGACCTATCGGGGTGCCTCTGTCCAGGCATGAGGGGAGGCTAGATGGAAAAGGGTTAATGAAAGATAAATCATGTTGGCCAGAGTGTGAATTATTTGAGAAAGCACATTTGTACGTATTGCAGCACCTTGCAGTCGTTACACCATATGTGGATGCTCACAAGGATCTACTTAGAATTGAGCTAGGAGGCCGAGGCTTGACAGAGAATCAGAAGGAAGCACAAGTCTTGAAACTGCACAGCCAGAGATTCGCTGATTGGCTGATGACGAATTGTGTCGGAGATGATGACGAGACTTTAAAAAGTTTGGCAAGAAAGCCAAACTTTACGGTTCATAAATGGGAAGCATATGACCTGAATGGCTACACCTTTTATACAAAGAATAGAGACAACAAGACCATGTATCAGAATAGCTCTATTAAAGTGGAAGCGGTAGATCCGAATGGGAGGAAGGATTGGTACTATGGAGTAATTGAGGAGATTTGGGAGCTGGAGTACGATACATTACTCACGGTTCCATTGTTTAAATGCAAATGGGTCAAACTGGGTCATGCGAAAGTTGACCAGTACGGCACTACATATGTCAATCTCAACGAATTGGGATACAAAGATGAACCTTTCGTTTTAGCTACCCAAGCCACCCAGATCTTCTATGTCAAAGACCTACTACATAAAAATTGCCATGTTGTGATGAATGGGAAAAGGAAGATCGTTGGGGTGGATGACGTTACTGATGAAGAAGAGTACAACCAGTATGAAGACTTGCCAGCAACTGGAGAACGCATACAGATCAATGACCGACAGGCTCCTGGAGATGGCTTTTACGCAAGAGATGATCACTCCGATGGGGCAATTTACAAAGGAAATATTCAGGTTGATCCAGTTTTACTAGAGGAGGACGAAGAATGAGCAAATTAATTTGTACCCTAAAGTGATAATTGTATTTCTTAATTGGCAAAGTAATGTGCTGTTGTTATTTCTTAATTTTCAACCGTAAACGCTACGTTTATTCAAATTCCGAAATATAATTTATTTATACCACATCGGCAACGGTTTTTTTGAATGCACCGTTGCCGATGTGACATAAACCCTACTTCCAGACTTAAACTTTGGGGACCAACCTACCACCCCTCGCATTTCCCCCCGCTCACCGTCTTCAACACCACCCCCGGCGGCGTACTCACGCTCAGCTGAGTTCATTATGCGGACTACTCGGGCCGCCCTTGCGGCGCAGGCGGCTTCCCTGGCCGTCCCCCCACCCACGGTCTCAGCTGAGTTAGTTATGCGGACTACTCGGGCCGCCCTTGCGGCGCAGACGGCTTCCCTGGCCGTCCCCCAACCCACGCCGCGGGGCAGCTCCAGGCTACGACGGCGTCGCGCCGACGCCGTGGTCAGCGAAGACGCCCAGAGGGTGGGCTCTATGCCCCCCTCAGGCGACAACCGCGGCCGCCGTCTCCACTGATTTGGCTCCCGGAGATGCTGCCGCCACAGATCTGGCCGCCGTCTCCACTGATTTGGCTCCCGGAGCTGCTGCCGCCACAGATTTGCCCGCAATAGAGGAAGGGGCAGACAGCGGCGACCTCATACATGCCGGAGACACACTTGGGACAGGTTAGTTGTGCTGATTAACTGTATTACACACTGTAAAGTCGGACCTTTTAGTTTTAATTAGATCCACCTTCTATTATTCACCTGTTATTCAGAGCTGTCGTCTGGTGATGAAGGGTCCTCGAGCTCATCCTCGCAGCAGGATCAGTTTATCATGAAACAAAGGGGTCGAGGAATTAGAAAACCAACCCTAAAGCCAAGAGGAACATTTACAGTGGAGATGATTGACAAGAAAACTGGTGCCCCGTTGAAACCAGTCAAGGCACATAGGAAATTTAAGACATTGTGTGGGTGTGTAGTCAGGGAAAAGGTCCCCATTACGGTTGACGACTGGAGTCAAGTCACTCCAGAAGAAAAGACTTTCATCGTCAACGCCATAATGAGCCAGTTCCAGCTCGCAAATGAGGAATGGAAGCCTGCAGTTCAAGCTGCTGCTCTTTCTAAAGCAAAGGATTCGTTCCGTAACTTCAGGCACCGTCTGTACTCCAAATTCCAGAAGAAAAATCGGGATGCTACACTTGTATACCCCTTCATTAAACCTGACGACTGGAAGGAGTTCAAGAAGTATAGGAGGACGGAGGAGTTCCTAACAAAGAGTAAAGCCGGCAGCGCCCTCATCAGTAAAAACAAGCATCCCCACAATATGGGGGTTCTTGGATATGCTGGTTCGAAGCCCATATGGAGAAAACAGGATGAAGAAGCAGTTGCTTCGGGGGGCACGGTTCCTTACTCTGATCTTGAAGGTGAACGGGCACGAGACTTCTTGAGGGCGAGGTCTAAAACAAACGAAGTTGGTGAACTTGTTATAACTCACCCCGAGACCCAAAAGTTACATAAAACAATGGTAATAACCATATATAACCTAAGTTGTTTCCTCCTTAACTGACACAATATTTCCTTGTGTACTGAATTCAGTGTACTACTTGTCTTATCTCCAGCTGGAGCTGAAAAATAAAAAGGACAGCGGAGAGATTCTGGCACGAGGGAAAGATGACATTCTCTCAAAAGCTTTGGCTACGCCTGAGCCCTCTGGTCGGTCTCGGACGTACGGCACCCATGTTGGCCACAAGAAGGCTTTCGCGATAGACCAGGCTGAAAGGCAGGCAATGAAAAAGGCCAGACATGACGCTCAAATGAAAGCACTAGAGACAAATATTACGGCCAATATCGTTAAGCATCTTCGAGACGGTCACCTTGATCCCGGTAGGGGGGAGTGCCCTGCAGCCAGGAGTAGTTGTGGATCATTGTCGGTTGATGGTCTTGTAGACACCGGCAAATATGCTGTGGACGACATCACGAGCCCGGTGAGATGCAAACTACATGTGCCTGTAACCGTGATGACGCATCATCCCCTGGTGGCAGCACTAGGTATGGTTCAGCCACCTACCGATGTGGTACCTCAAGTGGATGGTGTGCCCTTAAAGCCAGGTTTTGCAATGTGCTTTGTGGACAAGGTCATGCCTGGCTTCGAAGGCATCTTGCTATTTAACACCTGCGTCGATGCAGACGTACAAAGCTTGGGCCAGGCTAAGCTGAGATACGTACAGTGGCCCAAGAAGGAGATTTCTCTTCTCAGTGCCCTGCCATCCACCTCAACAGCTTCTCGACAGATGGCGTCGTCTGAAGGCCTCCGTTCAGCACAGCTCCTCCTTGATATTGCGGCCAAACAGCCTTCCAGAGAACAAGCAGTTGAAGATACAACGGTTGCACAGAGTTGTGAAGCCACACCAACACCGCCTGTCGATGGTAACTCACCTACTGCCCTTGTGGTGAACAACACCACCAACTTGGTTGAAGCTACACCAACACCGCCTACGCCTCCGCCTCCGCCTCAGCCACAGCAGGCTTATCTGCCGCCTCCGCCTCAGTCACAGGAGGCTCAACTGCCGTCCCTGCCTCCTCAGCCACAGCAGGCTCATCTGCCGCCTCCGCCCCAACTTGTTCGGACACGTAGAGGCACCACACCCGTCCGGGCGAAGGACCATGCCAAGATGGCCCCGATAAATAGAACCCCGATGAAGCCCAAGCCCAAGCCCAAGCCCAAGACCATTAAAAATAAAAAAAATACTGCACCGATTGACAGCGACCAATACCTAGATGACGAAGAATTTAATAAGAAATACAATGCAGAGGTGCAAAGTGGCCCCAAATACGTGCGTGGACAGCCATTGTTGACTAGAGATGGATTACAAAGATCAGGCTTGGCTTGCCAGCAGCTTCATGAAAAGTACCTCCTATGTTGTGAAGAGAATAAGGAGATGACCTTCAGTGTCAGGAAAGAGGATTTTTACGGCGTCGAAGGACGTTCGTTATAACTGGGAGTTTTCAGAGATGTTCCAAGTTTTCAACCTGAATATGTTGATGGCACGTTCATGCGTTTGTTCACATTGTATGTGCCTTACAAATACTTTTCACATTTTAATAGCTTTCTTCTGTTCAGTACATGCTAACTATTCTCTTTCTTGTACTTAGGAGCCAGGTATTCGAGTGCAACCGCAGGAAAGAACCGGTAGGTTTCCTTGATCCGGCTCTTATCAATTACACGAACATCTGCAGCAATGGATACGACGATATATTCAACTATGCTGTGAAAGCGTTGACTCATTATCAAGACAAAGAGTTGATCCTGCTTCCTTACAATCAGGCGTAAGTTTGTTATCAAAAATTATCTGTACATCCTGCTTCCTTACCATCAGGCGTAAGTTTGTTATTTTCCTTTGCAGTTCTCACTGGTTCTTAGCTGTCATCATTCCTAAACAGAACAAGGTATTGTATATAGATTCCCTACTTGGAAGTATAAATTATACACCCTTGGAGGAATTCTTGAACAGGTATTACATCGTTCCCTAGTTTACTTTATGATTTAACTTTCACGTGTTGTTTTCTCAATCCGCCAACTCATTACTTTTGTAGTGTGTTCGAAAAGTACTTGACGATAATCAAGAGACCGTTGGCCAAGAGAGGAGAACAGGAGGCCATATTGAGTCACGTACAAGTTAACCCGGTAACAGTTGCTACTTTATTCCTAGTTTTCACAAATACCTGCTAGCAAACCAAACTAAGTGAGCGATTTTGTCACCAACATTACAGTGCCCTCAGCAACCACCTGGTACAAATCTTTGTGGGTATTATGTGTGCAATGCAATATTGAAAGTCGTTCCCACCTCGAGAAGTCTGCCAAGCCTCGATTCGGTTAGTAATCCACGACATCATCAACAATTCATGTTTCCTAACAATATTTGCAGACATACATGACGAAAGATACCTAACTAAGAATCTGCCTGCAGCTTATAGGTGGAATGGGACGTGCACCTTTGAAGAAGGATGTTCTTACGATGGTGAGAGGCAAGTTTGCTGCGTTCGTCCTTAAACACATCGTAAGCAAGGAGGGAAAACTACACGACCCTAATCCATGATCATGAGATCCTATTCGGCATTTGTTCACCTGTCCATACCGGCATTCTCGCTGGTGAGACTATAGATTTTTCCAAAACAATTGTTGTCACCATTGTGGTGTAACTTCTTTAAATTGTGTCCACTTTTTTCCGAACAATGGCTGAAAACTTTGTATTTGTAGCAATAGCAATAGCTGTGAACTTGTATTCCAACATTTGCTGTAAACTTTGTGTTCATATGATTGTTGTAAACTTGTATTGCTGAATGTCTGCTAAATAATTGCTGTAGCACGGGCGTGCAAGCGCAGCTAATTACTATTAGCTTGCAATTAGACATAGGAAACGGGCAAACAGAAATAGCCGTTGCCGACATGATACCACACTGGTAACGGAGGACAAAACCCTCCGTTGCCGAAATGGTCACACATTGGTAACGGAGAGCCGGAGGCTCCGATGCCGAAATTTTCTCACATCGGAAACGGTGTTCTGCCACCGTTACCGATGAGGGCCCCCACATCAGTATCGGAAGCGGGGACACGGACCCTTTCTCCGTTGCCGAAGGGGTTTTTGGCCCGTTTCCGATGTGTCGTTCTGTACTAGTGATAAAAGGTCAAGAAAAATCAAAGCAAAAGGAAATCGAGTATTACTCATATGCCACGCGTACGTTTGCAGAGACATAGAGGCAATTACTACTTACCGAAAACACAGAAAGAGCATAGGCAGCCCACAAAGGGCGCTAATTAACAGCAACCAGTTGATACTGTTTAGCTGTCTTTGCTAATGATTGCAAGTAATTAACACATAACTGGTATAGCTAGAGGTCTATACACTTTTAGTCCCACAACTTGCGCGTCCGTGCATTTTAGTCCCACAACTTGCAAATCGTGTGTTGACAGTCCCACAACTTGCTTAGCCCGGATTAATTAGTCCATTTGTGCAACGTGGGACACTGAGTGGACGGAAAACATTTGCACTTCATCCGTAGAGAATGAAAAATTGCTATCAAGTCCCTCCGCGCGCGGCGGTTATGATTGGCCGGAAATTTTACACTTGAGTCCATATAATCTAGGGATTCCTTTCTTTTCCTTTCTTTCCTTACCTTTTTCTTGTGGACGGCAAGGTCGAGGAACACCTCGAGCTCGGCGAAGGCGCGGAGATGGCGAGGTTGTTTCTCTTCGAACCAGGCGGGCATGCACTACCGCGAGCACCATGAAGACCCGCCGGCGTACGGTATGTCCAGCCACAGTTTTTTTTTTTCTTCCTCTCGCGTGTTCCTCGCAGTTGCGTTGTGGTTTACGTAGGGCCTAAGTGTGTGTATGATCGAGAGTAATTCAGTGATTTTCTAGCAGTGAATTAGTTGGGGAATAGTTTTAGTGTAGTGGCAAAATGTTGTAGTCGTATAAAGTCTGGAAATTATGGTCGGTTTTATGCTCTGTTCATGCCTTGTTCGCCGCTGGTGCGAGTAGCTCCTGGAATCTCTATGTATTTCATCAGATTGCGCATAGTATAACGTTAGAAATTGGTTAATTTGATGTGTACATGTGTTGCTACATGATTGTGTGAATCAATGCAATCTCGATTTTGCATCTGCTAGCAGAAGCTAAATCACCGTGGCCCATCCGTCGCAGTTGTCGCTGCTCATCCACCGCCGCCGCCGCCCCCGAGCTTTAAATCGTTCCCACTGGACCAACTCCTCCTCCCTCTTTCGAATCACCCCACCTTACGCTCTCCACCTTCCGTTGGATGCCCTTGGCGCTCACCGTCGCCACCGGGAGAGCTAGCTAGGGTTACGATTGGGGAATCGACTCTGAAATTTCCTTTAACTGCTCAGGGACATATTTGCAATATTAATACACTGCAGAGGTTTTTGCGCAAAAATACCACGAGACAGCGCGTGTAATCAGCCACCGTGGCATTACACGTGTTAACATCACAGCGATTTGGGACTAATTAATCCACCCTGAGCAAGTTGTGGGACTATCGGTGCACGTTTTGCAGTTGTAGGACTAAAATGCACAGAGCGCGCAAGTTGTGGGACCAAAAGTGTATATACCTCTATAGCTGACACATTATAACTTTCCACACAAAAGTTGAAACGGGGACATGCCTAACGGTCAGTCTACAGCTAATAACACCAGAAAGTATTGTTACATAGTAATCCACAAATCAGTAGCTGGTGTCTTTCATGGTTCTGGCCCGCGCATCCAGCAGTAGCCATTCATGAGTTTACTGCTAGCTGATCGGTGATCCCGACATCCACATTTTTAGCAGG
The DNA here is from genome assembly GCA_947311845.1 of Poa pratensis. Lineage (NCBI taxonomy): Eukaryota > Viridiplantae > Streptophyta > Magnoliopsida > Poales > Poaceae > Poa > Poa pratensis. The sequence continues at coordinate 15,944,976 of CAMZMU010000042.1, read as the reverse complement.
CCGCGCACGTCGTGTCGTGTTGCTAGATTTGCATATAGGACGACCGACCTGCTGCACGATCCGCAGCAGTACATTTACATCTCGGCAGCACGCGTGGCAACAAATATATAACGCCTCGAGTTTGTGATCCACGCCGGCCGGTAATTAAACAGTCGTACCAGGATTCATGACTCAGGAGTAATGTTCTGCGCCCGTCGTGTAGATCTTGGCACGGGGTTAAACTCTGAACAGTGACCAACGTACGAATCTGCAGGACGGATGACCAGGTTTTGAACTGTCCTCGATCTGGAGGATCTTACCCTAGATTTCAGCTCGTCGATTGACTAGCCATACGCACCCTTAACCTACGGCCGCAAGTCATCAACACGACGGCGACGACGAGAGCCTCGCGTACCTGAGATTCCTACTCCATATATGGTACGAGTAGCACAATTTGGTTACCTGCATACTCTGTACCCAAATCCTGTGGGTGTAAAATCTGAGTGTTTGGTGGGTTAGGCGAGACCTGTGCGTGCAGCGCAGAATACTTATATCGGCTAGAAAAATAGCTCAGAAGAAACGGCCAAATTGGCCGTTTTTGAGTACGAGCGAAAAAAGGCACGCATCAGCTCACATGCGGGGAAAGGCAGGAGAAGCCTTGTCGCTACGAGAAAACTTGTCATAAATCTCTTCACCGTTCACTTCCCAACGCTCACTCCACCCCTTCCAGTCTCTCATCGTCAGCGTTGCTCTCCCTCCCGGCAGCACATCCGAATAAAGCGGCGATATCTGCAGTGGAAGATAGTGCCGACGACCTCCGCTCCCTCGATCCCCCGGCACATCATTCATCGGCACTCGCGACATCACCGCGAGAACCTCGACTCCTTCAGGCAAAAATGACAATACGTTCCCAATCCTTTGTTATGACGGTTATAAAAACGTAGATCTATACTGAGGTATAGTTATTTTTTACATGCACGGTACATTATTCTGTCTTGTTAGGGTTTCTTGCCTGATTTGGGATATATCTATTTATGGCTTTGATTTGAATTTTTTCTTAGTAGTTGATCTCTGTTTAGGGCTTCGGTGTGGAGATATTTCTTGAACTTGTTCATGTTAAACCATTTAGTATTTGATCTCAGTTTAGGGCTACGATATGGAGATATTTCTTGACTTGTTCATATTAAACCAGGTAGTAGTTGATCTTGGTTTTGGGCTAGGGTTTGAAACTGAACTGATCTGGGACTTCTATGTTTAGGACTTAGATTTAGGATAGCATCAACTACATGGCCATAGATCCGAACAAACGATTCCTCGTATGGTCTGACCTCGAAGATCCAATGGTAGCATCGACTGCATGGCCATTATGATTGATTTTTGAACAAACAATGCTTCACATGGTCTGACCTCGAAGATCCCAGTGGTAGCATTGATTTCATGGCCATTATGATTGATGTTCGAACAAACAATGCAATGCATGAGACACTAATTCACGGTTTTGACAAATGAAGAACATTTGCAGCACTTGTGCAATGGGGCTGATTCAACTTTACCTAGTAGTATGTTCACATTTGTTGTGCATGGTCTTGTACAGTCACACCAGCTCTATGAAATTGTTATGCTTATTTACTTGAGTCTCATTGTTATGAATTTCTCTGTTTGTTGCATGTGCCAATGATTAAACCGTGGCACCCTCTATTGAAAGGATGACCGTGTTGTTTTAGTAGTATCTGCAAACATGTCGAGGAATGTTTTTTTAGAACCCCACGGAAATCTCACTTCCGATGATCGAAAGAGAGTTATTTGTTCTAAGGGGGCTCGGGCCAACAAATTTATATCATTCATGGTGTGATCATCACAAGACTGTACAAGCTGCCTTAACAAGATGGGTCTCGTCGGGTTTATAGATGCACCTGACAAGAGTATTGAATGTATGGTTTATGACTATGGTGACTACGAATGTTATGGATTTTACTTGGGCGTAGATGACGAGGATGATCCTTCAGATGAGTTTCTTTTGATACTTAGGCGTCGATAGGATTCTGCATCTTGCACGTTAGGGTTTGACTATGTCTTGCACGTTAAGTTGATCATGCAATCTTCCTTCAATGTATGACTAGTTCGAGATCCTTCAGGTACGTCTTCACGTAGCATGACGGGTCAGGTTGGCCAAACTTCCGAATGTGGGCCTTCCTATCGTGGGAGTGTTTGAACGTCGTGGGCTGGAAATGGTGTAGGTCTACATACCGTAAGATTACGACCTAGTCCCACGTATCTCCGACAAAACACATTGCGTTCTTATGCTCCTTGGTACAGTAGGATCATATTTTTCAACTGTGTGCAATGTTCTTATTATGATCCTTCCTTGTATGCATTACACTATTATGTTCCAGTGTTAGATCTGCGGATGATTAAACTCTGGCACCTTAGTAAGGAGCATGCACACCTAGTTTATGTGTGTCTTCTCTCTCGTATCATCGGTTATATTGGAACTATTGTGTGTGATTTGTATGTGTTAGGCAATTTTATCACTATTGGCATCCACATTGCTATTGTGGGTGATCTGCATGCCAATGATTATACTAAGGTTGTACATTTCTATTTATCCTTTAGTTCCAATACTTGAAAGTTCATGATGTGCTCTATTAATTTGAGGCACTTTTTTGGGTGCTCTTTATACATGTAGTGTCTAAATAGTGTGTTTTGTTGTAATCATGAGGCTTTATTTTGCAGTTATCAAAGTGCAACCTGATCTTTGGAGGCAATGACGGTACATGCAGTTGCTCCAAAGAGGCTCTAGAAGGCAATGGTCAGGGCAGTGCCACCAAAAGGCCGAGGGGGAGGCCTCCGAAGGTTGGTGACTTCCATGAGGAGGGTTCTCCAACCCATTTTTGAAAGGTGATCCTTGCAGCTAGGTTGGAGTTGTTTCCTATTCCTCTTGCCTTCCGTCGGCATCTGGGCATCATCCCAAGGAGCATCGTCTCGACCAACACTGGATGCCAATTTTGGTGAGACTTGTTGGTGTCAATGGGACGACTGGATGGATCAAGTTTGGTCAGGCTTTGCCATCGTTCACCAGATCAAGATCGGGTACTTCTTGATCTTCAACGTATTGAAGGCGATTTTCTAGGGCCCTCATGCTGATTTATGATGAGTGATATGTGTACTGCACCTCGCTTATAGTGTCCCTGTTTGTCTTCCGAACTATGTGAGGAGTGTGTGTTAAACTGTTATAGTTATAACTGCTATGTGTGTGCAATGACAGGTATGATTGCTACTCCCTCCGTTCCATAATAGTCTACATTCTGGACTAGTATTTTGTTCCATATTAATCTACATTCTGGGTTCTAAACATTAATATCTCCTCGTAATCAGCAACAACAGAAAACTATGCAGCCTCTCTCTTTTTCTATTTGGTGTCATTAATGCTAATCTGACTTGGATTGGGTGTTACATACTTGAGTAGTATTATTAAAGAGAATACTAATTTGTCTTAAACTTTCTAAGATGTAGAGTATTGTGGAATGGAGTGAGTATGTGGTAGTCTTAATGTGCTTCTACTAATTGTGCTTAGTTTGAGAGTACTTATCAATGTGCACGTAACCAATAGATGGTGTTTGTATCTCGGACGAACACACTTTTTTTTGCTAAAGGACCCTGTCATTAAAAGAAACACCGAACAGTACATAGCAACTCAACAAAAACGAAAATTATAACGAGATCCTTGAGATACCCTTCGTCTTCCACCTTCAGACCGTGTCGGCGGAGCGTCGCCGCTGCCGCTCCTCCCTGACCCGGCCTAATGTTGTTGGTACTCAACCACTCTCTATCGAGTCTAGCTAAAAGCGATACATGACAACAAAAAAAAGTTGGAGAACATGGCTGAAAACTCGTATCACCTCAGTGTCCTCAGATTGGCTCCACGGAGTACGGGACCATATTCCACGGAGCCACAGAAAACGTGCGACTAACCTGCAAAAATGCACTTAACTGCTGCTGCGCGCTAGCATGCATGCCATGCGTGTACGTACGTGCACCTGTGATGGCCGGCCAGCATGGCGCATAAATCTGCGCCAGAATGCCAGATCGTGCCTCGAATCTGGAAAGGAAACATCTGCATGACGGCGTGACGTACGTACAGTGGCGGACCCAAAAAATAATTCAAAATCTGGGTAAACAGTGAAATTAAATCTTAATAGCACTAATTTTAATCAAGCTTGCTATTGAATTAAGCTGTGTCGGCCGGCTCGAAGCCCGGGCAAGCGCCCAGGCATAGGGGCGGCTGGATCCGCCACTGCGTACGTAGGTCTACTGCAAGTGCTAGCTTGAGCCTAGATGCAGCCAGCTAAGCACGCCATTGCCCGGCCGTACGTAGGCGTATCTTCACACCCACTTAAATCGGCGTCTCTCTGAGAGAAACACGCATCGTCTACTGTCACTCGGCTCCCACTAGCTCAAACCAGCTTGTTAGCCGCTGCTCGATCGGCCATTGCAGCTTCAACAACCGAGCATGCGGATGACCGCCCTGCGCGAGGAGGCTCTGGGGGAGGAGGCGGCGGGCGTGGTGCGGCAGGCGGTGTGCCTTGCCATGCAACGGGGGCACGCGCAGGTGACGCCGCTCCACGTCGCCAGCGCCATGCTCGCAGCGTCTCCCGCGTCTGCGGCCGGAGTCCTCCGTGCCGCCTGCGTCAGGTCTCAGTCCCACCCGCTCCAGCACACCACGCTCGAGTTATGCCTAGACGTCGCGCTCGGCCGCCTCGCCGTGGCGAGGTCATCCGCGGCATCCCTGATCCACCACGCGCTGCACGTCGGCCCGGTGCCGTCGAACGCGTTAGTGGCGGTGCTCAGGCGGGCGCAGGCGCACCGGCGGCGGGGCAGCACCATGAACGACAGTGGCAAGGTGGACCTCGAGGATCTCGTCGCCTCCGTCCTCGACGACCCGGGAGTCGATCGCGTCATACACGCGGCCGGATTCTCGGGTTCCAAGTTCATGGCCAGCGTCGAGAACGCCGCCGTCTCGTTGGATAGGGCGAGCGGGGACTTCGCGACGTTGCCCGCTCCGGTCTACACGAGTAGGGCAGGAGGACAATCATCTCTTCATACCGCCACGGAACTCCACCGATCATTAGCCGCCGACCACGTCCAAGGCGGCGGAAGGTAGTTTTACTGGTTCTGGAATGTGGTTGGCGTGCGCGTTTATCTTATTTGTTTGACTTCTTATGTTTGTTTTCTGATTGGCGCATGCATGCACGTAACTGTTCCGCAAGGAAAAGAGAAGCATGCATGCATGAGGCGGTGAACTCACTCCATCATCCAACCAATGTTTTTGCTAACTCTGTAACTCACACGATACGTGCCACACAGTCACAGTGTCTTCCCAATAATCCTACACTTACGGCCAGTGGCGGAGCTATGTACAGCCCAGCCCCAGTCCAGGTAAAATTTGCCTAAAAACTAGTATTTTTTGGCCTTTCCAGTCAGTAGTATTTGGCCATCTGCCCCCCCCCCCCCCCCCCCCCCCCCCCGATACTGGCCCAAAATGTCTAAGAAGCCCATTTGCCCCATAAGCCTATTGACCCAAGCTCCGCCAATGGACGGCAAGATTGCTACGGATCGACGTGTCGACCACACAGTGGCTGTGATAGATCTTTCTGAAACGACTACAGTCTTTTGGAAAATGCAACTCCAAACCTAGTTGGATGTCCCCGTTTATCTAGGACGTATCTAGGACGTCCAACTGCTTTATGATCAATACACAAGTTATTAATGATTTGTTAAATATCATTGCATTATTAATAATTTTTGTAATTTATTTTTTGGATTCATGTACTAACAAGAAATTTACGGACATGCATTAGTAAAAAAAATTAAAACCACCCATTAATATGATTTTTTTTGTTTTACCAATACATCAATTAGTAGGAATCATATCGTTCGTTGGGTGCAAATTCGACAGTCATGATAGTCGGTAGATATCCAACTAGGTGTAGTATTGCCGCGTTGCAGTCCTTTCTTTCTCTTCGGTTTTCTTCAATGAACATGTCATATGTCACTTTGTGAAGGATATGGAGCCCATGCTTCCTCCATCATCTATCTACGAGTGGTTCTATAGGTTCTTAATTTTGGGAGCGGCGTTTTGGCATCAGGGAGCATATGCTCCCGGTATTTTCGGAAAAAAAAATTTGAAAAACTTTTCAAAAAATTCCGAAACAAATCACAGGCGTACCTGAGTATGGTATGCACGAGCGTGTGAATTTTCATAATGAACTGACATTGTGGCTTACCTGTGCAAAAAAGACAAGTCACAGATCTAAAAATTCAAATTTTTGGATCTCATTTTCTGTCAGAAATTTGTCATTTTTGCACAGGTCGGCCACGATGTCATTTCGTAGCAAAATTTCACACGGGTGTGCGAACCATACTCAGGTATGCCTGTGATTTTGTTCGGAATTTTCTGAAAAGTTTTTCTATTTTTTTTATTTGCCTGAAAATAACGGAGCATATGAGCTCGGGTGCCATTATGAATTTCCGCTTAATTTTGGACTTTAAAACACAGAGTAACAAGGCCCCTATGAGTAATTGTTTTAGTTACCCTTATTCCCTCCGTCTAGACATACGTGGCGTGTAAATTTGGTCGAAATTCATACCTTACTAAGTTTTACTAAATTATGCAGAATCGAATATCAACAACTAAAATATTGATTAACTATGTTCTAAAAGGTACCTTTTGGTGCTTCTGCTAATGTTAATTTGGTAGTGTAAATCTTCATATTTCACACACACACACACACACACACCTTTGACTAAATTTATATGCAATGTATTTCAGGGCGTAGGGAATAGTTTCTTTGTGCTAAGCATTCGCTTTAGTACTTCTTGGGTTACTGGGGAATATATGTTTCTAGGTCACCGTCAAGAACTATCATGTCCAAACACAAGTTTCGTGCAAGTGCATGCATAATGGATGAAAATAATATTGACTAGTAAATAACTAGATCTAAGTCGACTAAGTTATTCACTCCCCTCTTAATATTGTTTATTTCCCTTGAAAATATACTATGTAAGTTCTTGTTTGTGCTAATAATATATTCAAGTGTCAAAACTACTCCTAGCTGACAAATATAGGTACATGCATGCAACTAATTAATTAAATAATTAATTCAAAAATTTATTTTTAAGTAGATTCAAGTGTAGGGACTATCTAGACATGGATGCTAACCTTGTCCCTGTTTTCTTGCAGTGAGTGTGAAGCTGGCAAAGAAAAGAAGCCGGCCTTCTTTGACGGCAGCGAGCTACTCGCAACGAAGGCTGTACTTCCTCCGTGGCTCCGCCGCTACCAAGACACAATGCCATCCGGAACAACAGGCTGCGGCACCAGTAGGCTTCCATTAGACGTACACGTACGTATGACACCACGTGGATCAACCAGATCCAAGGTCATATATACTTCTCTTATCTAACTCATCTGAACGTCTGCCTCGACATTGCAGGCTGCTCGCCGCCGCCGGCAGATGTTCACAGAGCTCACGGCGCAGAATCTGAAGATCCTCTGCGACGTGCTCCAGCTGCGCGTTCCGCGGCACGGGGACATCGTACCCGGCATATCGAGCACGGTGCTCTGGTGCCGATCTGGCATGACGAGGAGGAGGGCGATGGATAAGCCGTCGAGGATGACCTGGATGCTCTTTCGAGGAAGGGACTCCGATGGCAAGACGGCGGTTGCCCGGGAGCTCGCGAAGCTCGTATTTGGTTCGTACACCAACTTCACCATGATTAGCGCCTCCGGTTCGCCTACACCAAGCGGCAAACTGGCCACCAAGAGGCAGAGATCACCGCACGACGACGATGACAATGTTGGCTACGTCGGATCAATGTTCTTCGATGCGATCCTGGAGAACCCTCACCAGGTTATATTGATCGACGGTGTTGACCGGCTCGATGACGATTCGGAAGTGCGCATCATGGACGCAGTGGCAGAAGGGGCAGTGAGAAGATGCAATGGCGACCTGGTTGGTCTGTCGGATGCTATCGTGATGCTGTGCTCTGACGCGTTGGACGACTCGAGGTCGGTGGTTTCCTCACCTCGGGTGAAGCGACGACTCGAGGACGGAGACGCCACGGCGAAGGAAGTGAGATCACCTCGCCGTCTTAGGATAGATTTGAACGCTTTCCCACACGATGGGGAAGATAAGGACGCTGTTCCGGCTGATGATGCGGGGATCCTGAATTTCGTGGAGGGTGTTTTCTTTTTCAATTAGATTAGAAGAGCAGAGAGATGTGTCCATTTTGACGAGAAATTAACAAATATTGTTCTCCAATTTTAAAAAAGTGATTGGTTAACTGAAATACTTTTTTTTTAAGTTCCATGGATTTTAAGTGAGTGTCTTGGACATGAGTTAGATTTGGTAGAAGTTTTTTTAGTTTGCATAGATTGTGCGGGGTATTGGATGCGAGTAAGAAATTGTTTCACAAGTTGATGTGCCGGTGGTTGTACACTAGTAGAAAAACCATCTTTGGTCCAGGGCCGCTCCAGCCATTGGTCCCGGTTCAGTGAAAAACCGGGACCAGTGCCTGGCACTGGTCCCGGTTCGAGCTGCCAGGGCCCGTGGACCATTGGTCCCGGTTCGGTTGGGGCATTGGTCCCGGTTCTTGGCACGAACCGGGACCAAAGCTCCAGAGCCGGACACGTGGCTGCCGCGGAGCTTTGGTCCCGGTTCGTGCCAAGAACCGGGACCAATACCCCTCCCTGCCTATAAATAACCCCCACCCCCTCTCTCTCTCCTCTGTTTTTTTCTGGTTGGATTGGTGGGAAGTGGGTGCTAGTTTTTTTTTCCTTTGCCACGCACAAGATGTGTTCGATGAAATGCCCGACCCACTTAAGTTCACACAAGATGATATCCTCGGCCGAGGTTAGCAACTTTATCCTTTTCATCTGTAATTGATACAGAAATATTGCACGTGTCGATGTACGGTGGTCATTTCACTATTCAAGATGTTATTGTAATGGTATTTGATAAACTTAATTATATATATGATGCAGATGGATGCACGGATGCGATGGATGTACGGCGAACGACGCAGTTCCGAGTTTATTGCAGGCCTGCATAAATTTCTCGATGTGGCTGAGGCAAACAAAGTGAATAATTTTATGCCTTGTCCATGTGAGAAGTGTCGGAACGTCAGGGAGTACTCTGACCCGAGAACCATTCAAGACCACGTGATTCGGAAAGGTTTCATGCCCAGCTATAATTGTTGGACCAAGCACGGAGAAAGAGGGGTTAGATGGAAGACAATGAAGAAGAGGAGGATGATGACAACTATCCTATGTTCCCTGAGGAATGCGGTGATACTGTTATGGAAGACGTTGAAGAAGAAAGAGGTGAACATCGGGCATCAGATGAGCCCGCTGATGGTCTTGGTGGGGTCATTTCTGATGCAAAGCGAGAATGCGATACAGAAAAGGAGAAGCTAAAGTTGGAGGCCATGCTTGAGGATCACAAAAAGTTGCTGTACCCAAACTGCGAAGATGGCAGCACAAAGCTCGGTACCACACTGGAACTGCTGAAATGGAAGGCAGAGACTGGTTGTTCTGACAAGGGATTTGAGAAGTTACTGAAAATAATGAAGCCGAAGCTTCCAAAGGATAACGAATTGCCCGAGACTACATACGAAGCAAAGAAGGCTATCTGCCCTCTAGGATTAGATGTGCAGAAGATACATGCATGCATTAATGACTGCATCCTGTACCGCGGTGAGTACGAGAATATGGATAAATGCCCGGTATGCAATGCACTGCGGTACAAGATAAGACAAGATGACCCTGGTGATGTTGAGGGCGATGACGAGCCCCCCCGGAAGAGGGTTCCTGCTAAGGTGATGTGGTATGCTCCTATAATACCACGGTTGAAACGTCTGTTCAGAAACAAAGAGCATGCCAGGTTGTTGCGATGGCACAAAGAAGAGCGTAAGAAAGACGGGAAGTTGAGACACCCCGCCGATGGGTCCCAGTGGAGAAAAATCGACAGAGAGTTCCCGACATTTTCAGATGACGCAAGGAACTTAAGATTTGGTCTAAGTACAGATGGCTTTAATCCTTTTGGGGAGCAGAGCTCCAGTCATAGCACTTGGCCCGTGACTCTATGTATCTACAACCTTCCTCCTTGGTTGTGCATGAAGCGGAAGTTCATTATGATGCCAGTGCTCATCCAAGGCCCGAAGCAACCCGGCAACGACATTGATGTGTACCTAAGGCCATTAGTTGATGAACTTTTGCAGTTGTGGTCCGAACCAGGTGTACGTGTGTGGGATGAGCACAAACAACAGGAATTTGACCTACGAGCGTTGCTGTTCGTAACCATCAATGATTGGCCTGCTCTTAGTAACATTTCAGGACAGTCAAACAAGGGATACAATGCATGCACGCACTGTTTAGATAAGACTGAAAGTATACATTTGGGAAACAAGAATGTGTACCTGGGGCATCGTCGATTTCTTCCGAACAGTCATGCCGTAAGAAAGCCCGGCAAGCATTTCAACGGTGAGGCAGATCGCCGGAAGAAGCCTAACCTCCCTGATGGTGATGTTATATATGACATGGTCAAGGATTTAGAAGTAATCTTTGGAAAGGGTCCTGGCAGTCTATCTGTTCCGAATGACGCTGACAACCACGTACCCATATGGAAGAAGTGCTCTATATTCTGGGAGCTACCCTATTGGAAAGTCCTAGAGGTCCGGTCTTCAATCGACGTGATGCACGTGACGAAGAATCTTTGCGTGAACCTGCTAGGCTTCCTGGGCGTGTATGGGAAGACAAAAGATACACCGGAAGCACGGGCAGACCAGCAACGTATGAAAGACCCATACAACAAGCAGACGGATAAAGGGCGTCAATACTTAAGCAGCTACGCTCTTACCAAAGCAGAGAAGGAAATCTTTTTTGAATGCCTGAGCAGTATCAAGGTCCCGGCTGGCTTCTCGTCAAATATAAAGGGAATAATAAATATGGCAGAGAAAAAATTCCAGAACCTGAAGTCTCATGATTGCCACGTGATTATGACGCAGTTGCTTCCGGTTGCATTGAGGGGGCTTCTACCGGAAAATGTTCGAGTACCCATTGTGAAGCTATGTGCATTCCTCAATGCAATATCTCAGAAGGTCATCGATCCAGTAACTCTACCAAGTTTACAGAAGGCTGTGGTCCAATGTCTTGTCAGCTTCGAGTTGGTGTTCCCCCCATCATTCTTCAATATTATGACGCATCTCCTGGTTCACCTAGTCGACGAGATTGCCATTCTCGGTCCTGTATTTCTACACAATATGTTCCCCTTCGAGAGGTTCATGGGAGTCTTGAAGAAATATGTTCATAACCGTGCTAGGCCAGAAGGAAGCATCTCAAGGGGCTATGGAACAGAAGAGGTCATTGAGTTCTGTGTTGACTTTATTCCTGACCTTAAGCCGATTGGTGTTCCTGAATCGCGGCATGAGGGGAGACTGAGTGGAAAAGGCACGCTAGGAAAGAAAGCACTGATATGTAGGGACGGGCATTCTTTAACTCAAGCACACTACACAGTTCTACAAAGTTCCACCTTCGTGGCTCCGTATATCGAGGAACACAAGAATTATGTACGCTCCAAGAACCCGGGGAAGGATGACTCCTGGATTAAAGAAAAACACATGGAGACCTTCGGCAGTTGGTTGCGATTACAGCTCATGAATGACACCACTGTCGGAGATCAGCTCTACTTGTTGGCCGCGTCACCATCTTCGACTGTATTGAATTTCCAAGGGTACGAGATAAATGGGAATACATTTTACACGATCGCCCAAGATAAAAAGAGCACCAACCAGAACAGTGGTGTCCGCTTTGATGCAACAAACGACGATGGGCAAAAGGACACATACTATGGTCGCATAGAGGAGATATGGGAACTTGACTATGGACCTACTTTTAAGGTCCCTTTGTTTCGGTGCAGTTGGGTCAACATGAATGGAGAAGGGATAAAGGTAGACCAGCTGTACGGGATGACAACAGTGGATCTCAAGAATCTTGGTTGTTACAAGAACGAACCATTCGTCCTAGCCAATGATGTGGCTCAGGTTTTCTATGTGAAGGACATGTCCTCCAGACCGAAAAAAAGAAAAAACAAGCAAACGAATACATCAGACGATGAGCCAAAGCGTCACGTAGTTCTTTCAGGGAAAAGAAACATCGTGGGAGTCGAGGACAAGACAGACATGTCAGCAGATTATGATAAGTTTGATGAAATTCCGCCCTTCACAGTGAGAACTGACCCAAGCATCCCGTTAAATAATGAAGATGCTCCATGGTTACGGCTGAAGCGATCATAGGCCAGGGACATACGCGAAGAAGGGTTCATGGCTTTTATGTAAATCAATGTAATGTATTAAACCTTTATGTGATGTGTAGTAATGTATTAAACCTTTATGTGGTGAAAACCATAATACACGAAATGGGAGTTTCCATCTAGAAGAAATGGGTTATATCACATGTGAGTTTTCTTTTTTGTTTTCTGTTAATTAATTGCATGACGACCGGTGAAACACGCGTGGTAGGTGGTTGTCGGCTCCCACACCTCCCGTGGGAACCTCTCAAACCTCAGCTTCGACCGTCCAAACACAGTTCCCCCTGCATACAGCCCGACGGTGGCTCGTGAGTTTGAGCGCCACTTCGATCCAAGCAGCGGTAAGACGTCTCTGATGATCTACAACCGTCCGGCAAGACGTCTCTGATGATCTGCAACCGTTTGGAACGGTCGCAGGTCATCAGAGACGTCTTGCCACTGGTTGCCCAAAGATGCCTCTCCGAGTGACGCTGGAATGTTTTGTGTTTGAGCGCCACTTCGATCCAAGCAGCGGCAAGACGTCTCTGATGATCTACAACCGTCCGGCAACACATCTCTGATGATCTGCAACCGTTTGGAACGGTCGCAGGTCATCAGAGACGTCTTGCCGCTGGTTGCCCAAAGATGCCTCTCCGAGTGACGCTGGAATGTTTTGTGTGAGTGAGTAACCTGTCTGAGGAGGGCGGCTATATATAGGGTACGTGTGCTTCTTTAGTCCCGGTTGGTAACACCAACCGGGTCATGTGGCTCACGAAGTGGTCGTGATACTGCTGATCCAACAGCTCACAATCCCTCAAAAGAAACACACCCCTGATCCAACGTCTCACAAGCGCTTGAAAGAAACACACGATCCGTGTGCTTCTTTAGTCCCGGTTGGTAACACCAACCGGGTCATGTGGCTCACGAAGTGGTCGTGATACTGCTGATCCAACAGCTCACAATCCCTCAAAAGAAACACACCCCTGATCCAACGGCTCACAAGCGCTTGAAAGAAACACACGATCCGTGTGCTTCTTTAGTCCCGGTTGGTAACACCAACCGGGACTAAAGACGGGCTTTGCGGTCACGACACGTGTCCTCCCCCAGCGCTTCCCTGGGCACGTGTCCTCCCCCAGCGCTGCCCTGGAGGTCTTTATATATTGTCGCCGACGGGGTAAACCCTAATCCACCATTCCTAGCCACGAACGCATCGTCTCCACGAGATGGATCCGCCACGCCCGCCGCAGCGCCTTCTGGACGAGGTCGAGCGTGCTCGGCAGAGCGCGCTTGGGCGCAACCGCGGGAGTCTATCCCGCCGTATGCCCACGAGCCCGGCGTGGAGAGGAATGCCCAGCTACCGGCCTCCTGCTCCACCAGGTGCCGCCGCACCTCCACCTGGCGCCGCTGCACCTCCACCAGGCGCCGCCGCTCCTCCCGCGGAGGAGGAGGAGGACGACGACTTCGACTGGAGCGACGACGGGGAAGAAGGTTGTGGGTTGCAGATACAGGAGGCCATGGAAGCCTCCTTCCAGTCTGTCCGCGACTACCCTGTCCAGCGAGCCAAGACTTCCTACCAGCTCAAGGCGAAGGAGGCTTCCGATCTGGATTGGGCGCTGAAAGACTCATCCTCCATGGATCTTGCCCTCCGCCGCAAACGTGCGCGCGAGAACCGGGCGGCCGCCCACGGGGCTGGCTCCTCCCGCCGTTCCCCCTAATCCTACGGCCTTCGAGCCAGCAAGTCCGTTTATGTAGAATAATGTTGGTGATGTTGGATCAGGGGTGTGTTTCTTTCAAGCGCTTGTGAGACGTTGTATCATGTGTAATAATGTATTAAACCTTTTATGTAATGCATTAAGATAAATGAATTAATAATTTTTATCTGCTTTCTTCTGCATTTTACAACACCAAACATTCATCTTACAAATATAGGTTTACTGAAATTGTTCTGCATTTACTTCTGCTTACGGATTATTTGTCGAATTTCGACTTACGGATTTAAAGATATGAATTTATCCATATTAAATTGAAAATGACAATAATAATGTAAAATTGATTTTGGATTATTTATACAAATTCAAACACTTTTCACGTTGAAAGTTTTGTCAATTCAAAATATGCAATAAAGTTAATATATTTTTAATTGAAAATGGCAAAATGGTTAATAGTTTGTATAGTTAGAATAATTATTTCAGAAAACAGAAAATGGTTTTGGATTATTTATTCAAATTTAAACACTTTTCATGTTGAAAGTCTTTTCAGATTCAAAACCATTTGAAATTCATATTCAAACACCTAAATAAGAAAAAAAAAGGCGGGAACAACATTTCAGAACTGAAAAGTTCGAAATAATTTTGAAAAAGGACTCTTTGGTCCCGGTTGCTGGCAAGAACCGGGACCAAAGAGTCCATGGGCGCGCCACTGGATCTGGCATTAAATGACCCACTCTTTGGTCCCGGTTGCTGGCAAGAACCGGGACCAAAGAGGCATTGGTCCCGGTTCTTTCCAGCAACCGGGACCAAAGACCCCTGCTACTTAACTGTTGCCCTTCTCCTTCCCCGATTCATTCGAAGAAACGCTAAGGACCGGAGAAGAGAAGGAGGAGCCCGTGCCGCCGCGCCCGCACGCCGTCAGGCTGCCCAACTTCGCCCTCGACGCCGGTGCCCTCGACGCCCGTGCCGCCGCGCCCGCACGCCGGCCGCCCGTGCTGAGAAGAAGGAGAGGAGCCCGTCGCACGGCCCTCTGCTCCGGCGCCTCCATCACGCGCCCCTGCTCCGGCCTCCCCTCCTCCAATCATCTCTCTCCTCCGCCGTACGTCGCGCCCGAGGCCGTCACGCTCCCTCCGTTCGCCGGCCTCCTCCTCCGTCCTCCTCTCCGCCGTCGCGCTCCCCTGCCTCGAGCTCCTCTGCCTCACGCTCCTCTGCCTCGCGCTCCCACTTAGAAAATGTGAGCAAAATTAGAAAATTTAGAGTTATTAGCTATGTTAGCAAAATGTGAGAAATTTTAGAGTTGTTAGCAAAGTTAGCAAAGTTAGAAAAGTTATAAAATTTTGAAAATTTAACAAAGTTAGAAAGAAAAGTTAGAAAACAATGTTAAAAAATTGTGTTAGTTTAATTTTGTATAGTGGTAGTTTAATTTGTAGTTTAATTTAGTGTAGTTTAATTTTGTACAGTGGTAGTTTAAAATGTGAATCCAATTTTGTTAGCTTAGTATTGTGGTAATTTTAAATTTTGTTTAGCTTATTATTGTTTAGGTTATTATAGGTTATCAATTTTTAGTGTAGCAATTTTGAAAGTTTAGCAATTTTGAAACTTAGCAATTTTGTTTAGATTATTTTAGGTTATTATTAATGTAGCAATTTTGTTAGAAATATTGCTAAGTCATTTAGATAAAGTTGTTTTTAGTTGCAATGAAATTTTGAAACTTAGCAATTTTGAAACTTAGCAATTTTGTTTAAAAATTTGCAGCGCGGCAGTACGTGAAGAGCCCGAAGCCGGCCGGCCTCCACGCCCCCACTCGCGCCGCCCCCTCTCGGTGAGGGTTTAGAAGAAGTTGCTATTTTTTAAATGTATGAATGTATGAATTAAAGGATTTTTTGCTTAGGTTTAGAAATTCAAACACTTAGGATTTTTTGTGTTAGGGAAACAATTTTGTTCCGACCTTACGAGTTTACGAGTTTACGATACGAGTTTACGGGTTTACGATACGAGTTTACGAGTTTACGGGTTTACGATACGAGTTTACGGGTTTACGATACGAGTTTACGGGTTTACGGGTTTACGATACGAGTTTACGGGTTTACGATACGAGTTTACGGGTTTACTATACGAGTTTACGAGTTTACGGGTTTACGATACGAGTTTACGGGTTTACGATACGAGTTTACGAGTTTACAAGTTTAAAGTTTTGTGCATTGTTCTTAATTTGCAGAAACTATGGAACGAGACGAAGATCAGGAAAATATCCTCCAGGATATAATCCGCGGGCCGGAAGATATTGTCGATGTCACCACGGAGTTTTTGAACAACTCCGGTGAGGGAGATGAGTCTCTCAACCGAAGAGACGGCTCCGGTGAGGTAGAACCCGACGGCCGGGGTGAGGGAGAAGTCAGCGAGGGAGAAGCCGACGAGGGAGAAGCCGAAGGCTCCGGTGGAACATTAAATGTTGCAAACTCCGGCGAGGTGCATATACATATATTAATGAAGCCGAAGATTGTATTAATTAAGCCTCTGCTGTCTATATACATATATTAACGCTCTTTCTTCTTTTAGCCCTCCGGATCGAGCAAATCTTCTGTAAGGACAAAACGAGGCCCAGCCAAAAAGTTGGGCGACCAAGAAAGGTACACGATCGAAAGAGTCGCTGAAGACGGCACACCGACTGCTCCCCCTGGTGTTAAAAATAAAATGGTAAAGCAATGCGGAGTTCTTGTTAGGGACTTCATCCCGATCACCGTTCGAGAATGGCATCGGCCAAAGGAGAAAGGACAGCTATATGTCAGCGATGAGGGCAAAGAAAGACTTTGGAGAAAGCTCATGGTTAATTTCACCCTGCCGGCGCCAGAGGTGGATTCAGATGAGGAGGATCCAGATGAGGCAGAAAAGATTGCCCGGAAAATCATGGAGCAAAAAGTCAAGGACTGGGCACTTAAGAAGATGGCCGAGCTATTCAAGAACTGGAAGAAAAGATTGAACAAACTGTTTGTCAAGAAAAATAAGACTCCAGACTTCGATAAAGGGTATGAGAAGATAAAGGACTACTGGGAAGAATTTGTGGCGTACAAGAAATCAGAGGAAGCTCTGGAAAAGTCTGCAAAAAATGCGGCAAATGCTGCTCTAAAGATGTACCACCATACTATGGGGCCTGGTGGCTACGCTGGTAGCATGCCTAAGTGGGAGAAACTTGAGGCGGACCTGCTGGCTAATGGGATCACTCCAGAGCCACTCAAGTGGATCGAACGGGCAAGAAATTGGTTTTACGGGCATGGGGGCACGTTGGACGCAGAAGGGAAGTGCATATATAACAGAAGACACAAAGATAATCCCCTACTACCCATCCAAGAAATTAGAAATGCAGTAAAGGATGTTGAAGAGGGACGGTTCATTCCCGATAGAGAGGATGACGAGCTCACACGCGCCCTTGGGAATAAGGAACACGACGGACGGTTACGAGGCGTACCTGGCTCCAAGCCCAAGACAATTGCGATTCCCGAGCACAGGAAGAAATTTCCTGATAGAAGCCATCAGAGGAGAAAGGAAAGGGAGGCAATGGAAGCACGCGCTGCTGCAGACCGGCTGCGTAATATAGAAGAAGAATTAAAGCTGCAGAAGGAACAAATTGCCGTGCTTAGCCAGCAAGGTACTAGCGGCCAATCTCAACGGCACATGGTAGAAGCTGCATGCGATGGTACCGGTGGCCCATCGAATCGGAAAAGCAGCGTGGCTTCCACGGAGCTCCAGGATGGTAATGATGATGCAGTGGCTCCACTTCGTCGCTACCCAGTGGATGATATCACGGAGAGCACACCTTGTGAGATGCATGTGAAAGTTTTTAACTTAACCGTGAAGGTGGCGGTCGGCTATGTCGTACCAATTGGACCTAATCCAACTTACCATTTCTCTCCGGTTCCAAATGGCTACGCTGTTGTCGCGGTGGATGAAGTGATGAAAGATTATGAGGAGCTGAAGCTGCAACACCCTGCAGGTGAAGATGGGGAGGTGCTTGAACTTGGAGAAGCCAAGAAAGCGACCATTCTATGGCCAAAGGAATTCATCGTGCTTCCGAACTGGCAGCCAAGGCCATCGACTCCTCACCAGTCTCCAGCGCAACAGTCCTCTTCACCGCCTCAGCATTCTCCAGCGCAACAGTCCTCTTCACCGCCTCACCAGTCTCCAGCGCAGCCGTCTCCGCCATCGCGTCAGCCGTCTCCGCCGCCGCGTCAGCCGTTTCCGCCCACCGCTCGTACTATGAGGGGTAAGCGATCACCGAAACGTAAAAGGTCGCCCCTCCCAACAGTACCTCATAAGAATCTTCCCATTAGACCTTATGACAGGACTGTAGCGGAAAACGCCGCGGAGGTGGCTGCCTACAATAAGGCTTTTTTTGCACCAAAAAAGCCCGAGCAGAAGCCGGTATACGATGAAAAATCCAAAAAGTGGAGAAAGTCCTTCCTTGAGCAGCCATCCCAGATATCGATGAATCTGCCATCTGACTATGGTCGTGAACTTACTAAGCTAGCACGTGCCCAGTCTGAGCAGAACAAGGGAAGAAGTGCAAAAAGCGGGAAACAAATTGCCCAGCTCGGACAGCAGAAAAATCAATCGGTCCCCCCGCTCATAGTGTGTTCCGATGTCGACAAGGACTTCAGAGTCGCTATGGATAAGGACCTGGAATTATTGGACCCCAGAGCCATAGCTGCTGCTAAAGAACTTGGTGTCACTGTATCGCAGGCCAAGGAACAGGCTACCGCCTTGGGTATGAGCCTTGGTCAACTTTTAGGCTATGATATGCGCCAATGTTAGAGATGGCACGGAAATATGTCCAAGGGGAGCCTATGGTCAGTAATGAGGAGCTGACGGGTCTATCAACACATATGCGAAATCTGCATACCTGGTACCTGGTGCACACATCAAAGAAGGACGCGAAAGAGTGGTTTCCGCTGGACGTTAGAGTGGAGCATTTCTTCAAACGTTACATTATACAGGTTCAACTGACTGAACTGTTCCAGTTATTCCAAAAGCGCCCCCTCGACAAATCTATCCTCTCTTGCTATTGTCTGTAAGTGATTTATTTTCGTAATTAAGTCTCTAGCTCAGCTCGTTCATTGCCTGTATTATATTATCCTGACTATATATATATCCTTTTGTACGCTATTATGCAGAATGAAGATGCTGGAATGCAAAAGATCTAAAGTTTTTGAGGTTGGGTTCGTTGACCCATATATCGTGAATTCACATACGTTAGTCAATCACCCCAAAGACGTGGAGCATGACCTGACCACCTTTTTAACCATGCAACATTTCTGTACGGAAATACTATTTCCTTACAACTTCAGGTGAGTGTTTCTGTCTTGTACATATTTTTATTTGGCTTTCTCGATGTTAAGTGTAATTGATGAGCTATGCATGTCTGCTTTATGTAAACGTCCGCAGGTTCCACTGGATTCTGCTAAGCATTCAACCTGACAAGTCCACAGTTGAAGTCCACGACTCATTAAGTTGGGACCAAGCGTTGTGGTCCGACATGAAAGAAATGCTCAACAAGTAATTTCAATCATTATCGCATTATATCGCCCTCTTTCGTTCGTTCCCTGATGTCAAGTAATTAATAACTCCTTTGTTCATTTTCTTTGCCAAAGCAGGTGTTGGACAATTTTCAAACAGAAGGTAGAAGGTCCATTCAAAGATGAGCTAACTTATAAAACGGTGGAAAGTCCGCAGCAGCCACCGGGGAGTAATTTATGTGGATTCTACGTTTGCGAGTTCATTCGCGAGTTGACCACTGAGCGGAGAACAACTGCTTTCAGCAAAATGCGGGAGAAGATCGACCCAGAACTGCGCGTAGGAGCAATTCAAGAGGAATTGGCGGGATTTCTGCTTAGGGAGGTCATCGATGAAAGGGGAGAACATTATGCTTCGGACGATGAACTACATATGCCTTGATGGCTTGATCTATCTCCATGTAATTAAATAGTTGTATTCTCGCAAGAGATCGAATATTAATTATATATGCATCAACATGTACTGTGTATATAGTAGAGCGTATAATATGCGTACGGAAACGATGGAGAGCACGTCGGCGATGCGAAGAAGGGGGAGACGACGGAGGCACCGGCGAGAGGGAGAGGGGGCACCGGCGAGAGGGAGAGGAGGCACCGGCGAGAAGGAGAGGGGGCACCGGCGAGAGGGGGCACCGGCGAGAGGGAGAGGGGGCACCGGCGAGAGGGGGCACCGGCGAGAGGGAGACCCTAAACCCTAAATACCGAAAAAAAAAGCACTCATTGGTCCCGGTTCGTAACAAGAACCGGGACCAATGAGTCTCCCCCACGCCCAGCCAGAACTGGCCACGTGGCCACCCATTGGTCCCGGTTCGTGGCCCAACCGGGACTAGCATTAGTCCCGATTGGCCAGTCCCGGTTGGGCAACCGGGACTGATGGCCCAACCGAACCGGGACCATAGGCCCATTTTCTACCAGTGGTAGGAGGCTGTTCATATTCGTGCCGTACATGTGCATGTGAGACAAGTGATTGTTGCTTTGCAGTAGCGGCTTTGGTGGGGTGGGGGCGGCAGCATACATGGCTTTCAGTTTAGGTGGTGCTTTTTAAGTGTGAAGACTCAATATCTAGGGTAGAAATCCAAGGGTAGCGGCTTTGGTGGGGTGGGGGCGACAGCATACATGGCTTTCAGTTCAGGTGGTGCTTTCTAAGTGTGAGGACTCGATATCTAGGGTAGAAATCCAAGATCTGGTCTTTATTGTTTGTTCCTGGCAGTGACATTTTTCTTGTTGAAGGCATTGTCTGAAGAGTTCGATTCTTTTCCTGGGTGAAAACCTACAATCTTATGTAATTATGTTGTATGGCTAGTTTGAGTCCGGCTGCGAGTGATTGATCACTATGACGGGGTCATGTTTTCCCTTTTTTTTCTTTTTTCTCTGTCCATCCTTAATGTTCCGATTAGTTATTAACATTATGTTGGTGCATAGAAGCTGAATGTAATAGTATCTTCTTAATATTAATATGTTCCCTTTGTGAAAGTCGGAGGAGACACAAAAGTATGTTTTCAAATTAACTTGATGACAACATGATAACAGTTAAATGCATGACGGATTAGAACATTTCCACGACGGGCTGGAAAATGTGGTAGGCACCTCCGAAAAAGTGTCCGCCATGGGGACGCTAGATACATACTATTAGGACGGCGGTCCATTGGGGCGTCCTCCAAATGGCCGTCCCTATTCAGTTTTTTTTTCTATTTTCACAAGTATGTTTATATTTCCATCTAAATAATATAAATCTTGGTTGCATAGTCCAATAATAGTTTAAATATAAGTAAAAATAGAGCAGGAGACACTGGCAATGGTGGAGGAGACACTAGTAGAAAATAGGCCTTCCGTTCGGACATTTAGTCCCGGCCATGTTTGGAACCGGGACTAATGTGAGCATTAGTCCCGGTTCCAACGGATAGGACGCCGCACGGCTTTAATCCCGAGTCAAACGCGACCTTTAGTCCCGATTGGTGACAGGGTGGGACCAACGCTAGCCCCTTTAGTCCCAGTTGGTATCGATAGATCTTTAGTCCCGGTTAGAGACACCAACCCGGACTAAAGCCAACGTGTTTTTTTTTTCTATTTTTCATTTAATATGGAATAATTCATATCTTTAAATCCGTAAATTGAAATTTAACAAATAAAATGTCTAAATCGATTATAAAAAGAGAGGAATCCAAACATGACAACTATATCATCTTTTGCATCACAAAAACTCATTTAACTAGGCGAAATTAACGAGGAAGGAGAGTTGGACCTCCCCTTTTGCCCAGCTACAGTGAAAAGGCAATTTCTTGGGCGACCCGTGCGCGTCAGCTCGCCGCCGGCGATTCGTCGGATCCCTCGCCCTCCGGCGGCCGCTTTGGCGGCGGGAGGACGGGGAATCCACGGATCCCAGTGTGTACATAGTCTAGGTGTGCGTGGTGGTGTGCTAGCCGGCGGCGCTGTGGAGATGGCGGTGGTGCCGGAGTGGCGTTTGGTGGCGGTGGTCTTCTCCTCCGTTGGTGCGGCTCCGGTGGAGCTTCGCCGCGGATCTGCCGTCCTGCCCTCGTTCACGGCTCCACGGAGTGCTCGAGAGGGTTTCCCCTTCGCCGGAGTCCGAGAGTTGGCGGATCTGGCGGTTGACGATCTGGAAGATGCGGTTGCTGATGGCCAAGGTGGTGTCGCCGTCCGTTGCGCTGGGTGGAGGTGCTCAGGTACCGAGGAGCGTCGACTTCCTGTCCGCGATGGGGAGCCTCCCAGTCCAAGCTTTCGGAGGTGGTGCGGCGGGTTTCGCCGGCGTAGCGTCTTGCTCGACGAAGACGATGCCTGAGCTAAGAGGGACCTACTTGTAATTTCTTTGTTTTCTGGGCTTTTCTGTAAGAATCTTGGCTAGATGTAATTGCGACTTTCCTCGCAAAAACAAAAAAAACTAGGCGAAATTACTTTTGAAAAATCGGCATAAACACATTTAACTAGGCGAAATTAGGTAGAAATCAAGAAAATTCCTAATATTTGGGGATTGTTCATAAAATGTGGATTACTCTTTGTGAAATTAGATGGGTGCCATTTTGCACCATATCTTTTTTGGAGGTTTTTTTACTTTATTTGATTTTTTTCAAAAAGTGGTCAAAATGGCCACCATGACTCTCATCGAAAGAGGTCAAATTTTCTAAAACTATCGATGTTTCTATGATATAACCACTAGTTGTGTATCTTAAATTGATTAAAAAAAATTCAGACCAAACTATCAAACATTTTTAGTTCAAATTTGGATTACTTTCAAAAAATCAGCATAAACTCATTTAACTAGGTGAAATAAGATAGAAATCAAGAAAATTCCTAATACTTGGGGATTATCCATCAAATGTGGACTACTCTTTGTGAGAATTAGATGGGTGCCATTTTGCACCATCTTTTTTGTAGTTGGTTCACAAAAAAAGTCATTTTTGCCACTTAGAAAAAGGAAAATGATATTTATAAAAATAATTTGAAAAATCCCTTTGGAACCATTGCTTTCTATACCAAGCTACACCTATTTGTCGAATGTGAGAACTTTATCACAAACTATGCCGTGAGAATTGCCATAACTTGATCATTTGGCTCCATGCTAGAGGTTTTTTTTTCATAGCAAGTTTATCGATGTTTCTGTGATGCAAAAGATGATATGGATGGCATATTTGAATTCCTCTCATTTTCTAATTGATTTAGACATTTTATTTGTCAATTTTGATTTATGTATTTAAAGATATGAATTATTCCATATTAAATATTATTACATAATCATTGTTATTTATTTAAAAAATATTATTACATAATCATTGTTATTTATTTAAAAAATATTATTACATACTCCCTCCGTTTCAAAATATAAGGCACGCTATTTTTGTGCTGGTCTTCAATGCTCAATTTTGACCATTAATATATGATAAATTATGTAGATCGAGAATTTATAAATGGTACTGTTGGATTCATCTTGCAAATATCTTTCATTTCATATGTTTTTTCGCTAATTTTATGATCATACTATAATTACAAATTATGGTCAAAGTTATACATCGTTGACCAGCGAAATTAAAGGGCGCCTTGTATTTTGGGATGGAGGGAGTAATCATTATTATTTATCCAAATAATGTTTGAAATTTTAAACAATAAAAAAAATCATGACT
Organism: Poa pratensis; assembly: GCA_947311845.1. Classification (NCBI taxonomy): domain Eukaryota; kingdom Viridiplantae; phylum Streptophyta; class Magnoliopsida; order Poales; family Poaceae; genus Poa; species Poa pratensis. Next base: position 15,921,247 of record CAMZMU010000042.1, on the reverse strand, counting down.
CATGGGTTAATATGATTGATATGATACTAATATCCGTAAGTTCTAACTTCTCATTTGGAATCTCATTTGGAAGGAACTCAAAAGTTAAGCGTGCTTGAGCCTCAGCGCACTGCTTCGTCCACGTGGAGAGCTTAGACAAAAAAAAATCCTCTAGATACCTATAGTCCGGGTTGGTAACACCAACCGGGACTAAAGGTCCTCTAGCCTCAGCGCACTGCTTCGCCCACGTGGAGAGCCTTTAGTCCCGGTTCATGGCAAACCGGGACTAAAGGGGAGTCCCGGTTGGGAAACCGGGACCCAACCGGGACTAAAGGCCCTTCCCAACCGGGACTGTAGCCCCTTTTTCTACTAGTGAGATAAATTATGCGGTAAAAAATGTTTACATGTTTTTTTAGGGGTAAACCTTGGACGGTCCAGCCCAATTAATTTCCATGCCCAGATCTCTGTCTCACTCTTGATTTGCAGCGAGCGATGTCTAGTCATGTTGGTAATGACTTATGAGACCCACATTCGCAACCAAAAAAAGACTTAAGAGAGTGACAACGAACTTCTAAATCTGTCCGATGTTGTTATTTTTGTGTAGTCTAGAATATGGAACATTTTAATTTGAGATTTTGCACGTTTTTAGAATAGAACATTATCTACATACAAGATTTTTTTCAAATTTTTTGAAGCTTCAAAATTTGATTTTCGATTTTTTTTAAAATGAAATGGCTCCATGCTCCGCCTCTATTTGTGGTTTCCGTCATAGAGACTCATAGGACCTACTAATAATGTTGATGGGAGCCGGCCGAGCGCTCACGCTGACTCCTTAACGCCCCGCGCGTACGGACACATGCGCTAGCTGGTTTTGCTGCAGGAAACGTTGTATCATCAGATGTTAATTGTGCGCGACCCACCGCGGTGAGCGTCTCCTTCGTTACCCGGCCTGCTTCTCTATTTACTTCCTTGTCTCTTTGCTGGAAGTGTAAAGATTCATCATTATCCTTTCCAGCAATGGCGGAATCAATGGTCAAGTATACTCAGTGTAACTCTCGTTGATGATAATGATCCTTTGGATTGTTATCCATAAGGACTGGGTCACTCGGGTCCCCTCGCTTTTGCAGCAAACGTTGTATCATATCAGATGTTAATTGTGCGTGACCCACCGCGGTGGGCATCTCCTTCGTTACCCGGCCTGCTTCTCTATATACTTCCTTGTCTCTTTGCTGGAAGTGTGCCTTTAGCACGTGCTAATTGATTCTGCTATTAGCAATTTTCTTGGCCACTGCAGCCTACATAGATCAGTATGATCATCAGAGCGACTACAGTTCGTATGCATTTTTGCATGCATGCGCTATATAGATCAGTATGCAAGAGTTTATGTAAACAGTAAGAGTGCAAGAGAGTTAGAGACGGCCGGGGATTCAATCGTGTAAGATTATTAACCTATTGATCCAATACTTGGCAAGTACAGTGTGAGATACAGTGCATCTAAAATATACTACATCAAGATAGTTCCAAACAGTCGTACTAGATCGAGTAAATGGCACTGGCGGTTACACAACTCGTCCGCTATGTGCACTTAAGTCACACAACTGGAAAACGGGATTTTTTGGTCACACAACTGGACTTTTGATGCACGTAGGTCACAAACCCCACATGTCAGTCCGTTTTCCGTTGGTAATTTTGCAAAAAAAAACCTGTATTTTTGGACATTTTGCAGAAAACTCTCTGTAATTGGACCCAAATTTGGGTTTTTTGCGAAATATCCCAAAATACAGGGGGGTTTCTGCAAAATTACGTGTCCACGTCAGCACTCCTGCAACGGAAAACGGACTGACATGTGGGGTTTGTGACCTGCGTGCACCAAAAATCCAGTTGTGTGACCAAAAAATTCCGTTTTCCAGTTATGTGACTTAATTGCACATAGCGGACGAGTTGTGTGACCGCCAGTGCCATTTACTCTACTAGATCATGCAGAGGTGTACAGCACCCGTCACACCAGGCTTTAACAAATTAGGTGTTAGCTGTATTTATTTAGTGGTCGTTGGCTCGTTGCTTGGCATATACTAATACTAAAGTACTATTAGCAGCAGTAACCATGTGCTCCCGTACGCAGTGCGCTTTCACAACAATGGAAGCGAGCACGGACTTATGTGAGCTCACCCTCCACTCGGCCTCCTCCTCGTCTACTGCGCACGCAGAGCCCCCGGGCCTGTTTCTCTGCGTCTACTGCGGCCGCAAGTTCTACAACTCGCAGGCGTTCGGCGGCCACCAGAACGCGCACAAGGAAGAGCGCCGCCTCGCAAGGCGCCGCCTGGAAATCGCCGCTGCCACGCGAGCGCACGCGGCGTCGCTGTTGTCGTCCGGACCTTCTCCAAAGGACGCGCCGCACGCCGCCGGGTTCTTTCCCGCGGCTAAGAAGGAGCGCGGCAGGAGCTTCCAGGACCACGGTGCCGCCTCTCGCACCGGCGACGGGCTGGACCTGTCTCTGAGGCTGTGATCGATCAGTTAACCGGAATATATATCGTCCGTGCTTGCTCCGGTATGTTGTCAGATTTAAAATCTGCTTATTTGGTGATCACATGTGAACAGTGAACTGTTTCTTATTTATGCTGGAGATCGAAGCCTTAACTCATTTGACGCGTACATATATTTCTGGAATGTGTTTGTGCTGGCTAGCTCGTGGACGGGGTGGATTCATGCTGGATTAGCCTCTTCTAGTCGGTCGACACCTTTGATTCTTACTTATCATCCGCTGAGTGTTTCCGTACGTCAAATTAAGTCAGGTTATTTTTCTCTGGAATATCAGTGGTGGTGCTCTTGTCGATGTTGCGTGATTAATTTAATGGCTGCGTGCATGTACAAAGTCTTGGCATTGCGGCTCAAAATTAAAAGGGGAGAAACTTCGTTGGTATTCAAATGTCTGTGGTTTGGTGTATTCGTCGTTGTTTTACGGCTGCCTTCAGAAAAGTACAAGATCGTGTCATGAAAGAAGAAAGGGTTTGAAGATCTCAAAGATTTGCTCGTCTCTTTTAGTATGGTTTTTGTAATCGATGTAATCATGTACTATTTGCTGGTTTAATATATATGGTATTTGCTCAAAAAAAAGTCTGGTTTCGGTGATCACATGTGAACAGTAAACTGTTGTTTGAACAATTACATGTATATTTATTTTTCTAGTTAGTTGAGTATGCTTTATGTGCTTTTCGAAATAGGCTTTCGTCCCGCTTTAAAAATAAAGCCACACGGCCGAACCGATACAAGTGATGAGGAGATCCTCATCTGGTCTCTTCTTCTAGTTTAGCTTGTTTGGTGGACTCATCTGGTGATTTCCCTAATGGACATGATGAGTTCGTGTGTCCGTCTTATTTGCTCGTGCGTAATTTTGGTAAAGTCTTAAGTGCAATCTCAACATACTATAGCAATGTGTATGATGAAATTTGTATTGTACCATTACAACGTAGAGGTGGTTGTATAATCTGTTGTATACAAATCAAGTTTGAAATACCAAAGAGGTTAAGAAAAAGACTAAATATTTATCGTTCTCGTTTTTTTTTGTCAAAGCGATAATCATAAACGCAAGTACAGACTCAACAAATGGAATATTGTGTGTCGCCCAAAAGATCAAGGGGATTAGGCATTGAGGTTTTGGACATAAAGAATAGATGCTTACTTAGTATCTGGCTATATAAGGTTCTAAACGAAGATGGGGCATGGCAGGAGCTGCTATACAAGAAGTATTTCAATGGGAAATCATTAGCATAAATTGAAGTGAAACCCAATGATTCCGCTTTTTGGAAGGGTCTCATGAAAGTATCATGAGACTTTTTCGACCGAGGCTCCTTTACTATTGGTAATGGGCAAAACACACGGTTCTGGGAGGACTCTAGGTGGACGGCGCACCGTTAGCTCTGCAGTATACAGGCTTGTATAACATTGCACAACATAAACATGTAACGGTTGCGGATGTTTTGACAGTGACCCTCTCTGAATGTTAGCTTTAGACAGGGCCTCACTGATACTAAATGGACGGCCTGGCTGAATCTAGTGGAAAGATTGATGAGGGTAGCACTCTCAAAGGATACATATTATTTCCGTTGGAAGGTCACTAACAATGGTAATTTTAAGGCCTCGTCGACATATACGGATTTGATGAATGTGCATACACGGTTTTTACATAAATACCTTTGAAAACTTAAGGTTCCTCTAAAGATAATAAATTTCATGGCGTTTCTTCATCAGAGAGTCTTGCTCTCTAACGATAACCATGCTAAAAGGCTTGGACATGGTGTAAAAAGTGTGATTCTGAGGGATCTATTGAACACTTCTTTTTACCCTGTCACTTTAATTACTAGAATGATATGGAGAGTAATTAAGTTTACTTTTAATATCCCACCCCAGCAAATATTACTAATATATTTAGTAGTGGTTAAATAGCATTGATAAAGATACTAAAGCGAGAATTAGAATAGGTGTGTGTGCTTTTCTTTGGGTAATTTAGAATTTTCGCAATGATGTTGTTTTTAACAAAGAGGAAGTTCATCATTTTTGCAGGTTATCCACACAGCTTAGCACTGGATCCACATGTGATCTTTACTTCTGCATGTGGCGCAGCGGGAACTTATAAATTATGGGTACACTCGGCTGAACGTTCGCGGGCTATCTTCAACCAGGCTAGATAGCGGCACACTAGAAGCATTCAAGATGTCTAGCTGCTGCATACTTCTGGGAAATGTATCTTGAGTTTTGTTACGTTGTACTTTGATATTATGCTTTAATAGAAGTTGTGTGCATTAACTTGATGAAGAGGCCGGGCTCATCCCTTTCCAAAAAAAATACAATTAAAGTTTGTAGGCTTAGAGCATCCTGCCTAGCAGAATATCTAAAACGGTTCGACCTGTAAAATTTCGGGATTTTTATAGGCCGGACCCCAAAATGCAACTCTAGCATAACCCCATTTTTTTGGCCCTGCAAAAATTAGAGGAGCTACTAAAACTTGGCTTTTAAGCTTTCCGAATGTTGCTGTATCCGCATCTGCACGCCACCGGCCTAGCGTTCCAAGCGTTGTCGTCCCCGCATCTGAACGATGTCGACCTGACGTCCCAAGAGGAGCATCAGGGCGGCGGGTTGGGCCGGTGGCACGGGCGACAAGCAGGGCGGCCGTTCAGGCTGAAGGCACGGGCTGGTGGAGGGGCAGCATGGCGGCAGGTCGATCAGGCAGGCAGAGTGACCGACGGGGCGAGCGGCAAGCAGGACGGCAAGCTGTGTCAGGATAGCAACGCGCGAGGAAAACGATGAGAGAAAGACAGTAGATTATTCTGTTTTACAATATATGTTTGTGGAATCTGTTCCACCGCGCTGTCCACGCGGTACCATAAAATAGCTTTAAATAGTAACTTAAAATAATGTAGCACATAATGTATTTTAACGGACATAGCTTTAAAATAATGTATTTTAACATAAAATAGCTTTTAAGATATGGTATTTTAACGGAGGCTGTGGAGCGCCAAAACCGGATCGGTGGCGTACGTGTATGAGGGGATCTGGGCAAGAAACCAAGCCATAGATGGCAGCAATAATCCAATCAAATAGGGAACAAATATCAATCTGATGACTAAAATCAAATCAGCGAATCAAACCTTCTTTTCCACGTGGTGAGCCTCCTTTCTCCATGTCTGAGGAAGAGGACATGGCTGAAGATGAGGGCGTACTAGGCGAAGACGATGGGAGGGTTGATGCGTTCTTCGACGGAGGAAGAGATGTGTTTCTCCGTTTAGAAAAAAAGAGGTCAGGACCGAAGTCTCAGATACGGCAAAAAAAACTGCAGTTTTTAGAATACTTCAGTTTAGAAAACCACAATTTCCATCGGAGCCAAACACCTTAAAGTATTCTATACTTCATTCTTTCTAGAAACTGAAGTATCCCCGGAATACTTCAAAAAAACGGAGCTGCCAAACTGCCCCTAAAATACTACTCCCTCCTTTTTTAATATAAGATGTTTTAGCTAGCTCACATGTTGACTAGGTACACATCCAAATAAGTGTGCATACACACTAAAACATGTCTACATTCATGTTGACACATGTGAATGTGGACAAACGCTAAAACATCTTATATTTATGAACGGAGGGAGTACATATGCTGATGGGAGCCGGCCGAGCACCCACATTAACTTCTTCACTTCGCGCACGTACGGACATATGCGCTGGCTGGTTTTGCTGCAGCAAATGCTGTACCACATCAGATGTTAATTGTGCGCGACCCACCGCGGTAGGCGTCTCCTTCGTTACCCCGCCTGCTCCTCTATTTATTTCCTTGTCTCTCTACTATTGTGCTGATAGTGTCAGCACGTGCTGATTGATTCAGCTGCTAGCAATTTCCTTGGCCACTGCAGTAGAGATCATATGAGAGCGACGGAGCGACTACAGTTTGTATGCATTTTTGCATTCATGCGCTATATATGAAAGTTTAAAATAGAAGGCTATTATATTTAGCAGCGGAGATTCAACAGCTACTAAACATTATAGCCGGGGTATATCGAATCTAAGAAAACTTAACGGTTTGCTAAATAATAATAAAAAACAAATCTGGGCAGCATATATTCGAATATATATCAATAATGCACGGATGCATAACATATTAACATAGTCACATAGAGATACGGATAACCAGGAGTTCTGGACATAATAGTTCTGTCCACATATTACAACACTAAGTAGCAGAAATTCTGGACAGAGTTCTATCTAGATACACTAGTGGAGACAGGGCCTATTGTCTCGGCCCGTGAGGGGTTTTAGTCCCGGTTGGCCAACCGGGACAGGCCAAGCGGGACTAAAGGCCCAACCTTTAGTCCCGGCCCTGTTACCAGCCTGGACCAAAGGCCCTCCATGTGGCCGCCGCGGAGCGCACTGGGGGCACCCCTTTAGTCTCGGCTCGTATAACGGGCCACGACTAATGATATGTGCCGTGACAATTCATTTTGTTTTCTTTTATTTATTTCTTTCTTCAAAATAGTTTTCGTATTTCTACGCTACCCACATACCGTACACGTTCGTGCATATATAAGATAACTTGTCTTACGATCGAGCATATAAATATATACAATTTTGATAGTTACATGGAGATCACAATTACCGGGACTAGAGCCCGTCTATTCGTTGCACTTTTACTTGATTTGCTCCCGCTTGCACTTTTACTTGATTTGCTCTTCTCCACTCCTTCTGAAGAGTGCGTAGATAGTCATCTGGCTTATGGTGCAACTCATATTGCGATTTTGTGTTCAGAAAATCACGTGCATACGCTTTTTGCTTCTCGGTGTATACCGGGGCGGGCTTGGGTTTCTTATCTGCAAAATGCACATCTTTTTCGGCCTTTGCGATCGCTGCGATTTGCTCGTCAGTACGATCGTAAGTTTTGATGGAAAGATTCTTATGAGGTACTCTAGGGAGGGGCGACATTTGTCGTTTTGGGCTGCTGCGTCGGTTAGTACTCATCGACGGAGCACGCTTCCGCTTATTGTCCTTAGCGGGCAAAGGCGGCGGCGAAGACGGCCGACCCAAGTCCGGCGGCGGAGATCGAGACGGACTCGCGCTGTGGTGGTCGTAGTCATGGGGTGGGCTTCTTGGAGGTGATGGAGGTGTAGGTGACCTGCGACGACTCGGAGGCGGTGTTGTCCTTGGCGCCGAGCCTGGAAACTTGATGTAGTTCTTGTCCCATAGAATGATATCACCCACAACTTCTCCGAGTGTCCTCTCATCTTCAGGTCCAGGGATGTCAAACTCCATATCATGAAACCCCGATACGATTTCATCCACCCCAACTTTAGCATAGCCAGCTGGAATCTCACGGCCTTGCCAGCGTGCGTCAGGTGGACAAGGTAAAGCATATCCGACCGCCACCTTCATGGATATGTTCTTCAATTTCTGATGGAGCTCACAAGATATCTGCTCCTTGATTCCATCCACGGGGTAGCCGAAACCGCCCTCTATCATCCGTCGTGCATCGTCAACCGGGGCCTCCGAGTCAGCCACGCTGCTTTTCCGCTGAGATGGGCCGGCGGTAATATCGAGTGCAGGATCTTGCAGGCGCACAACTCCTCTAAGTTCGTCAATCTGCTGCTGCTGCTCGTTAAGTCTGGCAAGCAACTGGTTGAATTTGCCATTCTCCTCCTCCTGATGTCGCTGCTTTTCTCTCGCTCGGCTTCTGTAAGTCTCTTGGTCTTTGGCAAACCCAAGCCACCACGGGAACGAAGGGCCAAGGCCTCGTGTTCGTCCTCCGTGTTCGTCATTCCCGAGGACCAGTGTCAGCAAGTCTTTCTCTCTATCGGGACGGAACTTTCTCTTCCCCTCTTTAATTTCTTTCACTATTTTTTTCCAATTTTCCCTGGGTATCCTAAGACCGTCACTGCAAACAAGGTCCCCTGTTTGTTCGTCGTATGAACCACCATGCGCAAGGAACCAATTTCTTGCTCTCAATTCCCAATCTTCGCGCATCCATTCTGGTTTGATCCCTTTATCAAGCAGCTCTTGCTCTTTTTATCCCACTTTGGCATGGCAGACTCGTAGCCCCTGGCCCCAAATTGTGGTGATATTTCTTCTTCTCAGCATTTTTCTTGTTCTTTTCTGACAAGTCCTTGGCATCTTGTGACTCCTTGTACTCCTTAAATGCCTTCCAGTGATTCGCCTGCTTCGCTAGATGGCCTTCGAATACTGGCATTTCCTTTTTCTTCAGATAGTTTTTCCATAATGTTTTCTTCCACACCCGGAACAGTTCAACCATCTTCTTAAGAGTCCACTGCTTGACTTTCGCCCTCAATTTTTCAGCGGCGGCTGGATCCTCACATTCTGGCAGGTTGAAATGTGCCATGAGGTCATTCCAAAGACCCTCTTGGTACCTTTCGGCGACATACTCACTATCGTTCGCCCCTTTGCGCTTATGCCAGTCTCGAACGCTGATCGGGACGTGATCCCTAACCAGAACTCCGCATTGTTTTTTAAATATGTCGGCAACCTTCTTGGGTTCCTTGGGTTTGCCCGTAGGGGATATGACCCCAAATGTGTAATGCGTAGATGCGGCCAACTTTTTGGTCGGGCCTCGTTTGGTAGCTTTGCTCGATGTGGAGGCCTAAGAGAAGAAACATTCGTCAATTTATATGTATACAACTCAATATATACAGCTCCTCCAATATTTCCACATATATCTAGTGATCACCGAACATCATATATATACCTCGCCCGACTTCGTTAAGGGTCCACCGGCTTCTCCATCATCGAAGCTGTCGGATTCTCCATCATCGGAGCTGTCGGCTTCTCCATCACCGGAGCCGGCGGCTTCTCCCTCTCTTCGGTCGACCTCCTCTCCCTCTCTTCGGTCGACCTCCTCTCCCTCTCTTCGGTCGACCTCCTCTCCCTCACCGGATGGGTTCAGATAATAAATCGATGTAGATTCCGGTGGATCAGCGTCGGCGATAATATCCTCGAGAGCTTCTTCTTGTGCTAGGTCTCTGCGGAGTGGATCGCGATCCATAGTTTCTGCAAAATGCGAGATGCACACAATATTATTTCAAAATGCACACAATATTGAACACAATATATATTTGAACATAATATTTTTGCACACAATATTTGCAAAATGCACACAATATTTGTGCACACAACATAAAATTGTACTCTATTTTTTAACACAATAATTGTACAATATTCTGTGCAAAAATATTCTATGCAACTATATTTGTACAATAATTGAACAATATCCTATTGTACAATATTTGAACACAATAATTGCACAATATTTGAAGACACTAATTGCATAATATTTGAACACAACAATTGCACAATATTTGAACACAATTTTTTTTGTACACAATATTTGAACACTATTTTTTTGTACACAATATTGAACACAATATTTGAACAATGCACACAATATTTTTGCACATAATATATCTACACATGTTTTCAAATATTGCATTAACAATAATATTGCACACAACAATACACATAGACACAACAATATTGCATTAACAATAATATTGCACACATATATTCTACACATATTTTTCTATATCTATATTTTCTTCTCTCTATTTTTCTACACATATTTTTTCTATTTCTCTATTTTATGTAATAAACTATTTTTGCTAAGTAAAAAAATCCTAAGAAAAAACCTAAGAAAAAATCCTAAGCAAAAAAACCTAAGCAAAAAATCCTAAGGAAATTTTGCTACCTACCTCTCCCTGTGGCCGCGCGGGGCGGGGAGGCGGCGACGGCGGGGGAGGCGCGTGGTGGCCATGGCGGCGACGGCGTGGTGGTCGAGGCGGCGCAGGCGCGTGCGGGGCAGGCGCGCGCGCGGCGACGACGGAGACCGGAGGCGACGGCGAGGAGCACCCGTGGCGGCGACGGCCGGAGCGGCGCCGGCGACGTACGGCGAGGAGCGCGCACGGGAGTTGGGCAGCCTGGCGGCATGATTTTGTGAATTTTGGCCTCTGGTGTCGCGGCTCGAGCAACGCGCCGTGATTAAATACCCCCCCCCCCTTTTGTCCTGGTGCGTGGCTCAAACCGGGACTAAAGGGGGGGTCTTTAGTCCCGGTTGGTGCCACGCACCGGGATAAAAGGGGGTGGGGAGTGTTTCACCGTGCGCGCGCAAAAATGGGCCTTTAGTCCCGGCTGGGGGAGCGGGCCGCGACGAATGGGCCAAATTTTGCGCGGGCACACCGGCTGGGCCAATTTTTTTGTCTGGGAGCTTATTTTCAAATCTGGGAGGTGTTTAAAACATTTAAACACTTAAATAATTTATTTTTTTCATACTTATGAATTTGAGAAAACTTTCAGCATGAAAAGTGCTTGAATTTGAATAAGTATTCCAAATCCATTTTCGTTTTATAAAATAATTATTCTAACGTATCAAACTATTAACAATTTTGCCATTTTCAATTAAAAAATGGATTAACTAATATTTTTTTGCATATTTTTGAATCTCACTAAACTTTCAACATGAAAAGTGCTTGAATATGAATAACTAATCCAAAACCATCAAGTGCTTATGTTTGTGCACTCTAGGGAGGAGACGGCGAAAGCTGCTAATGCAATACTACCTCTTCCTAAGTATGATACACACGGAGAGGGCGGAAAGTCCTTTTGGAGCTCGGACTCCGTGGAGCCCGTTTTTTCAAAAAAAATCAAAAATTTGAAAACTTCTAAAAAAATTCCGAAACAAATCATGCACGTACCTAAGTATGGTACGCACCACCATGACAAACTTTGCACCGAAATGACATCGTATGCGCCCTGTGCAAAAATGACAAAATTCGGACAGAAAATGAGATCCAAATTTTGAATTTTCTGTCAGAAATTTGTCATTTTTGTACAGGGCGCATACGATGTCATTTCGGTGCGAAATTTCACACGGTGGTGCGTACCATGGTCAGGTACATGCATGAATGTTTTAGGAATTTTTTGAAAAGTTTTCAAATTTTCAATTTTTTTTGTAAAAAACGGGCTCCATGGAGCCCGAGCTCCAAATCACCGTTCTCACAGAGAGGGAATAATCTTAACTGGCCACAGTGAATTGCAATACTACCTCTCCCTTATGAATCAACAACTGCCAATTGAGAGTCAGTTCATATCCAGAGATCGTCTTGGGAACTATTCAGATGCTAAAGATCTTGGAGAATGGCAGTAACATCCGGATTGTGGCGCTTTCTGCATCACTTGGAAATGCTAAAGATCTTGGTGAATGCAGAGATTGTGTTGGTAAAACTGCAGCTGATTTGAAGCTTCTTGACAATACATATTGGAAATACACATTCATTATTATTACACATGCTCCTTACATAAAGGTTTAATACATTCCATAGAATGCATTACATAAAAGGTTTAATACATTATTACACATCACCAACATCCCTATCTATTGTTTCTGTTTTCTTCTGCGCTGTAGCCATGGAGAATCTTTATCATTTAACAGGATGCTTGGGTTAGTTTTCACTGTGAAGGGCGGAATTTCATGAAACTTATTATAATCTACTGACATGTCTGTCTTTTCATCTACTTCCACGATGTTTCTTTTCCCTGAAAGAACTATGTGGCGCTTTGGCTCATCAGACGATGTATTCTTTTGCTGATTTCTTTTTCTCGTTTTGGTAGACATGTCCTTCACATAGAAAACCTGAGCCACATCGTTGGCTAGGACGAATGGTTCGTCCATGCACGCAAGATTGTTGAGATCCACTGTTGTCATGCCGTACTTTTGGTCTACATCTACCCCGCCTCCTGTCAGCTTGACCCATTTGCACCGAAACAAAGGGACCTTAAAAGTAGGTCCATAGTCAAGTTCCCATATCTTCTCTATGTACCCATAATATGTGTCCTTCTGCCCATTGTCGTCTGTTGCATCAAAGCGGACACCACTGTTTTGGTTGGTGCTCTTTTTATCTTGGGCGATCGTGTAAAATGTATTCTCATTTATCTCGTACCCTTGGAAAGTACATATAGTCGAAGATGGTGACCTGGCCAACAAGTACAGCTGATCTCCAACAATGGTGTTATTCATGAGATGTGTCTGCAACCAATTGCCGAAAGTCTTCTCGTGTTCCCCTTTAATCCAGGAGTCAGCCTTCCCCAGGTTTTCGGAGCGTAGAATATTCTTGTGTCTCTCGATATACGGAGCCACCACGGTGGAATTGTGTAGAACTGTGTAGTGTGCTTGAGTGAAAGAATGCCCGTCCCTACATACCGTTGCTTTCCTTCCTAGTGTGCCTTTTCCAGTCAGCCTCCCCTCATACCGAGATTCAGGAACACCAATCGGCTTAAGGTCAGGAATAAAGTCAACACAAAACTCAATGACCTCCTCTGTTCCATAGCCCTTGGAGATGCTTCCTTCTGGCCTAGCACGGTTACGAACATATTTCTTTAAGACTCCCATGAACCTCTCGAAGGGGAACATAGGAGGTGCTTCCTTCTGGCCTAGCACGGTTACGAAAATGTTCGACTGGCCATTGTAGAAACACAGGACCGAGAATTCTAATCTCTTCGACTAGGTGAACTAGGAGGTGCGTCATAATATTGAAGAAGGATGGCGGGAACAACAACTCAAAGCTGATCAGACATTGGACCACATCAATCTGTAACCCTGATAGACTTTCTCGATCGATTACCTTATGAGAAATTGCATTGAGGAATGCACATACCTTCACAATGGCCAGTCGAACATTTTCCGCTAGAATTCCCCTCAATGCAACCGGAAGCAATTGCGTTATAAGCACGTGGCAGTCATGAGACTTTAGGTTTTGGAATTTTTTCTCTTTCATATTTACTATTCCCTTTATATTCGACGAGAAGCCAGTCGGGACCTTGATACTGAAAAGGACTTCAAAAAAGATTTCCTTCTCTTCCTTGGTAAGAGCGTAGCTGGCAGGCCCTTGAAACTGCCCTGGATGCATGCCGTCTCGTCCTTTATGACGTTCCTGGTCCTCCCGTGCTTCCGGTGTATGTTTTGACTTCCCATAATAGCCCAGGAAGCCTAGAATATTCACGCAAAGATTCTTCTTCAGGTGCATCACGTCGATTGCGGAGCGGACCTCATGGACTTCCCAATAGGGTAGCTCCCAAAATATAGATTTCTTCTTCCACATGGGTGCGCGCTTATCAGCGCCGTTCGGAACAGGTTGGCTGCTAGGACCCTTTCCAATGATTACTTTTAAATCCTTGACCATACCAAATACTTCAGCACCAGTACGGGTGACAGGCTTCGTCCGGGTTTCTGCCTTGCCATTGAAATGCTTGCCTTTTTTCCTTAAGGGATGCTTGGGCGGAAGAAAACGACGATTGTGCGGGTACACATTCTTCCTACATTTATCCAGATATATACTTTCTGTCTGATCCAAACAGTGCATGCATGCATTGTATCCCTTGTTCGTTTGTCCTGAAATGTTACTAAGAGCAGGCCAATCATTGATGGTTACGAAAAGCAACGCTCGTAGGTCAAATGTCTCCTGTTTGTGTTCATCCCACACACTTACACCTGGTTTGGCCCACAACTGCAAAAGTTCATCGACTAATGGCCTTAGGTACACATCAATGTCGTTGCCGGGTTGCTTCGGGCCTTGGATGAGCACTGGCATCATAATGAACTTCCGCTTCATGCACAACCAAGGAGGAAGGTTGTAGATACATAGAGTCACGCGCCAGGTGCTGTGACTGCAGCTCTGCTCCCGAAAATGATGCATGCCATCTGTACTTAGACCAAACCATAAGTTCCTTGCGTCACCTGCAAAGTCCCCGAACTCTCTCTCGATTTTTCTCCACTGCCGACCATCAGCGGGGTGCCTCAACTTGTCGTCTTTCTTACGGTCTTCCATGTGTCATCGCAACAACTTGGGATGCTCTTTGTTTCTGAACAGAAGTTTCAACAGTGGTATTATAGGAGCATACCACATCACCTTGGCAGGAACCCTCTTCCTGGGTGGCTCGCCCTCAATATCACCAGGGTCATCTTTTCTGATCTTATACCGCAATGCAGTGCATACCGGGCATTTATCCATATTCTCGTACTTCTCACCGCGGTAGAGGATGCAGTCATTAGGGCATGCATGTATCTTCTGCACGTCTAATCCTAGAGGGCAGACAAGCTTCTTTGCTTCGTACGTGCTGGCGGGAAATTCGTTCTTTCTTAGAAGCATCTTCTTCATTAATACCAGCAACTTTTCAAATGACGAGTCAGTCACACCGATCTCTGCCTTCCACTTCAGCAATTCCAGTGTGCTACCCAGCTTCTTCTGGCCATCTTCACAAGTTGGGTACAACAATTTGTTGTGGTCCTGTAACATCTGCTCGAACTGCAACCTCTCCTTTTCTATGTCGCAGTCTCGCCTTGCATCAGAAATGACCCAACCAAGATCATCAGCGGGCTCATCTGGTGCCCGTTCTTCACCCTGACCTTCTTCTTCAATGTCTTCCATTGCGGTATCAGCGTATTCAGGGAACATAGATCGGTAGTTGTCATCATCGTTCTCTTCTTCATCGCCGTCTTCCATCATAACCCATCTTTCTCCGTGCTTGGTCCAAACATTATAGCCGGACATGAAACCGGACCGAAGCAGGTGGCTCTGAATGACTCTTGAGGAAGTGTGATCCTTCTCATTCCGACATTCAACACATGGACAAAACATAAAGCCACCCCCATGCTTGTTCGCCTCGGCCGCATCGCGAAAAGAATGCACGCCTTCTCTGTAAGCGGCCGTGCGTCGGTCACCGTACATTCGTGGATGGCTCATCTGCATCATACGACTGTATATCAAACACAATCACGATGCTAAAATTAGTACCGCACGGTCTAAACGAGAAAATAGTTGCTAACCTTTTAGGACAAGTGGAAATAAAGAGGAAGAAGCTTAAGTGTGGCTCGAGCACCTCATATCATGTTTGTCTTGTGTGAACTCAAGTGGCATCGCTCTAACACGCATTTCACCGAACACCTCTAGTGCATACGAAAAAAAAAACTAACACAAACCCACACCACCTCCCACCAGGAAATAAACAAGAGAGAGAGGGAGAGGGGCTGCCATATATATAGGGCTAAAGGGAGGGCCAGCCCATTTGTCTCGGTTTGAGATACAAACCGGGACTAAAGGGGGGCACCTGGCCGCAGCGGGCCGCAGACCCCTTTAGTCCCGGTTTGTATCTCAAACCAGAACAAATGGGCCCTAACGAACCGGGACAAAAGGGGCCGTACGCCACCGCCGGTTTCGGGGCGACCTGGCCGGACCTTTAGTCCCGGCCCAGGCGGCCTGGGCCGGGACTAAAGGGGCCGGACGAAAGGGCTGTTTTCTACTAGTGATATTAGTATATACTCCCTCCGTTCTAAAAAGGATGACTTCTATTTGTCTACGTGCAGACGTATCTAGACATGTTTCATGTATAGATACGTTCACATGCACACAAATGGAAGTCATCATTTTTAGAACGGAAAGAGTATAACATAAAAGACAAAAACAATTAGCATGATGTAGCAAATGCAAGTTCAGGACATAGGGTTAGGATTAGCAAAAGCCGTCCCTTCTATCTGCTTCCATTTTAGGGAGAGAGAGGAGAGGAAAGTGGGAATTAAGGGATTGTGTTAGCACAGGGCTCCATTTAAGCTGCGAAATGGGGTCGAGAGAAATAATTTTAGTCCTAAGTTTTTGGACGTCCTGAGCGGGGAGCATAGTGGCTAAGGGGCTATTCTCGGGTATTTAAAACTTTGCTATATATAGAGACCAGTAAGCAAGAGTTGATGTAAAAGGAAAGAGTATTAACCTATTGAGGCAATACATGGCAAATACAGTGTGACGTACCATGCATCCACATTTATACTACACCAAGTTAGTTCCAAAAGGTTGTACTACAGACAGTGAACGGATAGATCATGCGGAGAGGTACAGCACCCGTCACACTAGGCTTTAATAAATGAGGTGTTAGCTATATTTATTTAGTGGTCGTTGCTTGGCATATAATATTACTAAGACTAGTCACAACGAGAGTAACTTAGCTAGTAAATCACACATCTCAAGCCAAATTTAGTTATGTGGCATGTAATTAATGAAGAGAGAGCTGTTTGTGGTAACATAGCTAATTACCGTAACATCACACATTTCTAGACAAAATGAGTGTACAAGATAATAAATTAAGTCTTGCATGACACCACACATAAGTTACTCTCCATTGTGGAGTTAGTAACATAGAATGGTAACATATGCTCTAAGTTACTCCCCATTTGACTAGCCTAAAGTACTATTAGCAGCAGTAACCATGTACTCCCGTACGCAGTGCGCTTTCGCAACAATGGAAGCGAGCACGGACTTGTGTGAGCTCACCCTCCACTCGGCCTCCTCTTCGTCTACTGCACCCGCAGAGCCCCCGGGCATGTTCCTCTACAACTCGCAGGCGTTCGGTGGCCACCAGAACGCGCACAAGGAAGAGCGCCGCCTCGCAAGGCGCTGCCTGGAAATCGCCGCTGCCACGCGCGCGCAGGCGGCGTCGCCGTCGTCGTCCTCATCCGCGCCTTCTCCACAGGACGCAGCGCGGGCTTCCGTGTTCTTTCCCGCGGCTCTAAGAAGGTGAGAATGGAGACATGGGAGGAGCGCCGCAGGAGCTTCCCGGACTACGGTGCCGCCTCTCGCACCGGTGACGGGCTGGACCTGTCTCTTAGGCTGTGATTGATCAGTTAACCGGAATATATATCATCCGTTGCTTGCCCCGGTATGTCGTCAGATTTAAAATCTGCTTAATTTGGTGATCACATGTGAACAGTGAACTGTTTCATATTTGTGCTGGAGATCGAAGACTTAACTATTTGACGCGTATGTATATATATATATGTTTTGTTGTATTTCGGAATGTGTGTTTGTGCTGGCTAGCTCGTGGAAGGGGTGATGCAGAGGCCGGGGATCCGCACCCCCTTATCTAAAAAAAAAAGCTTGTGGAAGGGCTGGATTCATGCTAGATTATCTTCTCTAGTTATATATGACTCGGAATGTGTGTCTGTGCTGGCTCACTATTTGACACTTGTCATCCGCTGCGTGTTTCCGTACGTCAAATATTAAGTCTGCTTTTGGTGATCACATGTGAACAGTGAACTGTTGCATTTCTATACTGGCGACGCCTTAATTTCTTTTTACGCTCATATATGATATTTTTCCAGTTAATCAGGATACGTTTCTGCTAGCTTGTGTACTGGATTTCATCTGGTCTCTTCTTCTGGTTGAGCTTGTTTGGTGGAATTTTACTCCGTATTTCTTTTTGGAAGAAAGATTATCCGGTGATTTGCCCAATGGGCATTGTGAGTTGGTGTGTCTGCGCCTCTGCGTTATTGCTAGCTCATGCGTAATTTTGGTTCGGTGCAATCTCGACATACGTACTATGCTTGCAATCTGCAATGTGTATGATGAAATTTGCCATGTACATCATTAGACCGAGGAGGTGGTTGTATAATCTGTTGTGTACAAAATCAAGTTTGTATGCTTATTTATTACTTTTGTTGTTCACTAGCCGGCAAACCTTCGTGTTGGGAAAACCGGTCACACCGAGTACCCTTTAATGGATATTAGCACATTCTTAACATGCTATAAAAAATATGCATCGGGATAAGTAGTAACTTTAGCGCCACTTGTGTAACGCACGGAGATTGTTGCTCGTCTCGGCAAGAAACATATGCATCAAGCATATATGGAGTAGGTATCACACTCTCCACTCGCACTCGGTGAGAGACAATGTTTGTAATTTGAAGCTAGGCTCACACCTAGTGGTAGTGTTTCTCCTAGGGAAAGAGGTTCTCAAAACACCAGTGGCTAATCAACAAACATTGTCATCAATCTGTTTACATGAAAAACCCTCAACTTGTGGGGAAAAAACAAGGGCACAAGCCATCCAAGTCATGTTCCATCATTATCAAGGTGGGGTCTTATCTAGAGAACACTAGAGGATCTCATGCATCAAGATACCAAAGATTTTGAATGCAACAACAAGATTTGGGGCGCAACAATTAGAGATTGTAACAATCTCACGAAACATGGTAGAGCCACAATGTGAAGGAGACAAGCTAGGATAATCCAAAGTACTATTTGGCGAGGAAAGATGTGATGTGCCTCCCGCGACACGCAAGCCAAGTGGCGGGGGAATGGGTCATCCCCAGCTTCACCTAGAGTTCAATCTCACCCCGATCTGGCCCAACTCCATTGATCTAGGGTGTGTTATAACACATGTGATGGGCCGGAACGGGCTATTGAGCCGACCCTTTGGAGTCTGCCATCGGAGTCTAGGGCGGTGGTTCTCTCGCAAGTCTGGGCAAGGCGACACCCTCCACTGTCGGACAGTCTCCGAAGACATTGAGATGGTGCTGGTGGGCTCCATGGTGATGCAGCTATCGCCATCGGTGGGAGCGTTCGACGTTAGGTCAGACGAGGTTCTTGATCTAGGGATTGCATTGGGAACAACGGCGGTAGCCCTGGTTGTGTTCGTGGGCCATCTTAAGCAGACCGATGCATGTGAGTCTCTGTCGTGACTAGCCCACCCTCGGGACATGTTGGTCGAAACCATGGATGCGTGCCACGCGTCTAGGGAGGGGAATTTACACGGTCTGTCAACCTGGACCTCGGCCCTGTGAGACATATGGCTCGCAAGGGATCGAACTCTCTACCTCCCTAGACACGCCATTGCTATATAAGTGGAGGTGGCTTCCCTCTCGAACCCTACATCCACTTCTAGAGTTCTCTGCTCCCCCAGCGATGCTGAAAGAAACCGACCAGAGCCAAGTGTCTCCCCTTCTCCTCCAATTATGTGCTCTACCGTGCCTGATTATGCTGGATCAAGGTCGGGGCAAGGACAAGAGGAGGGGGAAACGCCCCTACGATGACATCTTCGGTGGCATGAGCTGTCGCGGGAACGAAGATATCGGGTACAAGCTTGACAAGAGTATGAGGAGCACCGGTGCCAGCATAGGGAGCGTGGGGACTCGCCTGGACGGCATCAGAATTAATATCGACATCAAGAGGAGCGCCAGCTGATGACCCACAAGTATAGGGGATCGCAACAGTCTTCGAGGGAAGTAAAACCCAAATTTATTGATTCGACACAAGGGGAGCCAAAGAATATTTATAAGCCTTGACAGATGAATTGTCAGTTCAGCTGCACCTGGAAATAGACTTGCTCGACACAGTTTATCAGTAGCAACAGTTTTATGACAGTAGCAGTAGTGAAATAATAGCAGCAGTGAAATAAAGGCAGCAGTAGTAATTGAAGTAGACAGCAGGATTAAAATACTGTAGGCATAGGGATGGATGAACGAGCCACTAGTACAGAACGACACATCGGAAACGGGCCAAAAAGCCCATCGGCAACGGAGAAAGGGTCCGTGTCCCCGTCTCTGTCACTGATGTGAAGCCTCACAATGGCAACGGAGATTTTGATCGTTTGCAATAAGTTTAGCAACGGGCATAATATATAATCGTTGCCTTTAGTCTTTACATCAGATACGGAGATTAGTTTTTGACCGTTTGTAATGAGGGCTAAAGGAAACAAAAAAAAAGCCGGTGACGCCTGCTGCGCCGTCGACGGAGCCCTTTGGTTCCTGCTTGACGGCCGCCGGTTCTTCACCTTCCTCTTCGCCCAGCTTCATTGCGTGGTCTTCTTCTACCTATTTAGTACTGCACAAAAGTCTTGCTCCTAGAGGCGCCGGCTTCAGTGGACCGTGTGGATGGAGCCCCGCTTCTACGTCTTCACGGCCGCCGCATAGTCTCCAGGTTTCCTCCTCGCCCTAAAGGAGATGAAAAAAATCAAAATGTAAGCTCCTTCGTCTCTATACACAAGACAGATGCTTCTTCATCGGCATTACAGAAAATATAGAACTAATTACAACTAGAACATAGCCTAAACAATGTCTCATATATAGGTAGATTGGACACACAAATTCCA
This sequence comes from Poa pratensis, assembly GCA_947311845.1. NCBI lineage: Eukaryota > Viridiplantae > Streptophyta > Magnoliopsida > Poales > Poaceae > Poa > Poa pratensis. Next base: position 15,900,818 of record CAMZMU010000042.1, on the reverse strand, counting down.
TGGATTGAGCTAGTGAGCCAAGTAGGATGCACAAGATCAGTATTTGTGCATACCACAAGGATCACTAGCGCCACCCTCGAATCACACCGTGTCACCTTATTTTAATCATCGGCATTACAGAAAATATAGAACTAACTACAACTAGAACATAGCCTAAACAATGCCTCATATATAGGTAGATTGGACACACAAATTTCAGGGATGGAGCAAGCGAGCCAAGTAGGATGCACAAGATCGATGTGTATTTGTGCATATCACAAGGATCACTAGCGCCACCCCCGGATCACACGGTGTCACCTAATTTTAATCATCGGCATAACAGAAACAAAGCTAAAATCTATGTGTAAACAATGCCTACTAAAAATAGAGCAAATCTATGGATAAACAATTAGCTACTTACAACTAGAAAACAGCTAAAATCTATGTGTAAACAATGGCTACTAAAAACAGAGCAAATCTATGGATAAACAGTTAGCTACTTACAACTAGAAAACAGCTAAAATCTATGTGTAAACAATGCCTACTATAAACAGAGCAAATCTATGGATAAACAATTAGCTACTTACAACTAGAAAACAGCTAAAAATCTATGTGTAAACAATGCCTACTAAAAACAGAGCAAATCTATGGCTAAACAATTAGGTACTTACCACAATGCCTAATAAGAACAGAGCTAATCATCTGAAACGAGCAAAAAGAAGTGCAAAAAAAAACTATCCTACTGAACTGGGGTCTTACATTAGGCGAGGCGGGCTCGCTTAGCGTCGCCGCCGGCGACGGAGCTAGCGCCGGCCTCCCCTGGCGGCGCCTTGCCCTCGCCGTGGACCAAAGAGAGGGCTATGGCAGCCCGGAGGTCAGACTGGTAGACCGCCTCCTCGGCGCGTTCGACCTGGGACGAGGCCTCGGAGAGGAGGAACGCCGCCTCCAGATCGGCCTCGCCTTGACATCATCGCGCTCGAAATCGGCGCGGGAGAGTTGCCAAGCGATCTCCAGATCACGATCCTCCTCCTCTTCCTCTTCCTCTTCCTCTTCCTCTTCCTCTTCCTTGTCGTCGGAGGACGAGGACGAGGAGGAGGAAGACGGATGGTTCAGAAAGCGAGGACGGCGGCCGGGGTACATCGCCTGGCGGATCTCGCGGTAGCTGCAATGGCGGCCAAATGAGCGGGTGCGGCCGGAGCCTTCGCCGTGCTCTTCCTGCGGACGAGCGCCAAGGCTGCGGGACCGGCCCGCGGGGGACGGATCGGCGGCGGCCTGTTCCGCAAGCTCGTCCCGCAACACCAGCTGACGCTGTTGCTGCCTGAAGGCCCGGAGGGTGGGGCGGCCACGGTCGTGGTCGCGATGGCCGGATCTACCAGAGCCGACGGTGGAAGCCATGCGAGAGAGTGGAGAGAGAGGAGACTGTGCGGCGGCTAGGGTTGGAAGTGAGACACTGAGAGTGAGAGTGAAGGGCATAGTAGGTTCTTATAGGCCGCGGGCTGTCGGGCTGCTTCTAATGGCAACGAAGATTACAAATTGTCCGTGTGCGATGAGCACACATCGGTAACGGAGGCAAACTAACCTCCGTTGCCAACATATATTCCACTATTCACCCGTTGCCTTTGTCGTGGGCCTGCTTTACGGCCCAGTGCGGGCACGCGGGGGATGTCGCGATTCTCCGTCGCCTAACTCCTGTCGTTGACATAGAGGGGTATCGGATGTGTCGTTCTGTACTAGTGGGCGTTGCATGGATGGGATAGTTCATGAAATAGTCATACATAGGGCAATTGCAGGTAGATAATAATAAAGCATCCAAGTAATAATTAATCATAGGCATGTGTTCCGTATTTAGTCGTACGTGCTCGCAATGAGAAACTTGCACAACATCTATTGTCCTATCAGCCCGTTTGCAGCGGGGCCTCAAGGGAATCTACTGGTAATTAAGGTGCTCCTTTTAATAAAGCACCGGAGCAAAGTATTAACACTCCGTGAACACATGTGATCCTCAAGTCGCAGCCATCCCCTCCGGTTATCCCAATTTCTGTCACTTTGGGGCCTCGGGTTCCGGACAATGACGTGTGTATACAACTTGTAGATATGATCCAAAACAATAATTATTCTCATGATACAATAACATGTTCAGATCTGAAATCATGGCACTCGGGCCCTAAGTGTCAAGCATTAAGTATAACAAGTTGCAACAATGACATAAAGTACTAATAATGGATACTAGGCACCATGCCCTAACAATCTTACATTTATTACATGAACGATCTCATCCAATCCCTACCATCCCCTTCAGTCTACAGCGGGGAATTACTCACACACGGATGGGGGAACCATGGTTGGTCGATGGAGAGGCAGCGGTGATGATGATGGCGATGATCTCCTCCAATTCCTCGTCCCGGCAGGGTGCCAAAACGGAGTTTCTGATCCCCGAACTAGGGTTTTCGGTGGCGGTGGAGCTCTGGAGTGTTTCTGGAAAAGCGTCGATCCCCCTCGCGTTTTTAGGTCTGGAGGAATAAGTAGTCCAAAGGGGAACGTCGGGGGCCACGCGAGGCGGCCACACCGGGCCTCGGCGCGGCCCCACCTCTGCCGCGCCGAGGGTGCGTGTGGGGCCCCCGTGCGCCGTCTCCGCTTCGTCTTCTGGCTCCGTGGGTCTTCTGGGAAAATAGAATTTCTGTAATTTTTCGGGAATTTTCCCGAAACTTTGACTTTCTGCACAAAAACAAGACACCAGAGCAATTCTGCTGAAAACAGCGTTATTCCGTGTTAGTTGCATTCAAATCACACAAATTAGAGGTAAAACAACAGCAAAAGTGTTCGGAAAAGTGGATACGTTTTGGACGTATCACCAGCGAGCACCTCCACATCTGAATCAGTGAGGCTGCCATTATGATCGTGGAGGGGGCAAGAGGAAGGACAAGCAGTCTTGTCCTAAGAGACCATCATATCTAGCGGCCGCAAGGGCTGGCAAAATGGTGATGAAGTCAGGGGATCCGTCGGTGACTTAGGCTGCACAGATAACGTGCTATATGCGGCAAGCAGGGCTATGTCCAGTCTTTCTGCACTGAAGACCCCATCTGCATGAAGTGTGAACACAATGGGCATCTTCCATCCATGTGCACAGTGGCTGCTCCTCGACCTGAATTTTTTCGGGATGGTTCGGGGTTGAAAAGAATGGCTTCATCTCTTTGGAGGTACCAAAGGAATAAGTCGTGTCCACAACTTCTAACATGTTCGCGAAGCAGGTGGAAGATGAGTTTAAAGACTTGGTGAGAGACGGCAACTAGGGTTTCCGTCTGAGCCGCCCCCAGAGCGACGCGAGGGGACTTCTTTTCGGTACCGGATTTGTAAGAGGTGTCATTTGACCTGCATTCTAGGGCATACTTACATTTTCCATAAAACACTTATCAACATGGACCATTTACTTGATACGGAAGTTAATATTTTATTTTAATCAATTCTATTTGTTCTATCTCTTTACCAACAAAATCCCGAGTTTGGCAGGAACTTATCAGCCTTAGCCGTCTATGCATTATTATCCTGTAGTCTCTTACATAATTTTCATATTCCAATTACAGCTAAATGTTATTTCGAAACCATACATCACTCCTACTAATATCACTTGTAAAAATAAGTGGTGTTCACTAGAAAGGTGCTACTTGTAAGGAAGTTGCATGATTTCTGATATGACAACAAAATTAAGGTCTAATTAGCATATAACAAGTGTATATAGGACTAGGAGAGACTAGTGTGTAAGGGTATAAAAAATGCACATGTTATACACCCGAAGATAACTTGTTTCTTTGAGAATCTCCAAATAGTTAGGTTTAATTTGGTTTTCTTTGTTCTTATAAGTCACAAAAGTATCTAAGTAGGTTTTTTTATTTTGCCTTCTGGTTTATACCTTTACATAACAAATATGCCATATACATCTAAAAGCCAAACCCAAAAGTAGATATTTAGATACTTTTGTGACTTATAACTCAGAGTCTAAAAGGATGGAAAAAAACCAACCAAATAGCCCCTAAGGGCCCGCTTAGATTGGTGGTGGAAATTTCCACCTCGCGCGCGCCGGATTTTCAGTGTGGCCTCGGTAGATCCGTGATTTTTTTTCCTCCATATTAGCTAAAAAACGCTGAACCAATCGGGGCCTGAGTCTGATCTTCCTCCATATTAGAAAAAAAAACCTTTCACTGCCGTCGTGTTCCTTCGCTCTTCCTGAAGTTAGACATTGCCCGTGCTTTCGACTCTATCTCTTGGCCTCCAGTGCTTCAAGTTTTGCGTCAGCGTGGGTTTGGACCAAATATGATCTCTCGGATTTTTGCTCTGTTTTCAAGACTAGTTATTGCATCTGGCACGCTAGAGGGCTCCGGCAGGGGACCCGGTATCGCCAACTCTGTTCCTGATATTTATGGATATTCTTAACGCCGAGTTCTGTAAAGCGGAAGAAAGGGGTCTTTCCCGAGCCTGCATCGCTGGGGTGTTAGACACCGTCTATCTTTGTTTGCTGATGACGTCGCGATGTTCGTTTGTCCTGATCCCAAGGAGGTGGAGGCTGCAGGTTCTCTTTTGAAGCTGTTCGGTCAAGCCTCTGGTCTAAACCGCAACCTCACGAAGAGCAAACTGCCCCAATTGCATGTGCTGGCATTGACATCCAAGCCGTAACTGAATCCTTTCTTTGCAAATTGATTGATTTCCCTTACAACTATCTTGGAATTCCTCCCTCCTTGCGAAAATTGTGAAAAGTAGTTGTAGATCGTATTGATAAGATTGCCAGGAAACTATCCACTTGGAGAACGCTGATGCTCACCCAAAGCGACAGGCTCATCCTGGTCCAAACTGTCTTCTCTGCTATTGTTGTCTATCACATGCTCTCCCTAGACATTCCACCTTGGGTTCTTAAACAGATCAACAAAATATGTCGCTCCTTCTTCTGGCATGGATCAAAATATGTCGCTCCTTCTGCACAAATCGCAAACTCCCATCCTGCACGCTCTCCACCAAGGCACCAACCGGCGCCGTCCTCATACAAATCGCAAACGTGTGCGGGACGTGTATTTTGATCCCGAGCGGTAACCTAAAACGTCTGTTGAATCCTCATATTTCACCGTCTCACTATATGCTCTGGGGAAAATGCATTTTAAATGTGTTTCAAAATGTGAAAAAAATAAACAATATATTTGACCGTATACTCGGACATTCTTTGTTTGCACACAGAGTTTTATAGAAAATGATATTTTTTGTGACCTATGTCAAAAAAAAAGTCTCGTACAAAGTTATTTTGGAGCACCGTACTTTGTATTTTTACACAGCAGCACAAACATTTATTTAAAAAAAAACTTTATGTATGAACATATATAAAATGTCCGGATGTGCATCCAAAAGTTTCTTTTTGACTTACAATATGAATTTAGATAGTGGATGTATCTGCAACTACAAGTTAAAACAGATTTCCCCTTCGGAGACCCCTTTTGTCCATATTCTTTCTCATAAACAATCGAGCGGGCCGTTTGCCCATTGGTGAGTGTTCTTCCTCACAAAGGCAGAGCCAAAGCCAGAGTTCTACTACTCCCTCTATCCCATATTAGGATGTGTATTATATTTTGTAGAAGTCAAAGCTTATAAATTTTGACCAACTATATAGAAAAATAAATCAACATCCCTAACACCAAATGCATATAATACAAAATAAATATTATGATAGTTCTAATAACAATGAGATAATATTGTAGATATTGCTAGTTTTTTTCCATATAATTGGTCAAAGTTTATAAAGTTTGACTTTGACCAAAACCAATAGGCATCCTAATTTGACAGAGGGAGTAGTAACATTGGTCCTCGTGTGAGCAGACACCGGTGCTTTGGTCTCGTGTCGTCTTAGCAAGTACCCATGCGTGCCAATAATTGACCACATTACAAGGTTTGTCAATTTTTGATGTACCATTGCCCACTAACCATTTCTTTCTTGGCTTCGTCCCCGACACAAGGTCAAACTTTTACCTAGCTTGCTAGCTAGTTCTAAAGTTCACCACACTGTAGTAGTGTGTAGGCGTATCAACTATCAAGGGTAGTGGACCAAAATGTGCGCCCTAAAATCTCCATAATTGTAGGATCAATGTTCTCTCTGCAATTATGATCCTACAATGCCCAATTGCGGAATTTCCGATTCGCTATCTAGGATTGCAATTGGCTCTGAAACCGCTCACGAAGAACCAATGGCAGCCAATGTTGGAGGCGGCGACCAAAATTGCGCCGGCATGGCAGCGCGGGATGATTGCGCGCCCGGGTCGGTTGGCGCTAATCAAGTATGTGATGAGCGCGCGACCAATTCACCACCTGCTAGTCGCAGACGCTCCGTACTGGCTCCTGGAGGAATTCGAGAAATCCTTGTGAGGCTTCTTTTGGGTCGGCAAGGAGCGAGCGCACGGAGGCCAGTGTCTTGTGGCTTGGGAGAGGATCTGCAAGCCGCACGAATTCGGAGAACTGGGGATCAAAGACCTGCGAGTGCAAGGCCTAGTCCTCCGAACACGATGGGAGTGGCTCTGGCGGACGGAGGCCAGCAGGCCATGGCAGGGTCTGTCGCCACTGAAGGATGCCAAGGCCAAAGCAGTATTCGACTGTATCGTGCGAATTAAGGTAGGGAATGGACAGAAGACCCTGTTTTGGAGCGATCGCTGGATCAATGGCACGGCGGCGGCGGACTGGGCGCCAGGTTTGGTCAGGACAGTAGACACAAGGGTACGAAATTCCCGCACCGTCGCGCAAGGAACTCAAGAGAACAGCTGGCTCCTGGACATCCCGGGCACGCTAGCCTACAGAGGAGTGCGGGAGTGCCTCGCGCTCTGGCTTACCATCAGAGGCGTGGAGCGAAACTTGGAGGAGCTGGACTCCTTCGGTTTGCCCTGGGCACGCTCCAACAGATACACGGCCAGTTCGACATATGCAATGCTTATGCAGGGGAGAATCAGGTTTCAGCTTGCGGAACCAATTTGGAAGAATGGTGTTGCGCCAAAGGGCAAGCTCTTTGCTTGGTTGGCTGTTCAGCACCGCATCTGGACCTCGGATCGTCGAGTGAGGCATGGTCTTCAGGAACAGACCAGTGCTTTGATGACGTGAAACACACGTTCGTTGGGAGACCCCAAGAGGAAGGTATGAAGCAGTACAGCAGCAAGTTTTCCCTCAGTAAGAAACCAAGGTTGTTGGTGGCGCCGTTGCTCGATCACCAACGTGGAACCTGCACACAACACAATCAAACTACTTTGCCCCAACGAAACAGGAAGGTTGTCAATCTTCCCGGCTTGCTGTAACAAAGGATTAAACGTATGGTATGAAAAATAGTATTTAATTGCACGAAGTAAAAGAGAACAATTGTTTGCAGTTGGTGGTTTTATCAGTGTAAAAGAATGGACCGGGGTCCACAGTTCACTAGTGGTGTCTCTCCATAAAGATAAATAACATGTTGGGTAAACAAATTACAGCTGGGCAATTGATAAAATAGTGAGCGCATGACAATGCATATAAATGACAAGATGACTACCATGATATTTAATTGGGCATTACGACAAGATACATAGACCGTTATCCAACCGCATCTATGACTAATAATCCACCGTCAGGTTAACATCCGTGTCCCCCGTTGGTATTAAGTTGCAAGCAACGGATAATCGCATTAAGTAATGTGCGTAATGTAAACAAATACATATGACCGTAGACATAGCATTGTTATGTTATCCCTAGTGGCAACACACATCCACAACCTTAGACGTTGCTGTCACTCGCCCAGATTACTGGAGGCATGAACCCACTATCTAGCATAAATACCCCCTCTTGGAGTTACAAGCATCTACTTGGCCAAAGCATCTACTAGTAACGGAGAGCATGCAAGATCATAAATAACATGTAACATAGATTAATAATCAACTTGATCATAGTATTCAATATTCATCGGATCCCAGCAAACACAACATGTAGCATTACAATAAGATGATCTTGATCATGTTAGGCAGCTCACAAGATCTAAACATGATAGCATAAAGTGGAGAGACAACCATCTAGCTACTGCTATGGACCCGTAGTCCAAGGATGAACTACTCACGCATCACTCCGGAGGCAGGCATGGCGATGTAGAGCCCTCCGGTGATGATTCCCCTCTCCGGCAGGGTGCCGGGAAGAGCTTCAGAACCCTCCCGAGCCCTCCCGAGCTAGGGTTGACGACGGCGGCGCCTCTGGAACTTTTCGTGGAATATGACTCGGGTATTTAGGGTTTTCCAGACGGGAGGAATAAATAGGCGAAAGGGCGGCGTCGGAGGCCACCCGAGGGGCCCACACCACCCCTCGGCGCGGCAGCAGGGGGGCCGCGCCAGGCATGGTGTGGCGCTCCTGGCTCTCTCCGTCTCTCCTTTGGACTCCGTGGACGTGTCGGTGAAATAGGGACCTCCGTTGATTTTCGTCCAATTCCGAGAATATTTCCTTAACAGCTTTTCTGAAATACAAAAACAGCAGAAAACAGGAACTGGCACTGTGGCATCTTGTTAATAGGTTAGTCCCAGAAAATGTATAAAAATGATATGAAGTGTATGTAAAACATGTAACAATTGGTATAATATCAACATGGAACATCAAAAATTATAGATACGTTTGAGACGTATCAGCATCCCCAAGCTTAGTTCCTACTCGTCCTCGAGTAGGTAAACGATAAAACAAAATAATTTTTGAAGTGACATGCTACCATCATAATCTTGATCAAATAGTATTGTAAGGCACATGTAAATGAATGAAGTGATCCAAGTCAATGGTCTATAGTTTGCTACCAAATAGATAATGAGTAAACAACTGAATCATACAAGCAAAACTTTTCATGAATAATACTTTGGAGACATTGCATCCACAGGTTTACATAAGAGTTAACTCAAAAAGCAATAGATTCTAGTAAAAGGTATTTAACCAACACAAAGGAAGATTTAAGTTTCAGCGTTTGCTTCAACTTTTAACATATTTATCTCATGGATATTGTCAACACAAAGCAATATAATAAATCCAATATGTAGCATATAACAATTGTTGTACCAAAGTTGACACTAGTGTTTGCTTGTGGAAGATAGAAAGAAGTAGGAAAACTGACTCAACATAAAAGTAAAAGAAAGGCCCTTCGCAGAGGGAAGCAGGGATTAAATCATGTGCTAGAGCTTTTTAGTTTTTGAAATCATATAGAGAGTAAAAATTAAGTTTTGAGAGGTGTATGTTAATTGGTCAACGAATCAGTAGTGGAAAGTACAATATGACCCCGGCCAAACAGACTTTTAAGAGCGGCTCCCATGAAGGACGTTATTTCTACCAGCAAGGCAGATCATCCCTCTTTTTCTCTTTGGTTTACACATGCAGATGTTTCACTGAGTATTCAGTTGACAAAATGTGAAGAGATTAAGCGGTTAAAGTTGTAATTAATTGGGACTGGGCACCCCGTTGCCAGCTCTTTTTGCAAAATTAATAGATAAGCGGATGTATATGCCGCTAGTCTGAAGGTAAAGTCTGCTTGACAAGTGACATAAAGACATCCACCACGTCCTCATGAGCTTGGTAAACATTGACACAAAAAGGAGTAGTAACAATTTTGAATAGTTTAAAGGTAGCACATGAAAAATTTACTTGGAGTGGCAAGGAAATACCACATATAGGTAGTTATGGTGGACACAGATGGCATGGATTTTGGCTCAAGGATTTGGATGCACGAGAAGCATTCCCTCTCAGTACAGAGTTTAGGCTAGCAAGGTTATTTAAGCAAACAAGACTATCAACCGGTACACCAAGTTTTATATGACCAACATATTGCAAAAATTATAAGACTCCACACTGTCTTCCTTGTTAACCAAACCCTTTTACTAGAAAATATCTAGACCTTAGAGATACCACTCATGCAAACCAAATTTCAACAAGCTTTACGGTAGTTCTTCACTAATGGGCTTAACTTACATGATGCAAAAGTTTAATCATGACCTACTTGTTAACTCAAAACAATTGACAAGTATCAAATTATCCAAGTTAGTGATCTACAAGAGTATGTAAGTCTTTTCCATTATACCATTTACCACATGCAACATTTTCTGTTCCAACCAAACACCAATCAATTTATTTCAATAACTCTCCAAACAAGTATAAGTGAAGTAAGAGAGTACTTTCTTTAAAAGAACTAATAGCTCTGACAAGAGATACATGAAAACAAGAGCTAAAAGCTGAACAACGCTAGATATGAATACTCAACAAGTATAAGTGAAGAATAGGAGTATTCTAATGAAAAAGCGGAGCGTGTCTCTCTCCCAATCAAGAATGCTAGGATCCAATCAAGTTGATATCAGAAAATAAAAATAACATACTGAAAATAAAAGCACACAGACGCTCCAAGAACAGCACATATGATGTGAAAGAATTAAAATATAGTTTCACTAGAGATGACCTGATAATTTTGACGATGAAGAAGGGGATGCCTTGGCATCCCCAAGCTTAGACGCTTGAGTCTTCTTGAAATATGCTGGGGAGATCCATGGGAGCCTCCCCAAGCTTAAGCTCTTCACTCTTCTTGATCCTATTATATCACTCTTCTCTCTTGACCCTTGAAAACTTCCGCCACACCAAACTCAAAGTAAATCTCATTAGAGGGTTAGTGCATCAATCAAAAACTCACATGTTCTGTAAGGACGCAATATGACCGTTACTTTAAACATTAACTACTGCCACTGATGTTATGTGAAGCTCTTCCACCCAAAAAAGAATTCCACCCAACACTAGTAAAAGAGAGAATGCAAAATAAAAGACATAATCTGTCTAAAACAGAACAGTCCGCAAAGACGAATTTTTTCGAGGCACTTACGTTGCTCAGATCGAAAAACTTTGAACTAACGAAAGATGCGTACATACATCAGGATTACGCACAAAATTTGCAGATTAAAATCACATTTCTATGAATTTATAATTTTCGTACAGTGAACAGCAAAAATCTGTTTCTGCGCAGCAATCAAAATCTAGCATCATCTTATCATTAGAGACTCTTCTTGGCACAACAATGCGAAAAAGTAAAGATACAAAGGAGTTGCTACAGAAGTAAACAAGTTCCTTGACTCAATAAAAAGAAAAATTGCAGAAATAAAAATAATGGGTTGCCTCCCATAAGCGCTTTTCTTTAACGCCTTTTAGCTAGGCACAAAGCATGCATCAAGTATTACCAAAGACATTGAAATCTCCCAACCTTTCAGTGGGATCATCTTTCTTAATTGGGAAGAAAAACCTTCGATTAATAGGAGCATTAAATTTCATAAACCCATACCTTGCATTGATAAATCCTCCATTGCTTTTTAAAAAGGACCTTCCAAGGACAATATTATTAGGAGATTTTGCAAGAATCATAAAATTCACAGGGACGGTCTTATTTTGAATAGTAATCTTAACATCATTAATAATCCCTATACTTTTTGTGATCGTCCCATCAGCATGAAAATGAAAAACAGGGTAATTAACCATATTATCATAATTTAGTAAATCATAGACCATTTTGGGCATAATGGACATTGTAGAACCAAGATCACAGTAGGCACGAAATTTCTCACTACCAATACTTATCTCAATGAATGGTTCCCAATCGTTTTTTAACTCGACTAGGGGTTGTTCCTTATGGTTATAGCTCAAAGTTAATTCATCAAGCGACTTCTCTATCTTCTCTAACTTAGTGAACATCCCACTTTCATCTATCATGGGAAAAATTGATAATCCATTCAAAATTTTATAAGCTTTTGCTGCATCATATTCAGAGAAAGTTTCTCCTACCATAACATCTAGAGCATTCTGATATAGAGAGAATAAGCCATAGTAGAAAAAATTTATAAGGACTCCCAAATCCATCTTGGGTTGCACTTTCTTGTGCAATTCAAGCATTCTCCCCAAGCCTTTTTAAATGTTTCTCCACTTTTCTGTTTAAACGTAATAATTTCTCCTACAGGTGGTACGACAGTAAAAGGAGCAGGGCTAGACATGATAACTCGAAAATAAACTAGATGCAAGTAACTATTTTTTGTGTGTTTTTGATAATTAAAAACAAACAAGATAAAATAAAAGTAAACTAAGCAAGACAAAAAACAAAGTAAAGAGATTGGAAGCGTGAGACTCCCCTTGCTGAAGTCTTCTATCTCCCCGGCAACGGCGCCAGAAAAATAGCTTGATGACGTGAAACACACGTTCGTTGGGAGACCCCAAGAGGAAGGTATGAAGCAGTGCAGCAGCAAGTTTTCCCTCAGTAAGAAACCAAGGTTGTCAGATCCAGGAGGAGTAGGAGCACTTCAGAAGGTTGTTGGTGGCCCGTTGCTCGATCACCAACGTGGAACCTGCACACAACACAATCAAACTACTTTGCCCCAACGAAACAGGAAGGTTGTCAATCTTCCCGGCTTGCTGTAACAAAGGATTAAACGTATGGTGTGGAAAATAGTATTTAATTGCAGGAAGTAAAAGAGAACAATTGTTTGCAGTTGATGGTTTTATCAGTGTAAAAGAATGGACCGGGGTCCACAGTTCACTAGTGGTGTCTCTCTATAAAGATAAATAACATGTTGGGTAAACAAATTACAGCTGGGCAATTGATAAAATAGTGAGCACATGACAATGCATATAAATGACAAGATGACTACCATGATATTTAATTGGGCATTACGACAAGATACATAGACCGTTATCCAACCACATCTATGACTAATAATCCACCATCAGGTTAACATCCGTGTCCCCCGTTGGTATTAAGTTGCAAGCAACGGATAATCGCATTAAGTAATGTGCGTAATATAAACAAATACATATGACCGTAGACATAGCATTGTTATGTTATCCCTAGTGGCAACATCACATCCACAACCTTAGACGTTGCTGTCACTCGCCAGATTACTGGAGGCATGAACCCACTATCTAGCATAAATACCCCCTCTTGGAGTTACAAGCATCTACTTGGCCAAAGCATCTACTAGTAACGGAGAGCATGCAAGATCATAAATAACATGTAACATAGATTAATAATCAACTTGATCATAGTATTCAATATTCATCGGATCCCAGCAAACACAACATGTAGCATTACAATAAGATGATCTTGATCATGTTAGGCAGCTCAAAGATCTAAACATGATAGCATAAAGTGGAGAGACAACCATCTAGCTACTGCTATGGACCCGTAGTCCAAGGATGAACTACTCACGCATCACTCCGGAGGCAGGCATGGCGATGTAGAGCCCTCCGGTGATGATTCCCCTCTCCGGCAGGGTGCCGGGAAGAGATTCAGAACCCTCCCGAGCTAGGGTTGACGACGGCGGCGCCTCTGGAACTTTTCGTGGAATATGATTCGGGTATTTAGGGTTTTCCAGACGGGAGGAATAAATAGGCGAAAGGGCGGCGTCGGAGGCCACCCGAGGGGCCCACACCACCCCTCGGCGCGGCAGGCAGGGGGGCCGCGCCCAGGCATGGTGTGGCGGCTCCCTGGCTCGTCTCCGTCTCTCCTTTGGACTCCGTGGACGTGTCGATGAAATAGGGACCTCCGTTGATTTTCGTCCAATTCCGAGAATATTTCCTTAACAGTTTTCTGAAATACAAAAACAGCAGAAAATAGGAACTGGCACTGTGGCATCTTGTTAATAGGTTAGTCCCAGAAAATGTATAAAAATGATATGAAGTGTATGTAAAACATGTAACAATTGGTATAATATCAACATGGAACATCAAAAATTATAGATACGTTTGAGACGTATCATGCTTGCTTCGTTTGTTTGCAAGAGGAGGACACGGCAGAACACATCTTGGTGCAATGTGTGCACGCTAGGGAGGTGTGGTTCAGAGTGGGCAGTGAACTAGGAGCTAACATTACCCCTCTGGTGACGGATACGCTTCAGGACTGGTGGTTGCAAGCACGAAGACGATGCAGAAGCTCGGAGAGAAAGCTGCTCGATGCACTGATCTGTACCGGATGTCATGCTCTGTGGAAGAACAGAAACGCTTGGTGCTTCAACAACACGAGGCGTCAGTTCTCTACAACCAGACTTGCGGAGCTGATCGTGGAGGAGTTTACCTTGCTGCGAACTTTGCGCAAGAGGGAGGAGGGAGTTACTACAAATGTCGCGAGAGAGTAGTTGTGTGTTTTTTTTTGGAGTTACCCTGATTCTGGAAGTTGATCCGGAGCCTGTCTTGTAATTAAACTCTGCCTTCTATAAAATTACGGTACGCAATTGAGTACTGCGGTGACCCAGCACACCACTGCATGTTGTAGTGTACAAGTCGTTGATGTAACACGCACGGAAGGACCTCTCCGCAAATATTACATCCCTCAGAGTAGTACAACAGAAACATAGCCGGTCCAAGGTAACACTATAGGATTACAACACTATTCAATACAAAATCTCGAGACCCTCCTTTTATATTGAAGCAAGTCTCTTGCAAATGAAATACAGAAAGATCCAAATCGTAACTCTAAGCTGGATATCAGCTCTATTCCTATTCCACTACTGCTGTTGTCACAGCCCTACTCTAATCCATCTGGAATATCTTTATCCAAGTTGTACTCCTTCTTCCAAAATGATGTTGTCTCCTCCATCGGCAGTGTTGTCATTATATACACCTGGGCAAGGTGGGCGTCATCCTTCTGTCGGTGAAGTAGCTGTTGACTCCTTCAAGGTTCACCAGGTAGACTTGACTCCTCGTTGAAGATCTCCTCGACGTCTTGATGGGTAACTGTCAACTCCTTTGCTGGCTCCAGAAATCTAAGCAGGGGGTCAACGGGGAAAAGGGTGAGCAACTCGAGCGTTACTCAGCAAGTTCAAATAATATAGGAAAGAGTTTTTGTTTTGAATGCACTAGCTACTGCCATGACCAACGGTCATAAGCAGAATGCATGTTTTGGAAAACATTTCTTCAAAGGTCAAGTTTTATTCCAGAAAACTATGCTCACAGTCTCCACGGGTTCATAGTCATCACTTGGGATGCCTTTCCCGCTGCGGTCTGTAGTTCCTTCCGGGAACACGGATGTGACAGTCACAGTTTCTTGTTGTTGACTCTGCAGAGCTGCGTAACTTTACCCATGAGAGAAACCCAGCCTTGTTGCCTTTCCGGGCGAATCTTTCCCGTCCATACTTCCATGGTATGGGGCCAGGTGTGAGTCCAAAGCCAATCACCGCCCTCTCCGCACAACACATATCCGCCCATTTGTGACGCGGCTGGTAACTAAGACCACTGGCCCGCCACCCCTCCCGAGCTTCTATTCCAGTCACCCCGTCGAGTGGGAAGGTCACGCGCTTCCACGCAGTTGGCCGCCGCAACGGACGCAACCAGGTAATAGCCTGCCGAGGATATGTGAACGAGAGAAGATACGGCTGACTTTTACCGTCCATAGCAGATCTCATGGTAAACGCTTCAATAGGGCGCAAGGATCACTGTGACATTGGTAATTAATCCTAGGTATATACTTTCCCGTACAATGGAACCTCCACCACAACATCAAACCGTGGTTCCATTGCCAGCCAACAATAATATATATAGCAATTCACATCATTCGAAAATAGGTTTTTCTTTTTATGCAGATGTTAAATATATAGTATTTTATAAATACTTTGATAAAAAAATTTCAACGGACATGCAAGAATGAACTTGCCTGTGGTAGAAATGGCCGTTCAACTCTTCGGGGTTCTAGGGTTTGCGGTAAAACCCCGAGTTCTGAAAAATAGCAAGGTAATCCTAATAAGGACTACTGAAAAATCTGGCAGCATGCTATTATGCATAATCATGAGATGCATCGTCATTACCCCGAAAATACCCAAGCTCACAAGTGAAAGCTACGTCTTATGCGATATTTTGATTACTTACTTGATTTAGGGTTTAAGATTATTTATGTTTTATAATTTTGTTTGTTTGTTACTCACTTTGATTTGTTATAACTTAAGTGTTACCACTTTTAGTTAAGTAACCAATCATTATCACATTTAAGAGTGCTACTAAAGTGAAACTCAGTACTTCAAGTGTTTGACTTAATAAAATAATATTGGTTAGGGATAATTCAGTAAGTGATCAAATTTTAGAGTATGTGTTTTATTTATTGGAACAACTTATGAAAATTAAAGGATTACATGTTTTATATTATTTGGGATATTCAAATATTCCTTAAAGAAAAATTTATAAGAAATGATCTTTTATTTAAGAAAATCTTTTTAAGAACACTAGTTTAAAATTCTAAAATATAATGGCAATAATTTTGATTAAACCATGAGTATTCTTTTAAAACACTTAATAAATTTTGGTACCAAATCCTTGTTTTAAATTAGGAATTTGGGTCAATCTCCAATCATAACCACTCAAATTTTTACCATGTGGTAAAACCATCAAAAATTATATTAAAATTCACTTTTGGAAACTAGGTAAAATATAGATGTTTATACCTATATTTATTTGATTTATGAGCATTCAGGTGAGGATTGAAAATTGTTTGAATTCAGATGAATTTTAGGATGGAGTGGCTAAATTACCAAAATGCCCCTGTGGGTCATTTTGGTTGGACTGGGTAGATCCCGACCTAGCTCCTCTCTCTCCTCTCTATCTCTCTGCTCTCGTTCCCCTCCTGCTCCTGCGATGCCGCCGCCGCCAGCCTTGGCCTCGGCCACTGCCGGCCGACTCCGGCGCCGCCACGCCCTGGCGCAGCTCCGCCGCCGCTTTCTCCCCTGACTCTCACCTTCAATTCGTTCCACACCGCCCACTCGAGCTGCCGCGAACCCTATCCCTAGCCGCCATGGCTCGGGTCGCCGGCGCTGCCCCTGGGCTCCTGCGCCACCTGCTGCGCCTCTCCGACGTCTACGTCCGCTTCCTCGAGCCCTTGGTCGACCGTGCCTTCTCGGTGTTCTGCCCGTGTAGACCACGGCCTCCACCTCGAGCTTCTGCTCGATCTTCTGCTCAATCTCGCCTCCTCTCTGATGTTTCCTATCTCATCCTCGACGCCGGCGGAATGGCTTCCGGACGGATGCAACCCCGGCGTCACCGGTTTGGTGATTGTGCGGTGATGGTGCGGTTGATACTTCTGCGGTGACGAGGGTGGTCTGGTGCGGTGAAGCTGGTGTTCATCGCCTCGCGGTGCACTTCACCACGGCAGCACGGGCCCTGCCTCGTCACGCCGTGATGCTCGTGTGTCGCACGGCAGGTATAACCCCTCTCTCAGGAAATTCTCACTCTCGGTACAGGATAAGGTCGAGATAGGTTCCTAGCTGTTCTAGGATTTGTGCTGCTATTCTAGTTCATCCAGGTGATGAGCTAATGTGTGGTGATGCTCCTGTTTGGATGATTTATTCATCCAAGCATCAGTGATACTTGTGATACCTTAATTCTATCGAAACTGAATATAAACTACCCTGCTAACAGCGGAAATTCAGTTAAACACCTATTTAACTTATTGTTGAGCTTAGAAATGGTAAATTTAGTTCTTAATGGCTTGCTGAATTTGCTGGTAAGCTTGGTATCCGGTTCTGAATATATTTCCATGAATCTGTGCCCATGTTTATTTGTAGAGCATGAGCTGCTCATTGTGGTGCCTCTAGTGAGTGTGCACAGGTGTGGATGCATGTTCAACTCGATCTAGTGCTTCTGGTGCTGTAGATTTTAGTTTAGAAAATATCCAGATCATGTAATAGAATTAGTTTGGTAGATTTGCTTGCTGTCCTGGGTAATTGAGAACTGGTTCTAAGTAGAATAGCTTGGATTATCATGTTTGCTTGCTGCTTTAGATGAGATAGATGATTTTCTTGCTTGTTCTCAAGCTGTAGGGGAACAAGAATTAAATAAATGTATTATACTTGCATACTTTGATGATTTAATGGTTTCTGGACAGCACCAAGTAGATGTCCAGTAATATATAACTGTGATTTAAAATAGAGGATGTCCAGATCATGTGTAAGCATGAGCCAATGGTGTTTGTGAAGCATAAGTGGTATGCTCCACTTCCTGGACATGGTCTAGCTAAGAAAATTGATAAGAACAGATGTTTTACTTGATCTCTTGGCTGCTGCTAGAGAACAATACATCTTGTAAATACATGATCTTGCCATGTAGTTGTGTTAGTGGAGTGCAAGTGTGGATATCCAGTCTGAAATCAGACTTGTGGCTAGATAGATAGACTGACAAGAACATCTCTGCTGCCTTCTCCCCTCTCTTTCCCTCTCTCTCAACTAGAGATATGAATAGATGTTGCACACGATTTGGTTCTAGGTATCAACCTGCTGCTGAAGAGAAGCTTGGTCTTCTGGAATATGATGAAAAGTTGTGTCTTGTGGTTGGCCTTCTCCTCATCTGGTGGATAGCCTGCTCCTCCTCTTGGAGATATCCTTCTCCTTCTCTTGTGGCCAGCCTGCTCCTCCTCGCTGCTTCAATTTTCCTAGGGTGTATTTATCTAGCTGCAAATTATTTTAGTGGATGTTCTTGTGTTCTAGAGCTATAGATGATCTGATCTGTGCGAAGGATGTTGTGTTCTTGCTATTTGGATGAGGTAGAAACAGTAGCATACTGTTGCTAATTGATTTTGGTTTTTATGTGAAGCCTTTGGTGCGGCTGGGAGATGTGTATGCGCGAGAACAATGGCTGGACTATTGTTGCTTTGTTTAAATAGTGCTATATGACGGTTTGGGCTGTTGTTGTGGTGATGACAACACATGCCATGCATAAGGTGAGTGTGCTGCTTGTGTGTGGCCCCTGGCTGGTGCAAGTTCCAAGTTTGAGGTGCATTCCCTCTTGTGCAAGCCTTGAGCTGATATGGATAAGCTCCTTTGACTCCTTTTTGGGTTGCCATGTGAAGTCCTTCACCTCCTTGAGCAAGCTATGGCTGCTCCCTTCTTATCCAAGCCTTATCCTTTATTTTTAGTACAGAAAAGGTGAACTCATGAGCAAGGCTTCGGCTGATTGCTCTTATCCTTGCTTGGCCTTTATTTTCAATGCTGCCAAGTGGCATTTGGTACTAGATGTGTTGGGCTGGTTTGGCTTCTCTCTTATGTGGGCTTTGTTGCTGGATGTGATCCTTTGATCAATTTGGATTAAACTCAAATGGGTGTGTGTAGGAGTATAAAAGTGACCCCTTCTAATCTCCTAGATTTATTCTAGTTGAAGGTTATTTGGATCAGGTTGCTTAGTACCTTCTTATGCCATTTCATTTGTTTTCTTCCACACTTGGTTGAGTTATTGATAAGAACAGATACTACAGCCTATGATGCAAAAGTCTGAGGCAATTTTCCTTGATAAGAACAGATACTTGCATTTGGCTTTTAAATTCTCGGGGATGATTTTGCATAGCACCTCTATGCAATACTGAAAGAAATCCATCTTCAAATTCATTTTGTTACATGTCTTTCCTTCTTTGTTGTTTTCTCTGTTTCTGTGGTTGCCTATTTTGCAGGAAAGAAGAATAAGAAGATTGAGATGATAAGATGATCAAAACAATGATGAGAAGATCAAGATTTAGTGTTAGGATCCTTTTTATTCAATTCGTAATTTTCTTTTCCTTTTGGGATGAGATATGTATTTATTCGATAAAATGTA
This sequence comes from Poa pratensis, assembly GCA_947311845.1. Classification (NCBI taxonomy): domain Eukaryota; kingdom Viridiplantae; phylum Streptophyta; class Magnoliopsida; order Poales; family Poaceae; genus Poa; species Poa pratensis. The sequence continues at coordinate 15,881,255 of CAMZMU010000042.1, read as the reverse complement.
ATATAATGTATTACTTCGAATTCCACTTGAGAAGTTTGTATCATGTGTCCATTTTTGTATCTTGTAAAGATTTTGGACAATTGTATTTGGAAGTTGAGATGATAAGATTGAAATTAGGAGATGATAAGATTGAAATTAGGACTTGGTGAGTTTGAATTATGATTATATGATCATGTATATGGGGAATGTGATGAATTGAGATCAGATAATAATAGGTATTTGTTGGATTTGTATAAGATTGTGTTTGTGTCTCCTATTCCAGTATATCTTGTCATATTTAAAATTGTGATCAGAATGTCGAGAGATTTAGGAAGGTCATGTCCAAATTTGGAAAGACTCGACATAAGATCCTAATTCCAACTTAGTTGTTATAAAGATCATGTCGAAGTTCTTAGCACTCAACCAGATGATCTAGACCATAATTCATCGAGTCGAGAGAAACATCGATCACTTTGCATTGTTTTATTTAACGCGCCAAAATTTTCCGCATTTTCAGATGAATGCTATGCAAATGCACAAATCTTATTTCTGCCCTTCCGACTCTCTAAACTATGGGGTATTACATCCTCTCCCCCTTAAACTAAACTTCGTCCCGAAGTTTCGACTTCTCTCGTGTAGAATAGGAAAGAAATAACTTTCACAGATATTGATTCTCTCAAATTCCTTTCTGACGTGGTCGTAGATCAAGATGATTCCTTGTCCAACAATACTTTTGTATGTCCTTTATTGATCCATACAATCCTTTTGTCGACTTTCATTGATTATTTGATAAATAACGACGATCTCCATATCTCTTTCAGGCCTCTCATATTATTCAATTCAGACTCCTTGCATTACTCTGACATTATAGCCTATGTCGAACATCCTTTTCTACTTCCCTAAATGATCTTCAAATATGATCGTTAACACATCTTCTTAAAATCAAGAGACAAAGAAGACTTTATTTCTGATGATAAGCTCGTTGCCTTTGCTCCATAACCTCTGAGATATCTCCTTTACATGCTATATAGAACATATTTATTCCTTAGTTATTTGCTTCCTCCAAATGGATTAGACACATTTGTCTATCCAGCCATGATTACTCTATCTTCTCCTTAAGTTCTTGTAATCAGGTTACAATTCCTTCTGTTATCGATCCCCTCGGATCCTTGTCTTAATAAGACTCAACGTAGATAAGTATCCAAGCTTTCCTATCCTTGAACTCTAGTCCCTTAAGTTCAGTCTCCTTTAAATCCTCTAGTCATAGCTCCTTTGACCACTGGATTCTTATGACTTTCAACCTCCAAATACCAACTGCCTCTTTACTTCAGAATCTGGTAAAGATTTCTGACAATGCTCAGCTCTCTTCTAGAACTTCAAGAGCATAAGTAATCAGTTCAATACTATTTCAGTAAAGACATTCCTTCTAAACTTCACGTTGTCTTCTTCAAGTACTATCCAGTACACATGTTCACTCTCCCCCTTGGAATTCCCTAAGACTTCCTCCGTTCTGATCTTATGTCGCTCAAGTTTCACTCAATCAGCTCCATTCAGTCAACTTCATAATCCACCTTTCTGATCATGCTTTCACTATATGGGACTCCTGGTCTCACGGAGAACACGTGGTATATCCACCATGTTGTGAATACCCAGTATTGTCCTCCGGTAGAATATGTATTAACTACTACTTTATATCCAACAGTTTCCCGAAGAATACGTGGTATATCCACCATTTTGTGAACAACCAAGGCAATTCTCCGATAAATTGGATACCGACTCTGGCTAGCATTCCAATTGGTTCATCCAATGGTCTCAAGAAAAGAATTGCACACCTAAATTTGTGCATTGGAGGCTATCTTAACTTCAAACTTGAATAGGATGTTGGTCATCAAGGTAAAGTTCAGCTGACGTATCATTTCCTTCCTTTCTGATGTTTCAGACTAATTCCAAACAATTGCGATTTGTTTGACCATGTAACTCGCCTTGATTGCGTCTCCCATCATCCGAGTGGTTAGCTCAAAGATGTCAGTCCTCCGGATAATGCATCTTTTTCCGTCGTTGCTCCAAATATGGACAGTAACTTTGGTACTTTGGCCTCATATGTTTGAGGTTCCTACATCCAATTTGGTATATCTTCTTGGCTTGACGTCAATCCACAACAAAACAAACTCTTCTCCCAAGGTTCTCATGTTCTCTTGAACATTAAACTCTGTAGTTGCACTTCTTTGACATGGTGAATATATCCTCTCTGAATATCAACGTGCTTCCATCCAACTACTTCACTTCCGTCATCCCTTTCTAACTTATCATCATTTGTCTGATGACTTTCTCATCCACTCCTTCTAGTAATCTGTTTGTGTATCCAACATAAATTCTCCTTATATATATCCAAGTTCTAATCACAAACTCTTGTTTGGCGGTTAATTTTACCGCTTCCATCTCTAGTAATGCCTCTCAATGGATGATCAACTTCTCCTTTATTCCATTAGAACTGGAAATATCCATGTTCTTCTAGTCTTCATACTCCTTTGTCATCAACCTTATAATACTCTTATACACATAAGTGTTGCTAAACTTCTTCTAGAACTCAATCCAAGTATTATCAATATCTCTGTATTACTCCAACATTAATCTCTTCCACCAAGTTATGACAGCTCCATACGTGTCCTCCATATTTTCCTTCTTCCTTCTTGATCTTGGACTTCCATGGATAAACTTCATGCCTTAATATGTAAAAACTTCATAACTTTCCTTCTTGGACATATCTCCTCAAGTGATTTTTCTGGCATCATCCTCGATATATCTTTGTCCAACTTGTGGTGATAATCTTTACTGAACTTACTTCGTTCCTTCTCCCTTCCATGGACTGGTGAAATATGTCTCCAAGAACTAAATATGATATAGAATGTGGTCCATCACCATCAGTGGCTTAATTGACTTCTGTTTTCTCGACTTCCTTCTCTTCATGAACTTTCTTTGACGCCTCATCTTGTTAGCAACTCGTCTCTTCCTCACACGAATACTATCTACCTCTAGATCAGTAACATTAAGAAAAGAACTTAATGTGACAATCATGCCATTGTACATCAAATCCTAACTTCATGTACCAACCTAGTCAATCAAAAATCCAATAAGATCCAATAAATTCGGATGCAGTTATATAGCAAACATGCAACATAAGCCCGTAAAGTAAATAGTACTTTGAGTAAAAACATCTCAAATACCCAGGCTTAGATGCTATACACTACAAGATAGGTTTATATCACCTTATAGTCCTATTCTAACAACTCCTTGACTCAGTAGTTACCCCAACTGCCCATTTGCAACGGGATAATGCTAAGACAAAGTACTCAGAGAGTAGTTGTGGTCTAGTTTGGTTACGTACATAACTAAACTCCATGTAAACTGAATCCTCCGTCTGGCTTGAACAACATCTCCTAACATCTTCGGATCCTTCATGTAATTGCTGATTATACACCATAAGTAGTATTGTAGCTTCCTTCGATGCTTGTTCCATCTCCTAATTTCCTTAAGACTCTATACTATTCTCGGTGAATCCTCCTTGAAATAAATCATTAAGATGTTGGCGTACTTCCGTAATTACCATAATTGATTTTCTCTGATTCTTCACCATCATCATACTTCTCCCGTCTTCATCCTTCACAAACTTACGATAGGGTTCTACTTCTTCTAATGTCTTAATATATAGGATGGTGTTATCAATGATACCACATAGGTAACACTGACTTGTATATAACTCTATGGGAATACCAGCTGGTAGAAACTAATTTCAAACTTGTCCTACCCAGTTGAAAAGATATAGGATAAGTAAGTATTAAACCTATAAAAGAATAGATAAGAAAATTTATTCTAGTTGAGTTAGAAAAGTCTATACAAGTATAACAGTAGTATTCTCAAGTGAATAACCGTCATAGTTGTAAAAGATATGGTTTAGATAAGATAACTTCCTATAGTCTTACCAACCTACAAGTCTCCTAAAAGGGTTTTAATCCTAAGGTCGTTTTGCTCTGATACCATCTGCGGTGACCCAGCACACCACTGCATGTTGTAGTGTACAAGTCGTTGATGTAACACGCACGGAAGGACCTCTCCGCAAATATTACATCCCTCAGAGTAGTACAACAGAAACATAGCCGGTCCAATGTAACATTATAGGATTACAACACTATTCAATACAAAATCTCGAGACCCTCCTTTTATATTGAAGCAAGTCTCTTGCAAATGAAATACAGAAAGATCCAAATCGTAACTCTAAGCTGGATATCAGCTCTATTCCTATTCCACTACTGCTGTTGTCACAGCCCTACTCTAATCCATCTGGAATATCTTTATCCAAGTTGTACTCCTTCTTCCAAAATGATGTTGTCTCCTCCATCGGCAGTGTTGTCATTATATACACCTGGGCAAGGTGGGCGTCATCCTTCTGTCGGTGAAGTAGCTGTTGACTCCTTCAAGGTTCACCAGGTAGACTTGACTCCTCGTTGAAGATCTCCTCGACGTCTTGATGGGTAACTGTCAACTCCTTTGCTGGCTCCAGAAATCTAAGCAGGGGGTCAACGGGGAAAAGGGTGAGCAACTCGAGCGTTACTCAGCAAGTTCAAATAATATAGGAAAGAGTTTTTGTTTTGAATGCACTAGCTACTGCCATGACCAACGGTCATAAGCAGAATGCATGTTTTGGAAAACATTTCTTCAAAGGTCAAGTTTTATTCCAGAAAACTATGCTCACAGTCTCCACGGGTTCATAGTCATCACTTGGGATGCCTTTCCCGCTGCGGTCTGTAGTTCCTTCCGGGAACACGGATGTGACAGTCACAGTTTCTTGTTGTTGACTCTGCAGAGCTGCGTAACTTTACCCATGAGAGAAACCCAGCCTTGTTGCCTTTCCGGGCGAATCTTTCCCGTCCATACTTCCATGGTATGGGGCCAGGTGTGAGTCCAAAGCCAATCACCGCCCTCTCCGCACAACACATATCCGCCCATTTGTGACGCGGCTGGTAACTAAGACCACTGGCCCGCCACCCTCCCGAGCTTCTATTCCAGTCACCCCGTCGAGTGGGAAGGTCACGCGCTTCCACGCAGTTGGCCGCCGCAACGGACGCAACCAGGTAATAGCCTGCCGAGGATATGTGAACGAGAGAAGATACGGCTGACTTTTACCGTCCATAGCAGATCTCATGGTAAACGCTTCAATAGGGCGCAAGGATCACTGTGACATTGGTAATTAATCCTAGGTATATACTTTCCCGTACAATGGAACCTCCACCACAACATCAAACCGTGGTTCCATTGCCAGCCAACAATAATATATATAGCAATTCACATCATTCGAAAATAGGTTTTTCTTTTTATGCAGATGTTAAATATATAGTATTTTATAAATACTTTGATAAAAATATTTCAACGGACATGCAAGAATGAACTTGCCTGTGGTAGAAATGGCCGTTCAACTCTTCGGGGTTCTAGGGTTTGCGGTAAAACCCCGAGTTCTGAAAATAGCAAGGTAATCCTAATAAGGACTACTGAAAAATCTGGCAGCATGCTATTATGCATAATCATGAGATGCATCGTCATTACCCCGAAAATACCCAAGCTCACAAGTGAAAGCTACGTCTTATGCGATATTTTGATTACTTACTTGATTTAGGGTTTAAGATTATTTATGTTTTATAATTTTGTTTGTTTGTTACTCACTTTGATTTGTTATAACTTAAGTGTTACCACTTTTAGTTAAGTAACCAATCATTATCACATTTAAGAGTGCTACTAAAGTGAAACTCAGTACTTCAAGTGTTTGACTTAATAAAATAATATTGGTTAGGGATAATTCAATAAGTGATCAAATTTTAGAGTATGTGTTTTATTTATTAGAACAACTTATGAAAATTAAAGGATTACATGTTTTATATTATTTGGGATATTCAAATATTCCTTAAAGAAAAATTTATAAGAAATGATCTTTTATTTAAGAAAATCTTTTTAAGAACACTAGTTTAAAATTCTAAAATATAATGGCAATAATTTTGATTAAACCATGAGTATTCTTTTAAAACACTTAATAAATTTTGGTACCAAATCCTTGTTTTAAATTAGGAATTTGGGTCAATCTCAAATCATAACCACTCAAATTTTTACCATGTGGTAAAACCATCAAAAATTATATTAAAATTCACTTTTGGAAACTAGGTAAAATATAGATGTTTATACCTATATTTATTTGATTTATGAGCATTCAGGTGAGGATTGAAAATTGTTTGAATTCAGATGAATTTTAGGATGGAGTGGCTAAATTACCAAAATGCCCCTGTGGGTCATTTTGGTTGGACTGGGTAGATCCCGACCTAGCTCCTCTCTCTCCTCTCTATCTCTCTGCTCTCGTTCCCCTCCTGCTCCTGCGATGCCGCCGCCGCCAGCCTTGGCCTCGGCCACTGCCGGCCGACTCCGGCGCCGCCACGCCCTGGCGCAGCTCCGCCGCCGCTTTCTCCCCTGACTCTCACCTTCAATTCGTTCCACACCGCCCACTCGAGCTGCCCGCGAACCCTATCCCTAGCCGCCATGGCTCGGGTCGCCGGCGCTGCCCCTGGGCTCCTGCGCCACCTGCTGCGCCTCTCCGACGTCTACGTCCGCTTCCTCGAGCCCTTGGTCGACCGTGCCTTCTCGGTGTTCTGCCCCGTGTAGACCACGGCCTCCACCTCGAGCTTCTGCTCGATCTTCTGCTCAATCTCGCCTCCTCTCTGATGTTTCCTATCTCATCCTCGACGCCGGCGGAATGGCTTCCGGACGGATGCAACCCCGGCGTCACCGGTTTGGTGATTGTGCGGTGATGGTGCGGTTGCTACTTCTGCGGTGACGAGGGTGGTCTGGTGCGGTGAAGCTGGTGTTCATCGCCTCGCGGTGCACTTCACCACGGCAGCACGGGCCCTGCCTCGTCACGCCGTGATGCTCGTGTGTCGCACGGCAGGTATAACCCCTCTCTCAGGAAATTCTCACTCTCGGTACAGGATAAGGTCGAGATAGGTTCCTAGCTGTTCTAGGATTTGTGCTGCTATTCTAGTTCATCCAGGTGATGAGCTAATGTGTGGTGATGCTCCTGTTTGGATGATTTATTCATCCAAGCATCAGTGATACTTGTGATACCTTAATTCTATCGAAACTGAATATAAACTACCCTGCTAACAGCGGAAATTCAGTTAAACACCTATTTAACTTATTGTTGAGCTTAGAAATGGTAAATTTAGTTCTTAATGGCTTGCTGAATTTGCTGGTAAGCTTGGTATCCGGTTCTGAATATATTTCCATGAATCTGTGCCCATGTTTATTTGTAGAGCATGAGCTGCTCATTGTGGTGCCTCTAGTGAGTGTGCACAGGTGTGGATGCATGTTCAACTCGATCTAGTGCTTCTGGTGCTGTAGATTTTAGTTTAGAAAATATCCAGATCATGTAATAGAATTAGTTTGGTAGATTTGCTTGCTGTCCTGGGTAATTGAGAACTGGTTCTAAGTAGAATAGCTTGGATTATCATGTTTGCTTGCTGCTTTAGATGAGATAGATGATTTTCTTGCTTGTTCTCAAGCTGTAGGGGAACAAGAATTAAATAAATGTATTATACTTGCATACTTTGATGATTTAATGGTTTCTGGACAGCACCAAGTAGATGTCCAGTAATATATAACTGTGATTTAAAATAGAGGATGTCCAGATCATGTGTAAGCATGAGCCAATGGTGTTTGTGAAGCATAAGTGGTATGCTCCACTTCCTGGACATGGTCTAGCTAAGAAAATTGATAAGAACAGATGTTTTACTTGATCTCTTGGCTGCTGCTAGAGAACAATACATCTTGTAAATACATGATCTTGCCATGTAGTTGTGTTAGTGGAGTGCAAGTGTGGATATCCAGTCTGAAATCAGACTTGTGGCTAGATAGATAGACTGACAAGAACATCTCTGCTGCCTTCTCCCCTCTCTTTCCCTCTCTCTCAACTAGAGATATGAATAGATGTTGCACACGATTTGGTTCTAGGTATCAACCTGCTGCTGAAGAGAAGCTTGGTCTTCTGGAATATGATGAAAAGTTGTGTCTTGTGGTTGGCCTTCTCCTCATCTGGTGGATAGCCTGCTCCTCCTCTTGGAGATATCCTTCTCCTTCTCTTGTGGCCAGCCTGCTCCTCCTCGCTGCTTCAATTTTCCTAGGGTGTATTTATCTAGCTGCAAATTATTTTAGTGGATGTTCTTGTGTTCTAGAGCTATAGATGATCTGATCTGTGCGAAGGATGTTGTGTTCTTGCTATTTGGATGAGGTAGAAACAGTAGCATACTGTTGCTAATTGATTTTGGTTTTTATGTGAAGCCTTTGGTGCGGCTGGGAGATGTGTATGCGCGAGAACAATGGCTGGACTATTGTTGCTTTGTTTAAATAGTGCTATATGACGGTTTGGGCTGTTGTTGTGGTGATGACAACACATGCCATGCATAAGGTGAGTGTGCTGCTTGTGTGTGGCCCCTGGCTGGTGCAAGTTCCAAGTTTGAGGTGCATTCCCTCTTGTGCAAGCCTTGAGCTGATATGGATAAGCTCCTTTGACTCCTTTTTGGGTTGCCATGTGAAGTCCTTCACCTCCTTGAGCAAGCTATGGCTGCTCCCTTCTTATCCAAGCCTTATCCTTTATTTTTAGTACAGAAAAGGTGAACTCATGAGCAAGGCTTCGGCTGATTGCTCTTATCCTTGCTTGGCCTTTATTTTCAATGCTGCCAAGTGGCATTTGGTACTAGATGTGTTGGGCTGGTTTGGCTTCTCTCTTATGTGGGCTTTGTTGCTGGATGTGATCCTTTGATCAATTTGGATTAAACTCAAATGGGTGTGTGTAGGAGTATAAAAGTGACCCCTTCTAATCTCCTAGATTTATTCTAGTTGAAGGTTATTTGGATCAGGTTGCTTAGTACCTTCTTATGCCATTTCATTTGTTTTCTTCCACACTTGGTTGAGTTATTGATAAGAACAGATACTACAGCCTATGATGCAAAAGTCTGAGGCAATTTTCCTTGATAAGAACAGATACTTGCATTTGGCTTTTAAATTCTCGGGGATGATTTTGCATAGCACCTCTATGCAATACTGAAAGAAATCCATCTTCAAATTCATTTTGTTACATGTCTTTCCTTCTTTGTTGTTTTCTCTGTTTCTGTGGTTGCCTATTTTGCAGGAAAGAAGAATAAGAAGATTGAGATGATAAGATGATCAAAACAATGATGAGAAGATCAAGATTTAGTGTTAGGATCTTTTTATTCAATTCGTAATTTTCTTTTCCTTTTGGGATGAGATATGTATTTATTCGATAAAATGTAATATAATGTATTACTTCGAATTCCACTTGAGAAGTTTGTATCATGTGTCCATTTTTGTATCTTGTAAAGATTTTGGACAATTGTATTTGGAAGTTGAGATGAGTGTAATGATAAGAGATGATAAGATTGAAATTAGGACTTGGTGAGTTTGAATTATGATTATATGATCATGTATATGGGGAATGTGATGAATTGAGATCAGATAATAATAGGTATTTGTTGGATTTGTATAAGATTGTGTTTGTGTCTCCTATTCCAGTATATCTTGTCATATTTAAAATTGTGATCAGAATGTTGAGAGATTTAGGAAGGTCATGTCCAAATTTGGAAAGACTCGACATAAGATCCTAATTCCAACTTAGTTGTTATAAAGATCATGTCGAAGTTCTTAGCACTCAACCAGATGATCTAGACCATAATTCATCGAGTCGAGAGAAACATCGATCACTTTGCATTGTTTTATTTAACGCGCCAAAATTTTCCGCATTTTCAGATGAATGCTATGCAAATGCACAAATCTTATTTCTGCCCTTCCGACTCTCTAAACTGTGGGGTATTACAAGTACTCTCTAAAAAAAATCTCCATAATTGTCGGGAAAGAACTCTATGAGCCATGAATATACATCCACCCTTGCACTTGTCACCAAAGGGTGACACTGTCGCTTGGCCCATCCATATGCCGCCCAAATGCGCGGTGTGTCCCATGTATTAGCACAAACACATCACGCAGTCGAGTACATAGCTGCAAGCACACACTCTTAAGAGTAAAATCCATTGGTTATCACTGAACCTGAGGCTATTACTCGCCGTTGTCACCGTACATCAATATGCGCTAGTTACAGTCACTAAATATGTGTGCGTGTGTCATCGAGAGTCACCGGATCCTGTATAGCTACGCATTTGCTGATGTGGCACTGCGTTGACCAGTTTCCAGAAGTGAAATATTTGCAAAAGGCCCCTCTCAATTGATTTTCTATTCAAAGTCAGACTGGCTAGTGGGGCCCACTGTTCAGCGTCATGCACCCACCTTCTGACTCCTCCTCTCTCTCTTCCTCTGTCTGCACACCGCCCTCTCCACCTGTGCGCTCATCGCCGCCTCACACCATCCGAAGGTGCTGTACATGGAGACTATGGCCACCACGACCCTCGCGTTCGCAGTTGCCGATGTCCGCATGGTCACACGTGTCCCGAGGGATTTCTCCGGCGTGACCCTCGCCGTGGACCCAGCAGGAGCATGCGTCGGTGCGTGCTCCCGATCCCCAACCGGACCCGAGTCACGCCTCCGCCCATTCCTTGGATCTCCCTCGACCGACGCCCCACCGCCCCGTCCCCTGCATCCCCCTGCCCTACACGCCCGACGACAACCACCAAAGTTGTGGCATGGCGGCGTCGGCGAACCACACCGTTGTGGCGCGCCCAAGTCCGTCCTCCCCTCCACGCGTACCCGCTGACGCCCGAGGCATGGCACGAGATCTTCCCAACGCGACCATGGCTGAACCAAGGAGGAATCGCGCAGAAGTGCGGCGGCCTGCCTGTCGGCCGAATCGAGGGAGGGAAATGGAGAGTGACGGAGGAGGATGGAGGGATATGGAGGACGACGGAGGCCCGGCGGCGGGGGGAAGATGGAGGCCATGGTGGCAGATGGAGCTCGGGCTGGCGGGCGACGAGGCTCACTGGGGACGAGCAGGTCAGGGAAGAAGGGGATCGGGGAGGCGCCATGTGCATCTAACCAATGGGTCCCATCGGCCAGTTTCTTTGTGCTTTTTTTTTCAATTTAGCCCTCAAGGTGCTGGAGGGTTTGAAGCATACTTACTGCCCCTCCCCAGAGCTTAGTTCAGAGTTGCCTCAGCGCACTCGAGTAATAACTGTTATAAACGATAGCAAGAAAACGATGAAAAATAGCGGAGGATCAAACCAACGGGGACACGTGATTTAACGTGGAAACCCCCTCCAACAATGGAGGAGAAAAAACCACGGGCACCTGCCAGCAATACTTCACTATATCGGGTGAGGTTATAAACGTTGGGGATTTACAACATGCGACTTATCCCAACCGGCGGCTTACAAGTGGTATATATGGTGGTGTAAAAACCCTAAGACAGCTGCAGTCTGACTCGGAAACGATCCGTACCGTACCAAGCCTCCGGCGACGGGCCTCCGCTTCGCTTCGAAGTTGGCCTCTCCACTTTATATCTTCATATGAATTTGGATCAACATAAAACAACACTCCACCTTGAGACAAATTCCATCTTGTAGCATGAACGAGAACCTTCACCCTGAAACAACAAAGAAAAAACACCTTCGGCGCCAAATAGCCTCTTGGGCTAAACAGTGATACCAACTAAGCCTGAGCAAAGCTCAAACTTAGCAACAGGAACTGGCTTTGTCATCATATCAGCAGGATTATCATGAGTACTTATCTTGCATACCTTCAGCTTACCTTTGCAACAACATCACGCACATAATGGTATTTGACGTCAATGTGCTTTGTTCTCTCATGGAACATCTGATCCTTAGTAAGGTAAATAGCACTCTGACTGTCACAAAACAGGTTAATGCAAGTATCATCTCCACAAAGCTCAGCAAACAAACCTTTCAGCCAAACCGATTCTTTACATGCTTCAGCAATAGCCATGTACTCTGCTTCAGTGGTAGACTGGGCAACAACGGATTGCAACGTTGCCCTCCAACTCACGGCACAACCACCAAGCGTGAACACATAACCTGTGAGGGATCTCCTCTTATCCAAATCGGCAGCAAAATCTGAATCCACATAGCGAGTCCCTCATCAGTCTTGCCGAACTTGAGGCAAGCATTGGATGTGCCGCGAAGGTACCTGAAAATCCACTGAACAGCCTTCCAATGTTCTTTACCAGGATTAGCCATATATCTACTAACCAAACTCATAGCATATGATAAATCTGGACGTGAGCAAACCATGGCATACATTAAAGAACCAACAGCACTAGAATATGGAACTCTAGACATGTACTCAAAATCCTCATCCGTACTAGGACATTGTTCAGCTGACAATTTAAAGTGAGGAGCAATAGGAGTACTAACAGACTTTGCATCATGCATGTTAAAACGATGAAGAACTTTCTTAATGTAATTTTGCTGACTAAGAAACAACAAACCAGAATTTCTGTCACGGGTAATCTCCATACCTAGAATTTTCTTAGCAGCACCAAGATCCTTCATCTCAAACTCGCTACTCAACTGTGACTTGAGAGCAGCGATATCTTTCTTGCTCTTGGCAGCAATCAACAATCATCAATATAAAACAGGTATATAGGTGATCCATTAACAAACTTAATGTACACACAGCTATCAAATTCAGACCTCTTAAAGCCATGTGACAACATAAAAGAATCAAACCTTTTATACCACTGACGAGGAGATTGTTTCAAACCGTATAAGGACCTTTTCAACTTACAACAAGATCCTCCTTACCAGGCACTATGAACCCTTCTGGCTGGTCCATGTATATCTCCTCCTCCAACTCTCCATGCAGAAACGCAGTCTTTACATCTAACTGCTCAAGCTCAAGATCACGCATAGCAACAATACCGAAAAATGTACGAATTGAACTATGCTTACAACTGGAGAGAAAACATCATTATAATCAACACCTGGAATTTGACTGAAGCCTTTTGCAACTAACCTTGCCTTAAACCTCGGAGGCTCGCTAGGAGATAAACCCTCCTTTCTCTTGAAGATCCACTTACAGCGGACCCTTCTTTTTCTTAGGCAAGCGCACAACATCCCATGTGCCATTTTTCGAGTGACTGCATCTCTTCTTGCATAGCAGCAGCCACTTCTCGGTCACCAACCAACAGCTTCAGTATAGTGGACGGCTCATGTCCATGCTCCACCTGTTCTGCACAACTCAGAGCATAATCAACAATGTTACACTCTTCAATTAAACGTGGTCGAGGACCACAATTCCTCCTTTGTCTACGAGCAGCAATAGACTGATTTTGTGGCTGCAAAACAGGGGGTGAGTTCTGAACATTATTATTATCAGAATCAGAATCATCAGAATCAGAAGTAGCAGCACCATCATTGTCAACAGTGACATTTTCCTTTTCAACAGAGTGCTCCACCTCGACACGAACCTGCTCCTCATCAGAAATCTGGCAAAACATCTGAGGACAACTTATCAAAGTACATAACAGATTCATTGAAAACAACACTCCTGCTCATAAATGCCTTGTTAGTTTCGGGATTCCATAACTTATATCCTTTTACACCCGAACCATAACCAATGAACACACACTTAATAGCTCTCGGCTCTAACTTTCCATTATCAACATGAGCATAAGCAGTGCAACCGAAAACTTTAAGCTGTGAATAATCAGCAGGAGTACCTGACCATACCTCAATGGGAGTTTTCTTGTCGAAGATGGTGACCTGTTTATCAAGTAGCGGTGGCAGCCGCCTCAGCCCAAAAACGCTTACTCATGCGAGCGTTGGAGATCATGCAGCGAGCCTTGGAGATGATGGTCCTGTTCATCCGCTCCGCTACACCATTCTGCTGAGGCGTGTACGGGATGGTGAGGTGCCTGACAATGCCTTCTTTCCTGCAATAATCATTAAAGGCATTCGAACAAAATTCGCCACCATTGTCAGTACGAAGCAATTTCACCTTCCTTTCTGTTTGCCTTTCTATCATAGCTTTCCACTCTTTAAAAGCAGCAAACGTATCATCCTTATTTTTCATGAAATAAGGCCAAACTCTCTAGAGTAATCATCAATAATGGTAAGCATATAACGAGCACCACCATAAGAGGGCTTACGAGACGGCCCCCAAACATCAGCATGTACATAATCAAGTGTACCTTTGGTGGTGTGAACGGAAGCATTAAACTTAACTCTTGTGTGCTTACCGAAAATGCAATGTTCACAGAATTGCATCTTACCCAAACTGCATTTGCAGTAAGTCTCTCTTAATCAATTCTGCCATACCAAGTTCACTCATGTGTCCAAGACGCTTATGCCAAAGGTTAGTTTTACTTGGATCATCATTAGAAACAGCAGCAACAATACCAGGCAAAGTGCTACCTCTAAGAACATATAAGTTAGCAGAATTCATATCACCTATCATAGTAATGAGAGAACCTTTTGATACCTTGAGGAGTCTATTCCCGCCGCCATATTTGTACCCGTCACAATCAAGGGTACTGAGCGAGATCAAATTTCTCGCCATGGTTGGTATGTGTTTCACTCTAGTCAATGTGTGTGTCATTCCATCATGTGTCTTGATCTGAACAGACCCAACGCAAACAATGTGACATGGGTCGTCATTGCCCACACGCAAAATCTCCTGTCTGCATAAGAACTGAACCAATTTTGTTACAACTAATATGAAACGAACATGCAGTATCAAGAATCCATTCATCCTGACGAGAAACACATGCAGCAAAAATAGCTAGGCAATCGCCATCAGAACTACCATCAACAACAGCAGCCTCACCGGTATCATTACCTTCATCTTTATTTTTCGGTTGGTAAGTACCTTTCTTTTCTCCTTGTTCTGCAACTTCCAGCAATCATCAATAGTGTGATTATTTTCTTACAATACATGTAGAACTTGTGTTGTCCTTTAGACTTTGAGCGACCTCTGTCACCCTTGCTCTTATCTCTGTTGTCGTTGTGGTAGTGGTTATCTCGCTGCTTAGGCCTGCCTCGGACCTGCAAAGCATCGCCCTTGGAGGACGACTCTCTTTCTGTACCATACCTTTCATCTTTTCCCTGGCAAGCAGGACCTCATATACTTCCGCGGTGGTTAGTTCATCACGGCTTAACAGTATGGTATCACGGAAATTCGTAAAGGAATTTGGCAGCGAACATAGAAGTAAAAGTGCTAGATCTTCATCATCGTACTTTACCTCCATCGACACTAGGTCAGAAACGATCTCCTTAAAGATTGATAAGTGATTCATTACCGAAACACCTTCTTGCAGCTTGTGCGTGAACAACTTCATCTTCACGTGCATCTTGCTGGTTAGATCTTTGGACATGCAGATCGCCTCCAGCTTAGCCCACAGCTTCGCTGTGGTTTTCTCTTGCAGTACTTCTTGCATAATATCATTAGATAGATGAAGTTGAATCAGAGACAAAGCCTTACAGTCTTTCCTCTTCTCATCAGCGGTCCATGACGCCGCATCCTTGTCGCCGAATTTCTCCTGCGCATCGTCAAGATCATTGGACTGTGCGAGGATCACACGCATCTTGACTTGCCACAATGAAAATCTCGTCTTGTAGTCCAGAAACGGTAGATCAAACTTCATTGATGCCATCGCGAAATCCTAATCTGAAAACAGATCTGAAACAGGGCTCTGATACCACTTGTTCTAAACGATAGCAAGAAAACGATGAAAAATAGCGGAAGATCAAACCAACGGTGACACAAGATTTAACGTGGAAAACCCCTCCAACAATGGAAGAGAAAAAGCACGGGCGCCAGCCAACAATACTTCACTATATCGGGTGAGGTTACAAACGCCGGAGATTTACAACATGCGACTTATCCCAACCGGCGGCTTACAAGAGGTATATATGGTGGTGCAAAAACCCTAAGTCAGCAGCAGTCTGACTCGGAAACGATCTGTACCGTACCAAGCCTCCGGCGACGGGCCTCCGCTTCGTTTCGAAGTTAGCCTCTCACTTATATCTTCATATGAATTTAGATCAACATAAAACAACAATAACTGGGAAAATAAAGGCGGTCTTGGATAGGTCTTCGAGCCAACTTCAGGTTTTGTTTTCATTATTAAAAAATTGTCCCTCTGGATAGCTGCTGGCCTGACATGTCGGGTCAACGCAGTGCCACGTCGGCAAATACGTAGCTATACACGATTTGGTGACCATACGATGTTGTAGGCGTGTATTTAGTGACCACAACTAGCGTATACTGTAGTGATGTAGGGTGACAACGGTGAGCAATGGCCTCAAGTTCAGTGATAGCTGATGGATTTTACTCCACGCTTAATTCACTGCGGTCGCACGAATCCACGGTGACCTTCGGCCGGCGTTCTCACACGGATCCGGTGACTGAATTCACTGCGGCCAGGTAAAGCCGCGTGCTCGCCGACGGCCCCACCGGGCAGCCGAACGTGGATGCGCTGACCCCACCGTCAGTGTCGTGGGCAGTTAAACGTGTCGGTGCAGGTCTCCTCCCCTTTCTTCCCCACCAGAAAACCACAGCACAAACGCGCTGCACTGCTAATTAGGGACACCATTAGCATCACCACTGGCACCCGTCCACGAACACCATCTCGAAACATACTTCACTGACTTGTGGGCCCAGTAGGTGAGGGTGGCTGGGCTACGGCTTCCGAGAGGAGTCGTTGAGCTACGGCCGCAGAAGGTGGCAGAGTGGTCAGCTTTAATACACCTCACTTCCGGGGCCTCTTTGCTGTCTCGAGCTGAGTGAGAGGAATCCCCAAGAAGGAAAAAACAAGTGAAAGGAAGAAGAAGGCGGCGTGCAGGTGCGGGAGCGGAGACCAACGCCGGGGAATGCGGCGGGGAGGAGCGGCGCTGTCCCAGTAGCCAGCTCAGCTGCCGGGATCGGTGGGGGAGCGGGCACACTAACATGGGGGTGTGGAGGGAGGGCGCGGGGTGGTGCTTCTGCTCCGGCGGCGGCGGGGGCCGGTCGGAGCGGGTCAAGGCGGCGATCTTCTCGGCCAAGTCCGCCGCGCTGGCCGCCGTCTGCGGCCACGGCACGGGCCTCCTCATCCACCGCAACCTGCTGCTCACCACGCACGGCGGCCTGCCCTCCGCCGCCGCCGCCGAGGACGCCGACGCGCTGCTCGGCCACGCCCGCGTCCCCGCCCGCCTCGTGCCCCA
Organism: Poa pratensis; assembly: GCA_947311845.1. Taxonomy (NCBI): domain Eukaryota; kingdom Viridiplantae; phylum Streptophyta; class Magnoliopsida; order Poales; family Poaceae; genus Poa; species Poa pratensis. The sequence continues at coordinate 15,864,063 of CAMZMU010000042.1, read as the reverse complement.
CAGGTGCGCCGCCCCTTGTTCCGCCTCCTCGCTACATTTCCTTTTCGCCTGCGTCCTCGCGTCCATGCTCGTGGGTGGATTCGTTCGGTGCTCCGGTGATTATTGCAGACTGATTAGCAGATTAGGCCAAGATCCGCGTCGGCAAGCGAGGCCCACCCACGCCGCCTGGTTTACCGGTGGTGGTGGTGGTGGGAGAGCTGTTGCTGCCGGTGATGATTAGCCGTAATGCGGCCGATTGGGAGGGGAGATTCGGTTGCCAAGCTCGCCTCTAGTGGGATTTCTGTTAGTAGTAGTACTTGGGAGTATGCGCTGTCTTGGTTACAATGATGGTGATCACGAGCCAGTTAGTGAGTGCAACAAGGTGCAGCTGGAAAGTACTCCACTACTGTTAACATTGTGCTGTTCTACAAGCAGTGGGGAAAAGTGCTGTTTGTTAGATCTCCACTTGCCATTGAGTGGATGGATTTATCGAAGCATTGAAGAGTAGTGCGAACAACTATTAGGCAATTGTGAGAGTTTGGTTAAAATGTGTTTCTTTTCTGCTCTGGAAAAAACTTTTTCTTTTGGGACATGACGTCCAAGAAAAGTTGTGACACAGGCAGGCAATAAGTGGTTCATGATAAAAAAGCAGCAAGTTTGGGGTCATGAAAAGTTCAGTGTGTTATTTTTTATATAATTTTATGCCAGTTCATGTCAGATGAACTTTGCTGCTGACTAAAAAAATGGTTTTTTTTGGACAAAACTTCATCATTGGTTTTTAAAAATATGTGCCTCTTGTTTTATTTTTGCTGCTTCTAACTCTATCCCTACTTACGTTCTTATTTAAATGTTGATGTGTGCAGATTCTTCATAACCAGCTCGATTCTTGACCTCACAATAGTCGGTGTTGATTCTACCGAGAATGACGCAACTTTGCAAGCTCAGCAGCCTCACTATTTGAAAACATGCTGCAAACCAAGCCTAGATCATGGGAGTGTTGTTTACCTGCTGGGGCATACTGGGAAGAAGGAACTGGTGATCGGCGACGGAAAAGTAGTGATTGCCACAGATAATCTCATCAAGCTCTCGACGGATGGGGTGACGCGGAGTCCTGGTTCTGCTGGTTTCGACGCCCAAGGGAACTTAGCTTTCATGATCTGTGATCCAATGAAGCTGGCCTCCTCCCCAACTGCAAGGTCTTCTTCAGCATCCTCGTCATCGTCACATTCATCGAAAAAGGATCAGCCAATGCAATTCGGTATCCCCATATCTGTCGTCTGCGATTGGTTGTATCAGCATTGGCAGGGTAGCTTGGATGAGGTTACCAAGCCAAAGTTGCCTCTTGTTAGACTGATGTCAAGCAGGAGCGATCACTCGAGCACCTCCTTTACTCGTCGTAATGTGTTCAAGCCTGCAGATGATGAGAATGATGATGCATCGGTTACTTCAAAAGTGACTTCGAAGCCTAAATATCAGCAGGGATCAGGCAGCTCAGCCAATGCAAAAATTTCACATGATGCGAATCCTCTTGTTGATCTACGCAGAAACAGTGAGCAAGGGATTTCAACTCCAGAAATATACGAATCACCGAGGGGTAGTTCTTGTCAGGGTCAGAAGGAACCTGCACCAGCTCAACACTTGGATATCAACTTCCCACCAAGGGTTCCCAAGACCATTTTTCTACCACTGCCCCTGAAGCAGATGCTTTCTGATGAGAACAATGTGGAGACGTCCAAACCTAGGAATCCATCTAGAGAGAATTGCTTTCCATCAGGGCTGATATGGCACCGTAATGGCGAGGCAGATTCGAGGGATCATCTGGTTGCTCCTCGGGAGGACTGTAGCAGTGAGGGGCAGTCGAGCTCATCACCTGCCGGGCGAATGGAGTACAGAAATCAAGACCAGTATAGCAGCGAGGAGGAAACGATGTACTCGGCCGAAACCATGGAAAGCAGGAACATTCCGAGCCCCAGGGAGAAGCACGTCGGGAGGAGCCAGAGTTGTGTCAACTACAGCAGGTGGAGCTCTCCTAGGAAACCGTCCATGCAAAACGGGACCTTGAGGAAGCAACACACACTGACCCCTGTTCGGAAGACGCACTCGCAGAGCACATCGCTGCCACAGAGGAGTCATGACTATTTGAGCCCGACGGTCTCCTCAGCTATGAAGAAGAGGAACTCCATGGAGCAGCAACAGCCCTCAAAGCCCGTCGGATCATCGTCCAATCTTCTCCAAAATGGATGTTTTGATGTTTTTCTCTTTTTAGTTTTTCTGGGAAGAAATGGATATGACCAATCGGCAAAGCCATGTTGATACGGTTGGAGATCTGATGCTCCCTTGTTTTCTCCTCAAAGCTTTTCAGTAAGTCGATGATCTTTTTGCTGTTCTTTCTCTCTAGAATTGTGTGCGTGTGCAGAATGACTTGGACAAATAAAAGGTTACAAAAACGAAGTGTCCGACAGAAAAGGGTATGGATCAAATGTGTTGAAGGCGTCACTGTGAAAATCTAGCTTGACTGTCTGGATTTTGCTGTTCTTTCTCTCTAGAATTTTGTTGTTGAGACATGATGTGTTTCGTATGCAGGGCTGTCTGGGCATGAACTGCTGCTATAGCATCTAGCATGACTCCTTTTAGTGAGAAAATCTAGCTTGACTCTTGTTTGTACTTAAGCCAAGATTTGTTTTCTTGAAAATGAACTTCGGCCAAGATATAGCCTCTGTACTTTGTTTTTTGTTTGCACCTAAACTACATGTCTAGACTTCAGGTTGACTGAAGAACTGCCAGCAAAGTGCCAACTGGCATTGAGCCTACTACCATTTTATCTGCTTCGACCTAAACTACATGTGGCATGTCTAACTTCAGGTAGACTTGAAGAACTGCCAGCAAAGTGCCAACTGGGACTCTTTCACTCTGTCTGAAGCTTAAGAGTATGTTTTCTGCAAATGTTTTCCCATACCAAAATTATCGCGACGGGCCAAATTTCTTGGACGACTGTGCCGCTGTCGTGGTAATACACATGTTCATGTGTAAAAACAAAATTGTATTTGTTAGACAATTCACTTGTGTATTTTTTTTTTAAGTCTTCGCCGTATGTAGCCACCCTTGTACGCATAGCATTTCGGTATTTTTGTTCAGAGATTTCGCAACGATCCTGGCTCAGAAACGCATGTGGCTGAAAGAAGCTCTGAGGCTTATCACCCACCACTGGCTAGCGACGCTTCTCGCTTCCAGTCCTGACGACGAGATGCAAACGCTACAGCTCCCTATGCTCTGTTCATGACAGGCATTACCTGCCCTTCCAGAACTAAAATTAAGCAGCAGTATAAAACTAACCCCCTTCATTTTTCTAAGCATTTGGTTAATGGGACCAGAATCTTAGCGATGACGGCTCTAACATGGAGACAACGGATCGAAGTCAAACTTGACCTATGATCAATCACAGTAAGCATATGCATCAGCATTGCCATCAGTGTTTGTTCCATTTGATAATGCCTTTGTGCACATGGAGAGGTTGCTACGCAGCCTGCCACTCTGTCCCACAGGGAACATAATGGCATTGCTCAATAATTTGGAGTGATGATCAGCTACCAACTTATATATATGTGAGTGTCGGATGGAAGGAACTTCAGCACGTTCATTTCTGAATGATGTGAGTTTCGGATGGGAGGAACTTCAGCCATATATCACAGAGAGCTATGGATATACTGAAGAAAACCGCGCTTTCGTCAACTGCATGTAGTTACATCAGCTAAGTGATGGATAATCTGACATCGATGGTGTACAGGACATTTCCAAACGAGAATGAAACGAATGGATTCAACAGCTCGGATTGAGACATAAGCAAGTGGAAAAGGAGCAATTCAAGCTGAGATCTAAGACAAACTCATTTTTTTCCTGTAAGAAAATTTCTTTTGCATGCTACTTTTTCGGCGTCAGGTGCTCAAAAGTCACTTCACAATCATGGTCATTCTCTTTAGAACAAGACTGCAAGCATGGTCTGATTATGATCTGATGATGGATGCAGTAAGATGCAAGTTGGTGCACTTCTACTCAATAGTAGTTCATGGATGGGGGAGAAAAGCTGCATGCTGCAGACTACAGAAACATTGGCACATGACCTACCTTTGGTACCACCCTGTCCCTATGAACAGCACAAGCAGTAAAGTAGATTATTGGCATGTTCCCAACTCTAGTATTAGTTGTACAGATCAAATGCCCCATCACATACTAAAAACCAACACAATAATAACGTGGAAAGGAGCAAACTCATGACTTTTTAGTACTCCCTCCGATCCATATTAGTGGGCATAGCTTTGTCTAAATTCATATGTATCTAGTTAAGTATTTAGATTAGATACATGTGTATCTAGACAAAGTTGTGCCCACTAATATGGATCGGAGGGAGTACCATATAATCAGTGTATGCCATCGGGAGTAGCATTGCAACATAGCTTGATGTCTGAAACAGAGCAACCAAAGACAACAGTTTCTACACAGCTTTTGATGATATAACTTCAATTAAACAACATAATTTTCCCGGTTCACTTAGGAACAAGGACTGCCTATGATGCAATTCTGTGTGTGCATTTGCTTTTACTGTGTTCAAAAGTAGAAGTTACATGACAACTTGTCGTATGAAGTTACAAAGGTAAAACAAAAACTATAAAGAAGTAAATCGAATAATGTGAAGCATGTGCTTGATGATACATAACTTTGTTTGTAATAGAGAACATTCAATCATTCCATGAAAACCACTGCATGTGCCTTGCTATTTAGGAGCCTACCAGATGCTAGTTAATGAACTGAAAAAACATGGACTTCGAAGAAAAGATAAAATGTTAAGAGTAGTCAATATGTTAGCTTTTAAACGAGCAGCAAAATAGTATTAAAAATTTAAACCGTGTTGCCAGTGACAAATATACAGGGTATATGGCATCAATGATGATTTTCTTCACAAAATCTGAGGCAAAAAATCTTTGTATGGAATAGCAGTGGACTGATCAGACATAAAGCACACTAAGAGTATCAGCATGCATCTATAAATGGCTAATATACATAATACAACCCTTACGGAGTTCAGTTTTACGAAACACTGAAACTATCATGGTTTCGAGAGTCGAACATTTTATTGCTGATGCACCTACATTTCATACTCTGTACTCATCAGGCAACGTACATACACATAAACATGTCTGAGAGTAGTTAGACTGATCTAACAAGAAGTCATGATATGCATACACATGAATGTAGATGCTACTTTGCAAGAAAACTATATGGTATTATTCACAACGAACGCTGAAGAAACTAGAACCATTAGAAAAATAAAAATGTACCCAATCAATCTAACCACCCTGATAACTACTTGGTACCTGTTTTCAGATTGCAGGACAATGGCTGAGACGCAAGAGGTACCATCCACTAACAATTGCACTGAATCTATGCACCAAAAGAACTAATGTATCAAGGAAAGGCACCATAATCACACATCAATGAGACAAACACAGCAATGTTGGCACAACAGAGTAAACCTAGAACCACCAATCTCCAAACTGACCCCCTTTCTGTTCAACCAATTCAATCGTAGCAAGCTACTACAAAATATACTATTAATAACGAATTCGTAGCAAAAACAGCTAGAAACAATTAACAAATTCGCAACTTAACCACGCGTCGTGTGAGGGATTTTCTCATATACTCCCTCTGTTCACTAATGTAGGGCAAAGCTTCAGAGGTTGCAGTGGAGGCAGTCGCAGGACTTGGGCGTGAAGGAGCAGAAGCCAAAGGGGCGGTTGGGGATGTTGCAGTTGATGGCGTAGCAGCACGGGGCGAGCTCGCAGACGCCCCTGGGCCCGCCGCAGCAGGTGCAGGGCGCGCAGAGCTGGAACCGGCCCAGCCGCCGCCGCGTCTCGTTCATGACCACGCCGCTGTACCCGCTCCCCGCCGCCGTGACCATCGGCACCATCTCCACCGCCTGTGTCTCCGCATCCGAGACCTGCGCGCGCAAGGGCAATGTCAGGGCTGGTGCCCCAAGATTCGCCGAATTGGACGGGGCAAGAAGAGGAGGTTGGTGTACGCGCGCGTTTACCTGGGACTGGGACTGGGAGCAGGTGGCGGTGGCGGCCAGGGAGAGGAAGAGGAGCAGGAGGAAGAGCAGGTTGGGCATGGCGGTGGGTATTCTGGCTCGCCGCTGGAGCTGGGATTTGGACTGGGCAGTGGGTGGAGAGGACTGGGGAGGAAGTGGGGTAGAGCAGGGAGTGAGGCTCTGTCTCGGGGACGACTTGGCTTGGCTGCGAGATCTCGTAGAAAGGCTCTCGACGCATGTCGTCACGTCCGTCGTCACCGGCGTGGCTGGGCTCACCGGGTGAGCCAGGCCGCATGGGGATGGAAGAAGAAAAATGGTAAACTCTTCGCACATGATCTGTCGTGTACTCGTCAGGAAATCGCCCGCCATCAACTTCGTGCGTTCCTACGATCCGGGATCCTCCTAGTAATGATCCTGCTAGTACTGCTACCTAGGATTCCGATCTGGACAAGCTTCGGCACGCACAAGGATGCAGACGACGAATCATCGTGTCATGCGACGCAACTTGGCACTCGGTTTCAGAAGGAAAATTTCGTCGACACACCTCTTGGAAATGCATTCATATGACTAACGAGCTTCAGTGTTTTTCCTATGGCGAGTTTTTGTGTCGAGTGGCGTTGATCCCGAAGATATTCCGTTAGGTTGGATGAATCCGGTTGAAGGGGGATCTTTGCGCGAATATGAGCTTCTCCAACTCATATGTCACGCAAGCGCAACCCGTATCTCTGCCGTCCGTTTCCGCTAATACGATCTTGCGAGGATTCAGGCACAGCCAGGGCAAGACCGCAAAAAATGCAGATTACAATCGGCAAAATCTTCACAGAAACCAGTCCCCATCGAGAGGGAACCTGTTTGTACCATGGATTTGAGGCAAGCATTTAGGCCTTCCACAGCGTATGTTTCTATCGGTGCCCAAAACGATTTTGAGACATCGCTGATCGATGCCCTCCGCTGTGCAGACGGTGCCGCAATATTTTTCCAGGGAACCGGAGCACCTAGGTGCTCCGATGCCTCAACTCCTTGGCCAATTTAATATTGTTGCTAATTGATGCATCGGCCAATAGAAAGGAAGGGAAGGAAAGAGGAAAACTGGCTTGGTCAGATTTACTGTCCTCGTATGGGTCCCATTTTTCTATGGGCATCACCTATACGCTGTGAGATCGGATCCTCAATCTTTTTCTTGAGGCATCGCTGTGAGGTGGCAAACTTTTCAGATTTCTGGGCATCGCTACGCTGTGGATTATGCGTCCCACCCCGCAACGAGAAACGCGGTTGGACCAGGTTCCGCACCTTATCATTATGACCGCATTCACTCCGGTTGTTGGTCGGAACCTGGTTACCTCAGAAAACTTTCTGTGAGCACGATCATGATGGCTACGCCGCAACCGAATTTAGGTGCAGTTTTTTTGTCCCTCGTTTTACATTGATCCACAACAGTGGCTGTGATCTTGTGCATGAACGTGGGTGGCAGGATGCAGGTTATGGACGCCGTAAATCTAGAAGCAATGCCCTTTGCATGTCTAATCTAACAGGTAACAGCAAAATTAAAACCTAACGAGCACCCACTGATTGACATCTCCTAAATGCAGGTCACAAAAAGTTAAGGGTATCCAGGATTCCAGGAGAGACAGAATCACCTGTGGTTCCTCAAACCACACAACCTCTGTCAGGAACCTTTGATACATCAATGGCAACCAACAGTTTGCCTGAAAACAGGATTATCTGCATTCAAACATTATTTTTGGTTGCAAATGGCCTCTGGAAATATCTGCATGACAAAAAAGGATAACTGTACATCTCTGGCAGCAACTCAATTTACAGAACTTGATTCCGGGGAAAAGTTAGGGGGAAAACATTCGCAGCGCCTGAGGCGGCGGCGGGCGATGCATTTTATACATCAAGGCAGGCCAGGTCAAATGCAAGGAGCAGCCCTAGGATGCGTACGCAGATCCGGAGGGGGACTCCAGGAGGCGCCGAGCCATAGTGGGCGCGTTAGGAGACGCAGAGGCGGAGTAGCCGTAGGCGTAGACGCCAACTGGAGCAGCCATTGGATGGTCAAACTTGCAGTTTAAGCCAAACTTGCAGATGCCATAACGAGAATAGAATTTGCACAGCTCTTCCCCCTGAAAATCTCAAAACAGATTTCGTCATGGTCCAACAGATGCACTATGAATGGCAAAGATGAAATATTTGAGTAACTCAACCAAGACATTAGCTAAGCATATGATATGATTTTTCTTAGTTAGCAGACCTCAGGCATTGCAATTCGGGAGGAACTAGCAGATCTCTAACTAAGCACTATGCCTCATACAGATAAATAAGTACAGCGTGTTAACCAAATAATTCCTACAAAAATTGATACTTCATAGTTTCCCTGTCAAATTAGCATCTTATAACAATGTTCTGATTGTTAATCTTTGTCAACCTGCCATAGTGGATTTATCGAGTGTGACTTCAATATCAAGTTTGATGATACAACAGTGCGTAACCAAGAAAAGTGTTGTTTAAGAATAGTCTTTGCATCTGCAGGATTTAGCTTTAGCAAATTAACATGAAGAGATTTTGTTGCTTGGGGAATTGGTCATCAATATCAGGAACTATATCATCACATACAGAATTCATCGTGTAACCAAGAAACCGGACAATATATTAAAATCTTTGGTTCTACAGTTTATCTCAACATATACTCAGAAACATATATGTACGCCAACTGCTTAACCAAGGGGGTACAAGGGTCTACTCTGAGCCTCTCCCACAGAGGGATGATGAAGGCGGTACAGCGGTTAACAAATGGACAGACACAAACTATAAAACTTGGAATAAAACTATCATGGACAATGAAATAGATCAACAAAAATACAGCAGAGAAGGACTTCCATATACTTACTGGGCGTAGTGGAAGACCCATTGGGCTCAACACACAATCTGGGGGAGGCTGCGATCGCACACGAGGATGATGGAACTTGCAAACTGCACCAAACTTACAATCTCCAGTCTTTATGTAGTATATGCATTCAGGTTGATCGGGTCTCTCAGGAAACACATTCTCTCTCTGTAGTGCGTACTGAGGTACAGGGTACGAACTGGATCTGTAGGGTGATAGCATTCCCTGATTGCCAGCACTGGCTTCACCTTGTCGAGAAGTTCCATAGTATTGTTGAGCTCCTGGAGACTGCAGTCGACTCTCAGAAGATGAAACAGGTAGCATTTGGCCCTTGAAAGATAAACAAAATCGCAAATATTAGCACTAAAGATTTTTTTCGAGAATGAATTAGCACTAAAGATGAAACCTGTGTTTTCATGTTACAGTTTTTGAAACAAATTAGAGATTACTAAAGCCAAAAAAAAAATTAGACAAAATATGCATATCAGAGCTTTCCACAATGCATATAGAATAGACTCATTTGCGACTGAACTTAAATCGTTAATACCTAGTAGAATGATTTGTCTCTAGAAAACATCATCATGGCACTACGAATTCAGATGGCAACATAATGCAAGTATAGCTAGGCTACATAAACAGAGTCATGGCACAAAACAACGAAATTCAACGGTTACACTTGCAGAAATCCAAATAACGGGAGAAGGCAAGTTAAAAGTTAAGACTGGCATATTTCATACTCTTTTACCCTATTGGTCTAGGAAATGAATGTTGGAACAAGATAAACACACTAAATATATCACAAATAAGAGAAAAATCATTATGCTGCCTGACTATGAGATGAGATAAGATTATCTTACAGTATACGAGTTCCAGCTTGGTACTTGAACAAGACCTTGTGGTAGAATCATTGGTGCATAATTTGAAGGACTTTGCCATCTAGGGCTTGGAATGAAAGAACCTCTTGGATAAGTCCAGCTTGCCATAGTAGTTCCAGCATAGGAATGTGGACCAGTGCTTGCAGAGGTATGTACAGAAGGATAAATAGGGGAACCACGTGAGGAAGCCATCGCATTGAAAAGTTCTGGATGGTTAAATTTACATGTATTCCCATATTTACACTGTCCCGTTTTTAAGTAGTATGCACACTCCCTTTCATTCTACAACAGTAATACATTTCAGTCAGTACAACAAACAGAAAAATAAATAAAAGGATGGACAGAATACTACTATTCGGCTAACAGCAAATTACTAACCGGTCGAAGTGGGTATCCCAATGTGTTTAGCTGCGCCATTCCCTCAATTCCAGCCTTTTCTCTGGGATGATGGAATTTACACGTAGGTCCAAACTTGCATGTTCCAGTCTTCAGATAGTACTAAACGAAAAACGTTGAGAAATTCCATCAGTTGAACATTGCTCAGCATGGCATATAAATGATAAACCTATACCTCTATTCGGTTGCAAGGGTATAGACTCTACAAACATGTCACTTTTACAGGAGAGGGTATGATTGTGATTATCATTTTGGCAAAAACTGAAGCTAATCACCTAGTGGTTCATTTTTTTCCGCATGAGTAGTTCTACAAATGCTTGTAACTGTTATCTGGTTTGGTTGTCACACGATAACCAGTTATTACAAACAAGCACAGAAGAAAGAACCTTAATATTTTTCTCAAAGTGTTCATATGAACTTCCAACATTTATTCTCAACCTATATGGAAGCAGCATTACAAATTTATGACCCCATTTTCTCTACACATTGCCCCTAAGCATATGTTGAACAGGTAAGTAATTGTTCCAAAATATCGCATAAGCAGAAAACAAGCCACATGTGACATTGCTAAATATTGTTAACCAGCACAACATTGCCTGGATCCAGGTAAAATCTATGACTAAACAGTACTTCTGAAAGAATAAACAGTTCCTAATCATAAGTACCTGACATTCTGGTTGTCCCACCCTCTCAGGATATTCTCCTTTCATTCTGGCAGAGGCAATAGCCTACCATTAAGCAGATCAGTTTAGAAGAAAAATATGATATTGCAGTAAAGAAACAACAATTAGCATGTACAGAAATGATTTTACAGAAAATTGGTGGTTAGTAGTGTAATGGCTCATTAAATAAGCGACATGCCGTCCGCAGATGGCAATTATGAATTATCCCAAAGAAAGTGACATACTAGTGACAATTATCTAACAGAAAAGTGGCTTCTGTCTATTATAAGACATGATTAACATATACAGTAGCAACTATCGGATGCAAAAGGAAAAAAAACAGGGAATAACAACCTCATTTACACTCACTCACCAAGCTAACAACGTTTTATCAGCATGCTGGTGCTAACATCTCCAGGTGCCCTCCGAATGAGGAAGTATATAAATAAATGTCTAAAGGCGGTCATATATAATCATGCTAGGTGATACAGAGCATTCCATACATTAGTTATTGCATTAATTCACTCAAAAGTATGTGTTTGATACGGCGCTATAACAATTCAACACAAGTTATTTCTTAGCTAATTGCATATTCATTTTAACCGTCGTGATTATGCACATGAGGAAAACAACATAATGGATGCAAAAAAAGGTAACCCTGAAAATTGTGAATGTGGCATACAAAACAGGAGAAAAGCTCACCATATTCCTATCTGGAGGGTGATTGAACCTGCAGCTCATGCCGAACCTACACAATCCAGTCCGGAGGTAGTAAGTGCAGTCCGGTTCCCCGACCGCTCAGGATAAGGCCCAGGTTGCATAGTGGCGCCGCTGCCCATGGTCATCTGGTGCCACATCCCCTCTGCCACAAGAGTTGGACACGGTGTTAGAACATAAACTGCAGCTAACAAATATGGAGATCAACAATTGTGCAATGTAAATTTTTCTGCGGACCGGTTTGAGGCATAAAACCATCCACATTCTACAGGAACCTGCATACGAAACATGGAAACCAACAGCACCACGGTCTTACACGATCGAGCACCCGCAAAAACCCCAATTCCGCGTCCACACGAACATATACAAAATTATAGCTTTTAGTGAACACCAAATCCGTTGGGATTGATGAGACTCCATGATCCACCGCAGTGTGCTGCGAGAATAACCACTGATTCCGCAGGAAACTGCGATTAAAAAAAGTAAAACCAAGCATCCGAGCATGACCTACGGGTACGGAATTGCGCGTCCGATAACCCCAATTCCCCAATATGGCCCGGACGCTGACGATAGAAGGTCGAGAGCCGCGGAAACCCTAACCTTGATAGAGTGCATCGGGGTCGGGGTCGGGCGTGTCGGTGGCGGCGGTGGCGGCGACGGTGGCGGGGGGCGGGGGAGGAGGAGGCGAGGGCGCGGCGGCGGAGGCCGTGACGACCGTCACCACCGCGGGAGCGGATGCCCTTCCGGCTTCGTCCATCGGCGGCGAGCGTCTGCTTCGGCCATCACGCGATCGCGGCGGCGGCGGCGGCCATTAGGCGGAGCTCCGGCGAGTGATCGGTGGCGCGGTGTGGAACAGAGAGAGGGCGCCCTGCCTGCCCTGCCCCTCGTATTTATTTCCTCTCCCTTTTCTCGCTCTCTTTTTCCGGTGCAAGGCCCTGCTACGTGCACCCAAAGCGTTTGCGGTCCTAACTCATGCGTAGCATGGGCTCAAAGTACTCCGTTTTATTTACCCCTGCAAAATAGTATGATTTGACTTTAAATATCTGATCATGGCAAGGACATGGGAGAACAAACCGGAGACCTTTTTTTGTTCTCCCGGATTTTGTTTCTGAGCATGTTGGACCTTGAAGGTAATCTTGGTCATTGTGTTTTTTACTTTGCTAATTTTATCCTCAATCTACCTACTCCCTTCCACAACATAGCCATGTCCGCCGCAAAGAACTCTGGAAACGAGAGTGACAATGTCACCACCCTCTGATGGGTTTACCATTCTCCCACATATAACCCGTGTAGAGTAGCAACACCGGAGAAATAGTGGGTAAGGCGCGGCCGGGATGAGACAATGTTCCGTTGTTGGGCGGAGAAGCCGAGATGCTCACAAAATAGAGAACATGGGCGATGACGCACAACGGCGTGGGTCGCGAGGCGATAAATGACAGAAGGCGAAGAGATCAGGCGCTGAAAGGAGTTGTGACGTAAGAAGCGAGACGACAAATGACAGTAGGCGGGAAGATTAAGCGCCGAAAGGAGCACTGGCGTAAAGAGCGAGGGGACAAAATATGGAAGGCCAAAAGGACTGATGACGTAATAAGCTATGAAGTTCACCGCAAATCTCAAAGAGAGGATTTTTTGGATACCGAGCTCAAGTGATCTTGATATTTTAAAAATTAAAAATGACATTTTTAAAGCTTTAAAAATCTACAAAAAGAAACATGTTATCTACATATCTTTGAAAAGGGTGAAAAAGAACTGGTTTTACTTGCTACATTTGTCTTTTTGTGCAGATCACGTATGAGAATATATTTCGCTTCAAACTTAGTCATACATAGTAGACATATATATGTATTTTTATGTTTTTTCAGAATTTTTTGGGTCACGATAATAAGTTTTACTAGATTTAAAAAAAAGGAGTACTGGAACTCAGGAGCAACAAGTGTTTTCCTGAAATCTCTCATCTTTTTATGACACATCGAATGATTTTTGGAGTATATGTTTTCATTATGGAAGTTGCCCCTCAATTGAGGAGCTGAGATCGCCAAAATTGATTAATGTAGATTGTTTCCATACACGGATACACCGACCTCGCACATTTTATTTTCCTTCCATATTAGTAGTAGTAGTACTTTTCCCAGCGTTGACACTTGTCTTAACGATCTGGACACAATTGTCCAGGCAGGGCAGCCAAAAGGCGCATCACCTTTGCCCTGCCGCGAATTTTCCTGAGCATCGCCCACGCCACGCAGCAACGGCGGCTGGCTGGTGCACCTAACAATTTCCCCGCGGGCAGGCACAGTGCGTGCGTGCGGCGCCAGTGTGCTCGCGCTCGCCTTTTAGGCTTTTACGAACGAACGCAATTCCTTTTTGTTCGGGTGTGAATTGTGAGGAGAGGAGCGCCGCCGTGGGTGGCGGAGTGACCTCATCCAGTCGTTCCGGCTTCCCTTTTCCTCTCCCCATAGCAGCCATTTTCCTCCTCTTTTTTTCTTCCATTTTGCTTTTTTATTACTAATCTCTTTTCCGTCTGTCCAGCCCTTTTTTATTTATTTCCCGACGAGTCACGTCACGTCGCTCTTGTCCTCCGCTTGATGAGCATCTCTCCATTTTTTTCTTACGATTGCGTTCGTGTGCTGATGCGCTCACCGACCACTTGTTTCTGACGTACTAGTAGGATCCGGCGGCGACTTTGGGCCGTGTGTTCCGATCCTGCTTCCCCGGCTTGAGAGCAAATGGGACGTGGGGGAGGGTGGGCGTCCCGAGACGAGGTGGCCGGACCCGGGCGATGCAGCGGTGCGGTGTGCGGTGCCTTTGGTGCGTGATGGTCACCGGTACAATGGGCCTAGCTACTACGACTATGGCCGAGAACTTGCCTGTGCCAAGATGGTTAGAAGGGTGGTTGTACCTCCAGCCCACCAGAGTTTAAACCACATGTTTGACATTGATGCTTCTCATTTAGGCGGAATATTCTTCAGTGGGAGGCGACGTTCCCGTCCACAGCAAGGCGCCTGTGGTGACTTCGTCAATCTTAAGACTCGACCCGCCGGCTCAGTCTATCGGAGGTGCTCATAGGGGTAGGGTGTGCGTGCGTGCGTTCATAGGGGTGAGTGTATGCATGTGTATGTGAGCGTCTGCGTTCATAGAGCATCTCTATCAGAACCCGTATCCCAATGACCTGTAAACATGAAATATAATTCGCGAAGTTTTTTTATGTGTACTAATTGCAAACAAAAAGGACAAACATTGATTTTGACTTATTATGCAAACAAAACTTCATAATATGGACAATCATATGTGAAATTGATGTCATTGGAGGGAAATGACAAAGGTCATGGTAATATCGGGGTAAGTTTATCTAATGTGCCCAATTTGTGCATTTAGGTGCATCTTTCCATGACAAACAATGTTGCTAGATAATTTTCAAACTATCTCTACTACTATTAAACAAGCAAACTTAATCTTTCCTACAGCCACCCCACAAAACGTACCAGCCTAATTAGTACAGCCGGATTGTCCCACTTAGTTAGATCTAATGGCCCAGATTAATCTAATCTGAGTCGCGGGTGCGCGTAAGAATTTACATGGGCGGTCGAAAACTCTGCCTCAACTGAAAGCCCATAGTCGCGCAATCGTCTGCAGATTTCCGTGATTACCGTATCACCTAGATTTCCCCAATCGCCTCAGCCTTTCCTCCCATGTTCGAGATCAAAATTGTCTCATCCTTTTCTCTCTAGACGACGCCTCCAAGATGCCCTGACCCACGACCGTGCCGTCCTGCTTCGTCGCCCACCGTCTCGACGACAGATACGGCTCTGTATAGCCGCGCGTTGTTGCCGGCGGCTGCGAAACACACGGCTCCATATAGCCGTGGTCGATCGCCGCCGAAACAAATGGCTGGGCACGGAACCGCCGACCCACTGCCGCCGCCTCCTCCAACTCCAGGTGCGCACTCTCGCTATCTTCAACCTGACTCGCAGTTCTTGTCCCAGTGCGCCACCATGGATGGCTGGTCCTAGGCAATCCAACTCTTCGCCCATCTTTTTTTTCTCCGGGGGGATTTGGTTTTGATAATAGACTCTAGGTCATTGCGTGATACAGTAGCGAGAGATTATGGGATAGACGCTAGAAGAGGCAGGGACAGAGGTTTGTTCTGTAATAAAAAATTATTCAACACTGATTGCTACCGATGGAAGTACCCACCATGCTGTTGAAGAAAGGGTTGTTGAGATAAAAGGCCAAATTGTGGTATTGTTAGCCCAATAGTTTTATGCAAAACAGCGAAGCCATTTGAACTACAATTATGAATATGTTTTGTTGCGGGAATGGATATAGTCATGTTAATCCTGTAATATTTTTGATTTCCAATTTCCAGATTACAAAGAAGATATAGAAGAAAAATATATTCGGTAGAGCATTGCAAGGTGAAGTGGTGCAGTTCCAATCATTCAGACCATCAAGTGTTGCAAGTATTATAAGTAAGCAAACTTCTTGCAAATATAATTTTTGCCGTTGGACTGCATGATTTTATAGTCTGGCCTGACCGTTAATACCAGGTCAGTGCTCAAACAGATTTTGAACTGAAATAAGCGTACGTCTTTTCAGACTCTTTATTTGTTTGTGGACAACAGAAATTCAAACATGAGAAAAGGGGATCATTCCATTTTGAACACACCCATCTATCTCATCTGACCTCTCTGAATTCCCGAGTAACGAACCATGTCCTTTGGAGAATTATGGTCTCTCGGGCACCTGTTCATGAAGAACCAGTTGAAAACACTGTGCTTGACCATACTGTCATTGATAGGCAATGTCGTCTGAGAGTGTTAAACATATCAGCTTTGCCGGGCTGAAAAGATCCAAAAGAATGCAAGAGAATAAGACCTTCAAGAACAATATGATGTACTAGACGCATAGTAGATAATTGCGGACTTTTTCCCAGTTACTTAAACTTGGAGAAGAATCGCTTCTTTTGTTGTAGACTTGTAGTACGCAAGCTGGGTAGGTGTAAGCTATTATACATTTTTATATTACAGGTTATGAAACTCTATATGTATTTTACTATGATATTTTTTAATTTCAATCTACTGATCTCACTATAAATTGTTATTTTACTTATATATACTCGATTTTGTGTGTATGTTACCAGCTGTAAGAACATGTCGCTGGCCGCACCAACATTCACACACTGACTTTCAGTTACACGTTCAGAAATTGCCGACGAGAAAGAAAAGTTCACCCACGCAACAAGATGCATGTATTGTGCCTGCATGGTTAAAATCTTGGTACTTTGTAGAGCTTCTCTATTAATGTAGGGTTGAAATCTTTTACTCTTGCTACATATGAAAGGTCGTGTTGAGGAAGTTACTTACGGATTGGGATTTAGTTGAATTGCAGAAAATTAGATTGCACATAGCGTAGTCTCTACAGCATAAAGGCGAAGAGTCGATGACCAAAATGATGATGCATAACATGGTCTCTATTTTTCTTTGCCACATTCATACATTTTGTAGTAAACATTTTTTGTTGCTTCAATTAGATTTTAAATTTTAATATTTTACAGCTAAAAATGTTTCTTTGGATTTCAAATATATGCATTGAATCTGGTTGGATCGTGCGTTGCACGTGCAAACTTACTAGTGTGAACAAAAAAATCATTTCTACTGTCCGAGTGCCAAAATGGGTCTTTCAAATAACTTTATGCCGATTTCCTAAAATTCCTTTAAGATTGAACTACCACGGTTCTCTATTTTCTCCTACAAATTGTTAAAATCATTTTAAGTTACCAAATTAGGATTCTATGCAGCAGCCAAAAAGAAAGTCAAAAAGTCATGCCCTACCTACGAATAGTTTCACCGACGATTTTGACCCATTGTAGGACAAAAATGAAAACTTAGAAATACGCAATCCTTTGGAATAGAGTAATTATATGTGTACTGGTTTTTAGGAAAAAAACATGGATTACGACTCATTCCGCAAAAAAAAAAAACTTCATAATAGGGACTATATATGAACATTCATGTCTTTTGAGCCAAATGATAAAGGTCATGGTGATATCCGTGTGTAAAAAGGTGTTTTTATAGTGTGCCCAAATTGTGCATATATGCGTATATTTTCCATGACAAAAAAGTGTTTCCAAATATTTTTTCAACCTTTTTGTAATAAAAAACATTATACTTTCCGTGTGTAAAAAGGTGTTTTTAAGTACGTGCAAAAAGTATGGCGCAAAACGATTCCAGACTATTTTTCACACAAAGTAGAACATTTTTTATAATATGAATTGAGAAATTACTTTACTGTTCATGGAATCATGTCTTTAGCATGCCTACTTCTTTCGGGCGAGTAGGGTGAGCAGAGGGTCTGGAGGCGTGTGTGGGGACCCATGATCAGTGCATCGCGATAACATGACCGAATTGGTACCAAAAGCTACATCATCCATACAACCGAATTACAGAGTCTTACACAAATAGGTCACATGACCAAAACTCACACAGATTTCAGGGAAGAGTTCAACATCAAGTAGTAGCGGAAACTTAAACAAACGCGAGGGCCCAAGTCATGCATCGATAACCCTACATGCTACTCAGCCAACCTTGTTCGCAAAGTCGTCGACAAACTCCTCATCTTTGCTAGTCTAACCAAGTAAATAGTCAGTGACAAAGCCGTGAGTACATTTGAATTTTACTCGCAAGACCACCGAAAAAGGATGTGAAAAGTATCATGTATTGATGGCTCTAGTCTAAGGCTTAGTTTTCAGAGAAAATAATAGTCTCTCTTCTAGATATAGTATCTCAATACCTTTGGTGAATATTTTTTTTGAAAAGTATTTTCTCTTGTAGATAAAGCATCTAGATATCTTTGTTGAAAAAGATTTTCAAAACAATGGTTTATATATTTATAAAACCACTAGGATGGGGTAATTCTAGCAGGCTGCATCTGCACGTATTGGGCTGGCAGCCCAACTAGCCACGAAGCAGGGGAGCGGACTAGCCGTTATAGATCGACACCGGAGTAGCCGCCGCCACCGGCACCGCCTCTTCCGCCGCCGGGCCTACCACCCATCTTCCACCTCGATGCGGAGGGCGGCCGGCGCCGCGCTCCCCTCGTCTCTACTCAGCTCGCCGCGCTCTGCTCCCCTCGCCGCCGCGCTCCCCTCCATCTCTCAGCTTGCAGCGCCGCGCTCACCTCCACCTCTCGGCTCGCAGCGCCGCGCTCTCCTCCACCTCTCGGTTCGCAGCGCCGCGCTACCCTCGAACCTTTTGGTCCAAGTCGGCGACGAATCCCAAATCCGGTGTCGGCGAGCCCGGATCCGGTGGCAGCGATGCCGGACGGAAGGAGGCAGCGCTGAAGACCCCGGATCCGGAGGCTGCGAGGCCATGGGCTCGATGGACTGCGAGGGGTGCGAGCTCAAGGTCGTGGGCTGCTCGAAGGTGGCAGTGGAGGCCATGGACGCGACAGGAGGAGGAAGAGAAAGCAGCTGCAGACGGTGGAGCTCAAGGTCTCGATGGACTGCGAGCTCAAGGTCAAGAACGCAAAAACAAAAAAAACGCACTCTCTTCTTTGAAAGATTCCACCTCTATCTCTGGCTCTCTTCTCATCTTCTTACAAGAACCGATAAGGCATCATAGTGAATCTTGTTGCAGCACATTTTGAATCTATTCGGTATTCACATTTTGATATGAGTCATTTTCTTTGCACTTGGTTTTGTGTTTGTCTGATTGATTAAGCGTGAGCTGACAAAGAGACAATATTTTAGTTTATAGGTTATAGTCACACTCACGAATTCATACTGGCTAATCATATCAAGCCTTCGAGCAGCCAAGAGGCTGCATGACGCCATGCCCCGATCTATATTAAGAGCTCCCATGGTATTTTTCCACACAAACCCACTTGGACGTGTCATCAACAATTTTTCAAAGGATTTGGGTGACATAGACCGGAATCTTGCTGTCTTTGTCAATATGTTTATGGCACAAATGTGTCAGATGCTCTCAACATTTGTTCTCATCGGTGTTGTCAGCACCATGTCCCTTTTGGCTATCATGCCACTTCTGATCTTATTTTATACAGCCTATCTCTACTACCAGGTAACTTCGTGACATATAACTTTTAAACAACTGTCATCTTTTGTTGTTACTTTTACTTCCTTGACACTTCATAACTGTATGCTCAGGCCACATCACGCGAGGTCAAGCATATGGGCTCCATTACTAGGTCTCCTGTGTATGCTCAATTTTTAGAGCCATTGAATGGTCTGTTCACAATCCGTGCCTACAAAGCTTATGATAGAATGTACAATATCAATGGGAAATCAATGGACAACAACATCAGGTTCTCACTTGTCAACATGAGTTCAAATAGATGGCTAGACATCCCGCTGGAAACATTAGGTGGTTAACGGCAACATTTTCTGTCATGCAAAACCAACGAGCAGAGAATCAGAAGGCCTTTGCTTCCACAATGGGTCTTCTTCTTATTTATACTCTCACTATAACCAATTTGCTCGCAGCTGTTCTTCGCCTTGCTAGTCTGGCTGAAAATAGTATGAATGCTGTTGAGCGTGTGGGAACATACATCGAGTTACCTTCTGAGGCTCCTCCTGTCATTGAGGATAACAGGCCACCTCCTGGTTGGCCATCATCTGGAGTCATCAAGTTTGAAGATGTTGTGCTTCGGTACCGACCGGAACTTCCGCCTGTTCTTCATGGAATACCATTCATTATTAATGGAAGCGAGAAGGTAGGAATCGTTGGCAGAACAGGTGCTGGTAAATCTAGTATGCTTAATGCGTTGTTTCGTATTGTGGAACTGGAACGAGGGAGAATATTGGTTGATAATTGTGACACCTCTAAGTTTGGAATTTGGGACCTGCGAAAAGTTTTAGGAATAATACCACAGGCGCCAGTCTTGTTTTCAGGTTTGTTACTGAAATTACATAAGCTCTTCATATTTGTTTTATGTAATTATTCTGCAAAGAAACCCAAATATGTGTTTTAGCTAATTCTTTGGCCATTTATTGTAATGATTGTCTTATGTATCTCTATCCAGGTTCCATTCGATTTAATCTGGATCCTTTTAGCGAACATAACGATGCGGATCTATGGGAGGCTCTTGAAAGGGCACATCTAAAGGATCGTCATAAGGAGGAATGCTCTAGGACTAGATGCTGAGGTATGCTGCATGTTTACCTCAACTAATTTCGGTGCTAGTCTAACTGTGGCACATGAGTCCTAGGAGTTTGTTTAGAATATTATAAAGGGCTTCCTCAATAATTGACTATGCTGTTCATAGTTTGGTTTGTAGTTTTGCACAGGAGGATTCTAGCAAGAAGCGATTTAAATCATATTTGTACATAGACAATTTCAATATAAATTTTGGCATGAAGGCAAGATATTATTGGCATATACTTCCTCCGTATTAAAATATAAGATGTTATAGATATTGAGCATTTTTCTGATACGGATGTATCTAGGTGGATTCAGTCATTTGAATCCGTATGTAGTCCATGTTAAAATATCTAAAACATCTTATATTTTGATATGGAGGGAGGACAAATCGTGTGTATACACATAATCAGGGAGAGTGAGGGCTACTATTGACATGAATCCTGGGAATGAAGCCAACTTTCACAAAGTCTTCGATTGTTTGCCTTGCTAGCTTTGTACTCGCAACATGTTATGATCCGAACTAAGACTTTGATTAAGTCAATCTCTTTGGCAGTAATACAGTGCTAAAAGTACTTGGTTGCTGCCTTTGATGTCTGCGAATGGTAGCATAACATATTTTCTTGGCAGTAGTAATAAGCAGTGCTCAAATTGCTAGGCTGCTAGTTTTGATCTGTGAATGGCAACATAGCATCTTAAGTAGGACTGCTAACCGTACCTTGGATGAATTGGTCAGAAGTGGTGGTCCTTCGGTCCGCTGTGGACCTGTTCCAAATACAGTCTGTTCTTCATGATATTACTTAATTTGAGCTTAGGCAGAGGGATGACTTTTCGTTTTGGCTTATAGAATGAAGCCCTTGGATCTTGTTCCAAACCATGAAGTGGTTTCAGGCTCAAAACATCTCCTAAGGTGAATTTCTTTCGCTCTTCTTATTTTGAATAAAGACTGATGTTTTCTTACTCCGGATACTAATGAAAATGGTATATATACTTGCTTGGACTGCAGCTCCTCTTACTAATGACAGTTAATTGATAGATTGGGAATAGTTACCGGTTAGGCTGAGGAATTTCTATCTTTGGTCAGTTTAGCACATTTACCTGAATCTGTTAGAGGGCTTTGCACTAGAAAGTAGTTCAGTTAGAGAACTCAGAGCTCTTTATAGATTTAGGTAATGATTATTGTTGTCCAACGAGTGATGAAATTAAGCATGTAGTAAACAGTAGTGATGCTTCATTGCTTGTGATTGATAGTATTGTTGTTTCAACCCCCTTGCTCGACTTCAGTTCTAGTCACAAAGTAAGTAGCTGAATTACTGATAATTGGAGTCATGCAGGTGTGTATGCAGAGATCTAAATCATATATTAGTTGTACAACATGCCCGTGACGCAATAAAGCATTGGTAGTGCGATCAAAATCTCTGGTAGAGGGATGTTGAGTTTCAGGCTTTGAGAAGTTCAGGATTCCCAAATCAGAGTGCGGTCGCTAAATGTAAGTAAGGTATGTTCCGATCTAAAGCAGCAAAGCGCTGCACCATGTCTAGAAATGGCTTACATGGTTTGCTTGCAATAAATCAGAAAGGCAGGATTTACGACAACCTTATGTTCAGATTGATATAATGTTCGTTTACCATTTCTTATTTGTCTTTTTCATAAATATTGGTGCAGTTCTGTAACTTACAGTTTATAACAATTACACTAGGATCCTTTCCTATTATCCTTTGTAGGAACACCTGATGGCAATGGAACATATCAGTGTACAATTGATCTGTGGCTACTGGCGCGTTTTGATGCATGCAGGTGGGATGTAGTCATTGTTATATGCGGAATAGTGTAAAAAAAAGCCCACAACCTCCCAAACATATAAGTCCTTAATTTAATTTCTTGCGGGTATGTGTACTGAATATGAATAGCTTCAAAACATGCAAATGGCATTCGTTGAACGAGGAAAATGGATTCATTATATTGTAGATAACCAAGTACGTCTTATGTACACCATGTATAATACAAATGGCTACCTCACAATTAGATTTTTTTTCTGCATAAAATCGTTCATTACATTTTGCTCAGATTGATATCTCGCTGAAACAAGAAAAGTGCATTCTCAAAGGTCAAATGTCACAGAAAATGTGTATATGGCGTTTACGAATCATGGCATCAAAACAGAAATATGGGTCATGCTGGCCTTTGCCTTTGAGTGACACGATGCATACTTTTTTTTTTCCTGTGGTGAAGGCTTTTTTGCATCATTAGTAAGAACTCAATATTTTGTAGAGATGTTCGTCAGATTAGATATGTTAGCGTCAATCAATGCAGTGGCTTTCCACAATTCTTATTTCTGAATGCATACCCAAACTAGCCCCATGCAGTCTCCTGTATTATTTTTAATGTTACTACCATATCCTCTTATTACTGGCTTGAGTCATTGATTTACATAAATATTGCGTGCTCTAGGAATGGAGGTGAAGCAAGAAGCTTCGACTGATAGTTAGATACAAAAGCTTAAGGTCAAATAACCAGAAGGTTCTACTCCTGTCTTTTAATGTGGCCTTTAATACTTAATACCTTCTTTAGTTTCTTTGATCTGAGTTCCGAGAAAGGTCACCGATAAATGTGTTTGTTATGCACTAAGCAAATGGGAGTTTTTTTTCTACATGCAGAATGCATTGATATCTCTGTTTGGTACCCACCCAAGCAGAACCATATACTTATCCATTTCTAGGTTCTCCTATCACATGATGAATATACTTGATGTTATTTCATTCGGTTTAGTACAGATTAATGTTATTTACCTGCGCAATTAACTGTCCAGCAACCAAGTCGTTTGCCTATTAGTAATTTATGGGCCTGACATGGATCTATTTTGGTCATCCATGATGATAGATGTGTGTCTATTAGCTGAGTACAAGGAGTTATTTGTTTGATAACTAGACAGGGAGTTGAGGGTGTCCAAATTTGTGATATTCTGTCATTCTGTGTATGTATGTTTGTAGATAACACTTCTTAAGAATTGGTGGCTGCTTAATGTTTCCAGGCATTCCTTATTTGTTCAAATACTTGAGCACTACATAGTATGTGCGGATGTGCCTGAAATACTAAATTTAAGCTTGAACATACAAAGTTGTGTACTCGTGTACTAATTTGTTGATGTTTTGCTTTGCGCTGTGAGAATGCAGACCGAAAAGATGCTCAACCCACCGATTTGATGTGTTCCACCACCATTTTGTCATCGGATCAATGGATGCAAAGCTTGCTGCATTATCACATCCGAATTTTAAGGTTGAGGGCTAGAACGGATGGAGCAAGAACTTAGCTGTGTGGGCGTCTGACTTAAGACCAAGTGATCGAGTTGCTACTTGCTAGCAAGACAAATCAGATCAGACGCTACTTTGTATTTTTGGCTGGCTTTTCACAGAAGGTGGTTCTCTTTTACCCCCGACCGTCGGCGTCGTGCGAAACACCACCGCGAGCCCGTGATCATCTACCGTGTAGGCTTAGAGCATCTCCACTCGCGGCGCTCAAACGGCCGCCCAAACGCTTTTGGGGCGTGCCGGACACAAAATCGCCCCCACTCGCGGCGCCCAAACGCGAATTCGGTCCGGCGCGGCCCAGTTTTGTGTCCGGCACGCCCAGCCCATGCCCTCAACTTGGGGAGGCTTGGGGCAGCCCCCGACGGAAGGAAACGCGACGTCACGCCGGCCTCCGACGCGCGGGCCACGCCTGGCAGTGAGACACGGACTATGTCTCGTCGTTTTCTCGCCTGATTTTATTCCCGTCTTCCATCGTCGCCCCAGACGCCCCACTTTGCTCGTCGCCCCAGTCGCCCCCGCCGCCGTCCGCCCGCCGGCTCCACCCAAACCTGGACGCCGGCGCCGCCGTTTGCTTCCTCTCATCGACGGCCTTCGGTTCCGGACACCGGCGATCTCTCCGCCGCTGTATTCGATACAGCCGTCCCCGGCGGTCTCTCCGCGACCCGCCCTGCCTGCAAGGTGTTCGGCGGAAGGTTCGCCTGGTTTTTGACTGAATTATTGATGCTAGCCGGCGACCGGTCGTTGATCAGTGGCCGCGTTGTATTGCAGATGGATAGCGACGACGAGATGATGGCCGCGATGCTGTTGGAAGAAGAAGACGCCATCGCCGCGGAGGAAGATGAGAATATAGCAATTCTCAGTTGTCTTCTCCGACTTCAAGCCGACGAGGAAGCCAATGCCGCCCCAAAACGGGGAGGCTCGTCGTTCGGAAGGAAGAAGAGCAAGCCGAGTCAGAGAATGGAAGGCCACTGCATGTTAGTCTCTGACTACTTTGCCGAAGTTCCTGTCGCCACCGCCAAGGATTTCCGTCGACGCTTTCGAATGAACCCGTTACCTCCGCTGGCACAGGCCTTATACACCCGTTTCTTAGCATGAGACGGCAATTAAAACCGATACATTGACACCGGCCTCGCTCACTCTAGTCTGTGGGCAGAGAGAGCAAACTGTAGCGACGCTGTGTCTCTCTATGCTCCCAATAAATACTCGTACGTACTACTGTACCACCACGTCCAGTAGACCAGTACAGTGCACCAGGCGACGATCGAGGCCTTGGTTTGTTAAACTTTATCACTTTTGTTGGCCTTGGGAGTTGGGAAACGGATTGGGCCACGGGATTAAGGAGTCGGTTTAAACAGCCGCCACGAGCCCCGACGCCGGAAACGTTAATTCCGTGTGATGTTTGTAGTAAGTTTTAAGGAGTCGGTTCCGATGGTTCCGTTGCCGACGACGAAGTTGAACCCGCCGATGTAGATCCGTTTCCGGAAATTGGTGAGTCGTAGATTGAAGAGGTTGGAGCCGCCGAGTATCGAGTGCGGCAAAAAGTAAATAAATTGAAATTGACTCGATGGATGAACTTAGCTTTTTGGTAGTCGGCGAGATGTACGGGGATGCACGGCGGAGTTGGCGCAGCCCCCGAGCGTGGACTCGACGCGGCGAACGGAGTCGTTGTCACGGTGGACATAGTTGATGCAGCGGTTGCAGTTGACGCAATGGAAATCCTTGGCGGTGGCGAAGCCGCACGACGGCTGGCTTTTCACAGAAGGTGGTTCTCTTTTACCCCCGGCCGTCGGCGTCGTGCGAAACACCACCGCGAGCCCGTGACCATCTACCGTGTAGGCTTTAGCTTAGTAGACCTTGCTGCACGCACGCACGGCTCGCAACAACCCGGCCGGCCCCGTCTCCTCCACAGTGGGGATTCAGGGCTGCTGTGAGTCTGACGCCGGACACGGGCAGCAGAGAGATAAGAAACGACACCGCACCAGATTCGATTCCACTCCCACGGGCATCGCCGCGCCATGCCCCGGCGCCTCTGCTTCCTTTCCCGTGATCGCCGTTGTCCAAACTCCAAAGGGGCCCCCCTGCACGCCGCATCTCGTAGAGACCCCACATTGAAAGATGCAACAGTATCAGTTACCCTCTGCTGCCTCTTGTCCAGTAGCCGGGTGCTGCGTCCTGTGTACGTAGCTCAAGCTCTGAACCATTGCATTGATCAGTCTGCTTTCTGCTAGCGCTGATGTTAGGTTAAATGATGGGGGGTTTCAACGGGAAATCAAAAAATATATATATAAGTACAAATGTACAATTGCTTAAAAGGTTGTTAAAAAAAAGATGGAGCTCAAGCAGTGTAGCCAGCCCGCTGCCTTTTCTTGACTAGCTCAGGCATGGCATCCGTCCCACGGGTCTATGCATGGCTGCGCAAAGGGAGCGTGCATCCGATCCAGCCGGGCACGGTGCACGGAAAGCCGATGCGTCAACAGTGTCCAATGTTTCTACAGTACAGTAGTATATTTTGTACTCCTACGTATATACCGCGCTCGCTGTATCTGGCTGGGTTAATACTACCAGCGTCCAACAAAGGCAATCGATATGCGTCGCATCATGTGTTCGTCCTCGCTAATCATCGCGGTTGAGGGGGGAGCAACGGAACGAATTGAACAATCATGCCCACAGCCACAGGTACGTCCTGAATCATATATTCGCCAGTCAAACGAACAAACAAAAGGTGGCTTGCTCCGTCCGTTCAAAAAGAGAAGATAAAAAGAGAGCAAAAGCTGGTCGCCCGTATGATTTGCTTGTGTCATTCGCGCCATCATGAGATGCTAAAAAACGTACGTACTCATCAGAGATGTGGACCAATCGTGGTACTACTCTTGAGCTGGACCACGACGCATGGAGTACCCCTATCTATCCCGTACGTACGTACTGCTCGACTCGTCCTCCTCCTACTCCGTAGCTCGCAGCGACGAGACCAACCGAGCGGAAGTCCGGGCCTGACTCGACACGACACGACCTGCCCAACACGAAACGAAACTCCCGTAGCTGTTGGGTCGTGATCCTCCTGCAGACTTGACTTGGGGACTGTTTCGTTCGTGTGTGCATGCCAGCGATCGATCGGTGGTGACCAGAATGGCAAGTTGGGTCACGCTCGTCTCTCCACCTCCATTTTCGTGGAACCCCAAAATAGACACCTCTTCGCAGGCAATACAATGGAGTAACACGTGATTTTCGAGTGCAGATTTGTGGCACCCAGTTTAAGCACCAAATTCGGGATGGATTGGTGTGGTTCCTCTATGCCTAGGACACCGAACCATGAACGAGGAAAGGAATAAGATAAATTGCACCTGTTATTTAAAAAATTTGAAATTTTTAAATTTAAGTTTGCAATTTTTTTTCCAAAAAAGCTTCCTGTGCATGTTTCCTACGTATATGTCGATTATGGGTGCAAATAAAAAACGTATTCCGAGCTTCATAAAAATAACAAAATTCTGGTCAGTAAAAAGTGAAAATAGTATGTTGAACCTGTAAGAAATGAGCCCAGCTCATTTGGTTAGGAAAGTGGATGTACACCCCAGACACCCAGGTTCAAGTCCTCACGGACGCAGATTTGGGTTCTTATTATTTCAAGAAAAAAAATCGTTGTAGGGGCTTTCCCTACCGCATTTCCTTTAAGAAAAAAAGAAATTGCACTTTTTGTGTAGCCCAAAATATAAGTTTTGCGATGCGCCGGCCGGCCGGCCCCGTCTCCTCCACAGTGGGGATTCAGGGCTGCTGTTGACGCCGGAGACGGGCAGCAGAGAGATAAGAAACGACACCGCACCAGATTCGATTCCACTCCCACGGGCATCGCCCCGGCGCCTCTGCTTCCTTTCCCGTGATCGCCGTTGTCCAAACTCCAAAGGGGCCCCCCCTGTCGCAGTCACCGTGCAGCCTGCACACATCCATTATCCACCATTTTTCTTCCATCAGCTTTCTTTACTTTTCTGTAGCTTCAGCCTTCAGGCCTGCACGCCGCATCTCGCAGAGACCCCACATTGAAAGATGCAACAGTATCAGTTACCCTCTGCTGCCTCTTGTCCAGTAGCCGGGTGCGTCGTCCTCCCGTGTTGCTCAAACTCTGAACCATTGCATTGATCAGTCTGCTTTCGGTTAGCGCTGATGTACTAGGTTAAACGATGGGATTTTCATCGGGAAATCAAAATGTATGAGCACATTGTAGTTGTCGCTAGGTGGTCTACGTTCCTTGATGTAATTTTTGTTGCTTCTTGTGTTATTTGTACCGCCTTGACAGTTGATGAATAGATCAGAAGTTCCTCGCAAAAAAAAAATGTACAATTGCTTAAGGTTGTTAAAAAAAAGATGGAGCTCAAGCAGTGTAGCCAGCCCGCTGCCTTTTCTTGACTAGCTCAGGCATGGCATCCGTCCCACGGGTCTATACGTGAAGGGAGCGAGCATATCCAGCCGGGCACGGAAAGCCGATACGTGAACAGTATCAAGATGTCCAATGGTACCGGGTCGCGCGATTCGATCAATACTACCAGCGCCCAACAAGGGCAATGTATGTGCGGAAATTGTGTTTGGGTCCCGAGATTCAGTGATCACTTCATTTTAAACTATTAACATGCAGTTTCTAAAAAATTCTAGAAAACATTTGGGACATAGCAAATGATATATTGCATAAACATGAAAAATTACAATGCAAAATCATCTATATTAGGGCTACACAAAATATGATTAAATTTAGAGATTTAAAAATATGGATTCATCGCGTTGAAGGGGAGAGGGGGAGAAACAATCATGTTGCAGGTACGTCCTGAATCATTCGCCAGTCAAACAAACAAACAAAAGGTGCCTTGCTCCGTCCATTCAAAAAGAGAAGATAAAAAGAGAGCAAAAGCTGGTCGCATTTTCAGCCTGTGTCATTCGTGCCATCATGAGATGCGAAAGAGGAGATCAGCAGGCGCTAAAAAACGTACGTACTCATCAGAGATGTGGACCATTCGTGGTACTACTCTTGAGCTGGACCACGACGCCCTATCTATCCCGTACGTACTGCTCGACTCGTCCTCCTCCTGTCCTAGCTCGCAGCGACGAGACCGACCGAGCGGAAGTCCGGGCCTGACTCGACACGACACGACCTGCCCAACACGAAACGAAACTCCCGTACGTCGCCATCGGGTGGTCCTCCCGGAGTACCCTAGCTTAGCTAGCTTGGCACGTCGCTGTTGCTGCACGGATTCAAACTGGGAGAGCTCCGTTTAATTAATGGCGATGCATGCCCAGAGGCAGCTTCTGCGAGCGTCCTTGGCTCGTGATCCTCCAGCAGACTAGCTAGCAGTTGACTTGGGGACACTTCGTTCGTGTGTGCATGCCAGCCAGCGATCGATCGGTGGTGACCAGAATGGCAAGTTGGGTCGTGCCTTTCACGCTCGTCTCTCCACCTCCATTTTCGTGGAACCCCAAAATAGACACCTCTTCGCAGGCAATACAACACGTGATTTTCGAGTGCAGATTTGTGGCACCAGTTTTAAAATTTTGAAATTTGACAAAAGGTGGCTGTGCCTCCGTCCGTTCAAAAGCATAAAAAGGTGGCTATGGCTACGTCCGTTCAATTTTTTCAAAATATTAGAGCATCTCCACCGGGACCTCCAAATGACCCTCAAAGGCCCATTGGGGGTCCGGACGGCCAAAAACGCCACCAGCGGCACCCCCAAAGGGTCGCCCCGAGCAAAAACATGTCTGGCACCCCCGAAGAGGCCTCCAAATTTGGAGTCCCTCTCGGGGGTGCCGGACATGAGGACGGACATGCGTCTGACAGGGGAGGCCCGCCCGTCATAGAGACAGCGCGGCGCGCCCAAATTCCCCTTCGTCTATATTGCCGCCCCCGGCGCCAAAATTTCCAATCTTCCCTCCATTTCCAAAACCCTTGCGTCGCCGCCGCCGCGAGCTCCTCGCCTTCCGCCACCATGCCGCCAAAGGCCGTCGGCCTCGCGAAACCCAAGGGGGGTCGCAAGCCGCCGGCGTCGTCGCGGTCGAAGAAGAAGCCGATGAAGCAGGAGCCGCAGGAGTATTCGGTGCCGCTGAGCCAGGGCGACCTGCGCTCTGCCGCCTCCCACCTTCGGCAGATGAGGCGACTGAAGGCGAAGGGCAAGGCGGCTGGTGAGACCGTTGAGATGTTGATCGCCATGAGCCAAAACAGCTCAAGCCCGGGGGGCGCCGGCGTCTTTTGCGGGTCGCCGTCTGCCCCGAGTTTCTTCGACGACACCTCCGGCTACCAGACGCAGCAGTCGCGGCTTTCCCCCCCCCCCCCCGACGCCATCGATCTGAACGAGGCGCCGTTGGTGTTCAGCGAATCGCCGGCGATGCGGCAGACGGCAGCCACAAACGCCGACGCGACTGCTTCCCGCGGCCTCCTCTTCGGCAACGCGATCGACCAACTCGGCCAGGTGCGTGCTATTTATCTTCCTGATCCGCGCCTATTTATTGTGTTTCCGGCCGATTGTTTGTTGGACGCACTTATTGCGAGCGGCCGGATGCAAATTGTTGATGTGTGTACTTATTGCAAGCGGCAGCCGGATGCAAATTGTTGTATTTGTGTCGTAGGATGGTGACGCCGAGGTGATGAATGGAATCATTGCCGGTGATGCAACTTACGTCCACGCCGAGACATATCAGTTCGGCCAGGGCGACGAACAGGATGGCGACCACGGCCAGGACCAGGAAGGGGAGGGTGACGAAGAGGACGGCGACGACGACGAAGATGGCGGCAAGAAGGCAGGTTACAGAGGCCGGACTTGGACCGACACGGAGGACGTGTTGTTGTGCGAGGCGTGGATGAATGTGAGCATGTGCACCACGAAGGGCGCCAACCAAAAGAGGGATGCATATTGGGCACGCATCCATAAGGACTACACCGAAAGAAGGTCGTATCCACCTAATGATGATTTGCCCGATCGCAATGTCAAATCGGTTGAGAGCCGTTGGGCGTCATCGCGGCTCTCACTAGCAAGTTTCATGATTGTCATGAGCAAATCATGAATAGAGATGAGAGTGGCAAGAATGACGCCGACAAGGTCAGCTTGTCATCTTAACTTGCGGCTTACTTGTAACCGGCCATGTTTGTTGACTTGTTTTTTGTTCAATACAGTTGAAGGATGCCAAGTGAAAGGATCGAGTAGGTTGACTAGAGGGGGGGTGAATAGGCAACTACAAATTTTCTTTTTCTTTTAATACAAATTCGGGAATTGCTCAAATATAAGTTCTCTAGATATGCAACTAGATGAACAATCCTATATGATGAGCAATAAACAAGCTAGCAAGATATTCTACACAAGATAGGCTAGCAATACAAGTAAAGGAAGGTTAAGAGATAACCACACGGTGACGCGGAGATGTTCTACCGAAGTTCACTTCCCAATGGAAGCTACGTCTCCGTTGGAGCGGTGCGGAGTCACAAAGTGAACACCGAATAGCCTTGATATGGCACACCGTATCTCCCTCGTGTTATCCTCCGATGAGGAGATCCACGAGCCACTATATGATGCCCTCGAGGTCGGCAACAAACCTTTACAAGGATGAGGCACACTCCACAACCGAATTGGAGGCTCTCACCAAATTCCCGCGGCTCCCAAAGCCACAAGAATCACAAGGCCGGGTCGCGTCTCCACAACTTAATTGGAGGCTCCCGGCTAATCCTTGTGGCTACCAAAGCCACAAGAATCACAAGTATCTTCTAGGTATCCAATGTATCAAGTTACACAAGATCTACAAGTGACTAGGTCGATGTAGACAAATCGGCTCGGTGGAGATGCGGATCTAGGGCTCCTCTTCACTCCTCAAAGTATCAACGTGTTTGAGTGGTTGGAGTGGGAGCTCTAGTAGATTGAAGCTTGCAACAATGGTGGAGAGAGAGTGAGGAATCAAGCTTAGTACCGGAGGTAGGTGGAGGGGTATAAATACCCCTCCCAGAAATCTGGCCGTTGGAGCTGTAAACAGCCCGCAGCGGTAGTACCGGGCCTCGCCCGGTAGTACCGGCTGACAGGGAACGGACGGCCTGGCGCCAGACTGGTCAACGCCTCCTCCACGCGCGCATCGGTAGTACCGGACCGCCTGGTCCGGTAGTGCTCCCCACCCGGTAGTACCGCGCTACTACCGGGGCTACTACCGGATTAAATCGAGCGAGTCCAGAGAGCTTTGGAGATCCGGTACTGGGCCCGGTAGTTCCGCATGGCAGAACACCCGGTAGTACCGGGGTGAACCCGGTAGTACCGGCTGACGCAATGAAGACTGCTTCTCTTCCTTTTCTTGAGACAAAACCTGTGCAATATTAATTGATACAATCCTGCACACTTTTAGCACACACATTAGACATCTAAGTGTGTTGTCAACAAACATCAAAACACTGTGGGGAAGGATATGTCCTTTCAATCTCCCCCTTTTTGGTGTTTGATGACAACACACTTAGGAGAAACAAATGATTTGCAAAAGATAGACGGGGCTCTCCAAATTGTGTGTTTATTAGGAATTTGCTTTTGAATGCAAAAACACACCATATAAAATGGGCGGAGCTCCCCCTATATTTTACAAACCAAGCAAGTTCATATGGATAACAATTAAAACAACTTGCACAATATAAGCAACAATAAGCAAGTAACATACTAGATAGGTCTTATTACAATACCATAAGTTCAAGGCATGTCTTACATCATGCATAGAGAAGTTCAAAGCAAATATCCAAATAAAGATGAAACACAAGCATAAAGATCAAACGAAGTGCAAGCTTGTGTTTCCACCCATGCAAATCCCACGGCTCATCCTAAATAGAACACATTCTCCCCCTTTGTCATCGAAATGCCAAAAAGGGAGAAGCGCGATGCTAACACGTCCCTAGGAGCATCAAGCTCCACCCGCGCCGTGGTGGGTCGAAGAGGAGGCCTGAAAGCGATCACCATGTGGAGGAGCATCTTCATCACTCCAGAAACCATGCTTGGACACCCATTCCTCCTTTGGAGTGATTACTTCTTCAGAACCATCGGAGACGGAATCTGCATATGCCTCATCATTGCTTTGTGTCGCTGAGCTGCCTTCTTGTGATACACATGAGCTTCATACAGACGGTCTTCCAAATCCAGTTTGAGGCAAAAGGCCCTCTTGGCCTTAATCTGCAGCTTCTTGAACCATGAAGGTTCCTCAAGAGGAGGTGCACTCCCACTAGCTCTCTCAGCTTCAGCAGCAGCCTCAGGATCAATGGGCTTGGTTTTGGGAGGAGCATGAGCTTGATACGCAGTTCCTTCACAGATGAGCCACAACGGGCTGCCATCCTTCATGATATCTTCTCCATTCTTCTTGAGAGCCCACTTGCGGCGAATGAGCTTCATAATGTATGGGCCATAGATGGGGGCCCTTCTATCAATGATTGTGGACCACAAGTCATTCCACATCCAATCCATCACATCAAGCTTCTTGCCTTTGCCTTGATTTTCATATGAGAGCTTGAGAAGGTCAAACATGAAGCCATGAACCTCATCCCAATTTCCCACACGGGAGCAATAGTTTCCCTATAGACACGGTGGAGAATCTCAAAGGACGCACAAGATGAGCAGTTTTACCGGTGGTGCCTCTTTCCATAGTGATTGGTCCAAGAACATCCTTGGAGCTGATCGATCATTGTCATGGCATCTCCATCCACTAGCAACACTTCACCCTTGTCTTCATAGCCTAGAAGCTCTCCAAACTCCGCCAAGGTGGCAGAAAGCAAGGTGTCCTTGGTCATCCACCATAGGGTCCGGGCTTCATCATGGTCAAGGTAGACGGTGGCAAAGAACTGAATGATGTAGTACTCAATGTAGGGATGGTTCTCCTTCATGATGTCAATCAGCCCAAACTCTTCACACATGCAAGTGTCTCATCAAAATAGCCCTTGTGCTTCGAGTTTTCATGTAAGGAATATCAAGAGTGTGTTGGACAACCACGGAGTAATCCTTGTGGAGATAGATTTCCTTGTAGATGGCTTCTTGATCATTTGTGTAAAAGTGCGGATTCCGCACAAGTGGTGACCTCTCCTCAGCATAGGGATTCTCTTCTCTGAGCTTCTGATAGTCTCATTCTTCCATAAGTGAAGTGCTTTGCGGGCTCTCGGGGGAGCAGTGGTGGTACGAGCAGCAGCTGAGTTCTTCCTCTTGCTTGAGTTCTGGCTGTGGTGCGAGCAGGCAAACTTCCTCTTCTTCTTCTCAATCTCATCCTCCACGAGACGTGGCTTCTTGGTACCACGGCGGCTACCTGTGAAACAGCATATAGGTAGGGCAGGGAATAGATGAGTGCACAAGTTCACGGATAAGGAATCAAAAACTAGCCAATAGATGTAAAGAATGGTTGAATCGAGCAAATTTGGAAAACCCGGTAGTACCGGGCTTAGCCCGGTAGTACCGGCTGAGCCGATTCAAGACTGAAATGGCACAAAATCGAGAGATTCAACCATACATTACACTAGATGCTAGCTAACAAGGCCTAGGTGATCATCCATCCAACTTTAACCGTTGCCAACGGAGCTACCAATTTCCTCTCCATACATCTAGGTTTCAAGATCTAGAAACAAAGAATGCAAAGAACGGGGAAATACCGGAGGCCATGGAGGAGATCGACGAGGGGATCGCTCCCACGGAGCAGATCTGGCCGGAGATGGCGGAGACCGGCGGCCTAGGGCGGCGGCCGGAGCAGGACAGAGGAGGCGACGGGGTGGTTCGTGCGGGTGGGGAAAATGGGGAATAACCCCCACCCTGCCCGCACGGTAAATATTGATACCCGTGATTCCCGGTAGTACCGGGGCGGACATCCGGTACTACCGGGGCCTGAATCTTTGCGAGCAGCAGAACTGCTTAGATTCAGAGCCCGGTACTACCGGATCCCACCAGGCGGTACTACCGGGGCCTCCTAAGAAACCCCAGTTTTCTCTTTTTGTGTAAGGAATTTGAACTTGTGCAAGATGGAAGTTGTTTTGAGATAGATGAAAGGCATAGGATTAGATCAACACACTGGAGATGGTACTTCATACTCAATTTGCAAGAATCAAACACACACAAAAACCAAATTGAGCATGTTTTCCATAGGAGCACTAGAAAACCAATAAAATCCAAATGAAACCAACTCTTCACAAGGAAGAGGGCGGTGGCCGAGGCCACCATGTATGAGTATGTGGTGTGATACCGCGAAGATATATCTTGGGTCCACGGCCACTACTCGTCATTTAAGCTCACAATTCATAGAACGAATATAGAGATGCAAATGAATTCTTACTATCGGCATAATGGGGGGAGGGATGGTCCAATGGATTAGGACCGCACTCCCCCTATGTCCATGCCTACATCTAAACCAAATAAGTATCGTCTAATATGGGTAGGTATGCAAGAAATCCACTAAATCCAATTGGATATGTCCACCACATTTAGTTCTCCTCTCAACTCCTTGAATCTTGCTTCACCAAGAGGCTTCGTGAACATATCGGCGAGTTGATGCTTGGTGTTGACATACTTGATTGCAATATCACCCTTCTCAACATGGTCTCGAATAAAATGATACCGAATCTCAATGTGCTTGGTCTTGCCATGAAGAACCGGGTTGTGTGCAATTTTAATAGCACTTTCATTGTCACATAAAAGAGGCACTTTGTCACAAATGACACCATAATCCTTTAAAGTTTGCCTCATCCATAATAATTGTGCACAACAACTACCGGCGGCGATGTATTCGGCTTCGGTGGATGACGAGGCCACACAATTTTGCTTCTTGGAAGACCAACTCACAAGGGACCTACCAAGGAATTGGCATGTACCCGAAGTTGATTTTCTATCCATTTTGCAACCCGCCCAATCCGCATCCGAATAACCAACAAGATCAAAGCTTGTACCATGGGGATACCAAAGACCATAGTTGGGAGTATCCAACAAATATCTTAGAATCCTTTTGACCGCGGTTTCATGACTTTCCCTAGGACTTGATTGGAATCTTGCACACATACCCACACTAAACATAATATCCGGTCTAGATGCACAAAGGTAAAGCAAAGATCCAATCATAGAACGATAAAGCTTTTGATCAACTTCCTTACCATCCGGATCTAAGTGAAGATCCGCCTTGGAGTCCATGGGAAACTTATATGGCTTGGCATTGTTCATATCAAATTTCTTGAGCATGTCCTTAATATACTTGGCTTGACATAAGAATGTTCCTTCTCGAAATTGGTGGATTTCAAAGCCAAGAAAATAATTCAATTTTCCCATCATGGACATCTCAAATTCCTTGGTCATTAGCTTGCCAAATTGATCACTAAATTCACGGTTAGTGGAACCAAAGATAATATCATCAACATATATTTGGCATACGAAAAAATCTCCATTTACCCTTTTTGTAAAAAGAGTGGGATCTATTACCCCAATTTCAAAGCCACGGTCTACTAAGAACTCCTTGAGATGATCATACCAAGCACGTGGAGCTTGCTTGAGCCCATAAAGAGCCTTATGTAGTAAGTAGACGTGGTTAGGAAATTTAGGGTCTTCGAAACCCGGTGGTTGTTTAACATACACCAATTCATTTAGTGGACCATTTAAGAAAGCACTTTTAACATCCATTTGATATAAGACAATATTATGAGTAGATGCATAAGCAATTAGTAAGCGAATGGATTCAAGTCTAGCAACGGGGGCATAGGTTTCACCGTAGTCGACTCCTTCGATTTGGGTGTAGCCTTGTGCAACCAATCTTGCTTTGTTGCGAATGACTTGACCATGTGAGTCTTGCTTGTTCTTAAATATCCACTTGGTTCCAATGACATTATGGGAGGAGTCATTGGGTCTTTCCACTAATGACCATACTTTGTTGCGCTCGAAGTTGTTCAACTCTTCATGCATAGCCGCAACCCAATCCATGTCTTCAAGAGCATCATATACCTTGAGAGGTTCTAAGCTAGACAAACAAGAGACATGACCACAAAAGTTAGATAATTGATTGCGTGTGGACACACCTCTACGGATACTCCCAAGGATATTTTCTTTGAAGTGTTGTTGGTAATCCAATTTTGATGCACGCCGGATGACCCGGCGTTCCGAGGCTTGACCAATTGTTTCACCAACACAAATATCTTCATCATTGCCTTTATCTTGCTCATGGTCAACCCGAAGTGGAGTTCTTGGAGTTGTGGGTTCATTATGTTCTTGTTCACCACTAGAGTTGGGTGGGTCTTGACCATCTTCTTGATCAATATTTGAGGTGGATGGCTCAACTTGAGTAGAACTTGTTCCTTCTTCTTGAGTATCATCAATGGGTCCTTCAATAGGAATTAGTTCTCCAATCCCCATAGTTCTTATGGCTTGAGATGGAGCATCATCACCTACATCATCATGATCAATATGCTCCGCTTGGGAGCCATTATCCTCGACAAACTCCACGTTCATAGATTCTTCAACACACCCGGTGGATATGTTGTAGACCCTATAAGCATGAGACTTTGCGGCATATCCAACAAATATACCATCAAAAGATCTAGATTCAAATTTAGCAATTTTGCAACCTTTAATGTAAACATGGCATTTGCATCCAAAGACTCGAAAGTAAGATACATTTGGCTTTTTACCGGTGAGGAGTTCATATGGTGTCATGTCCTTGAGAGGACGGAAGAAGAGCCGGTTTGAGTAATGACAAGCGGTGTTGATGGCTTCGGCCCAAAAGTTGTATGGGGAATTAAATTCGGCCATCATAGTTCTTGCCATATCAATAAGAGTGCGGTTCTTCCTTTCGGCAACACCATTTTGTTGGGGAGTATATGCAGCGGAATATTGGTGTTGAATGCCCTCCCCACTTAGGAAATCATCCATAGTGTAATTCTTGAACTCCGTACCATTGTCACTTCTAATTGCCAAAATCTTGGAGTCATATTGGCGTTGAACTAGGGTTGCAAAGTCAATGAATATCTTTTGAGTTTCACTCTTCTTCTTGATGTAGAAAGTCCAACAATATCTTGAGTAATCATCCACAATCACCAAACAATATTTCTTGCCACCAAGACTATCATATGTGGGAGGCCCAAAAGATCCATATGAAGGAGCTCCAAAGGCCTCTTAGTGGAGATAATGGTCTTCTTGGGGTGATTCTTTTCATGCATCTTTCCGGCTATGCAAGCACTACAAGGACGATCTTTGGAAAAATTAACATCGGTTAGTCCTACCACGTGTCCACCCTTTACAAGAGTTTGTAAATTTCTCATACCGACATGGCCAAGTCGGCGATGCCAAAGCCACCCCTTGTCGCCTTTAGCCATTAAACATGTAGCGATTTGAGTGGTCTCTTTTGAGAAATCAACCACATACAAACCGTTTTCACGAAATCCAACAAAGGCGACATTGAGTGTTTGAGTGAAAAGGATGGTCACGTGGTATTTATTAAAAATAACGGTGTAACCGGCATTGCATAATTGACCAACGGAAAGTAAATTGTATGAAAGAGATTCAACAAGGAGGACCTTCTCAATGGATAACTCCGGAGTGATCACCACTTTACCAACTCCCACTACCTTGAGTCTTGCATTGTTGCCAACGGTGACATGAGAGAATGAGAGTAGTTGTTTCAATAAGTCCTTTACTAGTTCTTTGCTTCCGGTCATATGGGATGAGCATCCACTATCAATGAGCCATGAAGATCCACCGGAAGAGAAACCCTACAATAAATCAAGTCTTTGATTTAGGTACCCATTTTGGAATGGGTCCTCTTTTGTTAGTCACAAGGGTCTTTGGAACCCAAATAGCATAGTGATAATCATCTCCATATGAAGAGCCAACATATTTAGCAAAAACACAACCATTTGTAGATTTCAAAAGAACATATGAGGGGTTGTATTTTCCCGCAAAGTTATTGTGAGTGGCATTGCCCCTAGTGACATTACCACTCCCAATAGAGTTGTCATTTGCTTTGGCTAACTCCCCCTCCTTCACAAAAACAATATCTTTGGAAGGGGGAGTCGCCTTCTTCTTCTTGTTGTTGACCTTCTTAGAGTTGGGTGTGAACCCAATTCCTTCTTTGCCAACCACTCCCTTTTGATTGCTCAAAAGATCATTGAGGTTCTTTTCCCCTTGGATACAAGTGGCTAGGCCCTTCTCAAGTTGGGCCTTCAACCTAGTGTTTTCCTCAATAAGAGATGCCTTGACACATAAAGGGTTAGTGGTACAAGAATTTGCATCTTTATCATTATGAGAAGTGGTGAAGCTAGCATAGATAAATTGAGCTTGTAGTTTGGCATATGACTCCTTGAGTGTAGTGAGCTCACTTGAGGTCACCTTGTGGGTTTCCCTAAGTTGCTCAAAACCCTCAAAGAGTTTGTTATGACTCTCTACAAGTTCCTCATTTTTACTTTTTAGATCAATAGCAATTTGAATAGAGGTTTCACGAGTTTCTTTTGCCTTGGAAAGATCCATGGCATGTGTCTCCTCAAGTTGCTCACGGAGCAATTGTTCCTCAACAAGTTGATCTTCTAGCTCACCAATTTGTCGGCATGATCACATGCATGCCCTTCGAGCTCACAAATCCTAACATCCTTCACATTAAGAAGATGCTTGGCTTCTCCATATTGATACATGAGGGCCTCAACCATTTTCTTGGTTGGACCTTGGAGCTTGCTAATGAAGATAGAAATTTTATCCTCTTCTTCAATTTTCCCTACATCCTCAACACAATCCAATAGTGATGGGTTAGAGGAGATAGTAATTTTTGGTGGGGAATTCACCTTTGTTTCCTTGGCCATGAGGCACATGGGCTTGGAGATCTTGTCGTCGTTTGGAGATGAGAAGAGGTTGGCCAATGATGGAGGAAGGGTGCCCATTGCAAGAGCCGCCATTCCTACTTCTTCACTTGGTTCTTTATCCTCCTCACCTCCGGACTCGTATTCCTCTTCATGGGATGCCACAAGAGCCTTTTGAGGTGATCTCTTCATGTAGGTAGGCTTGGGGTGGTACTTGTTCTTCTTTAGAATGAGTT
Organism: Poa pratensis; assembly: GCA_947311845.1. Classification (NCBI taxonomy): domain Eukaryota; kingdom Viridiplantae; phylum Streptophyta; class Magnoliopsida; order Poales; family Poaceae; genus Poa; species Poa pratensis. The sequence continues at coordinate 15,823,994 of CAMZMU010000042.1, read as the reverse complement.
GACCACCATTATCCTCTCTTCTTTCATAGGGGCAATCCTTCACAAGATGAGTGTCCTTTCCACAATTGAAGCACATTCTTTTTATTGGTGAAGGGTTGACGCTCTTGTTCTTCTTGTTCCAAAACCGGGTGGCGGCAAGTGCAAGAACTTCATTGAGCTCACCCTCCAAGTCTTCTTCACCTTCATAGACCGGGCTTTCTTCATATCTTGGATGGTCTACCACACGAGCCTTCAAAGCAAGAGTCTTTGGGCCACGGACTTGGTTGAAAGACTTGGATGTGGACTTCAATGTATCATATGTGACAAATTGAGCCAAGATGTCATTGGGAGTCATTGTTGTGTAATCCGCTCTTGCATGGAGGTTCATCACCATAGTTTCACTATATGGCATAATTGCTTGAAGGAACTTGGCCTTGACCCATTCATCATCCATATCCTTCTTTCCATTTTCCCTACATGTCACCACAAGCTTGTAGAGTCTTCGGTAAAGTTCGGTCGGAGTCTCTTCGTCTAGCATGATGAAGTTGTCAACTTGATGTTGAAGGACGGCCGCATTGGAGCGTTGAATGCCCTCATTTCCTTCATACACGGTTTCAAGATAGAGCCAAGCCTCATTGCAAGTTTTGAGATTCCGCACATGATCTTCATCATTTGCGGTCATAGCACTCTCAAGAATGTACTTGGCATTTGCATCAAGTTGCTCATCAATCTCTTCTTGCTTGGTCAAGTTGTTGGGATCAACTGGGTTGAAACCATGTAGAACCACCCTCCAAAGATGCACCGATGAGCTGCGAAAATAAGACTCCATAGATTTCTTCCAAGTGAAATAACGAGTATTATCAAGCTTAGGAGGGGGTCTACCAAGGTTGGTTATATGAGGTTGAGTGAGTGAAACTTGAGTGAGATAAGAGCTAGGTGGAGCAAAGTTAAGAGAAGGCTTCTCATTAGGTTTATCATTTTTATCCTTGTCACTAGCACCCTTAATAGGGCTAGCGGATGATGAGGAGCCATTTTGATTAGATACCCGAGTATACACCTCATCCACCATTTTGCCTTTCATGAACCCAAAAAGTTCAATCATGGACTTCATGGTGATTGGGGCATCACCCTCGGGAGGGATTATTCCCGCTTCGATTAGTTCTTATCAAGTTGTTCTCTATCAAATTTTTCTTGTTCCTTAGCAAGTCTTAACTCCTCATCTTTAGCACGTTGTACATCCTCCGCACTAGCCATCCTCCTCTTTAGGCGATTAAGCCCTTAATAAAGAGACCTTGCTCTGATACCAATTGAAAGGATCGAGTAGGTTGACTAGAGGGGGGGGGGTGAATAGGCAACTACAAATTTTCTTTTTCTTTTAATACAAATTCGGGAATTGCTCAAATATAAGTTCTCTAGATATGCAACTAGATGAACAATCCTATATGATGAGCAATAAACAAGCTAGCAAGATATTCTACACAAGATAAGCTAGCAATACAAGTAAAGGAAGGTTAAGAGATAACCACACGGTGACGCGGAGATGTTCTACCGAAGTTCACTTCCCAATGGAAGCTACGTCTCCGTTGGAGCGGTGCGGAGTCACAAAGTGAACTCCGAATAGCCTTGATATGGCACACCGTATCTCCCTCGTGTTATCCTCCGATGAGGAGATCCACGAGCCACTATATGATGCCCTCGAGGTCGGCAACAAACCTTTACAAGGATGAGGCACACTCCACAACCGAATTGGAGGCTCTCACCAAATTCCCGCGGCTCCCAAAGCCACAAGAATCACAAGGCCGGGTCGCGTCTCCACAACTTAATTGGAGGCTCCCGGCTAATCCTTGTGGCTACCAAAGCCACAAGAATCACAAGTATCTTCTAGGTATCCAATGTATCAAGTTACACAAGATCTACAAGTGACTAGGTCGATGTAGACAAATCGGCTCGGTGGAGATGCGGATCTAGGGCTCCTCCTTCACTCCTCAAAGTATCAACGTGTTTGAGTGGTTGGAGTGGGAGCTCTAGTAGATTGAAGCTTGCAACAATGGTGGAGAGAGAGTGAGGAATCAAGCTTAGTACCGGAGGTAGGTGGAGGGGTATAAATACCCCTCCCAGAAATCTGGCCGTTGGAGCTGTAAACAGCCCGCAGCGGTAGTACCGGGCCTCGCCCGGTAGTACCGGCTGACAGGGAACGACGGCCTGGCGCCAGACTGGTCAACGCCTCTCCACGCGCATCGGTAGTACCGGACCGCCTGGTCCGGTAGTGCTCCCCACCCGGTAGTACCGCGCTACTACCGGGGCTACTACCGGATTAAATCGAGCGAGTCCAGAGAGCTTTTGGAGATCCGGTACTGGGCCCGGTAGTTCCGCATGGCAGAACACCCGGTAGTACCGGCTGACGCAATGAAGACTGCTTCTCTTCCTTTTCTTGAGACAAAACCTGTGCAATATTAATTGATACAATCCTGCACACTTTTAGCACACACATTAGACATCTAAGTGTGTTGTCAACAAACATCAAAACACTTTGGGGAAGGATATGCCCTTTCACCAAGTACATGTACCTCGACATGGAGATGGATAAAAAGAAGCCATACAAGCTTATGCATTGCTGGGAGAAGCTTTGCGACTGCCCGAAGTGGAAGCGCCGTGTCAAGGATAACGCTAACGCCGAGAGAGATGAAAGAAGCCTGCCGCCTGCCAGCGCGGACCGTCCAGAGATGGGAGTCAAGGCGTGCAAGGCGGCGGCTAGGGCTGGCAAGAAGCCGGCGGCGTCTGGCAGCATCCAAGAGTCGTTGAAGATCTTCGTTGCCGAGTCGACTGCCGAGAAGAAGAAGATGCAAGAAGCGTCCGACAAGAAGTGGGCGCTCTACTTCAAGATGCAAAAGAACAAGCTCAAGGCCCAGGAGAAGAAGGAGGAGCGTCTGTTCATGGCCACCAACACGAGCGACGTGAGCCCCAACCAGAAGGCCTACTTCGTGGCCGAACGGAGGCGCATTCAGGCTGAGAAGACGGCGGCCGAAGCGGCGGCGCTCGATCAGTCCGAAGAGGAAGGCGAGGAAGGCAAGGAGGAGGAAGCCTACGCGTGATCGCGTGATCGGCATGCACCATTGCGCCGGGGGCGCCCTTTTGATGGCCGGCATTGGAGACTAGTTCTTCGGCGCGGTCGACCCTTTTTTGATGGCCGGCGTTGGAGACTTGTTCTCCAGCGCGGTCGAAACTATGTCATGGCCGTGATTTGGTACTTCAAATCCGGCGCGGCTGAACAGTTTGATTGCCGGACGAGTTCGACACTTTTATTAATGCATGAAACTACTTATTTGCATATCATTACAACTAGAAATTCCGAAAATACTCCTCGTCATCGGAGTTGGCATTGGGCGGCGGTGTTCCTGGCTCGTCGTCCGCCGGCGCCGCGTCTGGAGGTCCCTGCTCCCACTCCGGTGCCACCGCTGCCTGGGGGGGGGCGGCCGGTTCTGCATGTGCACCAGCCGCACGGGACGGCCACGGGGACCAAGGCTCCCACGGTGAGTACGCAGGCGTGCCGGTGATGGAGTTGCGGGCTCGGCCTCCTGCTCCTGATCGGCCACGGCGTCCTGCTCCTGATCGGCCTCGACGTCCACGACCTCCTTATCCTGCTCCTGATCGGCCACCACGGCCTCCTTGTCGCGCTCCTGATCGGCCACCACGGGCTCCTTCTCAGGCGACGACATGGCAAGCGAGTTTTGGGCGGTGGTGCGTGGAGAGATTGTGACGGCGTGGATATATCGCTGCGAAACCGCGTGAACGCAACCCGAAGCGACGCGCCGGCGGTTGCACGTCCACACCAAACCGCCGTGTTTCGAAGCGACGCGAAGGTGAACCGGCGGCGGTTCGTGCGCCCGCAAGGTGTTCGATCTATTGCTCAAAACTAGGGCCATTTGGGGGTGGGGCTTTGGGGTGCGCCACTGTGGGCGGGGTCAAAAACATGGGCGGACACATGTCCGGCACCCCCCAATTGGGCCTCCATTGGGGGGTGCCGGACACGAATTTGGAGGCCCCCGGTGGAGATGCTCTTAGGTGCACTGGTGCTCGGGAGCCACTGCGGATTTTCGTTGATTTTCTTTTTCAAATGCATTGAATAGTTATCGTCCGGCATCTGTAATTTTCTGGTTGCGTGCCACCCACAAATAGTGCATATTCTTGAAGCTAAAAATGTTCATTTTGTTTGACGATTAAAACGGTTTTCAATTCTAGTAGTCTAGCAGAGCATTGCTGATTTTTTTCCTCCTTTCCAAACTTGCTCCACCCACGGGGTTGTGGGTTCTCTCTCCCACCATCTGTTGTTCTAGCAACGGGCGGGGTACCTTGTTCTCCGTTACAGATGTATGTTTTAGATCTACGGTTTACGCTTCCCTCAACGGTGTTGGGTGGCGGTGACATTGTCGTTTCAAATAATTGTTTTCCGGTCTAAAGTCCATAGCAGTTGCGCCATAGCGGACGGGTCGATTGGACCATTCCAGTTGGTCTTCTATCATTCCTCTAGCGTGGTGGATTTGGTGTCCATGGGTGGGTAGGTGGTGGTCGCCCTGGGCGGCGCCATCAGTGTGTGAGGGATGACATAGTCGAAGATCTAGGAGGGCACTTCCAGAGTGGCAATTCTTGGGCTTTGCCTTGAGCACATTGACGACAAGTAGTTGTTCTGGGATGCAAGGAGTACGAGGACGCCCCTCACCTCCCTTCGACGTAGCACAACAACTTCGACCTCGTCGGCGGTGGGTCTCTTCATCGATATGCTCGCCGAGGGCGGAGGAGGGTTGGCGTCGTCGGAATCGAGCGCAGTGACCTCTGACACACGCGGGGTAGAATACCTCGATTTCGTCGATTCCAGTCGTCCCGGCAAGCGAGCTTCACAAGGACGAGGAGGAGCTCACGACGTAGCTAGTGGTAGCCTCTTTTTGGAGGGTCCTCTGTGTCGGCGGCACGACGCAATGGACGGAGGTATGGTTTGCGCGCGCGGAGAAGCTGGGGTGAGAAAAGGGGAGCACATCGTCGTCTTTATACCAAGACAGAGTTGTGTTGCGGCGTGCATGTTGGTGCAGACGGACGGCATCGGCGGACCTGCTGGGGAAGGATGGTGCGAGGAGAACTAACAGAGCGGTGCTAAAAGGACGGGGCAATAGCGGTGGTGGCGAAGCAGCTCAAGGACGTCTATGTAAATTAGAAGATCACATGTGACTTTTTTCGTTGAAAAAAACACCCCAGAAACTGTCAACCGTCACAAAAACTCTTTGCATGGGTCCTTTCTGCAAAACCCCCACCATTTTCTTGTTGGTCACTCAACTTGTGCGAGATGAGTGAATTGTTCAGTCCCCCTCCCCCTCCCGCCCCCGTTATCCCCTGGACCCATTCAGGGCGACCTATGATAGAAAAACCGGCCCCAGGTCAGGCTTGTGACCAAATCACTCATCTCAAACAAGTTGAGAGATGTGCGCTATGAGTGAGACCAATTCACTCACCTCGCATATGTTGAGTGACAAACAGTGCGTTTATCTCTAAATTAGGGCGGAACGTTCATTTGAAAGACAATAATTTACCTTTTTTTATGCTTGGGATACTCGATACCGTCTTTACTACTCCCTCTGATCCATATTAATTGTCACCGAGTCGGGTATATCTACCACTAAAGACATGTTTAGATACATCCGATTGAGCGATAATTAATATGGATCGGCGGAAGTAACCAAATTTAGACAAAATCGGTGATTAACTAACTAAAACTGAACATTAATGGAGTGACTCAGACCTACATCCTCAAATCTTATCAGCTATGGAAACAAAAAACACGGTGCCACGCGAGGACAAGAAAAACGTGCCCTTGAACACCGGTGCGTTTGCTTGCGAGATGGAGGATCGATGAACACCAGTAGTGGAGTACCACATACACTGCTCATCATAGCGCAACCGAAGCCGCAGAAGCAGAACCCAACAAAACGGGACCCAGGCGAACTGAGGCGAGGAGGCAACAGTGGAGCACACGGCACCTTTGGCTTTGCTCCCCACCCAAACCAAAACCGCTCCTCTCTTCCTCCTCCGCCCCAAACCCCCACCGCAGTGCGTGACTTCTCCTCCACCTCGCTGCCCTGCCGCCGCTCACCAAGCACGCCTCTCTCGTGCGCGCCCTCTCGGCCCGGACCCCCGCAGGAGCACGGCGCCGTCCGCGCGCGCCGCCGCGGTGACCCACCGCGCCGACATTGCGACTAGGTGCGTGCGCGCGTGCGTACGTACGTCGGCGCCACTCCATCGTCCTCGACCTCCGCGTCGATTTTTTCCGTTCGCTGAGCTCTCCCTTTCTCACGCCCTTCCTTGGTCCTTGCCGCAGTCCCCGCAGCAGCGCGAACGGCGCGGCCCCGTCTCCGTCCGTCCGCCCGCCAACTCGGTGCCGGCTCCAGCGCCGCGGGCTGAACGGCGCGCCGTCGTCTCGCGAGCTAGCCGCTGCTGCCGTTCGGGTGAGTTGATCGGTCACCGCGTTCGCCCCCCTTTCCGCTTCTCTGTTTTTACTCCTCGAGCAGCATTTCCTTTTGTGCGGCGCGGCACGTCGTGAGCTCGATTTGCCGCTGCATTTAGTGATTTTCCAGCGGCAGAGGTTTTAGTTAGTATTTTTTTCCCAATCTGAGCTGAGGTTGCAGCAGCTCCATGCGGGGAGGAGATTACCGCGGTCGAACTAGGCACTTGGTGCTAATTATGTTCTTCCAGCCGCTAGTCTTTATTTCTTTTTTTTCATTTTGGATGCTTTAGTATGAAGTAGTTTTCCCCATGCTCCTGTTCTTCGCTCGAAATTCGGTCTCTTGTTTTTCCTTGTCAAAACTCCTCGTGGATCATTTCCGCTCGTTATGCTCACCTTTTTTCCCCTTTATGAAAAAAGTGTTTACTTTCTGTTCATCAGATTCCGCCATTGGGCTTCTCCCATTCCCTTCGTGCTGTTTCGGGCTACGTACGTACTTACTGTAGCGGTCGCCTCTTTTGCAGCAGGTGTAGGCTTTTGTGCGCACACTTTAATGCAGTCGAACTACATTTAATACTAGTAATCGTACTTGGTTGGTCACGCGCCTCATAAACAAATCACTCCCAAATGATGGCCCAGATCCCAGCGAGGAAGAGGAACATCCCCAGGTTAGTGCACGCCCACACGTAGGATAGGATCAAACATTCTTGGTACTCTAGTTAGCAGTACTCCACTTCTTCACATTTTGATTAGATTAGCGCAGTAAGAATTGGCCAGAAACGCCAGCGACATTTTTTTGCAAATAGGCCCCTGAAGCATCCTTTGGCAGCAATTACCGTTCTGGATTGTGCAGTCCAATCTCTGTTCCTGGCTGCTGGCTCCCAGGAACCAAAGATCAGAGAGCCTGGAGGACAGAGGCTTCATACTAGTAGCTTCTTGTGACGGGGGGCATGATTTGACGTGGTTGTTGCCATTAAATCCGCAGCGGTGTAGGCAGGCACCACCAGCGCTCTGCTCAGCTTGCGTACATGTCGCCACTTGCTGAATCTTGTGGGGAAGGGGATGTGTGTGGGAGTAGGCTTTTTTGTGCCCTGCCGTCCGTTGCTTTTTCTTTCCTCCCTGTGCAGGAGGTAGCCTCCTCCCTTCCTGAGTCCCTGCCTACATTTATGATGCTGCATGCTTAGTTTTGTGTCGTCCTAGCATGTAGCATTGGCACTTTTTGTTATTTCTAGGAAAACAGTGGAGTGCCTTGTGAGTTTTGTGATGGATGGATGGATGTTTCATGGACTCCCCCTGCTTCTTCGGCTTTAGGGGGGTGTCCGTAAGACCGTAACTTCTGCTGCCGTTAGAGCATCTCCACCGGGGGCCTCCAAGTGACCTCCCAAAGGCCCAATGGGGGTCCGGACGCCAAAATCGCCCACCAGCGGCACCCTAAAGGGTCGCCCCGACCGAAATCGTGTTCGGCACCCCCGAAAGGGCCTCCAAGTTTGGTGGCCCTCTCGGGGGTGCCGGACACTGCCCGGACATGCCCTCCGACAGGGGTGGCCCGCCCGTCATAGAGACAGCGCCGGCCTGGCCATGGGTTTAAGGCGCCGTGTAGGAGGCCGTTCCGCCGCGTTAATGGCGACACGTTTCCGCAGGCGACGAAGGGACGGGACGGCGATGCGTCTCCCGCACGCCTCGCATTTACGGCGGCGCCTGCTGAGCGCCCAGCCTTTCCCGGCTTCCCAAGCGGCGCAGTGGCGGAGACGTGTCGCCGCCATTAACTCCGACGCGACGCGTGCTCACCCACCCGGTGCTTCCCGCCCAGCGCCACCGCTTCCCGCCTCGGTTTCTCGCCTCTACCTTGGCTGGCTATAAAGAGGCCCCTGTCGTGCAGCCATTTCGCCACACTAGCACCGACGCTCGCCGTAGCCATTTGACCACATAGTCGCCGCAGCCCAGCGCATAACCATGCCTCGCTGCCTCGCCACCTCATGGGCCACGCTCAACCAGGCAGCACACCGTGCACACGGCACGGCACAGGAGGACGCCGCCGCCGACGACGAACATCCGTTCGACTGGGCGGATGTGGACGACGTCGACGTGGACGAGCAGGAGGAGCAGGAGCCGGTGCAAGACCCGTACCCGGCCAGGAGCCGCCACCAGAGCTCGATGAGGTGCCGCCGCCACCGGAGCAGGCGCTCCCGCCTCAGCACGCGCTCCCGCCGCAGCAGGAGCTCCCGCCGCCGCTGTGGCCTGACCAGGTGGTTGCCGCCAACTCGTTCGAGAGCTGGCGCAACGAGCAGGCAAGCCACCAGGCCAGGCTTGGCTACGAGGCGGCTGGGAACGCCGTGGAGGCCGCAATCATCCAGGCCTCCATCCTGAGCGCTCCCGCTTAGCCCAGAAGGCCGCGCACGACGGCGAGGCTGCCCGAGCGGCGTTGAACTTTGTAACGTGTTAGTTTAAGTTTGCAACTTGTATCGTTTTAGTTTAAATTTGTATCTTTTTAAATTAGTTCGAATGCCGCGGCCGACACAAGTTGCCGCCCGGAAGGTGTTCGATCATATGTCGCGTTTGGAGGGCGGACCTTTGGGGTGCGCCGCTGTGGGCGTGGTCGAAAACTTGGCCGGACACATGTCCGACACCCCCCAATTGGTCAATTGGGGGTGCCGGACACGAATTTGGAGGCCCCCGGTGGAGATGCTCTTACTGCTTTCTGCATTTGCTGGGTCTGTTATGGTATTTTCTTCTTCCTTTGACTACCGCATTGTCCCGAGTCTCTTTTGCTTAGATGACTCATGGTTCTTCACCCGTCTCTGCAATGTTGATTGAATAAGATGTGGGCTTGCTCGTGTACTCATTATTATGCCTTGAGCTGAGAATTGCATCAAGCTGACTGCTGCCTTTTCTTTTTCTTCAGGGGTTCAAGGTGTATTGCTGAGGGGAGCGTATTACGTTTGATTGCGTTGAGTTGATTCGTCTGTTGTAGCCAAAGATAGAGAGCGTCATTGTTGAAAAGGTAGTCAGATTAAGTCCCTCCTTGAGCCATATGCCTGTAGGATTTCTGCTTGATCTTTATATGCAAGTATTGTTAAACTTTACCAAGTTGTATGATGACATGGTATTAACTTGTTGCAGGATTATGTACTGAATGCATAGAAGTTTAGTTCCTGGTCATCTACATTCTAGTTAGAAGACTATACACTCACAAGGTATCAAGTCAACTCAAATTTACTGTTTCTGTTGTGTGCTTCGTCCATCCAGGTCAAAGTTGTGTATCTGCCGTGTGCGTGTAATAAGCCAGTTCATACATTAGTTGCAATCGGTATGGCTGAGGTGCAAAATAGCCACCAGGAGTGGTTTGAGCACGTCCCTGTTGATGTAAGCAGGGCCCTGTATGGCGATTCTGCCGTCCAAGTCTAATTGAATGTCAGGGTTCCAAGTAAAAAAAAAATCCAGCAATTGTATCGTATTTCACTCCCAATATATGTTGACTAACAAGCTCATCTTGTTGAGTTAGATTATTATATTTCAAATTCTAAAATCAGAGAACTACAGATATCAGCAAAAAGAAACTCCTCCAGCAGGGTTGATTGATAGTCATTACTGGTTGTTCCTCCTTTTGCTCTGTTAGAGGCATAGACAAGTTTTGAACACATCCATAGTCCCTGCTTGAGCTGTAGGATGTGCTTGCTTAAGATTCTTCCTCCTTTTGCTCTGTTAGAGGCGTAGACAAGTTTTGAACACCTCCATAGTCCCTGCTTGAGCTGTAGGATGTGCTTGCTTAAGATTCCTCACCTATTTTGGCAATGTTGACTGAAGTAGGATGGGCTTGCTTGTGTACTCATTCTTATACCTTGAGCTGAGAATTACAGGAAGCTGACTCTTGCCTTCTCTTTTTCTTCAGGAGTTCAGGGTGTATTTCTGAGGGGATGTATAATTTTCGATTCATTTGAGTTTCATCTGCTGCATTACTGTTGTTACTTGCCAGCAGCAAAGAGCCAAAGATAGAGAGCGCCATGGTGGAGAAGGCATCTGCTTCTGCTTGAGCTGTATGCATGTTCTTTTGATTGACTTTACCTCCAAGTATTATTGAACTTTATCAAGTTCTATAATAAGAAAGTATCAACTTGTTGCAGGATATGTATTGAGTAACGAGTATGCATAGAAGCTTTGGTTCCTCGTCATCTAAATTCTACTTAGAAGAATAACTCACAAGGTATGAACTTGAAGTTACCGTTTCTGTTGTGCGCTAAATTCATCCAGCAATTGTATTGCCTTTCATTCCCAATGTATGTTAGACTGATAAGCTCATCTTGGTAGGGTTACATTATTATTTTCAAATTCTGAAATCAGAGAACTACAGATATAAGCAAAAAGAAGCTCCCCTAGTAGAAATGATTGATAGTCACTACTGGTTCTTCCTCCTTTTGCTCTGTTGGAAGCATAAACAGATTTAGAACACCTCCATAGTCAAACCTCGAATATTTTGTAGAGCATAAACTAAGCCATTTGGCTTGAAGCCTTGAACATTTAGTCTGGTCCAAACAAATGAAACCCTGACTATTACTTCGATTGTCTTTCTCATAATCTAAGGGAAAGTTGAATTTCTTTTGGTCTGCATCGCCTAGAATATCTCATTTTTTAGCAATTATATAGTGAACCATGGGTCTTTGGGAAGCTACTGACATTTCAATCTATTTGTGCAGATTGAACTTTACAGAATTCCGAAGAACATAATAACAATGGGATCTCAAAGTTTCTGCCTTCTCATCTTACTTCTGTTCTTCATCCCCAGCTCTGTCTTGTCTGAATCAAGTGATATAAGTACTTTGCTTACTCTGCGGCACTCAATTGCTGAAGAAAAAGGCTTCCTTCGCAGCTGGTTTGATTTGGAAATTCCCCCATGCAGCTGGTCAGGTATAACTTGTTCGGGACATAATGTTGTGGTCATAGATTTGTCCTTCATGCCACTCTATGTCCCATTTCCCTCATGCATCGGGGCATTTGAGTCGCTTGTTCAGCTCAACTTTAGTGGTTGTGGGTTTACCGGTGAGCTTCCAGATGTTTTGGGGAATTTGCAGCAGCTTCAGTACCTAGATTTGAGCAATAACCAGCTTACTGGGCCCCTGCCTGCTTCTTTATATAATTTGAAGATGCTGAAAGAAATGGTGCTTGACAACAACTTATTATCTGGACAACTGAGCCCTGCCATTGGTCAGCTGCAACACCTGACTAAGCTGTCTATCTCTAGGAATTCCATCTCTGGTGGCCTTCCTACAGAGGTGGGAACTCTGCAGTACCTTGAGTTCCTGGACTTTCACATGAATACACTGAATGGGACGATGCCAGCTGCATTTTGTAATCTGTCTCGGCTCTTGCATCTTGATCTAAGCCAGAATAACCTCAGTGGATCAATATTTTCTGGAATAAGCTTGTTGGTGAACCTTCTGACACTCGATCTATCCTCAAACACTTTTGTGGGGCCAATACCTAGGGAGATTGGTCAATTGGGAAATCTGCAACTGCTAATTTTGGGACAAAATGCTTTCACTGGAAGCATTCCAGAAGAGATTGGTAACCTGAAGTGGCTTGAAGTACTTCAACTCTCTGTGTGCAAGTTCACAGGTGCCATTCCTTGGTCAGTCGGTGGTCTTGTAAGCCTGAAGGAATTTGACATATCAGAGAATAACTTCGATGCTGAACTTCCACCAACTATCGGTCGGCTTGGCAATCTAACACATCTGATTGTAAAGACTGCAGGCCTCAAGGGGAGCATACCAAAAGAACTAAGTAACTGCAAGAAGCTTACTCTCATTAATCTCTCATTCAATGCCCTCACTGGCTCTATCCCCGAAGAACTTGCAGAATTGGAAGCTGTTATGGCCTTTTCCGTGGAAAGGAACAAACTATCAGGCCATATTCCAGACTGGATAAGGAATTGGGCAAATGCAAGATCAATATCGGTGGCTCAAAACTTTTTCACTGGACCTTTGCCATTGCTGCCATTGCCTCATCTGCTCAGTTTCTCTGCAGAATCCAACACTCTCTCAGGTTCTGTCCCTGCAGCTATATGTCAAGACAACTCCCTGTGTTCACTCATACTTCATGATAACAAGCTTACCGGGAGTATCGAGGAAACTTTTAAAGGATGCAAAAATCTCACTGAGTTGAACTTGCTAGGTAACCAGCTTCATGGTGAGATACCAGGATACCTGGCTGAGCTACCTTTAGTTACTCTGGATTTGTCCCTAAACAATTTCACGGGAATGCTGTCTGAGTCGCTGTGGGAGTCATCAACTCTTCTGCAGATATCTCTCAGCAATAATCAGATTACAGGCCAGATCCCCCATAGCATTGGTAGGCTGTCCAGCTTGGAGAGGTTGCAGATAGACAATAACTATTTGGAAGGACCCATCCCCCGGTCTATCGGCTCTCTACGAAATCTGACAGTTCTGTCACTGCATGGCAATGGGTTATCTGGGAACATACCAATAGAGCTCTTCAACTGCCGAAACCTTGCTGCGCTGGACCTGAGCTCTAATAATCTGTCTGGGCACATCCTGAGGGCCATATCTAACTTGACAATGCTCAATAGCTTGATTTTGTCATATAACCAACTCTCTGGTGCTATCCCTGCTGAGATCTGTGTGGGATTTGAGAATGAGGTTCACCCTGACTCGGAGTTTGTTCAGCATCAAGGCCTTCTTGATCTGTCATACAACAGCTTGACTGGTCAGATTCCGAAAGCAATAAAAAAGTGTTCTATGCTGATGGTGCTAAATCTGCAAGGCAATTTACTGAATGGCACCATTCCTTCAGAGCTTGGTCAGTTGACAAATCTTTCAACCATCAATCTGTCTTTTAATGAATTAGTCGGACCGATGCTTCCTTGGTCTGCACCATTGGTAAAGCTCCAAGGCCTTATGCTATCAAATAACCACCTAGATGGCACCATTCCTGCTGAGATAGGCCAAATTCTTCCCAAAATTTCAATGATAGACTTGTCCGGTAATGTACTTACTGGAAATCTACCCCAATCTTTGCTGTGCAACAAATACCTGGACCGTCTGGATGTCAGTAACAACAATCTCTCTGGAAAAATTCTATTCTCTTGTCCCATGGACATAGAATCCTCGAGCTCACTGGTGTTCTTCAATTCAAGCAGTAACCATTTCTCAGGGACCCTAGATGAGTCTATCTCGAACTGCACACAGCTGTCTTCTCTTGATATCCACAACAACAGCCTCACTGGAAGCTTACCACCAGCACTCTCTGATCTCAGCTTTTTGAACTACCTTGACCTCTCAAGCAATGATTTCAGTGGTTCCTGTTAGACATGTAATCTAGTTTACTGTAGACGTTTACTGTAGACGTGTGTATATAAGGCCTTTGGCCCCCTGGAATACGAGTTAGTTGCTCATTACTCTACATGGTATCAGTCCCAGGTTAGCTAGCTCGCTCTCCTCCTCCCCCGCTCGTAGCAACTCATTCCGGCCTGCCGCCGTTTCAGGCTGCCGCCGTCCTTGTCTGGCCTGCCGCCGTCCGGCCGCCGCCGTCCTCCACCGGCCTGCTGTCGCTCGCCGGAGCTGCACCCGGCCGCCGCCGTTCCCCAACGGCCTGCAGCCGCTGGAGCCGCACCCGCGCCTTGTGCGCCTCGTCGGCCGCCCTTCGCCGGCCGCCCGTCGCCTCCGGTCGCCACCGGCCGCCCGCCGCCGGCCGCTGCTCCTCCAGGCCGCCTCCGGCCGTTGCACACCGCATCGCGAGCTCGGGAAATCGCGAGCCTCGTCGGCCGCCCTTCGCCGGCCGCCCGTCGCCGCCGGTCGCCCGTCGCCGGCCGCTGCTCCTCCACTCCGGCCGGCCTCTTCCCGTGCGTGCGTGAGCACATCACTGCAGCCTGCCTCTGCCTCGGGTGTGCGTGGAATCGGGGCTGGTTCCCGTGCGTGCGTGAGTCGATCCTATCTGTGAGATCCACATTCTCTCTCTTCGTTGACTTCAAAAAAAAAAAAAAAAAAAAAAATCCATAGTGCCCGTGATGTCCTCTTCGGGCTATGTTGCTGTTCCTCGGTGCACCGTGATCTTTGACGGCACCAACTACGCCGAGTTTGTGGGCTTTATGCGCATCCACATGCGCGGCCTCCTGTTGTGGGGTGTTCTCTCTGGCGAGGTCTCCTGTCCGCCGTGCCCCGTTGCTCCTGTGGCTCCTACTCCACCGGTGCCACCCGCTCTTGCCGCTGATGCTTCTGAGGCTGATCGTGCTGCCGCCAAGGATGCTGATGATCTTGCAGTTGAAGCCTATGACCAGCAGGTATCGGATTACTCGGAGTCTCTCTCTATTTATCGAGATGCTCTGTCTGTTTACACTCAGTGGTGCAATGATGATGCTCATGCTGCTGCTGTCCTCACTGCTAGTGTTCTACCCCAGTTTGCTTCTGAGTTTATGGGATTGGGCACTACTGCTGCGATGTAGATTTATCTTTGTCAGCGCTATCAGCCCTCTGGTGATGCTCTCTACCTGTCTGTGGTGCATCAGGAGCATGATCTTCAGCAGGGTGACTCTACTGTTGATGAGTTCTACACACAGTGCTCTGCCATCTGGCGTCAGCTTGACTCTCTGAGGACTGTTGTTTGCGGTACTTGTCGATGCTGTCAGACAGTGAGGTCAGACTTGGAATTTCAGGGTGTCCATGAGTTCTTGTCTCGCCTGCGTCCCGAGTTTGAGCCTCGGCGTGCTCACTTGCTTGCCCGTGGTCGACGTGTTCCCATCTCAGAGGTACTTGCAGAGCTACGCGCTGAAGAGACTCGACTCCGTTCTGCTGGACTGCTTGTGATTCCCACTGTGCTTGCTGCCCGCGCTCCGGTGTCGTCTGCTCCGCCACTGCTACCCACTCCTTCTCGGGGGGTGGGCGGGCGGCCCTCTGCAGGGGGGGGTCGGCGCTCTCACATGTTCTGCGACTACTGCAAGAAGCCGGACCACCCAGAGTCTGATTGTTTCAAGAAGCAGCGTGACATGGGTCGCTCCTCTCCTGCGGCTCGTGCGCCTCCGTCTGCACAGTCCTTCACTGCCCAGGACATTGCCCAGCTCAAGCGTATGCTGGCTTCCTCTGGCTCTTCTTCGACGGGCACCGTTGCCTCGCTGACTGCTTCCACCACTACTACTTCGCCGCCACCGCCTACACAGTCAGGTACATCTCCGTGGGTTCTGGATTCTGGAGCTTCTTTTCACATGTCTTCTGATGCTTCCGCTCTGTCTTCTCTTCGCCTCTTGATTCTCCTGTCAATGTTCTTACTGCCGATGGCACACCTCTTCCTGTTGCTAGTCGTGGCATTCTTTCTACTCCATCTTTTTCTGTTCCTAGTGTTTCTCATGTTCCCCGTCTTACCATGAATCTCTTTTCCGCTGCTCAACTTACTGATTCTGGCTGTCGTGTCATTCTTGATACCGACTCTTGCTCTGTTCAGGATCGTCGCACCCAGGTTCTAGTTGGAGCTGGCCCTCGGCGCCGTGAGGCTCAGGGCCTTTGGGAGGTTGACTGGCTTTGTGTTCCTTCCGCTGCCACCACACCCGCCAGCTCGCATGCTCTTGCTGCCTCCTCCTCTGCGTCCTTCCAACAGTGGCATCATCGACTTGGTCATATATGTGGCTCTCGCTTGTCCTCGCTAGTGCATCAAGGTGTCTTAGGGTCTGTCTCTGGCGATGTATCTTTACATTGTAATGGTTGTAGACTTGGCAAACAGACTCAATTACCTTATCCTACGAGTGAGTCAGTCTCTCAGCGTCCTTTCGACTTAGTTCATTCTGATGTATGGGGTCCTGCTCCCTTCGATTCGAAAGGTGGTCATCGCTACTATGTTCTTTTTATTGATGACTTCTCTCGCTACACTTGGCTATATTTTATGAAATCTCGCAGCGAGGTTCTCCCTATATACAAGCGATTTGCTGCCATGGTACACACCCAGTTTTCCACGCCCATTCGTGTTTTTCGTGCTGACTCGGCTTGACTCGTGAGTATATCTCCCAGATGTTGCGTGGTTTTCTTACCGAACAGGGTACTCTCGCCCAGTTCTCTTGTCCTGGTGCTCACGCTCAGAATGGTGTTGCTGAGCGCAAGCATCGCCACCTTCTTGAGACGGCTCGTGCGATGATGATCGCCGCCTCTCTTCCGCCCCACTTTTGGGCTGAGGCTGTCTCCGCATCCACCTATCTCATCAATATCCAGCCTTCGGCTGCTTTGCAGGGTGGAATTCCTATGGAGCGTCTCTCTGATCGTTCTCCTGACTACTTCGCTCTTCGTATGTTTGGGTGCGTATGCTATGTTCTCCTTGCTCCCAGCGAACGCACCAAATTGACCGCTCAGTCGGTGGAATGTGTTTTTCTTGGCTACAGTGATGAGCACAAGGGCTATCGATGTTGGGATCCTGTTAGTCGTCGGCTACGTATTTCCCGTGATGTGACGTTTGATGAGTCTCGTTCGTACTATCCGCGTCCTACTGTCTCGACCTTTTCGGTTGAGGATATCTCCTTCCTTATCCTTCCCGACACCTCTCCCTCTGTGCCTCATGTTCCTCCTCCCCCACCTCCTCCTCCGATGGGTCCCACTCTTCCTGATACACCACCGACGCCACCCTCCCCACCTTCCTCCTCTCCTTCCTCGTCATCCACCTCTCCACCTTCCTCCCCGCTACATCGTCCCCTCTCTCCTTTTCCTCTCCACTACACTCGTCGCCCTCGTGCTGTGGATGATCCTTCTGACGTGCCCTCCACTTCCGGTGCGCCTCCTTCCCCGTGTACACCGGCTCATAACCTTCGTTCTCGGACCTCATTACGGTCTCCTGATCGCTATTCTCCTTCCCAGTTCAGTCTTTCTGCTGCTGTTGAGCCCACTTCCTATCGGGATGCCATGGCTCAGTCTGAATGGCAGCTTGCGATGGCTGAGGAGATTGCTGCACTTGAGCGCACCGGCACATGGGATCTTGTTTCTCCTCCTCCCGGTGTTCGCCCCATCACTTGCAAGTGGGTCTATAAGATCAAGACTCGCTCCGATGGTTCTCTTGAGCGTTACAAAGCTCGTCTTGTGGCTCGTGGCTTTCAGCAGGAGCAGGGACGTGATTATGATGAGACATTCGCTCCTGTTGCCCACATGACCACTGTTCGCACTCTTCTCGCTGTGGCTTCTGTTCGTCATTGGTCTGTGTCTCAGCTTGACGTCCAGAATGCCTTTCTCAATGGTGAGTTGCGGGAGGAGGTTTATATGCAGCCACCACCGGGGTACTCTGTTCCTGATGGTATGGTTTGCCGTCTTCGGCGCTCTCTCTATGGCCTTAAACAAGCCCCTCGCGCCTGGTTTGAGCGTTTCGCTTCTGTGGTGACTGCCGCTGGTTTTGTGCCTAGCGACCATGACCCTGCGCTGTTTGTCCACACCTCACCCCGTGGTCGGACGCTCCTCCTCTTATATGTTGATGACATGATCATTACTGGCGATGACTCTGAGTACATTGCCTTTGTTAAGGCCCGCCTCCGTGAGCAGTTCCTGATGTCCGATCTTGGTCCTCTTCGCTATTTTCTTGGGATTGAGGTTTCTTCGACTTCTGATGGCTTCTACATCTCCCAAGAAAAATATATTCAGGATCTTCTTGCTCGCGCCGCTCTTGGTGATGAGTGCACTGCTGAGACTCCTATGGAGCTCAATGTTCAGCTTCGTGCTACCGATGGTGATCCCCTCACAGACCCGACACGCTATCGTCATCTTGTTGGGAGTCTTGTCTATCTGGCTGTCACTCATCCAGACATATCATATCCTGTCCACAT
Source organism: Poa pratensis (assembly GCA_947311845.1). Classification (NCBI taxonomy): domain Eukaryota; kingdom Viridiplantae; phylum Streptophyta; class Magnoliopsida; order Poales; family Poaceae; genus Poa; species Poa pratensis. Next base: position 15,805,737 of record CAMZMU010000042.1, on the reverse strand, counting down.
TCTGAGTCAGTTCGTATCTGCTCCCAGTTCTGTCCACTATAGTCACCTTCTCCGTGTTCTACGATATCTTCGTGGCACGATCTCCTGCCGCCTTTTCTTTCCTCGCTCCAGCTCTCTCCAGCTCCAGGCCTACTCTGATGCTACGTGGGCCAGTGATCCTTCTGATCGCCGCTCGCTGTCTGCCTATTGTGTTTTTCTTGGAGGATCTCTCATTGCCTGGAAGACGAAGAAACAGAAGGCAGTTTCCCGCTCCAGTGCAGAGGCTGAGTTGCGAGCGATGGCTATGTTGACGGCTGAGGTGACCTGGTTGCGATGGTTGCTAGCAGACTTTGGTGTTTCTGCTGCTGCACCGACTTCTCTATTGTCAGACAGTACAGGTGCCATCAGCATTGCGCGTGACCCGGTGAAGCATGAGCTCACCAAGCACATCGGCGTGGATGCCTCCTTTGTGCGTGCTGCTGTGCAGGATCAGATTCTTGCTCTTCACTATGTGCCCTCCGAGTTACAGCTAGCGGATTTCTTCACGAAGGCACAGACTCGAGCGCAGCATGGGTTCTTTCTCTCCAAACTCAGTGTTGTTGATCCACCATGAGTTTGAGGGGGGGTGTTAGACATGTAATCTAGTTACTGTAGACGTTTACTGTAGACGTGTGTATATAAGGCCTTTGGCCCCCTGGAATACGAGTTAGTTGCTCATTACTCTACAGTTCCATCCCTTGTGGTATCTGCAATATATATGGCCTCACATTTGCCAATTTCTCTGGTAACCACATCAGCTCGTACAGCTCAGCAGATTGTGCAGCTGGAGGTGTTTGCTCCACTAATGGCATTGATACTAAGGTGGCTCATCCATCTCATCGAGCTCGAAGATTAACGATCATTTGTGCCGTTTCACTTGCTGTCATCATCGTGTTAGTTCTTCTGGCAGTTTATCTGAGACAGAAACCATTGAGGAGCAGATCATTGGTTTTTGTATCTGGTAGTAAGGCCAATGCTACCATTGAGCCAACCTCATGCGATGAACTTCTAGGAAGGAAGTCAAGGGAACCTCTGAGTATCAATCTCGCAACATTTCAGCACTCACTGCTGAGGGTCACCACAGAGGATATACTAAAAGCCACAAAGAACTTCAGTAAAGAGCACATCATAGGCGATGGTGGCTTCGGCACTGTCTACAGGGCAGCACTCCCTGAAGGCCGGAGAGTTGCGATCAAGAGGCTTCATGGTGGCCACCAGTTTCAAGGTGATCGTGAATTCCTAGCTGAGTTGGAAACCATTGGAAAGGTGAAGCATCCGAACCTTGTTCCCCTACTTGGCTACTGTGTTTGTGGCGACGAACGGTTCCTGATATACGAGTACATGGAGAATGGGAGCCTCGAGATGTGGTTGAGGAACCGAGCAGATGCAGTTCAAGCACTCGGATGGCCAGACCGTCTCAAGATCTGCCTCGGTTCTGCCCGTGGGCTTGCTTTCCTCCATGAAGGATTTGTGCCCCATATCATCCACCGGGACATGAAATCAAGCAACATTCTGTTGGATGAGAATTTCGAGCCGAGGGTCTCCGACTTTGGCCTCGCAAGGATAATCAGTGCATGCGAGACCCATGTCAGCACTGACATTGCCGGTACATTTGGATACATCTCCCCAGAGTATGGCATGACAATGAAGTCCAGCACGAAAGGCGACGTGTACAGCTTCGGCGTCGTCATGCTGGAGCTACTCACAGGACGGCCACCCACAGGACAAGAAGATGTGGAAGGAGGTGGAAACCTTGTCGGCTGGGTACGATGGATGATCGCGCGCGGCAAGCGGAACGAGCTGTTTGATCCTTACCTGCCAGTTTCAGGCGCGTGGCGGGAGCAGATGGTGCGTGTGCTCATCATTACCCTGGACTGCACCGCCGAGGAGCCGTGGAAGAGGCCGAGCATGCAGGAGGTGGTGAAGGGACTCAAGATGACCCAAATGATGGAGTGCGGACCTCTCGTAGTGACAGCGTCCAGGGGCACGTAGCGCTGGCCTCGATGCACGGTTCGTCTTGACAGTGCTGTGATGTAATAATGTAGGCTAATGGTAGGTAACTTGTAGCTGTAGAGTAAGGTCTCTCGAGATTGTAGCGAGAGAAACTAGTGTGTTGCTCATTTTGAGGCTGTAGCTGGGACAAATGTTATTGAATGTTCATCCATGTATTGTTGTATTCGTCAGGTGTCATCGTGGCAGCATGAGTGTTTTACAAGCTCAGGAGATGGTTATGCAGAAAGTTTACTTCTCCTTTTTATTTTTATGAGTTCCAATTAATTGATAGTTCGAAGCTCATAAATTTTGTTTCTTTTGCCAGATTAAGCCCTTCTATTCTGACATTGTTGGATGGTTTACTGCTGCTTCTGCTTTGACTGAAATATGTTCTGTGATGTAGTACTTCATAGAACTGGAAGTACAAAGCTAATATATCTTTTTTGCAAATTATTCCTATCTGTTTGCCAGAATACACACTTTTGCTCTTGGTTATTTCTCTCGGGTTCATGTGGCCATACTATACTGACAGTAGCGGTATGTATTGGGGACCAACTGAATCTTGACAAGAAATGGTATGATGCTGGAATCAGCGGGTGCGAAATCAGATACTGCCTACGTTAAGTTTCAAGAGGCTTCTAATTTCAGGACTTTTATGCTAATGTCGATTTTTGTGTTAGCTTAACAATCTACTCTTCTACATATATCAGAAACACAAGAAGCAAAATTGTCTCACACTGGAGCCCATAGGAACTATGCTCAGGTACAGATAACCTTTTCCTGCCATAAGGGGCAACTGTGGTGCTCCAATTGCAGGGATAGGATTCAAGCTGTTTCTCAGGAAGCTGCTAAAACTAAAAAAAAATCACATTCACACAAACTAACTTCCTAGGCTACGCGAGGAATTCAATATAATGATCGTTCCTATTAGTTCCTGACCATCGTTCATTCCTAGACGTTACACTCAAATTCCTCATTCTAGTGACTGTAGACGCATTTTTGTTCACATTTCATATTATCTATCATCATATCAGTACGGAACTCCTTTTCAGTTTGCTGACTGGTGATATCTGATGATAATATGCAGGTACAAGGTTTTCAGGGATAAGGTGATGTGCCTTGCTAGGAAAGATGACCAAAGGATACACTGGAAATGTGGTACCAAACGGGATACTGTATAGGAGCATTTCTACTGCATCTGGTCCTGCAAAGTATTTTCTGAATTATTTTTGCAAGGAGACGAAATGACTATGCAGCTGCACCATGAAGACCAGGGAACCGTGCTCTGCTACCTGTTGTTCCATGCTCTGTTCAGGGAACAGGTAATGTATAGACTGTTGCATACAGAAAGAAAATAATTCTGCAAGACAGTGCGCTCAACGAGCCAAAAGGACACCTCGATCTCGATGGCTTGGCCCTCCATGGTGTTACAGCCGGCGATGGTCGTGTTCCGGTGTCCCGAGATACGAGCCGACTTGTGTAGCAAGACCCAATCGGGACGGGTAGTGCCGCCGGCGACGTGTGGATCCATCAGGGTGGGGGATGAAAAGAGATCGGGGAGAGCATCGTGGACCTGGACGGCGCAACCAAAGCCATGATTTAGCAAAAAAAAAAATTGAAATTAATGATTTGGCAATTAGGTTAAACGGAATTGGTAGTCGGAGACGATCAAGATTGGTGGTGGTGCGACCTGCCGTTTCCGACTTTCCGCTGTTTGCCGTTTTAGCAGACCGCCCGGGACAGCAATGGTACATGGTTCAAATCGGTGGGAGATTTTATAATTTGCCAAGCATTAGTGCCACACATTACTTGGCGTTTGATTATTTAACACACATTAGACTGATTACTTGCTAATTTGTCTTGTTTCGCTTTTTACAAATTTATTAATATTTTGAGTAAAACGCAGGTTTAATAATTAGTACACCACCTTGCACGAATGTGCGCTTTTCACCAAGTTGTGAAACGTGAAAAGCGGGTTACCAAGTTGTCACGCGTGAGCGTTTTGGTCACTCCATGACGCCCTGAGTTTGCATACGTGGCGGACTGTATTTTTTGCAAATTGCCCCTTAAATTTTTATTTATTCTAATTGCTAGGTCCTTTTCAACTATTTATTGTTTGCATTTTAAGGGGATTTGTAAAAAACAAAACTTTAGGGAGGTATTTGTAAAAACAGTTTGTCACGTATGTAAACTAATTGTCGCCGTCACATAGTGACCAAAACGCTCGGGCATGGCAATTTGGTTACCCGCTTTTCGCGTTTTACAACTTGGTGACCAAATCGCTCATTCACGACAAGTTAGTGTACTAAACCTGTTAATATTTTTAACACCAAAATGCATTGCGAAATATGGTACCCCTTGGGCAAACAATCAAAACGTGTATTGGGCTCAGTCTGATCGATCGATTTGATTTCTAAGCCATATCATAAGTTTGTTTCTTCATTAATGTTTGATTGTGGTTGTGTCGTGAGTACAGATAACACTGAAAGAGTAGAAGAAAAGATTATAAGAAATTTTCCTTGACTGCTATAGATTATTCTTTCGGTGGATACTTATTTATTGTGTCAGCTCGGGAGCTAAATCTTACCTCACTTGTGTCGTGCACAGGAATGTTATAAGAACTGAAGGCATGTGAGTGCTCCATGCATGGTTCTACTTGTATTTGTGTGGCGTGTTGATCTGAGAAGCAAATTACCTATGCGTATTTAGTTCCTTTCATCGTTATTTTAAAACTAACAAGGAATGGTTTCTGTTGTATGGTAATCCAATGTGCAGTGTAGAGTGGTGGCCAGAAAGGCGACTTGGACGCCTCCTCTCTCCCGCAACAGTGCCCCGAGAGGCGATTTTCTGAAACTCTTCCGTCGTCCCACCTCGCTCGCCTCCGATCTGCGGATCCCTCCTCCTCCGGCGGTCGCTTCGGCGGCGGGAGGGTGGGGAATCCGTAGATCGAGGCTTGTACATAGTGTAGGGTACGGGGGTATCTCAGCCGGCGTCGTCCTGGAGGTGGTGATGGCGGCGGTGTGGAGTGTGGTGGCGGCTGCTTTCCCCTCTCGCGTGGGTGGTCCTCGGAGCTCCTTCGCGCGGTGGCCACCTTCGTCGAGGTCGCTGGTCTTCGGACTGGCGGCGCTCGGTGTGCCCCGGCCGGATCCGGTGCGGCGGATCCGTAGTATTAAAGTGGTGGAGATGGTGTTGTCCAGCGCGACAGTGGCGACGCTCCGGCGAGTAGGATCTGCAGATCTGGCGATCGGCGACTTCCTAGCTGCCTCGGGGCTGACTCCTATCCAAGGCATGAAGCGGAGCAGCGGCAGCGGCGCGCCACCGACGGCTTCCGTGCGGCGTCCCTGTCGAGATCTAGAAGAAGGGCTTCGTTGTAATTTTCAGTTTCTTCTGGGGTTTTCTATAAGATCGCTGGTTTAATATTATCTCCTCCATTCCGCAAAAAAAAAAACCAATGTGCAGTTGTAATTTGGTGTCCGTTTATGTCATGTTAGTCGGGGGATAGCAACGTATCGAGGTTCATAGCTGCGTGGGGGTAGTCACAGGAAATGCAGTGTAGAAAACCTTAATTTAGTCAAAGCATAGTTCATCTTCTTCTCTAGGTCGATCGAAGATCTTCGATCGAACACACCGATACTATAGGCATGTATATATTGGGAATATGTCCCACCAGGCCTCGTGGCCATAACTAAAAAAATCAGTAGTAGCTGAACTAGTTGGTGAGGTTTCAGTTACTGCACTTACGTCTGGTGCATAGCTAGTGTTCCATTCTGGCAAATAAATAGCTAGTTTCACTGTAACATGTAATGTAAAATTGGAAAGAACCACTAAAGAAAATTGTAAGAAGAAGAGTACGCGCGAGGGTGGGGAAGAGGAGGGTGACAAGTGCGGTTTACGGATAGTGTAGGAATGGGATGCATGGGAAATTCGAACCACACCGATCAACGGAAAGCTCGCCCCTGAATGCAATCTTTAGCGGCAAGTCCTGGAAATCTCATAATGCATTGGCTCAGCACAGGAGCATGGTCATAAAGCTGGTCTGCCTCACCGTGAAGGTCTTCACTATAGCAGGCACAGCTGCCGTTGTGGAGGTCATTGTCGACTTTGAGGTCATTGTCGACTTTGATCCTTATTTGTTTGAATGCATGCACGCGTTCAGGGGCCTTTTACCACCACTTTTGACACGTCAGAAACAAGATTTTCATGAAATTTGGCTCAAATCAAGTTCCATTAAAAAAAAAAATACAAATCGATTCATTGCAAACAAGCGATGGGGTTATATATGTATATCGCTGTACCGCGGTCGATCGCGACCGCACGCCGGACCTCGGACAACTCATTGAGCCTTGCGACCTGCTCGATCTTGACACACCCTCACTATCGACGAGATCTGGAGCGCAGTGAACCGCCTTCCGACCCGGAAGGCGTCAGGACCTGATGGGTTCACCGCGGAGTTTCTCCGCGGCTGCTGGGATATTATCCGGTAGAACTTCATGGACGTTTTCCAATGGCTCTATTGGTTGCGCGCAGGGGCGGAGCCAGGCCCAGGCCACCCTGGCCATGGCCCTGGTCGTGAAGACTAAATCCTTTGAGCATTATTCATGACTTTAGCAATTTACCGTTGTTTGGCACAGTTTTGACAGGTATCACCCTGGTGCCCAAGCGCACCGATGCGAGCGCCTCTGAGACTGGACAACCTTGTCCGCCACAACCGGAATGCATTCAGAGCCGGCCGCAGCCTACACAACAATTTTGCCATGGTTTAGCAATCGGCTCGGTTGTTGCATCAGCTGGGAGCGTCACGGGTTCTTCTCAAGCTGGCTGGACGCGCGCCTTGTGAAAGATCACAGATGTTACCTAGAAGGGGTGAATAGGCAGTTTAAAATAATTATGGTTTAGAACTGAAAAAATATCGAATAGAAATAACATTTAATTTATCAAGCAAAAAACCTAAATCCAGTCGGCTCAACTATGTGTACCAACAACAAGCAAGACAATATATAAAACTAAGGATAGCAAGATATAAAAATTTAAACTCGATGGCTATCACAAAGTAGATGCACAAGTAATAAGATCGGATATAGAAATAACCGAGACACATGGAAACGATGATTTATCCCCAAGTTCACTTTCCAATTAAAACTAGTCTCCGTTGGAGAGGTGTGGAGGAACAATTCGCTCCAATAGCCACGGGCTCACCTTATTCTTATTGTACCCTCGTCAATGCAAGGTGCCACGATTTCACTATGAGGTAATCATGAGGGCGTTCACCAAACATGTACAAATGGTTGGGGCACGACTCCACAACTTAATTGAAGCCTCCCAACAAACTCACGATTCTTCTTGCACCAAGGTGAATCTCCGAGCACCAACCGTCTAGGATGCACAATGCACCCAAGAGTACTAAGCTCATAAACTTTCACTTCCACATATGCAATGGCAAGACCACACGAGGTGGCCAAATCGTTCGCTCTCAAATCCCACCAAAGTAACTAATACTTATGGAGGAACAAGCGAGAAGAACTCAACAAATGAATCCGAGCATTGATAGGTGGAAATGAAGATTTAGATCTCCTCTCTCTCTTTCCCCTAAAAAAGGGAGCAAGAACCATTGGAGGGATAGAGAGATAGCAAGCTCAAAAAGGTCAACAATGAAGGGAAAAACTTGCAAAAGGGGTTGGGGAGCCATTGGGAGCTTACTGACTTTAGACAAGAAAAGATGTGCTAATTTTAATGCTAAAGGCACGGTGGCATACCTAAAAGTTGTTTTCCTGCATCAATATTTCTTTATCTCTTTTCATCTTTTGCAGTGTAGTTGCACCTTCACAATAAGTATCTATTGAGATGACTATAAGCCCCTGATAATAAAGTAACCTATGTATCAATCCAGTTCATCACGACATCAAAGTTGTCCTAACTACTAGCAAATTTTAGCACGCATATTGCTTATCGATATCGGCTCTCGTGGAAGTAAAAGAAAACATGTTGTTATACTGCCGTATCTTCTCTTTGCTGCTATTTTCATTTTAATCACTAATCGGAACTACGAAAGCGTGGCTCTTTTTTTTATGCATAAAGTGTGGCTATTTCATTTCTTCCATTAATATGGAGCTGAGCAAAGCCTATTGTATGTGTAGCATGTTGTAAAAGGACAACAACAGTAATCAGTGGCGGAGCAAGCTCAAGATTAGAGCATGGGCAAGACGTGAGTGCAGCCAAGCTTAGCAGCTTTTGCCCAAATGAAATCACTACTTTCTGTACTAGAACTTCAAGGAGATGCACCGAGTAAGCCCAGGCAGCTGCACAGGCTAGCCGGGCGCTGGCTCCGCCACTGATAGTAATGCAAGTTACAAAATAGTGGCCATGTTATCCAGTTCAAGAGCCTTCAGAGCGGATTATTTGAAAAATATAAGCTTACAATTTATTAGAAGTGGAAAAATACTTGCCAACTACAGTTGGTCTTTAATTTGGAGGTGATCAGTATCTTGTACTCCCTCCGTTCGGAAAAGGATGTCACAAAAATGGTCTATCTATAGTTCATTTTTGTGACATCCTTTTTCGAACGGAGGGAGTAGAAAGGAGATAGTTTGTTTCACTGTACAATTGCTATGATCCTTTGTTTTAATTGATTGCTTATAATTACATGCCACTGAATGTTTGTGACATCGACTTGTTTCATTCAGTCATGTGTTTCGCTTAGATCATACTAACTCTGCAGCCACACAAGAGTACTTATTATAGGACTCTCCTGGCATATGCATCATGGTTGTAGCACATGTTGCATGTGAGAGGCCCGCAGAGACCTGTGCCTACTTGCACTAACTCGAGCGGCTAGGACTGCTTCTCCACTCGCAAACTCCCAAGTTGGACAGTCCACCGTCCATGACAACATGTAGGTGTTCTAAAAGCCTATGAAGAAATAAAGTAGGATAACAGGTTTCCAACTCTTCTGCTTCACTATTTCGTTTCCCTTTTGTAGTATGGTTTGATCCAATTTTTTGGTGTGGAATCCCAATCCCCATAAGCAGAGAGTGCGAGCGCAACACGCCATCAATTTGATGAGTTTGCATAAATGTCTACCCTACTGTGAACTTCATTTCTAGCAAAAAAAATATATATATACATATAAAAATTATATAAGCTATAAGAATCGTAACTGAGACCCCAAAACACCAACGTCAAGCAAAAGGAAGAAGAAACAAGGTGAATTCCTAGACTGGAACGGAAGAACTGGTAAGCATATGGAATGCCAATTGCACTTGAATATTTGAAAAATAACATAATACGGACAATGGCGAGACTCGAGACCAGGCAACTACTACTAGCAACGTCTACTTTCTTCCTCGGTACAATTTAGCGTGTGTTAGTCTAGCTTTTATTGCTCGACCTAATTGTATAATTTCTATAGTAGGATGTGGATTTGTATGCTTGGGTAATTGGCTGAACTCATCTCTAAAAATTTCTTCATAGGCTTTTAGAACACCTACATGTTGTCATGGAAGAAGAAATGCCCAATGATTGCACCCTACAAGAAGAGCAGGATGATGCCTCACCGGTTCACCAATTATTGGGAACCGACAGTGGCAAGGGGAGGATGAGAATGTGAGATAGTAATACGAGTTGAGACTTCGCGGTATCTTTTTCAAGATGGACAAGGAGTCAAGGCCACGATGAGAGTTTGCACTATCGATGATTCATATCATGATTCGAATTCGTACTGATTTCATGAGGAATTATCAAGAATCGGTGTAGCTCTCGCAGGGAATGGAAAGAATTATCCGTCTGTAATTCTGTGTCGGGGAGGGAATGGGCAGTTCATTGAGCGTGCGCGCGAGTCGTCGCTGTCAAGCAAAGCACAAATAAGCCCGCTTCAAGCGATCCACCCCGAAGCAAAGCCCACTTCCTTCTTCCTCCCCACTAGGCCCTTCTGACGCGACCCGGCGGAGGAGGATGTGCGAGGGGAGGCGGCTCGGGGACGCGGCCCGGCCGGAGTGGAGGGTGGCGGCTGAGCTGCGGCGGAGGGAGGCCGCGGCGGACGCGCGGCTGGCGGCGGCGCGGGCACGGCTCGCCGAGGCGCTCGCGGAGCTGGAGCGCGCGCGGGCGCGCGCCGCCGAGCTGCAGCGCCGCCTCGAGGAGACCTACGGCAAGCGCCGCCGGCTCAAGCGGGTGGCGCCCGCGGCGCGCGACCAGGAGCAGGAGCAGCTCCCCGCCCAATCCGATCCCACCTCCTAACCATGCAGGTAGGCTCCTGCGCCTTCCTCGCCTTTCGTGCTCCGATCGATTAAGCTTTCTCCCTCTTCTTGATTCGTCGTCTGCAGGGGCGAGTAGAAGCTGGATGATCTGCGGCACTAGGTGCTACACGTCTACTCGATTGCTCTGCCTTTTTCTTTTCTTTTTTCTAGGCCTTGTAATATACAGACACGGATGTTCCAGGAACACTGTAATCTCTGGAGCTGAAATCTTCAGTGGCTATTCCATGACAAAAGGAAGAAGAATCTTCAGTGGACATTGCCCATATACTTGTGCCAATATTCAGATTCCGTCGAAATTCAGTTGGTCGCAATAACAGCAACTCCCCGAGATGCCTGAATTTTGCAGGCGAAACTAGCTCACTGACCAGCACAACATCAACTGTAGATCGAATTTTTTCCTTGTGCACAGAAAATATGTTGTCAACCATAGCATATTACGCAACGCCGGTGAGAGCAATAGAGAGTACATTTCATCAGCCTGGATTCTTACAGCAGTTCACAAAAATTACAATCCCGGTAAACAAAGGGCAACACTCTATAGAGCTCTTGTATGTACGGTTTTGAGGTTCCACAAAAATCAAGTCCGTCATATATGGTCTATAATGCAACGAATTCTACTTATAGCTTGTAAGGAGGAGTAACGGTAGCTTCAAAGTACTCGCTTGAACGGGCAGATACGGGAATACATGCCATCGAAGCATCCCTTGATCCAGGATCGACCTTAACTGTGTTCTTTCTCCGTTGTCGTTATAACACGGGGCCAGCTTGCGGAATCACCATATCTTGTTCTTGGCCCAGAACAATATTATTACAACCCCAATCACAATGGCAACGGGAGCATACTTCCGAATGAAGGCCTGAAACCCGGAAAGAAAGGTCCACATAAAATCAAAACACTAAAAATAATACAGGATGCAATTGGAAGGAAAAAAACAAAGACCATGATAAACAAAATAGGGACCAAATACAAATGTGATATCCGGGCTAATACTTAAGACTTCCATCCATCAGAGCATATTTGCCTCAAGGTAAAAAACCGGAGTTAAATGTCTCAAGGAACAAGTCTTGGTAGAAGCGGCCACTGCATATGTTTGCTCTCTTCTTAAGTTCAATAAAATTTGACCACGGGTGATACAAATTGAGAAATGCCATTCTGCTAGCCATAGGGTAAATAGCTGTGAACTGTCAACCTAACAATAAGAGATGTATTGGAAGCAAATGAACTAATTTTAGATATTCAAATGTTAAGAGGTGTTTTCGTCCGTGAACATGATACTTCTATGCTACTTTAAGGGCAAATCTCATTTTAACAAAATATACAATTACGTCAAGATGTTCAATAAATAATGACAACACCTAAAACATGTACTCCCTCCGTATCAAAATATAAGACTCTCTGGCTAGCTTGTACACACATGTATCTAGACATGTTTTAGTGCAAGGTTGTGTGTACAAGCTAGCCAGAGAGTCTTATATTTTGATACGGAGGGAGTATAATATTCCTAACAAGGAGAAATGCTCAAATTCATTATAAATAACAAATGTATGCATCAAAATAACATGTGAATTGTGCACATGGTTTACCTGGCGATTGAGATCCTTCGCCTTATCAGCATAGATTCTTGTGTCAGATGTCAACCTACTTGACATTTCACTAACCTCTGCAAAAATAGAAGTACAGAATAGTAAACAGTTATTTGCTAATACAGTCAAACCTATGCAGAGAAATGGGAGAGATGTGGAAGTGTTTTGTAAACATGCAAAAAAACATCGAGTGCACAAAAGTAAAAGTAAAGCTAAGTAATATAGTCTGAAGCTTTGGAAGGCAAGTAGTAAAATCAAGGCTTATTAAAAGAAGTCCTTGATGTTAATCATAAATCGGATGTTATTAATACATGATACAAACACCTACCAGTTTCACATGACAGAAAATGCAAATGAAGAAGTAGAAGAGAGATTTCAGACTTACGATCAAGCTTTTCACCGACACCAAGAACTTCTTGAACATTGCGAGTCATGATTTGATGAACCTCATAGAGCTCATCGTTCAGTTTTGCAATGTTCCTTTGGGTTCTGGTATCCAAATACAGTTTCTTCGTCTTCTGAATGTATGTATCTGAACAGAGAGAAACATACGTTATCAACCAACAGAACTTGAGAGCGTGAATTAAAGCAATACTAGCAAGCAAATTAGATATTAAAAAACCATACCAAACTTAATAAAGGCATAAGGCCTTGCAGCGGTTTCAATTTGACTCCCATTGACTCTCTCGAATTCATTTTTCAGATCTTCCAAGTACTGGAATGCGAGTTTCTTCGGATAAGAACGGTCACACATTGTTAGGTAACACACTCGGCCTTCAATAATGTAACTGCATATCTGAATTAAGGTGGAACAAGAACATACCACAATAAATGTAAAACATGAACACATGATACGAAAATACATAGAAGAATGTAGCAAAATGGGTGCAGGATATTTTTCAAAGAAGTAAAAACATATGATGCAAAAAACTAGATCAGAAAATCCTTATAATAAAAAATATCAAGGGTAAATGACCTTGCATACAAATATGAAGATCAGTATTACTAGTACACCAAAATTATCGATACAAATGTAATGACTAGCTAAAGCATGCAGTGTCTAGTGCCTACTAATCTGAATATACAATAACTTCATTGCATGTTCAGATCTAATACCTAGGATCAAGCATCAAAATATCAAATGGACATGTTGAATCAGCATTGCATAAATAAACATCTTTGCGAATCTAAAATAGACCACGAGTAACATAGCCACATAGGATACTGGAAAAAGTATGATCCGGTCTCAATTGACATCCGTGAGGCTTCATGTTGTCCCTTTGACAAGTTCTTAAAAAGAAGTTTAGCTTGCTGCTTGTAGAAGTCAGAATCCTTCTGATCCCGCCCGTCGTCCAACCCTTCTGCCAGTGGAAGGCCATCAGTGACGCGCGCTATCATTGTCAGCTTCACCATTTTGCGAAGAACGCTAGAAACCACTACAGATTATATACTTGGTACCAACAGAGACACCTACAAGACAGAGCAGGGAATGAGTACTTCAGGAGTAGTCCAGCTTCAATATTTTGCTTAATACATTAAGCACAGCACATAACAAAAATTCTAGTCAATTCAAAAACAAAGTGTAGCCAAAAATCAAGTAATCCATGCCATTTTACAGAATCGGATATGCTATACTCCTGGTTGAACAACTTGTTCATTGCACAAATCCATGCAAGTAATCACAGCCTAGGTGCAGATACGAGAAATACAAATATAAGACGATCTAAACCTACACATTATAGCTGACAAAACCATAAGTAGAATCCATCTGTGTTGCCCTAAGAACATCCAGAAATGAATTACACGTGCTAAATTACTCGCTTGACAGAAAGCATATCTTCGCTAGTCTAAAGACTGTAGTCTTAATAACACTATTAATTAAGAAGCTAACAGAGAAAATAACCATGCATGTATCCCTTCCTGCTTGACACTGAGCACCCAAAACAATACATGAGCTGATCACATGGACCTATCATATGATGAGCTATGCAAGAGTACACAACCCCCATGCGTAAATGCACAATTCACAAACTACCAATCTGTCCAGTATACATGTAGGTACAATTCCTCTCAAATTGCTCACCACTAGCCTACACGATACAGTACTGTGACTACTGTCATGCGTGACTCCATCGCAAAAACAATACAAATGCATCCATCCCCTCCCGTCACTCGCCCTAGCTAAGGGGAAGAAGGAAAAGCATATGCGCCACTCAATTTACTCCTAGCAAGCAACCCGCGTTGACACGACCACTCGAATCTGAAGCATCAAACAGATCGATCACCGAATTCGGAGGGGGGAAATCGAGCTGCCGATCGCATCAGATCTACCGGATCTGGACGAGCAGAGGCTAGAACGAGACATCTGAGCCAGGAGCAGATCGACAGTGGCGTACGGTGGGAAGAGGCGCGGCAGAAGCTGATGCGATGCGGTGGCCGTATCCGGAGGAAGCAGATCGCCGGGTCGCCGGAGAGAAGTGCTGCTGCGCGTGTCGGTTGGGAGATTAACCGGGACAGAGGAAGAGAAGAACTCTGAACCACTTGGCACGCGTCTCCAACTCTGAAGGTTCGGCAGCCTAACTCGACAGCCAGGCGTCCCATCCAAATAAGCCCAATAAACATGAAGCCCAGTACATTATGAAAAAGTTAAAAAAAAAATACATTATGAAAAAATCCAGTAGTTCAATAAAAACAGGCAAACGGTAATAGATTCTGTAATTTTTCAGATATTTATGAAAAAAAATCAAGTTGTGATTACTTTGAAAAAACCCATAAGTACAATTCATTTCTGTTGCCCTAAGAACATCCAGAAATAAATGACAAGTGCTAAATTACTCACTTGAAAGACAGCATCCCGGAAATGACTCACAAGCACATCTTCACTCGCTAGTCTAAGAGCATCTCCAATAGGTGATGTAAAATAGGACACACAAAATATATATCACCAAAAAGGTGATTTTTAGCGCACCGAGAACGACCATCTCCAACAGCTGCCCTAAAATAGGACACCATATTAGGGTACGAGTGCTCCAACAGCTGTCCTACTACCTCAAGTGATGTATATTTTTCTTCAACAAAAATCGGCGCCGTTACGGAAATCGATCGACCGGACCGACGACGGCTCAATGAGGGCCCTGGCGGACGTCGAGTAGGCTAGGGGTGACAGCGTGGTCGACCTGATGCCATGGGGAGGTACGAAAGGAGGCGACGGAGGGCGGGAAGGAGCGGCGGGGCCGACGGCTTTCCGAACCGTCGATGGCCAAATTGAAGCGACGGGGCCATCCGTCGGGCGTCATGATGGCAGGGGGCGACGACGGGGTGGCGACGATTCTCGGGGAAGACGGAGGAGGGGCGGCGGGGTGGCGGTGATGGCCGAGAACCGAGATCGAGACGGCAGAGAGGCGACAACGCCGGCAAAAAGCTGGCCGATCGGGGGAACCACTAAGGTAATGCAACCAAATAACGAAGCTCTTCCCGTGTCACCTACTCCTAGGACTACACATAACCGAACCGAAACCAAAAACCGAACCAGAAAAAACCTAACTGCAACCGTATGGCCGGTTTTTTCAGTTAGTGGTTAAGGTTATAGTTAGTGAAAACACTAACCATCAGCTTCGGTTATTTCGGTTAATAACCGAGAAACCGCTGGTTAAACCAGAATTAACCGAGAGCCCAGCCACCGCGCGGCCGAAAAGTGGCCCATAGGCCCAACTTTACGTGACCTAGTCCCCATCCTGGCCTCCTCTCGCTCGCAGCGCCTCGCACTCGCATCACAGGAGAGGGGAAACAGGGCGGCGGCGCCGAACCCTAGCTTGCTGCTGCTGGTGTCGCCGTGTCGGTCAGTCCGCCTCCGACTCCGAGTGCTCCGTCCGTCCGGCGACCCCCACCTCCGGCCTCCGTCTCGACTCCTCTCCCCCGCATCCAGTCCGTCCAAGACTCCAAGGTAACAGAATGAAAGAACCAACAGTCCACCACTCCTCCTCTGAAATTTTTCGAGAAATTTAGTGATTTGAATGTTCTTTTGTGTTGTTTTAGATGTCTGGAAGTGCTGGCCCTGATGGCAGCCATGGATCTTCTGTACCTACACCAGAAACAACCCCGGACAGCAGTATCAAGGCACCTAGACCAAGATTCACACGCAGCAAGATATGGCTGGACTTCACAATTCAGAAAAATGACCCAAATCATGCTGACTGCAACCATTGCGGTAGGGATGTGGGCTGCAAATCCTCATCCGCAGGTACGGCCTCCTTGGTAAACCATATGAAGTCCTGCCAAAAGAATCCTCACAAGTTGGATGACAAACAGACTGAGCTTGGTTACCAAATTACTGATGATGGTAAATCTATTGTTGGGGGTCCTTCGCAATATAATGAGAAAGAGGTTAGGGCAGCATTTGCTCGCATGATAGTCGTAGATGAGCTGTCATTCAATTTTTCAGAAAAAGAAGGTTTTAGATTCTTCATGTCCAAAGCTTGCCCCAGGTTCATTGTTCCATCTAGGACAACTATGTATAGAGATGTTATTGCTCTTTACAAAGATGAGAAAGAGAAGCTCAAAAAATATTTCATTGACTCTCGTCAAACTGTTTGCCTCACCACTGATTGCTGGACATCATCAAAGCTTCAAGGCTACATGGTTCTTACTGCGCATTACATCACACCTGAGTGGAAGCTTCAAAAAAAAGATTCTTAGCTTTGTCTTGGTAGATGGCCACAAAGGGGAGGACATTGGGAAATCATTAGATAAACTACTAATTGAGTGGGGCATTGAGAAAGTATGCACTATTACAGTAGATAATGCTTCTTCCAATGACACTTGCTTAAACTACATGAAGAGTTCTTTGACTAATAGGGGCTGTGTGGCGCCCGACCCGACTGCTATACAGTGATGCTGTGTGTCACCGGTTAAGCGATACAACCGGAGGTTACGGGTTTACCAATCCCCGGCCAAAACCTTTGGCAGGCGTTGCTCAGAATGGATCATCGGCAACGCAACACCCCGATTGATGCCTTAACACGGGCACAACTATCAAAGCATAATAGAGAGATCAAGACTTGTGGAACAACTGGCACATCACAGACTCTACGACACAAATCAATATAGTTCAACTCTTATAATAGAGAAAGATAGCAAATTACAACCAGAGGTCACGGACCCAACATTACAACATGCGGAAGCGAGTTAGGTTGTTCTAAACAACAAGATCCAAAATATGGCCTAAGAGGCCTACAGATAAACATTCCCGCGCCAGCTGTTCCGGGATGTCCCAAGCTGCCACCTGGGAACCCCAGACTACTCGTCGACGTCCACAAAGAACCCATCTTCGAGGTCGGTGAAGTCCTCCTCTGAAACAAAACAAACGACGTTGAGTTCGACGAACTCGCAAGATTATATATAGAGCTTTAGCTCGATGAGGCTTTCAAAGTTTTATGGCTGTTTTGCATAAAGCTGATTTTATTTATGAAAAACATAACTCCATGGCATCGACTAAACAGAGTATTTTTAAAAAGGGGGTAAGGAGTAACTCCTTTCTCTTGATCACCTTACTCATCATCAACCACCATCATCATTGTACCTGTTCTACAAAGGCACCTCCCCGAATCACTCTCGAGGAAGTCAACCTTGCATTCTTGAGTGGTACCTTTAGTACCCAGTTTTTAATCATTTCGTTAAAGTTATTCTATGGTCTTATCGTCCTTTCCCAAGTTGTCCGTAACCGTGGACACGGCTTTTCGAAAAGATTTAACCCTGCAGGGGTGCACTGTGTTTACCTTCGGTACCGCCCGGCTCATTGCCTACGCTTAGCTCTCTTCCGGGGAAAGCCGGCTGAGTGGGAACGGTTACAACCTTTACCTTGCTTGGGACTAACCCAGGATCATCAGTGGCGGTAGGACAGGTTCAGTGCCTCCAACACCCTGTCCCGCGGCCACTTATTTTCCTGACACCACCATCCTCATCTCAGTCTTGGCCACCATCCCAACGCACGCGCAAATGGAAGGCCGAACTAGAGGACACTCGGCTAGCCCTCCACAAGTTAGTCGGTCGACGAGGGCTCCATATACCCCACCGAATGGAAGCGCGCTCATTCTTGGTTCAAGAGGTAAAGAACTCGCACCTAGGCGGCGAGAGTGAGACAAAACACCACCATACCAAAGTGGCCTCTCATCCCCACCTTTAAGCATTTTATTACCTGTCACCACAATTTCCTCCACCATCATCCAGACATTTCACCACCTGTTCCCATCATGAACCATCCATCGGACGGCTAAGCATTTAACTAAGCATGGCTAAGCAATAACATAGCATAGTTAAGTATTTCAGGCCAACAATACAATCCTATGGATAATAGGAGGGAAACAGGTATTGGCATCGGAAACTTAATGCAACTATAGGATACTCTAATCCAATAAAATTGACATTTGGAACCGCATGCAATATTATAGTGGAGAAAATATTTGCGGAAAATAGGGTAAGACATGCTCAGAGGGGGGATTACGCTTGCCTTGTTGATACGGCTGGTAGTACGGATCGTCGGGGTATTGCGGTGTAACCCCGGCTGCTTGATCTATCGAAGCATAGCAACGGAAGAACAATCAATCACCACACATGCTTTAACCAATGCAATGCGCAAACACATGATGGCATGACATTTTAAATACCCTAGAGGAGGATGATTCAACTATTCAAATTAAACGGAGTTCGGATGCTTAGAGGGGCGCATCCCGAATATTCCGTGGATTTAAGCAATATAGCATATTTACTTGTTGACTAGGATTGTTGAAACCCTAGGGTGAACTTGCATATTAGATGTCATGATCAAGTGATGAAAAGCAGGGTTTGGTGATTAAATATGCATGATATGTACTCTACTGAGTAGTTCAAAATTTTCTGGTCATTTCGGTATATCACACACATTTTTCGGATGCACCGCTAAAAAGTTATTACATTTAAAATTCCCTCTTTTAAATATGCCCTCTTAATCAGTTATTTATAACACAGCACAAATATTTAGCAATTTAGAAAGACAAGGAATTGAAACAGTAGAAAGATCTGGTTCTGGGTCATGTCGGATTTTCTTCGGAATTCCGAAGCACTCGGATTAATCCGGACTGGTTCCGAGTTGAATCCGGAATACGCAATTTCGGTACTGGACCCCGTCGGAACGAGGTCAGTAGATAGCCGGAATTTTCCGGTCATCCGGAATTCCGGATGTATTCCGAATCAACTCCGACGCGGGCGTCAACGCATTGCGACGGCGAGCTCGCACGAAGAATCGAGCTACGGACTACAATCGAACCAGAGGAGGGCACTGGAAGGAGCAGCAGCTCACCCTGGACTCGTGGATGTGCTCGGCGTGGTCGGAAATGGACGGAAATGGCGGCAACCGACCGCGGCGGCGCTCGGACAGCAACGAGGAGGAAGATGTCGTCGACGTCGATTGCGGGCTCTCCAGCTCAATTCCTTCGGCGTGGAGGAAGAGCACGGCACGGCGGAGCTTGCGGCGGTCTCGGCTTGGCTCGAGGAGCTCCCGAACGTCGGCGATGTGGCGGCGACGGCGAGCTCGGGTGCGGCTCGTGGGGAGAGAAGGAGAGGGGAACGGGAGCAGGTGAGCGAGTGGGGGTTGGGGGCGCAGGTGGCCTCGTGGTGCTCTTCGCGCAGAGGAGAGGCAGAGGAGGGGCCCGGCGAGGGCGCGTGCGGCACACGGGGCGACACGGCGCCATGGCGCCAGAGTAGCGCATGGCTACAGGAGGAAGGAAAGCCATTTTCCGAAAACCCCCTGGCAGAAATTCTTCCATCACGAACTAGTCCTTTTCTTCCTTTTCTTTTAATTCCAGTAGGTTTATGGATTTTATTAAGGCACTAAACCATTTTCAAAAATTATGACAAAATTTGTGTAACCTCTCCCTAACAAGTAGAAGCTCCACAAAAATTGGTGTTGCAAAATAAAAAGTTTTGAACAACATTTGTCCATGGGGTTTGTTTAAGGCATTTTGCTAAATTCCAAAATGATATTCCTTTAGAATTTTGAAGCAAGTGCAAAATATCAATTTTGAACTCCTGGAACTTCCTTGACAAATATAAGATGACAAGGATTTGTATTTTGCAAGTTGAATGCTTTCATTGTTGTGAAGTTTGTTAGAGCAGGTTTGGCATTTGTGTTTAAATGGTGCCAAACCATTTGTTTAATTTGTTTAGCAATTCAATATGGATGCCATGATGCATGAGGGATGCAAAAGTGAAAATTTTACTCAGGTTTTTAGGTTATCAAACTTTGGGCTGTTACAACTCTACCCCCTTACAGGAATCTCGTCCCGAGATTCTAAGATTGCGGAAAGAAGTCGGGATACTCCTCACGTAGACTAGACTCTCTTTCCCAAGTAGCTTCTTCCTCGGAATGGTGAGACCACTGAACTTTGAGGAACTTGGTAGTCTTGTTACGGGTCTTCCTTTCGGCTTCATCCAGACACGAATAGGATGCTCGCGATAAGTGAGATCTTCCTGGAGATCCAGCTCTTCATGATTGACCCCATGGATAGGATCTTAAAACACCGGCGAAGTTGGGAGACATGAAACACATCATGTACATTTGGAAGATGACCGGTAACTCCAATTGATAAGAGATCTCCTCGCTTGGCCAGAACGGTGAAAGGGCCAACATAGCGAGGGGCCAATTTCCCTTTGATCCGAAGCGGCGAACGCCACGAAGGGGAGAGACGCGGAGATAAGCTTTATCACCAATTTCATAGTGAATTTCCTGATGGTGCTTATCATAGTAGCTCTTCTGCCTAGACTGAGCAATCTTCAGATTCTCTCTTATGATTCTAACCTTCTCCTCAGCTTCATTGATCACATCCGGACCAAAGAGTGCTCTCTCTCCGGTCTCGGACCAATTTAGAGGAGTGCGGCATTTTCTTCCATAGAGAACCTCGAATGGAGCCATGCCCAGACTAGCTTGATAGCTATTGTTGTAGGAGAACTCCGCGAAAGGGAGATACTTTTCCCAACCCTTGCCAAAAGAGATTACACATGCCCGAAGCATGTCTTCCAAACTTGGTTCACTCTTTCGGTCTGACCATCAGTTTGAGGATGGTAGGCGGTACTGAAGTTGAGACGGGACCCCATAGCAGTTTGGAAACTCTGCCAAAACTTGGATACAAAGATACTTCCACGGTCCGATATGATCCTCAGAGGGACCCCATGCAATGGAACAATACGAGCCATATAAAGTCAGCAAGTTGACTTGCCCGTATATCATCACGGACTGGTAGGAAGTGAGCAACCTTGGACAGTCGATCAATGATTACCCAGATTGCATTGTTGCCCTTTTGAGATGGGAAACCCGGTGATGAAGTCCATACCAATTTCATCCCATTTCCACTCGGGGACTGCAATAGGGCGAGAGTGCCGGCAGGCCTTTGATGTTCAGCCTTTACCCGTCGACAGGTGTCGCATTCAGCAACATACTTGGCAATTTCTCGTTTCATACGAGTCCACCAGAATTGTGGTCGAAGGTCTTGGTACATTTTGGTACTACCGGGATGAATAGAGAGAGGTGATTCATGAGCTTCTTGTAGGATCAGCTCCCTCAAATTCCGGTTCTTTGGCACTACCAGCGGTCACCAAAATAAACAACTCCGGATTCATCTTCCGAGAAACATTTGGCCTTTCCGCTAGCAATGTTCTTCTTGATATTCAGGATACCCTCATCCAGCTTCTGAGCATCCTTAATCTGGTCTACAAGAGTAGCTTTGATCTCCAGATTTGCAAGGTAGCCAGAGGGAACAATTTCCAGGTTCAAACGGGCGAACTCTTCATGAAGAGCAGGTTGGCCTTCTCAATCATCAGATTGTTGCAATAGACTTCCGACTTAGCGCGTCAGCCACGACGTTTGCTTTGCCGGGTTGATAGTTCAGACTCACATCATAGTCCTTGATTAACTCCAACCAACGCCTTTGCCTGAGATTTAAATCCGGCTGGGTGAAGAGGTACTTCAGACTCTTGTGATCCGAGAAGATCTCGCAACGGTTACCAAACAGGTATGGTCTCCATTGCTTCAAAGCATAGACCACAGCGGCAAGTTCTAGATCATGAGTTGGGTAGTTGTGCTCATGCGGCTTCAATTGGCGAGAAGCATATGCCACCACATGGCCATCTTGCATTAGCACAACCCAAGCCTTGCAGAGAGGCGTCACAGAAGACGACGAAATCCTTGCTTGTGTCCGGCAGGACAAGCACAGGAGCGGACGTGAGTTTGGCTTTCAGTGTTTTGAAGCTCTCTTCAGCTTCGGCCGTCCATACGAACTTTTATCCTTCTTGAGAAGGTCAGTCAGGGCCTTGGCTATCTTGGAGAAACCTTCGATGAATCGGCGGTAGTAACCTGCCAATCCGAGAAAGCTACGAATGTCCTTGACTGACATTGGAGTTTTCCAATCCAAAATGGACTGAATCTTGTCGGGAATGACAGCCACACCATTAGCGGATATCACATGACCAAGGAAGACAAGATTATCCAACCAAAACTCACACTTGGAGAACTTGGCATAGAGGCGGTGTTCTCGAAGTCGTGTCAGAACCAACGAAGATGTTCGGCATGCTCTTCATCGGTTTTGGAATAAACGAGGATGTCATCAATGTAAATGACGACAAACTTGTCGAGATAATCCATGAAGATGGAGTTCATGAGCCTCATGAAAGTAGCTGGAGCATTGTGAGACCAAAGGACATGACGGTATACTCATATGAGCCATAACGAGTAACAAATGCCGTCTTTGGAATATCCTCCTTTCTGATCTTGATCTGATGGTATCCTGACCTCAGATCCATCTTGGAGAATACCGTTGCACCAGCTAACTGATCCAACAGATCATTGATGGAGGAATAGGATACTTGTTCTTGATTGTCACCGCATTCAACGGTCTATAGTCAGAGACTAGACGAGGCACGGTAGAATCCCTCTTCTTGACAAAGAGTACCGGACAACCCCAAGGTGAACTGCTAGGCTGAATGAAATCCTTCGCTAACAGCTGATCAATTTGCTCTTTCAACAGAGCCAACTCTTCCACCGGCATACGGTAGGGCTTCTTGGAAATCGGAGCGTACCGGGAAGTAGATCTATGACAAACTCCACACTTCGGTCAGGAGGCATGCCAGGCAATTCTTCCGGGAACACATCCGGGAAGTCACACACCACGTGTATGTCCTGGATTTCAGGAGGGGATTCGCCTTCCATAAAGCAAAGGAGGATCTCGGGTGAGTTGGGTATGATGAAATGGAGGTCTTGACAGTGCAGACCAATACTTAACACTGTCGCCGGAAGAATTGGTCACGGTGACGGTCTTGGCAGCACAGTCGAGATTAGCCCGGTATTTGGCTAGCCAGTTCATGCCCAGTATGACATCAATGCCACTTGACCTCAGAGCTACCAAAGCGAAAGGAAAAGAGTAGTAACCGATAGTAATCTGGACTTCAGGAGTAACCCCATCGGTTTGCCATTTGGAGCCAGGAGTGGCGATCACCAAGGGACGGCTCATTTTCTCGAACGGTATTTTGTGGTCTTTTGCAAAGCTATGGATATGAATGAATGCGATGCTCCAGAGTCAAACAAAACTGTAGCTGAATTGGTTGATTCGTAACTCACCCATGAGAACGCCGGGGTCCTCTTCAGCTTCTTCAGCAGAGACGTGGTTCAGGCGACCACGCACAATAGGTCCAGCCTTGCCAGCTGGAGTGGCAGGGGCTCGTGCAGGAGTTCCCGTGATAGGTGCCTTCTGGGGGCACTCCCTGGAGTAGTGGCCAGCCTGGCCACAGGTGTAGCAGGTGAGTCCAGGTGGAGCAGGTAGCATAGGACGGTACCCACTCCCGCCTACCCCAAGTGTCGAAGTAGTGGGGCGCGGAGGTGGTGGCCTGTATCCCGCGGCCCTCGGCATGAATGGAGCACGCGGCACAGCGCTGTAGGGAACAAACACCCTGCGCTTCTTGCTCTCAGAACCCGAGGAACTCTGGTGGTCCCCGTGTGCGGGCCTCTTGGAAGCCTCAAGTTCCTTTCTTCCTTGCTCAAGAGTAAGAGCCTGGTTGAACAGCTCCTGGTAGGTCTGGAACCTGAAGGGCAACAACTCATAGCGGAGCTGCGGCGTAAGACCCTTGCGGAACAGCTCTTGCTTGTCAGCATCATTGGTCACGTCCCTTGGGGCGTAACGAGAGAGATGGTTGAACTCACGACCATAAGTGCGGAGGTCCATCCGTCCCTGTTGCAAATCCAGGAACTCCCTCCTCTTCAAATCCATGATCGGCTGGGGAATGTACTCCGCACGGAAGGCAGTGCGGAAATCAGCCCAAGTGAAGACATGGTTGGCTGGAAACAAGCCACATGGCTTTCCCACCAACAGCCAGCAGCACCAACCAAGAGGTAGGTGGCAAAGTTGACTTGCTCGCCACTGGGACATGCAGCGCGGAGAACTTGCGCTCCAAGCGCGAAGCCAATCATCAGCTTCCAGTGGCTCCTTAGCATCAGCAAAGGTGGGTGGCTGCGAGCGCAGGAACTCAGTGAGAGTGTTGCAGCCATTCCTCTGTGCATTCTGCTGCACCAACTGCTCAAGCAACGCTCATTGCGCCCACGGTTCTCCTCAATGGCCATCAAGACCTGAGCCATCGAGGGTGGTGGCGGGGTTCCTCATCATGTTGTGGTTACCGCGCCTCCGCGGCCTCCTCGAGCCATTCTGGAGATTTGACAATGACACAGTTAGTATCTTTCTCCGAATGGTCGAACAATAGCATTAGCGTCTACTCAAGTACACAGACTAGGGACGATAATACTTTGTAACAACTAACAAGGATCAACAAGATAGAACTTGGGTCAAAGATCAGCATCATGTACTACTAGCGTGAGATGCAATGTTAAGAAACCATATGATTCAACACACTCTAGTTGGCACAATCCGGGACCTTCTGTTCAAGTCCTTGGGTTAAAACCCAAAGAAGGATCAAATGATTAGACTCGGTAGAAACATCTGAGTTGATTTGGGATTGCAACGCAGCGGGAGCAACTGGACACATAACACTAAAGGTCGAACACACCCAGTGTTATCCTAATAATTTTGAAGTAACAGAGAAGTAAAACTTTAACTCAAATCGAGGTAAGATTGCTCCGAGATTAGAGGGTAACCAGATAAGGAGTAAAAAGAATCCTAAGATGGTTTTCACAACTCATTTTTAGGTTAAAATATTTTCACAAACACTAGACTCAACGTCGACCAGTAGAAGGGTTTCCTACAGGCAGTACTGCTCTGATACCAACTTGTGGCGCCCCGACCCGACTGCTATACAGTGATGCTGTGTGTCACCGGTTAAGCGATACAACCGGAGGTTACGGGTTTACCAATCCCCGGCCAAAACCTTTGGCAGGCGTTGCTCGGAATGGATCATCGGCAACGCAACACCCCGATTGATGCCTTAACACAGGCACAACTATCAATGCATAATAGAGAGATCAAGACTTGTGGAACAACTGGCACATCACAGACTCTACGACACAAATCATTATAGTTCAACTCTTATAATAGAGAAAGATAGCAAATTACAACCAGAGGTCACAGACCCAACATTACAACATGCGGAAGCGAATTAGGTTGTTCTAAACAACAAGATCCAAATATGGCCTAAGAGGCCTACAGATAAACATCCAGCGCCAGCTGTTCCGGGATGTCCCAAGCTGCCACCTGGGAACCCCAGACTACTCGTCGACGTCCACAAAGAACCCACCTTCGAGGTCGGTGAAGTCCTCCTCTGAAACAAAACAAACGACGTTGAGTTCGACGAACTCGCAAGATTATATATAGAGCTTTAGCTCGATGAGGCTTTCAAAGTTTTATGGCTGTTTTGCATAAAGCTGATTTTATTTATGAAAACATAACTCCATGGCATCGACTAATCAGAGTATTTTTAAAAAGGGGTAAGAAGTAACTCTTTTCTCTTGATCACCTTTCATCATCAACCACCATCATCATGTACCTGTTCTACAAAGGCACCTCCCCGAATCACCCTCGAGGAAGTCAACCTTGCATTCTTGAGTGGTACCTTTAGTACCCAGTTTTTAATCATTCCGTTAAAGTTATTCTATGGTCTTATCGTCCTTTCCCAAGTTGTCCGTAACCGTGGACACGGCTTTTCGAAAAGATTTAACCCTGCAGGGGTGCACTGTGTTTACCTTCGGTACCGCCCGGCTCATTGCCTACGCTTAGCTCTCTTCCGGGGAAAGCCGGCTGAGTGGGAACGGTTACAACCTTTACCTTGCTTGGACTAACCCAGGATCATCAGTGGCGGTAGGACAGGTTCAGTGCCTCCAACACCCTGTCCCGCGGCCACTTATTTTCCTGACACCACCATCCTCATCTCAGTCTTGGCCACCATCCCAACGCACGCGCAAATGGAAGCCGAACTAGAGGACCCTCGGCTAGCCCTCCACAAGTTAGTCGGTCGACGAGGGCTCCATATACCCCACCGAATGGAAGCGCGCTCATTCTTGGTTCAAGAGGTAAAGAACTCGCACCTAGGCGGCGAGAGTGAGACAAAACACCACCATACCAAAGTGGCCTCTCATCCCCACCTTTAAGCATTTTATTACCTGTCACCACAATTTCCTCCACCATCATCCAGACATTTCACCACCTGTTCCCATCATGAACCATCCATCGGACGGCTAAGCATTTAACTAAGCATGGCTAAGCAATAACATAGCATAGTTAAGTATTTCAGGCCAACAATACAATCCTATGGATAATAGGAGGGAAACAGGTATTGGCATCGGAAACTTAATGCAACTATAGGATACTCTAATCCAATAAAATTGACATTTGGAACCGCATGCAATATTATAGTGGAGAAAATATTTGCGGAAAATAGGGTAAGACATGCTCAGAGGGGGGATTACGCTTGCCTTATTGATACGGCTGGTAGTACGGATCGTCGGGGTATTGCGGTGTAACCCCGGCTGCTTGATCTATCGAAGCATAGCAACGGAAGAACAATCAATCACCACACATGCTTTAACCAATGCAATGCGCAAACACATGATGGCATGACATTTTAAATACCCTAGAGGAGGATGATTCAACTATTCAAATTAAACGGAGTTCGGATGCTTAGAGGGGCGCATCCCGAATATTCCGTGGATTTAAGCAATATAGCATATTTACTTGTTGATTAGGATTGTTGAAACCCTAGGGTGAACTTGCATATTAGATGTCATGATCAGGTGATGAAAAGCAGGGTTTGGTGATTAAATATGCATGATATGTACTCTACAGAGTAGTTCAAAATTTTCTGGTCATTTCGGTATATCACACACATTTTTCGGATGCACCGCTAAAAAGTTATTACATTTAAAATTCCCTCTTTTAAATATGCCCTCTTAATCAGTTATTTATAACACAGCACAAATATTTAGCAATTTAGAAAGACAAGGAATTGAAACAGTAGAAAGATTTGGTTCTGGGTCATGTCGGATTTTCTTCGGAATTCCGAAGCACTCGGATTAATCCGGACTGGTTCCGAGTTGAATCCGGAATACGCAATTTCGGTACTGGACCCCGTCGGAACGAGGTCAGTAGATAGCCGGAATTTTCCGGTCATCCGGAATTCCGGATGTATTCCGAATCAACTCCGACGCGGGCGTCAACGCGTTGCGACGGCGAGCTCGCACGAAGAATCGAGCTACGGACTACAATCGAACCAGAGGAGGGCACTGGAAGGAGCAGCAGCTCACCCTGGACTCGTGGATGTGCTCGGCGTGGTCGGAGATGGACGGAAATGGCGGCAACCGACCGCGGCGGCGCTCGGACAACAACGAGGAGGAAGATGTCGTCGACGTCGATTGCGGGCTCTCCAGCTCGATTCCTTCGGCGTGGAGGAAGAGCACGGCACGGCGGAGCTTGCGGCGGTCTCGGCTTGGCTCGGGGAGCTCCCGGACATCGGCGATGTGGCGGCGACGGCGAGCTCGGGTGCGGCTCGTGGGGAGAGAAGGAGAGGGGAACGGGAGCAGGTGAGCGAGTGGGGGTTGGGGGCGCAGGTGGCCTCGTGGTGCTCTTCGCGCAGAGGAGAGGCAGAGGAGGGGCCCGGCGAGGGCGCGTGCGGCACACGGGGCGACACGGCGCCATGGCGCCAGAGTAGCGCGTGGCTACAGGAGGAAGGAAAGCCATTTTCCGAAAACCCCCTGGCAGAAATTCTTCCATCACGAACTAGTCCTTTTCTTCCTTTTCTTTTAATTCCAGTAGGTTTATGGATTTTATTAAGGCACTAAACCATTTTCAAAAATTATGACAAAATTTGTGTAACCTCTCCCTAACAAGTAGAAGCTCCACAAAAATTGGTGTTGCAAAATAAAAGTTTTGAACAACATTTGTCCATGGGGTTTGTTTAAGGCATTTTTGCTAAATGCCAAAATGATATTCCTTTAGAATTTTGAAGCAAGTGCAAAATATCAATTTTGAACTCTTGGAACTTCCTTGACAAATATAAGATGACAAGGATTTGTATTTTGCAAGTTGAATGCTTTCATTGTTGTGAAGTTTGTTAGAGCAGGTTTGGCATTTGTGTTTAAATGGTGCCAAACCATTTGTTTAATTTGTTTAGCAATTCAATATGGATGCCATGATGCATGAGGGATGCAAAAGTGAAAATTTTACTCAGGTTTTTAGGTTCTCAAACTTTGGGCTGTTACAGGCTGTACGATTGGAAAAGGTGAACATCTTCACATGAGAAGTGTGGCTCATATTGTTAATCTTGTAGTCCAAGATGGGCTGAATATAATGTGCCATCCTATTAACAGAATTTGCCATGCTATCAAATATGTTAGAAGCTCTCCACCTAGAATGACTTTATTTAAAAAGTGTGTGGTAGTCAGCAAGGTGCAGAGTAAAGGCTTGCTTCATATTGATGTGTGCACTAGATGGAACTCCACATATCTAATGGTAAACTCTACTCAGAAGTTTGAGAGAGCATTTGACCAGTATTCACTTGACCTAGTTGAAGACACATATGGCAGTACTAAAGGTACCGCAATCTTGACTGCTACACACACTGAATTTGTATCTCTTTTTGTAGAATACAAAGCTTTGTATGGTACTCCTAGTGCTACTAGTGAATTAACAACACAATGTGAAACTAGTCAAAATGCTTCTGAGAGTTCTCTTATGAGGTCACGATACAACAAGAGAATGAGACTTAGTAGTGGAGATGCTAACACAAATAGCAAAACTGAATTGGACAAGTACCTAGCTGAGGATACAGAAGAGCAATCTCCTGGTTTTGACATTCTTTTGTGGTGGAAGTGCAACTCAGCTCGCTTTCTTGTCCTTTCAAAATTGGCACGTGACATACTAGCAATCCCCATCTTGACTGTTGCTTCGGAATCAGCGTTTAATACTAGTGCTCGTATTCTAGATGACTTCAGAAGCTCTTTGACACCAATGACACTACATGCCTTGATATGTACACAAGACTGGTTGCGCCGCAAGCGTATCAATGTTGAAGTTGATCTGGCTGTGTTGACCAAACTAGAGGAAGGTGCGAAAAGACAGTGTGCATTTTTATTGTTTATGTGCTATGCAATCTTCCATACTAACATCTTAATGTTGTTTTATATTGTAGAATTTGGAGGCCTCCAAGTGGATGATGATGAGATAATAACTGTTGATTGATCTTCATGCGTGGAGTGGGAAGCGGCTCAGTGGTGGATGAAATTGATGTCCTCGGTATATTTTGTTGTTGAATGTATGTGAACGACTGAATGGAGAAAGAGAATTTGTGGATGTGTGTTTGTGGTAGACTGGTAGTGTGTTATGCTGAAATATTTCCTTATGCATTTGTGCTTAGTCGTTTCTGGTTGTGTGTTTCTATTTGGACAATTACTTCATGGAGCTATACATGTGTCATGTGAGTTGATCGAACATATTATGTTCTGATTTAAGCAAAACGGTCATGCGAGATATTTTACTTGACCGAATACTAATAAAAATTCATGCCAAAAGTTGATGTCATCTAAAAATTCGCGTCAACTTTGGTTAGTTTGGTTATTACTGAAACCGAACCGATATTAAATGGTTATTAACGAAACCTAACCATATTTTCGTATAAAACTGAATGAACCGAAGTATCAAAACCGTATTTACCGTATAACCGTATAAACCGAAACGAATTAACCATATTAACCAAACGCGCAGCCAGACCTACTCCCTTTGTTCCAAATTACTTGACTTCCATATATCTACATACGGATGTATGTACACACTAAAACATGTCTACATACATCCGTATGTAGACAAATCTATTTTAGAACGGAGGGAGTATCATCCATGCACCAAACTAGCTAGAGCAAAGGATCAAAGGCACAAGACTAGGAACGCGGTGCTAAACTGAATATCGTATAGGAACATTTCTACTGCATCTCCTCCATAGTAGTATTTTCTGAATTATTTTTTGTAAGGAGGTGAAACGACTATGCAGTTTGCAGCAGGAAGACCGAGTAACAGTGCTTTGCTACCTGTTGTTCCATACTCTGTTCAGGGTACAGGTAATATACAGATTGTTGCATACATACCAAAAAAAAAAAAAAATCGGCAAGACCATGCCATTCCTTGTCCATAGGCCTCTGGGTGGGCCGTTGTAGACCAGGACCGCGGAACGTCTTAAATAGGCCGTATCTTGCAGAATTATGGAGCTACAACATTTTCTATGGACACCTTTACTTCGAAAAATATATCCTTGTCTGACGAGAACAAGTCAAGCAGCAACAAACGGGGCGTGAAACTGAAACGTAATCGGTCTAGGACGATGGTGTGACGCCGGTAGAACCAAGTAGCGAACAAAGGCCCGTGCCGGAAACAAAAAGCTGGAACAGGAACCGATGCAACGGTGCAAACAAGAGACAAATTCATAGGCTCGTAGCTGCGCCTTGTCTCACTTGTTCACAGGTCGAAACAAAATAGCCTCTCAGATTTACTGATTAGGCACACTGTCACTGTTGTTCTCCTTTACCTGAATTCTGTGCTGGTCTCAGTTTTTTTCCTTTTTGGACTGGGATGTAGCACAATTTGTCACTACGAGTAGCCTGCGTACGGCACCCCTTTTGTCCAAGGAATCATAATAGCTTATATGTAGATGGAATTCTTAATATATCATCAACCCGCTTATCGTGTTCCTGTAATGCTATCGAAATAGTCGCCATATAAAAAATACCGTCAAATGAGTGTCATCGTTTCGGAAATTCAACATCTATCAGTTGAACGTTAACACGGTGGAAGAAACTTGTCAGTTTCTTAGTCAAGCACCAAAATTAGCCGCACCATTTCAGATTAAACGGTTTGATCGAGGGGTTTAGTGATTAGGTCACACCATTCATTTGTTGACATTTAAATTATTCTATTATATTTGTGTTAGCTTGTTAGTAAAAATATACATGTCATCACCAAACAATACATCATGCATGCACTAAAACAAAGTAACATAAGTGATCTGGTAGAATTAAGAAACTTTTTTGGAAATGGCAGTATATCAATATCAAGTTGATATCAATATACCTGTAAAAAACACAACGTTAATTGCTTAAAACATTGAGGATATCTTTGTAACAAAGAGCGTATTAGTAAACTCAAAGGTTAACAAAAAGCATCGAGATATACACAATCTAATAATTGAAAAACATCCAAAACAATTGTTCATTCACTGGAGACACGCTGACACGTCAGAAACAATATTTTCATGGAGGTTTGGCTGAAATCTGGTATAACTTAGAAATGGACTCCTTTTCATGGTGAATTTTCAGATTTGTTGCGTCTGTCCTTTGTTACTCTCAAGCCGTTTGCTAGGTTACTCGAAAGGGCAGGCCATTTTCTCGCTTGGAATGATTTTTCATCAAGAAGTTTTTTCCTGAAAGTTTCCGGAGACCGGTTAACACATTTTAATTTCCATTTTCTTAAAAGATAGCAGTCGATACATCAGAAACACGAGATAGGTTATATGTACTACCTCCGATCCATAATACAGTAGCTGGCATGGTATTAAACTAATCTCAATTTAAAACTGTGACAGTTACTGTAGAATATATCGCTTGCCCTCCCCACACAATGCGCGGCATGACGTGCTCCCGTGCATGTGTGTCCAAATTGATCTGATGTGACTGTAGTGCATCGCTATGCCGCCCTAACACGCTGAGACATCACGTCATTATTGACAAGTGAGACAAGGATTAAGGTCGATCTTGTATGCCACGCAGCAAGGATGACGGCTACTAATTTGATTCTAGTTAAATCAGAACCATATGTATCATCGTTAATTGTCACGGGTCAGCTAAGCTTAGCTCAATCCAAATGAGTACGTGGAGGTAGAGACAATTAGTTTCCTGTTGGCTATGGCAAGTGATAGACGCCATGCCAGGCTGCTCAATTCCGGCCGGGGAGCGAGGAGAGGACGATGATATATGGTGAGGATGATCTGGTTAGTTGAGCCGTCCAAATCACGTGAACACGCCAATGCACACCACGAGGACGGACGGTGCAGTGGCAATGCAATGCAATTGCACGCGATCCTGAATTCAACTCGCCCGTTGAGTGACCCACCTCGATCGATCCGTCGACAACGTGACAAAAATAATCAACTCCGTGTCTGCTTCACGGGACGGACGGGAGCATGTTTTGAGGAACCAACTAGGTGCCAATAACAACAGCTTGTCCATCTTCAAACTCAATCATCTATGAATAAAAAGGTTGTCTCTATATTTAACTCGACTTCGATTTCTATATGGTGCTTAGTTAGCCGTCTATTATAATACTCTTGACCTTTACATCGATCCTAATTTACAGGTAGAGAACACAACTGTCATGCATGATAGATGGCATGCAAGTCAAATGTGCCTTAAAAATGTGTCAACATCCATTAATCTAACAAAAGCTTGTCAATAATTAACTCTTCCTAGCACATCGATGCTCGGTTTGCAATTTAATATGAAACACTATGTGCTCTAGGCTAGACAAAAATGTCAATTCGCTCGCCAAAAACGAATGCATTGTTCACATCTTTAGATTCACATGTTTTTTTAAACAAGCGAAAGGACTTGCCATTTTCATCATTAATAAGAAAAATAGAATAGGTCGGTGAAACATAAGGAAGTCAGCCGGAAATTGGAACAAACACCCTCACCGATTGGCATGGAATCACGAGGATACCAACACAAACTTCACATATGTTTTGATGTAACCTAGGATGAAGTATCTCATAATATAATCTTACATGCACACAGAGCACACACACACATATGTGTACATAGATTTCATCAGATGTTTGTTTGATACTTTCATGTACCATATTAATTTTAAGTTAAAATATCGGGTCCTATATAGGCCGACGACGAAACGCTGCACCCAACTATCCATCCTTATCGGATGAACCACTACCAGTGGCGGATCCAGGGAGGGGCGAGCGGTGGCCAGGCCCCCCCTATGCTTTTTTTTTTGCGAAACACAGTACAACGCAGACGCTCACATACACGCGCATACACTCACCCCTATGAACGCACACACGCACACCCTACCCCTATGAGCACCTCCGAGAGACTGAGCCGGCGGTTGGGTCTTGAGATTGACGAAGTCACCACGGGCGCCTCGCTGTCGACGGGAACGTCGCCTCCCACTGAAGAATATTCCGCCTAAATGAGAAACACCAGCGTCAAACCTGGGGTTTGAACTCTGGTGGGCTGGGGGTACACCCACCCACCTAACCATCTTGCCACGGGCAAGTTCTCAGGCCCCCCCCTATGCTTCGGCCACCCCCAACGCTATGTAGCAGGGTCCAATACGTATATACGTACTTGATTAGCCTAATATAATATCCGGCAACTAACCTAATTCTTATGCTGCCCAGCCCAGCGACTATTCAAGCGTTGCAGCGCGCTAATTTCAATGGGCCTAACCCAAAGCACCTAGCGAAGGGCCTAAAGCCACAATGTACCTGCGTGCTAACCTAGGTAATCGATGGATCGATGCATCATTCATCTACACGATCGTCTATCAAACTTCTTGTACTGCACGAACGATCGCATCTAGTCGATCTTCTCCACCTTTGTCGCTGCCGAGCCGCACAGGTTTCGTGATTGAGCAACGCTGCTGCCGCCGCCGCCTTAGGACACGACCACACAGATTCGAAGGAAGCTGCGACAGTTCCCGCACTCTCCATTGTCGACGACGACGACTATGAACTGCCGCCGTCACGCGCGCCACGCCCCATGCTCAAATTCTTTGTCTGAACGGTAAAGCCCCAAGGTATTATACATGTATATCAGTATATGTATGCAGTTGTGCTAGCTTGATTCCAAAAATTACTACTCGCTAGTTTGTTTGGCTATTAATTATTTTCGGACTAGTTAAAACGGCAAGATTTCTATGTATTCAATGGTTAACAGATTGTTTGTGTCGGGTCATATCACTCTCCTATGTCAACTACAACCATAAAACGGGGTTTTTCTGCAATGAAGCTTGACACATCTTCAAAATAAAATGGGTGACAGAGTTTTTTCGACATTACATGGTTGTATGCATTGGGAAGAAAATAGCTCCAAAGTTCAATGTTTAGAAGATTATTGACTTGCTTGATATGATCGAGCGTCAATCTAGATTCAAACTAGTCAGCTTTTCTCTGCAACACATATATTCTTACAATGTTATATCCCGGAAAGTGGATTGTGATCCCGGGCACCAGTGCACCCTCCTGTTTAAAAAATTCGAAAACCATATTTAGAAGTTTCAAAAAATTCTGAAAAAATACAGATATAGCCCATGGTGTATCCTACAAGCGTGTAAAATTTTAATCTGAGATACCTTATATTACGGGCTACACAAAAATAACAAATTCAGTAAAATTTAGAGATTTGAAAATATACATTCTCAGATCTACATATTTGTCATTTTTGTGTAGCTCATAATACAACGTTTTTTAAGTTGAAATTTTTCATGTTAGTGGGATATATTATTGGCTATGTGCGGATTTTTTTTTCAGAATTTTTTGAAACTTATAAATATGGTTTTCGAATTTTTTCAACAGGAGGGTGCACTGGTGCCCGGTAGCAAAAAGTCTCCACTGGTTATATCCTTGATATATTTGTAAAGGCTTGATAAATTTTCTTGGTATATCTCTTTTGTGGTCATTCGGCCCCCGCCATGCTTAAATCCTGGATCCGCCCCTGACCACTACTGTACTGTATAGTGTATAGCATAGTGAGTGAGTGGGAGAAGGTGAAAAAGAAATGAGAAAGGAGTGAGAGCGGGGAGCAAGGAGTAGGAGGGAAAAAGATTTGCGCACGTCAGTCAGTGGTTGATGTGACTACGACCGCACCGGCAGCACCAACTCATGGCCGAGACGACCGAACCTTAACCTTGAGCCCAAATGAGAGCCTGCCATGCCGCCGTGGGTCCAAGATTTCATTTCCCTTCTCGTGAGCCGTGACGAGACCCCATGCATGCCAGCACTCGACAACAACAGAGCTCACCATGGATGTCGATCGCTAGCAGCCGAATCGGATAATTGGTGGGACCGTCCGAGCATGCATGAACTGTATCCTCACGCCGTATTGCGACCTACACTGACGGACATCAATCCATCGCGTGACACGAGCACGAGCCGGAGTTTATGGTGGAGGCGCGGGCGCCGGGATGCCGATCTCGGCGAGGCGATCGAAACGTAGCAGGAAAGTTGGCGACGCGCGGCCGCGGTGAGCGAGCTTGTTCGCAGCCACATGTGCGCCGCGCGCGGCCACCGAGACATCACCAGAGCGATCAAGGAGGCAAGTGACTGACGGAGAGGGAGTAAACTAGTAGCAGTATCGGCAGCGAGCAGGTGAAACAAGCAGCAACAGAACAAAAAATCCCCGGGAAAAAAGTATGTCTGGCCTGGCTAGTTACACAACGCGAATCACGCGAATCGTTCCACCTCTGACCGGAAAATCAAAAGAAATCGACGGGAGACGGACAACGTCTCGTGACGACCGCACTTAGCTTAATCACGCTTCGTGACGCGCGCTAGCTGTAGTGGCGGTGGCGCCGCTGTGCGGTGCCACTCGTGCCGGCGGCGGCGGAGGCCTGCGCGGCCATGGCGAGCTCGAACTGCCGCACGGACAGCGCCTGCGACGACTGCGGCGGAGGAAGAGGAACGGCGGCTGATGATGAGGCGGTTGACGTTGACGCGGCGTCTGGCGGAGGAGGGGCGGCGCGGTTCCAGGAGCGGAGGCTGTTGGTGGTGCTGGTGCTGCCGTCCCAGCCGATGTGGGCGACGTGCTTGACGTCCGTGGGGAGCCCGATCACCATCTCCTGCTCCTCCTCCTCGTCTTGGTCATCCTCGTCGTGCACCGCGAAGATCTGGTGGGACAGGTTCTTGAAGCCACGGAGCAGCCTCGCCACCAGCGACAGCGACTCCGGCTTGTGCGGCTTCCCGACCGCAGATGGCGGAGCAGAGGTCACCTCGCCGGCGCCACCACCACTGCCACCTACTGTCACCACAAGCAGTTGCTCATCGATCAGCCAACGAAGAAGAAGATGCGTGAAGAAGATAGAATGGTAGAGCGCGTACCTTGGTGCTTGTTGGTGGATTGGACGACGTCGACGCTGGATGCGGAGCGGCAGGTGGAGGAGAAGGGGACGACGATGAAGCGCTCCTTCCGCCCGCGCGGCTGCTCCTTGCTGCTGCTCATGGCCGACGGACCGACCACTCGAGCCTCCAAGATTGATGCTTTGTTCCGGGGCCCGGGGCTATTAATTCAAGAAAGGCAGGCGGCGAGGAGGACGCGAGCAGGCGCCCGCGTAGGGAGGGGAGGAGAGTAGCTAGACACAGTGCTGATACAGAAGAACCAGTGAACCACCCACGGATTGCCAAGTTTGGTATAGGTCGGGAGGGAGGCAAAAGAGAGAGCGGCGGCCTGCACAATGCAGCGTGGGGAAGTGAGTAGAGAATACCACACTTGTAGCTGAAGCAGGGGAGCTAGCTAGCTACTCCGATATGGACATGGACATGGTGCGGCAGTCGCGAGCGGTACACGGTGTGGTGGAGAGTGGAGACGGGGAGGGAGTGGGTTGGGACGGTTGGTAATTTCGTACCCACTCCCACCGAGGAGGACCATATTTTTTGTACACGAGAAAGACAGCGAGATACATACTACTAGAAAGACAACGTCTACATACATGTATGCATGCAAATGCTAGAAAGTCTTATATTTGATATGGAGGAAGTACATGGATAGATGGGAGTAAAATGCATCTACAGTCCTGGAAGTTGCGGGCTGCGTCCACGACGGTCCTGGAAGTCACGAAATGCTCCAATTCAGTCCTGGATGTTGCGCACGATGTCCACGGACGGTCCTGGGTACGTATGTGTACGGTACACGCTGACATGGCAACTACGCGGGCCCACGATGGCGCGGAGCGAGGCGAGGTGTCCATGGCAAATTTGCATTCCGCACCCTGCAATCAAGTGACGACTCAGTTGCAGTCCACGTTCCCCTGTTTCTCTGCTTTTGGCCGCGGAGACGTCGAGGTGAACGGCGACGGGGTGGCGCCGGACCATGATCGTCGCCGCCAGAAGCTGATTGACGACGGCCACGTGGGCTATTGACGGAGGCGATCCAGGTGATCGTGGCGGCGCAGCAAGGCGATCAGTTGGTGGCGGAGATGGTGGAGAGGACGCCCGTCCGACGGCGGGAAGGAGACCCTTTTCCTGTCTATGGTAATTCGATTCTCCCCTTTCTGCTTTCAATTTGTGCATTGTTTCGGAGTAATTTTACATTAGACGTGAACGTTTCATGTGGTGCGCTACAAATTATAGTGTTTGGAGTAGATTAAGGCTTAGGGTTTATGTTGGGGTAAAGGTAAAGGTCTGAATTTTTGTCCAATTTTCGGTTGAATTTGCAGATGAAGGAAGTGATTTATTTACTCTGGAGGTGATTCATGGAGGGTTTTTCGTTGGTTGTGGAGGCAACAGGGCATATGTAGATGGTACCAAGGTTTTCTTTGATTACATTGACTGTGATACTTGGTCTGGACTGTGGCTTAATCATGTAATTGAAGAAATAGGCTATGAGGGAGGAAACAGGATAGATGTGTACTGGTTAATGCCCGGAATGCAGATCAACGAAGATGGCCTTAGGCTGATATCTGGAGACAAAGATGCCGTGAGCATGGTTGCAAAGGTCAAGCAAGGGCACAGGTTTCTGATGGTGTACCTCGATCATGAAGCAGCCAAGAAAAACAATTGTTTTGATGATGTAGTTGTTAATCCTGTCGCTGAGTTACCGCGTGTGATTAGTCCAATGAAGCAATGTACTGCTGCCACCAATGCTATTGTTCAGGTTGTTGATGTGCAAGAGATAGATAGCAGCAGATCACATGGAAGGAGGAGATCAAATCGAGTACATGCTGTTGTAAACCATGGGGACAGTGACAAAGAGAATGGCAGTGATAGTGATTCAGATTACAGTCCAGAAATTTTTGACAGTGATAATGACGTAGAAGATGGTGACGATGACTTGTACCAACAATATGCAGACCAAGAACCAAAGGAAGAGAAGAAGGCTATTCCAGAAGGTGATCTGTCTGATGATGATTTTTTTGAGGCTGCAGATTCAGACGATGAAACACCAAGGTTCAATTTCAAATCATTTGTGCCTGCAGACATGATTGATCCGAAGTTCCATGTTGGTCAGATATTCCAATCAACTGATCAGCTCAGGAAGGCCATAAGGGAGCACGGTACCAAGCACAGGAAGAACATCAAATTTCCCAAGAATGACAAGATCAGAGTGCTTGCTAAATGTGAAGAAAAATGCCCATGGGAACTGTATGCATCAGAAGACAGTAGAACAAAGGCAATCATGGTTAAAAGGCTTCATGATGTACATACTTGCGAGGGCAGATGGAATGTGACTGCATTTACAGCAAAATACATTGGTACCTATTATGTTGATCAGATAAGAGCAAATGAGAAAATCACACTGAAGGGTCTTGGTCAGCTTGTGCAGAAAGATTGGAAAATGAGACCTAAAAGGGGTAAGCTAGGAAGAGCTAGGAAATTTGCATTTCAAATTATCTATGGGGATGAGACTGCCCAGTACAATCAGCTCTGGGATTTCGGACAGGAACTACGAAGATCCAACCCTGGGAGTACATTTTTTCTATTGTCGGATGATGCAGGGCACTTCCAGAGATGCTATTTCTCCTTTGATGCATGCAAGAGGGGGTTCCTAGCTGGGTGTAGGCCAACAATTTTTCTGGACGGTTGTCATTTGAAGACAAAATTTGGTGGAATTTTGTTGACTGCACTTGGAATGGATCCTAATGATTGCATCTTTCCTGTGGCTTTTGTTGTAGTTGAAGTTGAAAACACAAGCTCTTGGAAGTGGTTCTTGACAGCTCGGAAACAAGATCTTGGCATTTCGAACACTGCATCATGGACCATAATGTCTGACAAGCAGAAAGTAAGCTATTTTTACTTCATTTATGCATTACTTATTACTGTCATTTCAGCATCATGTGGTACTTAACTGTTATCATACTTGCAGGGATTAATCAAGGCAGTTACAGAGTTGTTTCCTGATTCAAGTCACAGATTTTGTGTGAGATACCTTTGGCAGAATTTCAACAAAAATTTCAAGGGAGAAGTGCTCAAGAATCGGCTTTGGAAATGTGCTAGAAGCAGCACACCTGCTAAGTGGCAGGAGAATATGGATGCCATGTTGGTTTTGAGCAAAACAGCACATGATTGGCTAGAGGAGCTGCCACCTACAACATGGGTTAGAGCATTCCAGAGTGAGTTTCCAAAGTGTGATGTTTTGCTGAACAATAATTGTGAAGTTTTCAACAAATACATTCTAGATGTTAGAGAAATGTCTATTCTTGCAATGATTCAGCAAATCAAGAGCCAAATCACAACTACAATTTATAACAAGCAAGTTGAAGGACAAACCATGACTGGTACTATTTGCCCGAAAATCAGAAAGAAATTGCAGAAGCATGTCGAGTGGTCAAATAATTGTGAAGCTAAGCCCTCTGGTGAGGGAATATTTGAAATAGAGGAGAGGGGTGTACCTTACACTGTTAACCTTCTGAAAAGGACGTGCAGCTGTAGAAGATGGGATCTATCTGGCATTCCTTGCTGGCATGCAGTTTCAGCGCTGAGACATGATGAAATAAGTCCATAAAGTTATGTCCACAAATGCTACTCCATTGAAAAATATTTGAAAGCTTATGAGCACATCATTTGGCCATGTAGAGATGTAAGAGAGTGGGAAAAGGTTGATGCTAGAGAAATCAAAGCTCCAATAATTGTGAAAAAGGTAGGAAGGCCACAGAAAAATAGAAGGCAACAACCAGAAGAGAAAGAAGGAAAAAAAGGAGAGAAAAGAATGAGCAAGGGTGGAACAATCCAGCACTGCAGCTACTGCGGGAAGTCAGGCCACAACAGAGGTGGTTGTAATGATTGTAAGCTAGGATTAGTTCCTGAGAAAAATGCAAAGAAGGTGAGGGCAGAACCAGATGTGGAAGACACTATTGCAGAAGAAGTGGCGCTTGTCACAATGGTAACTACCTAATTTAGTTTATACTTGTTTCTATAGCGCATTTCCTTGGCTAATTTGATTGCTATTATTTTGTACAGGGACATCACTTGCAGACAATGACATTTATTGGACAAGACACACAAACATATGAACCTGAAGTACTTAATGAATTATTAGATGAGGTGATTTCCTTTTCCAGCAATGATATTTATTTCTGTACTTAACTTATGGATACAATGTGAAGTACTTAATGCATTTACAAAATCTTGCAGACAACAAGGAGGCAAGG
This sequence comes from Poa pratensis, assembly GCA_947311845.1. Taxonomy (NCBI): domain Eukaryota; kingdom Viridiplantae; phylum Streptophyta; class Magnoliopsida; order Poales; family Poaceae; genus Poa; species Poa pratensis. The sequence continues at coordinate 15,765,020 of CAMZMU010000042.1, read as the reverse complement.
AGAATGTGCCAAGCCAGATGCCAGTTCAACCAACTACAATAAGTAAAGAAGAGAACTTGCTAAGGAAAAGGCATGTGTTGGCAGCAGCAAAGCTGAAAGAAGCAGCTCAGAGAAGAGATATAGCAGATCAAGAGAAGTTTGATGCTGCTATGGCCAAGCTGGCACAAGAGGAACAACAGAGAGTTGAAACACTAGAGAAAAAGAAGGCTGACGCTTTAGCTAGGAAGTTAGCTAATGATGAGAAGAAAAGGCTTGAGAAGGAAGCAAAGCAGCTTGCTGCTGAACAAAAGAAGTTTGAAGCTGCAGAGAAGAAGAAGAAACAACAAGAGGAGAAACTAGCAGCCGCAGAGAAGAGGAGAAAAGATCAAGAAGTCAGGAAAAAAGAAGCTGAGCAAGCTAGGCTGGCACTTGCAGAGAAGAGAAGGAAAGATCAAGAAGCTAGGACAAAGGAATTGCAGGAAGCTAACCGTATACGACAAGAAGAAGCCAGGAAAAGGGCCTGTGAAGTGCAGTCTTCAAGGAATTCATGGCAGGGAAGTAGCTCAACCAACATGGCACCTTACAAAAAACCAAGGAAAACATCTATGTTTGATTATCTGAAAGGCCCACCTCCTGGTGCTTGGTGCTTAGTGCTTAGTTCTTAATGCAATAATGTAAAAGATTGTAGCTTTTGTTGATGCACCTATGTTCTGTGTTGTTCGTATGTGCTACTTGAACACATTATTTTGCTATGCATCTATGTTTCGTTTGGGATTATTATCTGTCAAATATTCTGCCAACATTATGTGTGAAATATCTGTGCAATATTTCTGACAGTGAACATTACAAATGTGGTCATAGTTTCAGCACCATTGCATAATTCAAACACTCACATCATTCATAAAAGTACATTGTTTCAGCAACATCAGAAAGTACATACTCAAATGCTTGCATACAACATGTCATATTGCATACTCAAATGCCAGTTACAGACTCGAACTAACACACTACTGCTTGCATACAACAACAAGCATCAAAACAACTAATATCCCTAAAAGGATAGCTACAATTTTCAGAAGAAACTCTATCTCCATCAGCCTCATCTGAATTGCAATGCCTCCTTGGTTCATGTATCCTCCACCTGACACACAAGCTTCTGCCCTTTCAGCTCTTCTTCCTCTCATGTTGCTCATTGAGCTGCTAGCTTCATTAGGAACTGACTGAACGCCAATGCTAAGCAAATGCTCTTCATACACATCTTCCCATTTCCAGAAATTGCAACCACCATCATGTGACTATAATAACAAGCAAAAGATAGAGGTAGAAATCAGAACAGTACCTAAAATGCAGAAAGAACATGCAAAAGAATTCAGAGATAGCACATACCCCATGATTCGGGCATTGGTAGAAATGCCTCATGAAATTGGCCTCTGTCTTTGAAACGTAATGCTTCACTCTGCGGAAGTTGCATTTGTCACAAATAACAAGCGGGAACCGCCGGCGCATGTCCTCCGACGAGCTCACGCCATTGCCGCCCATGACGAAGCTCAGACGAGGAACAAGCTCAGAGGAGGACGAAGGAGCAGACGCTGTGGAAGCTAGCTTCCCTCTACCGCGCCGCTCCGTCGCTGTCACCGCCTCTCTCCCGCGCCTCTCCGTCGCCGTCGCCGCCTCTCTCCCGCGCCGCTCCGTCGCCGTCGCTCGATTTAGGGTTAACAAAGGGGAATCGATTTAGGGATCAGACCACATAGCCACGTCACGCGACGCGCGCCCGATCGTGGGCCCTCGGGTCCCACCACATAGCCACGTACGTATCCAGGACCATCCGTGGACATCGTGCGCAACATCCAAGACTGAATTGGAGCATTTCGTGACTTCCAGGACCGTCGTGGACGCAGCCCGCAACTTCCAGGACTGTAGATGCATTTTACTCGATAGATGGCCATGGGTGGCTCTGTGCAGCGGATGATGATGGGGCAGGCAGTTGAAGTTCCGGCTCATTCCTGCACTACACCTGCAGTGCGCGTGGGGAAATCGGATACGGGTTCCCCTGGCCGGCTGGCTGGACCAATGCCCAACTGCTTCTTCCAGCTCTGTCAGTGCCCACCCCACCCCGTCTCTCTCTATACATCCTGCCCATGTGGGCCTCTATACTCTTCCAGCTCTGTGTACGTACTTGGTGCCAGCGCTGCCGCTAGCTAGCTTGGCGATTTCAACGAATTAATATTTCGAGGGTGAGCCCGCTATTGCGTGGACGTACGCACTCGCGCCTACTGATCGATAGCCTCACTCACCTGCTCCGGTCCAGACGCGGATGTTTATGCTTTTTTTTTGAACAAGATGTTTATGCTTTCCATCCGTTCCTCACACACAACCTCGATCCACACTCTGGAGTCCAGAGGTGGTTGAAAAGCCTCCGCATGCCAATGCTCGGGGGTAGAAGGGGCCAATGAAGTCGTTGAGAAAGACCGTTAATGCTCCCATGTACTCCCTCCGTTCCAAATTAGTTGACTTGGGTTTGTGTAAATACAGATATATCTATACTTGTTTAGTGTCTAGATATATCCGTATTTGAACAAACCCAAGTCAAGTAATTTGGAACGGAGGGAGTATGTATCATTGTGGTCTCGCCTCGGTACACTTTCCCTAATCACACACGTCGCTGCTTCCCGAGATATTGCACCAACAAAGTAGAGCTTTAACACAGCTCAAGGGCGGAGTATGAGAGTATCATTGGATGAAACTGCATTTGATGGGGGCTCTAATACTATCAATTTGATATTACTAGTTGAGTGCCCATGCGTTGCTATGGCTGAGCCAAGTTTTTTTCCTCCCGACACATGACGATGTAACACACGAGCACATTGTGGTGTGTAGAATAAAAAGTCACATGGTATTCCAAAGTATTAAGATTCAACTTCGCTTGCATCGCCGTGATTGTATTCAAATTTGATTTTACAAATTCACCCTCAGATTTCCAAATCATTACAAATCCTAGTGGGCGCGCGCACGCACCTCCCATCGTGTCCTACCTCCGATCTCCATCGGTCCTCCCCCCGCAGGCCGCAGCCCTGCGCCAGGTCCTCCGCTGACTTCCCGCAGTCCTCGCGCCAGTTCCTCCGCGCCAGGTCTTCTCGCCGTCCTCCCGCTCCAGCTACAGAGACCCCTAGCAGTTCGGCGTGCTGAATCTCGCGAAGGGGGCCCCTCGTCCTTGAAGCGCGCAAAGCTCCTTAGCGAGGGCATCCGATCCTTCCTCGCTGGCACTCTTCCTCAACTTCGCCGCCGTACCGCGGCCCCTCCTTCTTGACGCCGGCAACCTGAGCCTTCCTTGCCGGCGCTCATCCACCGCTCCGCCACCGTCTGCAGCTCCCTTCGCCGCTCCGCTCCAGCGAGTCTGTGGACGAGGAGGACGTAACTCTTGCGTGCCTGGGAACAATTGAGTTATGTTTTCAAAGAACCACATGCATTTTTTTAGCAATTTTGAAAAATTGTAACCTGTCAGGATTATTCTAATCTGAAGAACAAATTTGGACTCTTGTGAATCTCTGAAAACAATTGCACGACCTTGAAAATGACAGCATTTGAAGCTCTGAAAACTCTGAAGATGACAGTACTCTAAATCATGTGCAATTCTGGTTGTGGATGTGCAATTTTGGTTGTGGGTGCAGTTCTGACTATTCTGGCAAAATTTGCATCTCCTGATGGCTTTTATCAAGATCATTGTGTTCAAGCTAATAAATTATCCAGAATGTTCAACCACGAGCATGTGTGATCCCTGGGGTGATGTTGTTGAATGTTCAACCACGAGCATGTGTGATCCCTGGGGTGATGTTGTTTTTCTGTTCAAAGAAGGGGTGGAAGCAAGCTCAATATTCCTCAAACTTACAACTGGCTTATAACTTGTCATGTTATAATAAACCTCAAGTAATGGAGTATATATTTGCAGGTTTTTGAATCCAATAAAATGACATGTAACCTGTAAGGCTGTAACCTCCAGTTTAGCAAGTAGACATCCAAACGGCAGCTCCAGCACGGTCTCGCCGGCAGCTCCAGTTTGACGATGAGAGTTTCAGCTCATCTCAGCTTGTCGCCACTGAAAAAGTAAATTAATGTTTCAGTGTAGTCTAATGGTCTACACTAAAATTCAGCAAGTGTAGATAAAATTCAGGAGTAAGATTCAGGGACAGTAAGTCTTGCTAACATACCACATGGTTCAGCAAGTGTAGATACCACATGGTCTTGCTAAAAGCTCAACCCCCTCAGCCTCATCTTTTCCTCTCTCACGCATACATACTCCCTTGCTGCAATCTAAACATTTCCATGGTTTAACCATAATTGCATACTCCAACATATTTTCCCGTTTAAATATGGTTATAGATATTTATACAAAATGTATACTCTATGCATGGTACAGAAGCAAATCCCCCAAAAAAAGAGAAAATTCAAAATCTTTACTAAGTAAACAGCTATTATGAACAAAGTACAAATCTCATTGGAGCTCCCAGTGAGCACTTCCTTCCTTTCAAAGCAGTTCAACAACAGTAACTATTGAGTATTGACTATACGTGATGAACCTCTAACCATGGAGCAGACTAATACCACAAATTAATATTAATAAATCTCAATGTATATCTCAAATTATCATGTCAACATGTGCATTAGCAGATATAAAGTCCAACATTTGGCCACTCATAGGATCCATCGGTCTTCATTTCCTCACAACGTCAATATACATGGTAGGAAGGCTCAGGGCAGCGGGCAGCGGGCAGCGGGCATCGCAGATGGGGAGCAGGCTCTAGGCAATCGAGCGCCAGGGAAGGGGAGGGGAGGAGAGGAAGTACCTCCAGTGCACGGCCGGAGAAGCTCCCGGCGCTCTGCCTCGACCCAAGCGAGAGCGTTGCCGCTGAAGCACGAGGGCGCCACCTCTTTTATTGCCATGAGCATATAGCCCAGACCGGCGACCGGAGCTTCGAGATCTCCGCTACGGGTGTGCCACCCGCCACCCAAACGAGCACCACCGGAGAGATCCCCGCCGCTGCAATCCTTGGGAGCCACGCAGGTTTGCCCGACGGCTCGCTCCGGCAGCGGGGAGGCGAGGGAAAGGGAGGGGAAGGAGCTCATGGCGGCTAGGGTTAGGTCGCCTCCCGTGTCGCCCTCGAGAGAGCCACGCAGGGGCTTTTTTTCTGCCTGTATTAGCGCTAACGAGGGAGAGATTGGGCCGGCCGCCAGACCCATGTTAGCGATCCATCAATCGGCAGAATCGGTCGGCAGAATCGGGAGGCAGAATTTTCTGCCGGGTTACGTACGTACCAACTCCCATTTAATAGTAAAGATAGTTGTTGATGTTTTTTTCCTACATACTTGATCAAAGATTGACTTGGCCAAAATTCATATGCAATATATTTGGAAAGATGGCGTAAAACTGTCACCCATATAAAAAATAAAAACCGCATCCATGCTAAGAAATGCGAGATTTAGTTCCCTATTATAGTATTCTTTTTTTCTTGAACTTTTCATGTCACGCCTTTAGATTTTAGAACTGAATAGGTATGAACGGGCCAGATTTAAGTAGAAGCTTCTGAACATGTCGATTGATTTGTCCAAGGAAAAAAAACAAAGCTAATTAAATGGTGCAAACTAAAGATATTATTTATGAAATTCACCCAAGACGTTAATGGTGGGTGATGGTTTTTAATACTTTTGCCACGTGTTAATGTTTTTACGTACTAATATTGCTTGTGTATCTTTTTTAAATATAGAAAGGGAAATAATTAGAAAAACAAGTGGTTTTGTTGTGACCTTATAAGCCATCACACGAGCCCATTTCCCCCGAACATATGCATCCAAAAAGTAAGAAACCAAGGTAAACAATTTATGAGCGGTGCTGCACTTACGACAGTTTTGTGTCCGATATTTGTACGACGTCTAAATCAATCCGTCGGTTTTCATTGCAAGCCCATCTCATGGCCCAGAACAAACGTCGGATGCACGTCGTACAGAATCCATCGTACTCAAAGCAATTTCGTTTACTGAACATTCCCCCTGTAATAATAGTACAGGCTCCCATAGCAATGACGTATTTTGGTTCAGGCATTTGCTCGTATAACCTCACTAAAGAGGGAGCCATTTGCATTGTTACCGTCCCGGCTGTTAAAATTAGGTCCGCTTGCCTAGGACTTGATCTTGGTACCAATCCATAACGATCAAAGTCGAATCGTGAGCCTATTAATGAAGCAAATTCAATGAAACAACAACTGGTACCGTATAGAAGGGGCCATAAACTGGAGAGTCTTGACCAATTCGAAAGATCAGTTGGTGTAGTTGAAATAAGATACATTCGATCCGGATTTCAGATGTAGTATAGAGCTTTTTCCCTAGAGACAATAGGTTTATCGAACCGAGAAATAGGTGCTTGGCAAGATGATTTCTAATCAGTTAAAAAACGGTCACCATTAGATTTGCGGACAGATTTGCGGGGGGCAGGGGATGGGGGTTGACGGGGGCCACGAAGATGTTCTAAACATCTTAACGGCTAGCAAACGTCATTAGAGATAAGGGAACGCTAGGGGGAGGTGGAGGAGCGCCTAGCGGCTAGGTTTTGCCCAGGAACATGTTGACTTTTTGTTGTTGTAAATTGCATCTTAATATCTGTTGGGCTTACGAGAATATGAAACTGACTTATATGCACTAGCCTTTCCTTAAAAAAAACATGCACTAGCCTGAAGCCCGAGATTTGATGGGCTGGTTAAGTGGGTTGATAGTAGAGTGGGCTATGTATTAGATGCTCCATGTAATTCCCATAAGATGGGCTGGGCTCAGCACCAGGGTCGCCTCAAGTTCCCCGGCCTGTGCCACTGCGGTTGCTATTTTCCCTTGTTAAATTGTGTAGTTCCTTTTAAGTAAACTAGAGTACTAGACCATCAACTGACGCTGACAGGAGGCATTTATATGATGCAGCGTTGCATCAGTTCAGCCTACAGAAAACAATAACCTATTAATGTCTCCCAAAGAAAGAATTAAACTAAGATTTACAAGCGCCCAATTGCTCCTACCCGGCGCTAAACAAACTGGATTAGATCGAATCTGAAGCTTCACCGAGTGGTGTTATATCTAAACCATGTAAAGGTAGGCTTGAACAGGTACAATCATACGGACTCTGTCCCAACTCCTCCTCATCAGTAAGTTACAGGTGCTCTAAAATTTGATTTTATTCATTCCCCGCCAATGCTTCTTTACAACAATTAATCGACCACGTCTCAGAATTGCACCATCCAGTTCTGGAACCTTATTGTGATCAAGTGCTCGGAAGAATCCCAGGGATGATGGATTGATGAGGAATGGATGGAGAAATGATGCTCAAGTAATCGACGAAGAATTCAGAAGATGTGGAGGATGTCGTGGATGAAGGCGTTGCAGAGCGGGCAGCTGGCGCCGGAGTGCCAGAGCTCCCTGGAGCAGAGGCGGCAGAAGGTGTGGCCGCACGGGATGAAGGCCGCGCCCTTGTGCCGCACCATGCACACGCAGCACGCCCGTACCATTTCCTCTTCCCGCTCCTCGCCGTCGTCCTGCTCCTCTCCCACCACCGCGCCGCTACTGGACGCGCTGGCACCGCTGTCTTCTTCATCTTCGCCGTCGTCACACTGGTTGTCTGCCTGCTCCAGCATCGCCATCAGTGACATCGAGCCCGCCGCCGGCGCCTCATCCTTGCTCTCCTCTTCTTCATCCTCATGCCTGTCTTCTTCGTCGGGGCGATGACTGCTGGTAGTTGTCGAGCCCGCGCGCGCGGCGCGGCGGAACCGGTCGCCCAGCGGCTTCCAGTTGATTATCCTGGCACCGCGGCTGTCCCGGGTGATGGCGTCCATGAGTGTGCACGGCCTCCGATCCGTGTCACCGCCGGCGCTGTCGTCGTCGTGCGGGACTCCCGGCGCGGACAGCTGCTCCAGAGCGTCATCGTCCGGCGCTGCAGCTCCGGCCGCCGGTCCATCGATTGGTCTCGCCTGGCCAGTCTCCTTCGTTTCGGCGGTGGTGATGTGATGGCGATCGGGCGGCGGTGGTTGAGAGGGCGAGGTGGGTTGCGGTTGAGGGAGAGCAGGGAGGGAGGCGACGAGACGTGGTCGACTGGAGCGGGTCTCGCGGGCTTTTTAAACTCTGGATTGCAATTTTTTTGAAACTCTGGATTGCAATTACCGCAACGGCGTGCGCGTTGGCCCTGAATAACGCAGGGTGCCATCCCTAACTGCAGGTCGTACCCGTACTTTCATCTGATTTGCGAAAAAGCACATGACTTCCACCGTACGAGTACCACTAATTCGATCTGAAATTCAAAATTCTGTACCTGCAAATTGCTGGTAACTTAAACAGTAGACTGCACGAGTACTTGAACAGCGAGTTTCTCAATGTACTCCGTTGCGGTGCGTGCAAGCGACGGCATGAGAGTTGGCGATTACATACTTGCATGCCCCTCGGAAAACTCCCTCTCTGGCTCTATCGTCTCTTGGATAGATGGAAAAAATGAACCAAAAATAGTGCAAGTTACAGTTTGTAAGTTAGTTTGAGATCGGCTGACCCGGTGGTTCCGTGCGTGATTCCAGGTACACACAACGAGACGTCGTCGCCTGGAGCGGGTCTCGCGGGCTTTTTAAACTCTGGATTGCAATTACCGCAACGGCGTGCGCGTTGGCCCTGAATTACGCAGGGTGTCATCCCTAACTGCAGGTCGTACCCGTACTTTCATCTGATTTGTGAAAAGCACATGACTTACACCGTACGAGTACCACTAATTCGATGTGAAATTCAAAATTCTGCACCTGCAAATTGCTGGTAACTTGGACAGTAGATTGCACAGGTACCTGAACAGTGAGTTTCTCAATGTACTCCGTTGCGGTGCGTTTAAGCGACGGCATGAGAGTTGGCGATTACATGCGCCTCGGAAAACTCCCTCTCTGGTTCTATCGTCTCTTGGATAGATAGATGGAAAAAATGAACCAAAAATAGTGCAAGCTGCAGTGCCCTGTTGCAGTTTGTAAGTTAGTTTGAGATCGGTTGACCCGGTGGTTCCGTGCGTGATTCCAGGTACACACAAGAAGAGTTTTTTTTTTAGATGCACAGAAGAACAGTGTAGACTGTAGAAGTGTTGAACCCTTGCGCGCACCTAACTCGGTTTGGCCCGTAGCGAGCGTAGGTGTGCGTACGTTTTTTTTTTGACACATCCAAACACCCTCGTATATTCACCACAAATCCACGTACACAGTACATAGAACAAGAACAGAGAAAGTACAATACGAAGAGGATGAAGCAGAGCTAGGACCAAGATCCGCGGCACCACCGGCGACGAAGAAGACGAAGACCGGCAACCACCACCTTACCAGAGCCTGGGCGAAAATTTGCCCTTGAAAGACGCCGCCGAGACCCACCGCCGCGCCGCGGCGGAACTTGAGCCGATGAACGAACGGGGCAGACGTCCCCCCGGCCCTTCCACGCCGCTTTGCCGCAGCCGTCATCGTCGTCGACGCAGCCGGAGGCCACCAATCTTGACCAGCTCCACCCGAAACGCCTCTCCAGCGCCGCCGCACCACGGCCGCCGGAGAAGGGAGACCGCACACAGCAGATCCGAGGATCCCCGAGCACGGACAGGTCGGCCACCACTCGACGGAGCACCACCGGAGCTCCACCGCCGGAGGGAAAGGTCGCCGACACCAAAACACCCACCAACCGCACCACCGCCTCCTCAGCGTCGCCGGCGGGAACCCGCTCGCCCCTACTCTATACACACGAAGAGGTCCGGGGATCCCCACCCACCCGCCGCCGGAGCGGTCGGGGGGAGAGAGATCCCGCGGCCAGCGACGGCGAGAGTGCGGCGACCAGATGGATCCAGAAAAATCGCCTCGTCTACTGTAGCAGAGGAGGGGAGGGGAGCGTGCGGGCCTCTCAGAATTCCTCTTAGGTGTGCGTACGTAGCTAGCAAGAAGAGAAACACGGTGGCCGTTCGTCGGGGCCCGCGACAATATCGATCGATCGATGCCATTGATTATTGTGCTAGTATAGTGAACGCCGCCGTGTATTCGGTGACATGAAGACTAATGAATCCCTTGTCGATCGTACGCTCAAATAGAGCTGCAACCACTACGGCAGTCGGCACGTTGAAATCTCCACGTTTGTCCGGCGACGTGCACTGATCTGCTTGGCGCGCGTGCATAGAAGGAAAATTCGGTGAGATGGCAGCGTCTCAACAGAATTCCTTCCAGGAGTATTCATCTCACACGTACTCCGTACGTAGTGCACCCAAAGGGAAGGAATCGGAGGCGACGTGGCAGCAGCAAAGTATTGACGCATGGACCCACCCCGGCCGTGTGGAACAGGTCGACGGAGACTGATCGACGCCGAGTGCGGCAGCTGCCACTGGCACGGTCTTCCTAGCTCCTCCCCCCAGGTCCATGAAAAAGAAGAAGAAGAAGAAGGACCGACCGCGACGTGCGTGCCCCGTGATCGAGGCGGAATAATCGGGTGGCCCAGGAAGGAAGAAGACGCGACGCCAACAATAATGCTTCGATCGGTACCACCATGCCTTGGATTTACCCTGGTTTGTCTTTGGTTGCATATTACAGTACCTCAACACGGGAGAGTACGTCCTGGAGTACTGGATCAAGTTTCAAGATCAAGATCCAGCCAGCCACCGCTTCGATGCCTACAGAACCGAGTGGTCACCGCAGCTGTCGGGTCGTTCCTTCGCTCGCTGACAATGCAGGAGTTAAGCTGTTGCCTGCCTCACCTTCAAAGAGATGAGATCCATGTATGTACGTCCGTCCGTGTTCCAGACAGGTCCTCGTTGTATTTGTAGCTCTTGTTGCACAGCTCAGCATCTCTGAATCATACCAGAGCAGAGCATAGATCCATCCATGATCCATCATAGATCATGCCAATCTCACGCACGGATCGGAGTTAAATGGTGGAACAGGGCAGGCACGGGATACGCACGGACGGGGGTTTAATTCTCGGACCTCCACATCGATAGGAGCCAGCAAGGACACCAACACCATCATCACCCTGCTTCTTCAGGACACCTTCACCGTACACCATGCACATGCCCAGCCTCCTCATCAGTACACTGCAATGGCCAATGGGAGAGCATCGGATCTATGTAGCACGCAAGACAAGATCTTATTGCTAATTACTGCGGATCCTGGCAGTTAACTTGGTACGGCATGAGGTGGGGCTCCTCTGATGATGATCTCATCACTTCGACACTTCCTGATAACAGTTGGCTCTGGTATGACCAGGATTCAGAGTTTCAGTTATGATTACAAAGGCTCAAGCAACATGGTAGACATGTACTAGCACTCAGAGGCTGGGATATACTGCAGAATACCATATCATCTCACCAAACTGAACATGTCTGTACACTAACCTCACCACATAAACTTTTCCACATTACAACAAAACACAATGGATCGCCAGCAGTAGCCATACCTGCCGCCTACACACACACACCCTAATGTTGCAGCACACCCTCTACTAACAAGCCAACACAGGTCAAATGCTGCAGCACACCCTCTACTAACAAGCCAACACAGGTCAAATGCTGCAGCAAACACGACCCAACCCCAACCAAACCCAAACACACACACTTCGTTGGCCACAAAATCATCTGTACCTACATTCTAGACAGCCCTTGCTCAGCCGCTCGTTCTGGTGATGGTGATGCTGCCCTTCCCACCTTCGGTGTGGATCTTCGTCTTCTGGACCACGGGCTTCCCGGAGATGGCCGAGGTCTGGCACGACACGGCCACATCGTCGTACTTGTGCTTGATCTTGTACGGAGGCGGCGTGTGGATTCTCTGGTTTATGTCCCTCAGGGTGGTGTCGCCGCGCAAACCGCACGGCTTGATCAGCTCGAATGGGTAGGCCACCGTTGCTTTTAGCTTCTTTGCCCTCAGAATGTTTCTTCCAGCTGTGGATCGGAACAGCAGTGTTTGAGCACAACATCGACGGGACGGACAAATTATGCAAACAGAATACGTGAAAAATAGATGAATATAAACTGCGATAGAGACGGACAAACCTTTCAGGGGCGTAGGTCGTGATTGCGGCGGTTTCTTCACAATTTTGTGAGACTGTTCCTCCACTAAAGAATTTTCAGGAGCTGAAGGTTAAACAAAGCGTTGTAGTATCAGTAGCTTTATATATGCGATCACCACTGATAATCTGTATACGAAGACAGTTATACTTACCAGGGATATTGGAGTTCACAGAAGCACTAGGAGGACTATTCCTGTTGAGAAGGATCACAATCCAAGTATCAGAAACCCAAAAGAAAACAGATGCCAGTGAACTGAAATGTTATCAAGTCAGCCACAAGTTAGACCTCAGGAATAAAAAACATACATTTCTGCAGGAGGGCAACCAGGAACACTATCTTGCGGGCAATCCACTAGCCATTCTTCAGGTATTTCATCTGTCGCATCACACTGTAACAAATGCTCGTCACCTGGAAACACCTCTAGGATTAGGATAAATGGAGAAGAATAAACCCAGTTTCACGCTAGCAAAGATGATGAAAGACCTACTAGAGAAATCCAAATTCACTTGCAGACTTTCTGAGAGCCCATCTGTCATAGGAAAATCCATCTACACATAAAGCAATACATCAAGCCAGAATAAAAACACCATTACAATGCATATAAACATCGACTGGACACAGATTAAAACCCAAAGTATTAGTGCATATGTAACTTCATTTGTTCGAACAGGTGACATTCCAGAATCCATCTAGAGCACGTACCTCAACACTTTCTGGACAGAACTGCAGCATACGTCTCCTTTTAGCTTGTAAGGTTTCCTTTCCTTCGTCAAAGTCCTTGATAGTAATATCTGCGTGGCACATACATCAGGTCACTAAACCTGAAGCGACTTCTCGATATTTAACAAAAGACAGGATGTTGATTGACTCTCATTTCTTATTTGTTTTGGTGTCAGGGGTTGGGAATTAAATGTCCAATCCATTTTTCTGATTTGTGATTCAATGTTAAATCTACCTTAAGTTGCATTCTATACAATTCTAAGTGGTGGATCAAGTCGAACCTATCATTGCAACTAGGCCAAACATGTATTTCACAAATCTTAACCAGATGACTATTATCTACTGTTCTGCTTGAATATAAAATGCAATCAAAGACGTGTACAGATACGTTACTAGAATCATCACGAAGAACATTGTAAAGAAAATGGCAAGGGAGTGTATGTGCACTGCTGCTCAATTCAGGACATGGGTCTTACTGTACAAACATACTGGTGACTTCACACACCATGCTAGACAACCTTCTCAGATAGTACAATATGTTAGTGGTGAAACTTAACCATGATATGGTAAGCAGAAAGGTACTCCCTCCGTTCCACAATATAAGATGTTTTAGCCTTTTGCCACATTCACATGCACACATATGTATGTAGACATGTTTTAGTGTACATGTCCACTCTTTTTGTATGAATCTAGGCAACATGTGTAACACCTAAAACATCTTATATTATGGAACGGAGGGAGTAGAATTTTACCTCCTATATCACAGAACGGCAAATCTATATCTGTACATTCTTTTATTGGAGTTTGCTCATCGAACAGGCTCCAAGAATCAATCACATTGAGGTTTGTTTCAGCCCACAAGGAGGTAGATGGAGCTGCCAAATCAGAAGAAATTATCAGCAAATCATTGTATGCAGTTTGGGGACAGAAGGAATGGTGGTGTAGCAAACCTGGTAACAGATCTTTCTGCAGATCAAACTCATGATTCTGCCATTCCCACATTTCACTGCACAAAGTTGCACATCAAAGAGCATTGTTAGACGAACTGTTCAGTTAAAAACAAACACTTGTTGAAAACTTTACAGAGAGCATGTGAAAATGTGGAATTCACAACTTTGCACTACATAGCACACCTGAAAGCAAACCATGTATCTAAGGTAATTTTTCATGTTTTTGGAAACAAAAGGCTAAGAACCTCCATCTCATGTACATTTCAGTGCTTGTTCCTAAGGAACACCAGAATTGTTCAGACACCTAAAGGCCACTTTGGTTCAAATGGGTGAGGATTTGCAGAAAAATCTAACAGCGATCAGTAAAAAGGAAACATTTGATGATTGAGAAAGTCCAGGCTGTCGCATCAAACAAACACCTAACCTGTGCCAGATGAAAGCACAAGAAACGGGAGCACAACATGAACACCGGCCATCAGCTAGGGTTTAACAGCAAAAGACAACACCAACCTAACCGCAACTAAACCGAGACACACAGTACGGCACCAAAAGAGCAAAAGCCCCCAAAAGAAGACATGATCCTTTTTCGTCCCAGAATTGGAAGTCTTTCCCCTCTCCTCGTCCCAACATCATCCGACGCCGAAAAGATCAAGGAGGAGAAGACGAGGACGAAAGAAGAAACAAAGGCACGGCGCCGCACCCAACCAACCAACCGAACCGCCGTACCGAGAAAGCGAAATTAGGAACGGATCAATCAACCGAGGACGACCGACGACATGATTAAAAGTCCGCGCAAGGAACAAATCGCGCCTCCGCGCCACGGGAGCAAAAAAAAACGCCGCCTTTTTCTACCCGCACCGGCGCCGTCGCGCCGCTTCAATCGCAGCGAAGACCGACAGAACCGGGAGAAGCAGGAGGGGACGATGAAGACAGGTCCATCCCGGACTCACACACACACACACCTCTGATCGACACCAATGCCGCCGTCGAAATCCATCCGCGCGCGACGGAGGTCAGATCCGAGACGCGCTCCGCCGGCGCGGACACAAAAGGTAAAGGCGGATGAAGAAAGAAAGAAAGAAAGAAACCGGCGAGGTAGGGGAGCGGGTGGAGGAGGAGTAGGAACTGGAGAGTGGGCTTGCAGTTGCAGTGGTGGTGTCTCTCTCTAGCCGAGGACCCAGGAAGGAAAGCTCGCGCTTTTATTACTCTCATCTCCGCTCTCTCTCCAATGTGACGGCACAGCGCGTGGCGCGTGGCGCGGAGGCCGAGGAGAAGCGGTGACGACCACCGGGCGATGATTATCCTATGACTAATTGGCCAATTCTGGGTCGTCGGGACGGGTTAGCACTTAACTAATCAGCGGTTATGGAGATCGCAGTCCGCAAGGCCAAAGCGAGCAGGACCCAAAAGCCAGAGAGGCTTGCACCGGAAGGAAGAGAAGGCCGGAGGAATATGCACACGTTCTAGGTGGTGCTCCGGCGGAACCGGTGGGCAGCGCTGCGGGTGTGCGCCGTATTTCCGGTAGCGTACGTAGAACGCTAGCTATAGTATAGTGCTGTAGTAGAAATGTGTAGTTATATGTGTGCTACGTAACTCAAATGTTATCAAGATCAAATATGAGCCTCTGCAATACCAAATCTATTCGTTGGGTATTTTAGAAACTGACATTTTTCTATAAATTTGGTCAGATCTAAGCAAATTCGACCCGATACAAGATCATTGGCCTCCCATATATGGAGAGGGAGTATTCCAAATATCAGATATATCTGGACTAGAGGACATGCCCTAGCGGTGCGAACGAAATTTGTTTGATCAATTTTTTGAGTGTCCCTCTGAAATAGTCGTATTTCGAGGACAGACCAAGACGTGAATCCAATTAGATAACTGTATTTTTCTCGAATTTGTATAGCTTAGAGCTATTACAACGCGGAAGCTAAACTAGAGGCGTTAGGGAAAAACTCTCGGCCATGTTGGCAGTTCCCACAAAGTTTTCGACTCTTTTTTACCATCGATGCACACGGAAGCGTCCAACGCTTAAAAAAGCATGCAAAAGTCCAACGCTTAAAGAAGCATGCAAAATCTTGCTCCTAGCGCCCGTCGTACTATGCGTGTCGGGATTTGACTTTTTGTAACGCGTGTACAAGCGTTTTGCAATGCACATGCCCTTATAGAGTTTCCTCGGTATCTCCGCCTTTATCGCGGCGTGTAGAAAATGAGTAACCGTCATGTCTTCGTCTGAAAAAAGACACATACCATATGTAGCCAATTTTGTTTCTTAGGAGTGGTCTCGTGTCTTGGCGTGTTACATTATTCTTTAATACGGTGAAACGCATGTGTACTCGTAGTAAATATAACGGAGACAAGGTTATAGTTTTCAACAAAAATTAAGTCCACCCTTTTTTTCCTTTCCCCGGAACAGAAGGTTAGTCTAGGAGGAAATTCAAAACTGAGCTATGGAGCAAATTCTTCGGATAAACAAAATCATCTAAAATGTCAAGAGAATCATCTAGGGTGCAAGTGCTTTCAGAGTACTCCCTCCATTATAAGATGTTTTAACTTTTTAAGATTTGAATGGATTTGGATGTATATAGACGCATTTTAGTGTATGGATCAACTCATTTCGATCGGTTCGTACGTAGACTATGAGAAAACCTAAAACATCTCTATGGAACGGCGGGAGTACATGAGGAGGTGTGAATTACTTTACAAACCGGGAGTATATGCTCCCAGGTGCATTGGCTTGAGATAAAACTGCAAATCTGTTACCGCTTCGTGATGGCGTGTGCAAGGGTGGCAAGATTTAGTATCTAGTCCCGTAAAAAAAAAAGATTTAGTATCTAGCACTAACGTAACTAATGACGCGAAAATAACATGAAGATGAATAAATGCATTAACTCGGAGGACGTTACCCCTATACTTTATCGGGGCCAATAAATTCAGCACCTGAGGCTTCATGTGACTCGTGGTATCGAGTGATTGTAGGGGCAAAAACCGTGTGACGGTGACCCACATGTTCCGGCCCACCACTGACACATGGGGCCACGATCTTGCGTGTGGCCCACCTGTCCGGTAGGTTCTCGGACCTTATCGAAACGAAAGTCACGGCCGTAGGTAGGCAGAAAATTTAAGTGGTAACTGAAGCTGTAGAACGGGAAAATGTCTAGTGCTGCACTCACTGCACATGGGGGGCATTGTGGAAAGAAACCAGAGAATTTCAGCCATCTGATTCGTCGGCCGGAATATGTTTATTTACCCGACGGGATCAGGGTCGTTAAAATTATGTCACTGGTTGGTTTATACCAGTAAAAAAGAAGAGAGTCAGCAGCAAGTGTGCGAGTCCGGTGAGATTTAGATCTTGATCTACTTCACAAACTACAGATCTGTGTATGTGGAGAGCAAGCAAGGCGGGTTATTAGTTAGAGCTTGGACCAGCAAGCTCGTCGTGACGTGGCTCAGTGCTTCGGTGTACCGGTAAAATATATACGTACACTACACCCTCGTGATTCGTGATCGATCGGGAGGGTAGTTTAGCTTGCAATGTTGCTTTGGACGTATCGATCCTACGCGTCGACAGAGACACGTCCGGTATAAACACCATGTGGCTGTTTAAGTGCATTCAAACTTCTGTAGCTAATTTTAGCTAAATTTTTTTTAAACGAGACAAAAGATTTGTCATTTCCATTAATTAAGAAGAAGTGGGAATTGATCAATTAATTAACGAGAAACCGGCCTAAAACCGATACAACCACCCTCGCCGACCGTCATGGAACACGACCGTCGTGAGGGCACACACGGCCACCCTGGCTACCAAACGTAGACCGCACACATCCCACTGAAACGAAGGTCGTCGTCGAGATTGCCCACCAACGTCATCGTCATCACTCCACCGAGAGCGACTCCGACTTCACCGAAGAGACGACCACCAAAGAAGACCTCACCCTCAAGCAAGCAAGCAAGCAAGACGGGTTAGTTAGAGCTTGGACCAGCAAGCTCGTCGTGGCGTGGCTCAGTGCTTCGGTGTACCGGTAAAATATACGTACACTACACCCTCGTGATCGTGATCGATCGGGAGGGTAGTTTAGCTTGCAATGTTGCTTTGGACGTATCGATCCTACGCGTCGACAGAGACACGTCCGGTATAAACACCATGTGGCTGTTTAAGTGCGTTCAAACTTCTGTAGCTAGTTTTAACTACTCGTATGCATGTCTCTCCAGCATTCAGATTACAAACACTGAACATAACAATGTTCTTCTTTTTTCTGACATAGTTCGGACGTAATTCTGAATCATCTTGACCTGTCGCATACCACTTGCTGTTTTTGTACCGAAAGAAACACAACAAACACTAGACTCGCCGTACCAACCAAAAGTAGGAAGCAGCCAATAGTCAAAACACTGACTTGTAGCATCAGACAGGCTACAAGCCGGATTCCCTTCATACCAGCACGATACTGACTTATCAAGCAATCACCACACTAGCGGCGAAAGCCCTAAACAAACAGGCATCACGACTAAGCAGAAATATTCCAATAGCCTCTTCGGTCTAGAGACAAAACAAGCTTATCGTATGAGATCTCAACAGTAAAAAACGCACGAAGTTCGATCTTTTTGCTCAGCAGCTGAGCAGCACAACACACACCACAAATCGCTCCCATCTCCGTGTGCTTGACGTACACGGGACAGACAGGACGGGTCATGCGAAGCAAGAACCTAACAGAAACAAGCTTCGAGGAATTAAAACAATCTTGTTTAGATCACTGGGGGTAACAAGAGGATGATGGATGGATGAATATACCAGGGTTGGTTAAACTAGGCATGAGTGAATGACTAGCCAAAGTGCCCAAATCCTGGAACCCTGTCGTCCTTTAGCTATGGCACGAGACCAAAGCTATTTGGACACAACGTTAATACAATGCTACAATGTAATAATCGCATTCCTAGTTTTGTTTTACTCAAATTTCAATAAGGATAGTCATCCGTTGAATTCTGTAAGAATTTCTGTGGTCTTAAAGGTCATACGAGAAATTCTTCAGTTCAAAGAAGCTCTCAGTGAAAATACAAGCTGAGACAGCCATCATGACAAAGAGGTAATTTTCCAATAGCTTGTTCTGTCTAACTAAATGATTTGATAAAGAAACCCAAGCAACAGGCTTACAAGATCTCAACAGTAGCAGCTCTTCCAATGCTGCTGCTGAGCACAAAACTAATCTTCCGCGTACACGGGACAGAACAGACAGTCGGCAAAAAGTCAGGCAACGTAAAGCAAAACCAGGCAAAACAAAGCAAAGATGCTTTGAGGAACTAAAACAATCAACACTGCAGGGTACCAAGAGGGTGGATAGATGGAGGGGATGGATAAACGAGTCACGACAGGCCAAAGTACTCGAAAGTTACTACTAAAACAAAGCTCCCTAATGTCCTTCAGCTAAGGCATAGGACCAAAGCTTCACAAGTTCTTCTCAGACTTTCTTGCATGCGCTCTAAAGATAGATTAGAGTCTTCTAGGCCCAGAATGAAGGAGGGCAGCTTCTTCTACGCACTAGGAAGCAGGCAGCCACCGGTCTGGTGAAGCATAGCGTCAATCTCGTCACCATCTTCCATCTCAAGCTGAAACAGTGTCACACAAGAAACAATTAGGGACTTGCTTACTGTGGCCGAGCTTATTAGTTCAGAATTTGCAAGGAAACAACGACACACGCCTCATCAGGGGTCTGCTCAGCACGGAGCCTACGACCATCAAACAGGAAAGCAATGGCATTCATATCCACGGACTGGCGGTCACAGTAGGCATTCATGAGCTTCTTCAGCTGGGTCGATCTCTTGATGCGGAAGAACACCTCGTTGCCATCCTACAAACAAAGGGGTCGGGATGTAAGACTAGCCTATGAGGTAATAATAACTTAAGCAAATCACTATGTACAAATATACAATGACAAGTAAAACATTTTGCAACTAATGAATCCCACAGGAAAATTCTCACAAACTGAAAACAGTACTACATACTTTCAGTCAGTCACTTTATGTTGCCGCCTTTTAACTATTATTAGGTGCTTCTAGGGCACAAGTCTTCAATGTTAGCTTTTCTGAATTTGAACAGGATACTAAGACAACATGTTTATAAAGTGTGTGTATTACAACAAATGTACACCCAAAAAAAGTCATAAAACACAAGCACTAAACACGAACCACATGTTTCTGGTTTCTGAACAGTGAACACTAGTTCAAAAGGAGCAAATACACATGGATACTGTTAAGATATTGTTCAAACAAAATAATCTAATTATTTTGATTGGAAGGCTTGGTCACTACAAGAACAGATCAGTGCATAACAAAATCTGTAGATATAGGCATTTGTTGTGCCTTGCATATTATACGAATACTAGTAAATAATAGAGTTGTTTAAATGAAAATTCTATTTAGAAATATCCTCGATATTCTGGTCCGAAAAGGTGTTCCTTCTGGCAGTAACTTCCAAGCTACACAATACTTACAGTGACTAATGACATATCAAATTATTTTTAACTATCAACAGATAACGGTGTAGCTTATGTGTGCACAATAATACAGTTGTTCAAATGAGATTTTCTTTTGCCACAAGAAACTGGATTCAATCACCTTATATCTGATAAAAGTAGAAGCAGAGTCGGTACAATTATATGTGACTCCAATAAAATAGTCTAAAACAAAGAAACATCCAGTGTTGCCGTTGCTAAACAACAAAACCAACCTTACAATAAACCAATTACATGCATAAGGTACACAATCAACAGAACATCACCCAAGGTTGCACAAACAAGTGACTACTCCTTAGGCCCAACCAACAAATTTCAGCAAAACATAAAGTTGGATTCATAGAAACCCAACTGAACCTCGCAGGGATGAACCTAATACTAATAAACTGACAAAAGACCACCTGAAACTTAGAACTACATTCAAACAGGGATTACATGATCTGCAAAATTTAATTTCGCCACAGTTTAACAGTCGGCACAACATGCTCATCATACTGCAAGGTACTCTGAAACTAGTGACATCTTTGTCCAGGGGATTGGATTCATTCCAGTGTTTCATCTTGGTACTGTTCCCCATTGTCACCCCCAACAAAAATTCAGCATCCAGTCACAATATATACTAGTGACATTTTAAAAAATTTCTGTTATTCACAATTCAATATTATGTTTCGCAGGCGTAGCAATCATCTAGTACACGAACTACCTATAACAACTTATCTGAAACTAGTACCTAAAACAACCGCGGCCAACCAAGTAGGCGATCCCATTCAAAACGAAAACAAGAAATTGGAAAACTAGGGTGTGACGATCACGACGGGCAATCTGAGTCAGAGTAGCGCAGTGGAAGGCAGGGAAGGATGGGGAGGGGGCGCATATATACCTGACCCTTGACCTTGAGGTTGATGTGGACGCCGCCCTCGCCGCCGGCCGGCTTCTTGTCCTCCTCCCCACCTGCCGACGACATCTCGTAAACCCCTCGCGAGCTCGCGAAAGATCAAATTTGCAGCGCCGCCGCAAGCAATCAGGGGTCCGGCGATCGTGGCTGGGGAGGGGTTTCTCGCGGTGTGCCGGCGGAGGGAGGCGGACCCGGAGGAACTTATAGGGCGGCTACCCAGAGCTGGATTTGATAACAGGGCCTCGCGTCCGCTGTGCGGGCCGTTCGGTTTCCGGATCAACTCCTCGTGGGCCGTGCGTGAATTGCACGCGGAAACGGACAGATGCCGCCGGCCCCACCGCTCCGTGTGACCTTTTGGATCTTTGGTTATCCGGTTAGGGCATGTCCGTTAAGCTATGTATTAAGCGCCCGCTGCTTGGAGTCCAGATTTGTACTCCCTCCGTTCTAAAATACTTGTCTTCCATTTGTCCAAATTTTTGTGTATAGGTACATCCAAATTTGGACAAATGGAAGACAAGTATTTTGAAACGGAGGGAGTACGTGTTATTTAAGTGCCAGGCGCCTAGTTAAGTGTCGATGGCAAAATAACTACGGAAAACTGCACAAAACGACCGGGATTTAATTCCTAGCGTCGGCCTAAGCGCCTAGCGCTGTACGTGCCCTTATCGTTTCGCCTACCTTCCCACCCGTGTGGTTGTGAAAGGGTTCGTATTCGACACATGAAAATTTGAGACTTTTCTCTTTCGGAACTATAAAATTTGAACTCACTCCCGGTTGTGCATTTGGAGACTTCTCGTTTTTCTTTATGCTCGTTCTGAACTTCGTATAGTTAGCAACTTAGCATCCATGAGACCATGACTAGACGAAAATTGAGAGTGGAATATATTTACATTGTGTTTTCTAAAATATTTTGGGATATATAGCTTGTTCAAGCAAATAATTTATATTGAACCATTCAGGGTTCAATATATGCACATGAGAGACGCACGCAAATTCTCCACAAAGATTAAGACCAGTCAGGGTCGTAACGTAGAGACCACACGTGAACCATTCGATGCACCAGATCCTTCCACGTGAAGCAGTGTGTGGTCAAACCTTATATGCACAGGAGAGACGACACTAAAAGAAACGTTTTCTATTTCCTATGGCGTGACAACACGTGTAAGGCCAACCTTACCGTTTTTATGCCTACGGATGTTTAAGGCCCGATCATAGCCTACTTTTTCTCCTAAAGTCGACAGCTAATTCCACAATGGAGACGCCCTAAGAAAAAGAATACAGTCCTTATAGCCATGGCCCTAGATTCAACCCCAATTTTATCCCCTATGTGTCTCCACAAAAATATCCATAAGTAAGGGAAGTTGAACTATTTATTCATAGCCTGTACCTTGACATGGACATCATTTTCAAATTGTTTTTTCGAGAGAATTGTTAAGAATCATCGACAGAAATGGACACTCTGTCATGCTTAAAACCGGCAAGAGTGCATCGGCAAGAGTTTTTTACTAGAGGTGAAATATGTTTTGTGGTATCACTGAGAATAATCGATGCATTGACATGCTTTTCATAAAGATGCTACAACAATACTTGTAGCATGCACCCACATCATGTTAACTATAAATTTCGAGAGATCTGGGAGAACACAAAACAAGGTGCTACACATCCTTGTACCACCACTCCCATTGACTCTTCAGAAGCAATCCTCTTCGACGAAACATCGTTGCTCGGTTCATCATAACAAAGAGATGTTCGAGTGCTACAAGGGAACTTGTCGTAAAAGTTAAGAAGGATTTGGCACAATTGGATCAAGGAACATGATCATGCCACTTATCCTGATACAAAATATACAAGTGAAAGCAACATTTGAGATGCCTCTCCTCGTGGTTCCTCTATGGACTAGTCGCATTAAATTGTTTCCAAACATAGATAGTGCATCTTTCTCTCAAATACAATATATATGGTACAAGAAGATGAAGATCGTGCTTATTGCGACACCAACAGAGAATGATTGAAGTCTTCGATTCCATTTGATATTGAATGAACATAGTCCTCATAGTAGATGTCACTAATTGTGTTGAGAGTTTCCAAGATATTCTAGTTTCGGAAATGTAGAATTGAAGGTTGGATTAAAAAAACAAGTGAAAAAGCTGGATTATACTATTAGTACATCTTAGTGTTACCATGGCCTAATCCAGGTAAGAGCGTGTTGATTGATTGATGTTTTGCAAAACTGATGTAAAATGTTAGACATTAACCAAACGTAGTTTGTAATAATTGATTGTGGACATGTGTTTCTTACATGGATGCGTGCTACTCTTGGGATCAGCAATGGTATTTTTGGCACTCGACTAATCGGCCCGAATCCAAACACGTCCTACCATATATCAGTTGTATGGCTATTTCTCAGTCTAGTAGAACAAATCAACATGCGCTGCCATGCTTGTCCATCTTGATACCATAGCACAACCGATGCCATTGATTCATCGGAAGCAATCATCTTTGTCGAAGCATCACCAAATAGATGTTAGAGTGCTTGAAGACTATGTTGTGCAAAGTTAAGAAGGATTTGTCACAGTTTGATCAGTATAAAGTAACATGATCAAGTCACTTATCCCGCTGAAAAGTATACAAGCGCACACTACATTTCAGATGCCTCTCACTCTCACGGTCCTCATATAGACTAGGTGTGGAATTGCTTCTACACATAGATAGTGCATCTCTCTCTGATATAATATATAGGCCCAAGAACATGAATGTGCATGTTTATCGTGATGCCAACAGAGGATAGTTGAGGTTGGTTGAAGTATTTAACGTCGTGTGATAATGGGATGAACATGATGGCACTACAATTGCAGTGAGAGTTTTCAAGAAATACTCACTACTCACTCCGTTTTCAAATAAGTGTACTTCTAACTTTAGTACTAAGTTAAAGAAAATGACCAAATTTATAGAAAAAAGTAGCAACATATATGACATAACATTGGTATATTTGAAACTTCATTTCAAGATGAATCTAAATCTAGTGATACTACTTTAATGTCATAAATGTGGTTACTTTTCCCTATAAATTTGGTCAAAAAATAATAAGTTTGACTTCCCTAAAAGGTAAATGTACACTTATTCGAGTACGGATGGAGTAGGTTCGAAGATATAGGAGAAAAGGTTGGATAAAAAGCATGGGAAAAGTTGGTTGTTGATGCCACAAATAATCCAGGTAGGGGTGTCTAGATATATTGATTTGTTTTACAAAACTTGCGAAAAAACATCAATTAGTAATTGAACACATTTGCAATATTTGTTTGTGGGTATGTGTTTCATGCATTGATGCGGACCAATCTTGGGATCTACAAAGGTATTATATGCGCTCGACTAACCGGTCTGAATTTACACTAGTAGGAAAATGCTTAGACTAGCTACTAGTAGCATTTTAGAGGAAAGGCGCACCACTGCTAATACTTGTGGCATGCCCGCTTCTCTCACGCTACTTCTAATCGTGCACCGGTTGTGTGGATAAGGCTGACATGCCACTGGTACATGGCTCTCGCGTCCCACTCACGGTGAGAAGCATATGTGGTGTGTCGTGTTTGTAGCACGCCAGTAACTATTTTTAATAGGTGATGTGTCCAATGTACACGCCACTAGTAGCTGGCATGTGGTGTCACCACATGCCACCAGATTTAGCGCCATATCGATGCGTGGATGCAAAGGCGTACGATGGCCCATCTGCCACCCTCTCCTTGTGCCATTAGAACTATGCGGGTTTAAACTCCTCCGCTTCAAGGCCTTTGCCGCGTCAATTCTAAGTGCGAGTGGTTGGCCAGTGACGCACAATGGAGTAAATGCCATGGCTGGCGCTTCAGATGTCAGCCACTATAAAGTCCAGTCTCTTCGGAGAGGGGATCATCTTTACGGAGTCCACTCTCTCCATAAAGCAGCGTGTGGTCAAACCTTGTATGCACAGGAGAGACGACACGGAAAGAAACATTTTGTTCTTCCGATGGCGTGGATGCGCCAGTAAGGCTGACCTTAACGCTTTTATGCCTACGGATAATTAAGGCCTGATCATAGTCTACTTTTTCTCTAAGGTAGAACACTAATACCACGCAAGAGACGCCCTAAGAAGAAGAATACAATCTCTATATCCTTGGCCCTAGACTCGACCCAAGTTTTATCCTTTATGTGTCTCCACCAAAATATCCAAAAGTAAGGGAAGTTGAACTATTTATTCATAGTATGTACTTGACTTGGACATCATTTTCTACAAAACTGTTTTTCAAGAGAATTGTTAAGAATCATCGACAGAAATGGACTCTCTGTCATGTTTAAAACCGGCAAGAGCACGTTGGCAAGAGTTTTCTTACAAGAGGTGAAATTTGTTTTGCGGTGTCACTAAGAGAATAATCGATGCATTGACATGCTGTTCATAAAGTTGCTACCACAAAACTTGTAGCATGCACCCATATCATGTTAACTAGAAAATTCTCGAGATACGGGAGGACATAAAAAGGGTGCTATAGAGCCTTGTACCGCCACTCCCACTGATTCTTCAGTAGCAATCTCTTCGAGGAATCATCATTGCTCGGTTCCTCATAACAAAGAGATGTTCTAGTGCTAAACAGGAACTTGTCATGAAAAGTTAAGAACTATTTGTCACCATTTGATAAATATAAAGTAACATGATCAATTCACTTATCCCGCTGAAAAATATACGGGTGCAAGCTACATTTCAGATGCCTCACACTCTCATGGTCCTCATATAGATTGGCCATGGAATTGCGCCTACACATAGATAGTGCATCACTCTCTCATACAATATATAGGCTCAAGAAGATAAATGACCATGTTTATTGTGATGCCAACAGAGGATGGTTGAGGTTGGTTGAATTATTTAACGCCATGCGATAATGGGATGAACATATGGCACTACAAATGGAGTGAGTTTACAAGAAATATTCACTAGGTTCAGAATCAGACATATAGGAGAAAACGTTGGATAAAAAACATTGAAAAACTGCTTGTATTATAAGAGTATCCGAGCGTTGCCACAAAATAATCCAGGTAGGGGCTTGCAGATATATTGATTTGTTTTTACAAAACTTGAGAACGTCAATTAATATTTGAGCGTATTTTGCAATATTTGTTTGTGGGTATGTGTTACTTGCATGGATGTGCATCAGCTCTTGGGCTCTATGATGGTATTATTTGTGCTCGACTAACTGGTCAAATTTGATTGATTGTCCGAAATGTAATAAACACATGTCATATACCACATGTAGAACAAATTAAAGTGTTTTCTCCATGCTTGTTCATCTAGGCATCTTTATTAGTTTTCAAATCAACATTACACTATTGCGCTAAAACGACTAAAATACAACCGATCTTTGCAACAACACGATGCCAATAGTCTATCTCGATCTTAATGATGCACACAAACATATAAACATAAAACATGAATGTCAACAAATTGTCATGAATGGCTAGCATTGTTACGCATCAACAATCTTCACCTTCATTTCTTTATTTTGACAAAGTCATTTCGAGAAAAAATGACTTTGTGAATACTTTGAATGCGAAGACGCATCCAGGGAAAAAATCGGATTTTTTGACATTTGAAAATCTGTATTGCAAAAACCCGGGAGCCAAAATGGATTTCACCATAAAAGTATTTTTCTGTGTATTTTCTTTTTATATCTCTTGTATGTCCAAGCTTCTGCCAGATAATAATAAAACAAAAGGCACAAACTTTTACACTGACACAACATACCGCTACAATCACATAAATTTGGAAGCTATGCAAACAAATTGATGCGGAAGTTTGACCAACGTAGCCATTGCGAAAAACTGGGCATTGCAAGCCATTGCCGTGGCAACAACAATGAACATCTCAACATCTCAGCGACACTACGACCTCAGGCTTCCAGAGAAAGAACAATCCACAACACTGACAGTGGTGGCTTCTAGAGAAACAACAATGCGCAACACAGTTCTAATCGGCTAATGCCTATGGGTTACTAAAAAAGTTTGCAAATTGCTATCCCAAAACAGTGATGAACTGATGATAGTCGAGTCATTCCAGCAGCAATTCTCCAATGCAGCAAAAATGCAGAGCTGACCCAAGACGCAGAACATTGAGGCTGCCGCAAGCCCCCTCTAAGTACGAGACAGCCATCTTCCAGTCTAGTGACGCATCGCAGCGATCCTCTTCCATCTCTAGGTTAATCAATTCAAGAGTGTCACAGTTTTGAACTAAATCCACTACAAAATTGCGAAAACTTATTATTGATTGGAGGGAGTATTATCTATACTACTATTAAAAGAGCAAACTTGTGTTGATACATTGAATCTGAGCCCTTTAATATTTAGCCAACGGTCCAGATCGCTCCAATGTTTGACAACTCAACACAAATCCATTTTTGCCCGTTTTACCCTCCCACCAAATCACATAATACTACTAATGCCATCATACCGGTTGACAACTCAACACACCTTTTCGTGTTATGAGTAATTACAAAGGATTGCCATCGCTAAAAAAGAAAACGCTACGGCAGCTGCTTGACCGTGTCTCCGTCTGGCTCTGGCCGTCGCTGGCCGTGGAGGAGACGACGAAGGATAGCAGAAAGCCAGCCGGTGCCGGCGTCGGCGGAGGCCGAGCGCAAGGCGGCCGACCGCATCCAGGCGTTCCCCGGCAGCTCGCGCGGCGTAGACTTCGCGCAGTACGCCGGGTACGTGACGGTGGACACATCGGCCGAGCGCGCCCTGTTCTACTATCTCGCTGAAGCCGTCGGCGGCAACGGCAACGGGTCGTCGTCCAAGGCCAAGCTCCTCCTCCTGTGGCTCAACAGAGGGCCCGGGTGCTCATCGCTTGGGTAAGGCGATGGGGCGACAAGAGATGCACAGCTCAAACACTACAGATAATGAAATGGAAAAAGTCTATTTTAAACCTTGAACTTGTAGATGTCGGGCGATTTGAACCCTGAACTCCAAATCCCGGTCGTTTGAACCCTAAACTTAGCAATCCCGGTCTAAAATGAACCTTGGACATCTTTGTCAGAGAAAAAAAAATTACTACTGTGACTGACAACGTCGGCCCACATGTCATATCCATCTTCTATTCCAATCTATCTTTCAGTAAAAAAACAGAGACGTTGACCCGTCGCTGAACAGATGCGTACGCAGTGCTAATTAGGTAGGTAGTTCCGTGGGATCCTAATCCATTTGCGTGGATGGATTCGCATCCAATGCAGCCGCTGTCCATGACGAGCACGACGAGCATGGTGACTCGCTTGCTCGCCGGCAGCATCTGGACTGGGCGCGCCGAATGGGAGCGGGGCGCCGTCGTGGAGGCGGCAGGCCGCCGCAGAGCTCGACGTGCTGTTGGCTGGGCTCAAGGCCGCGCTCGCCGCACGGATGCGGTACCACGTCGCGGAGGCTGCCGGCCGCCGCCGAGCTCGATGCGCTGCTGGCTGGGCTCGAGGCCGCGCTAGCCGCACGGATGCGGGACCCCATCGCAGAGGCTGCCGGCCGTCGCCGGGCCTGACGCGCTGCTGGCCGGGCTCGAGGCTGTGCGTGCCGCACGGACGTGGGATCGGGCTCGAGGCTGCGTGGTCAAGCTCGCCGCGGTGCTGCGCCACGCGCGCTGCACTGATGCGGGAGCAGGCCGTGGTCGAGCTCGCCGCGCTGCTGAGCCACGCGCGCCGCACGGATGCAGGAGCATGCCGTCGTCGAGCTCGCGGCCCTGCACGGATGTAAAAGCAGGCCGTCGTCAAGCTTGCCGCGCTGCTGGGCCACGCGCGTCGCGGCCACCGGTGGGAGCCGGGCATGGCTGCAGTCTGCAGGCCGTGGTCGAGCAGCGACACGCCGACCTGGCGGCGACAGGGAGAGAGGTGAGGCACCGACCCCACGGTGGCGGACACCCTTGGGCTGCGTCCTCCGTCTGCGGGCAGCACGAGCGCCCCAATCCAGATTGATTCGTGTTAAATGGAACAAATTGGGGAAGAAGATGAACATGGCGTGTGGGTCCCACTGTCAGTGACAGTAGCCTGTTATCCCGGCCGGGATTCTCATTTTCCCCGTGCGCCAAACAGTTGTAGGGTTCAATTTAGACCGGGATCGTTAAGTTCAGGGTTCAAACGACTGGGATTTGGAGTTCAGGGTTCAAATCGCTCTACCTCTACGAGTTCAGGATTTAAAATGGACTTTTCCTAATGAAATCAAAACCGAGCAGCAGCGCACCTCCCAAGATCTCAATCTAGAGCGCCACCAGGATCTACACCAGGTGGCCGGACAGAGACACCAGCGCCACAGGCGGGCTGCCGTCCATAAATTTTCTAGAGGAAACGGGACTGCTGTCCATGATTTTCCCCAAGCCGCCACCTTTGAAGTGACACAGGCCACAAATCGCCACCAAGAGCATGACCTGCAAAGCAAAATAATGGACGAACATACAACAGGCAAGGGGGCAAGCTCACAGGAAGAGAGAAGAAAGGGGATCTTCAGGCAGGCAATACATCCAAGTCGATGTTTATAGAGAGAAGAAAGGGGATAATACTGGGATGGTTATTCAAAAGAATGTTACTAGCTGGATATTTGGACTTGGCCCAGTGGTTCACGGAGGAGCTGCTCCTTCGACCGCCACCCAACCGCAAGGCGCTGGCCCACTTTCACCTCCGCTCCCGGCCGGCACACCACTACCTCTCTTTTTTTTACGGTAATGGAGTGTTTGTTTGCCATCAATGATTGCCAAGCACAGTTCAGATACTATTCTGATTCATCTCAGTGTCTGTAAGGTGATTAATATTATGTGATTAATATTATCTAGCATCGTTGTACAATACTCCAACTGCATATCAATGCTACTCCGTAGAAAATAGAGAGTCCAGATTTCCATGTGTATCAATGTTGTTCTGTTGTTTTAATCTTCCCATAATCATGTGTATGCCTCTTTTATCACTCGAACTCTTTTAAGATATCTAAATGTAAAATAAAATCTAGAGTGTAAGTTTCAGAGCTTTTGATCCAGGGTTCTTTGCCAATCAACAATAGTGGCGCCATATTCTTCAAAAGAGAGCTTTGTATCACGCTGGAATAGCTGTCTGATCGCCCAAGGTAAAAGAAGGAATTCACGTAGATCCGGTAGTATTTTTCTACTTATAAACTATCCTCTTTAATTGTGAAAACGTGCGTTGCACGTACATTTCAACTAGTGGATTGAAAACCTCCAAATCGCTATGAAAACCATCAACTAGTGGATTGAAAACCTCCAAATCGCTATGAAAACCATTCACCGAAAAAGGTTTGTATCCATTGCCAAAAACCTTGGATGCCAAATTGCAACAGTAATGAACATCTATGTGACACCCACCACCCGCATCCAGAAAAAGAACAATCAACAAGACAGACTATTATGCTTATCAGCTAATGCCTATAAGCAAAGCAACCGAAAGAGTTTGCATAATTAACAGGTAACAAGAAGGTTGGATATATTAGGCGATGGATGGATAGTCCAAGTCATGACACCAACAGTTCTCCAATGCAGCCAAAATGCAAAGGTCCTAACCCCCCTCAGCCATGGCACACGACCAGAGCCTCACAAGTTCGTTCACTTCTTACATTATACTCTATTCTAAGATAGATCAAGACGCAGAACACAAAGGCTGCTACGAGCTCCTCCTAAGCAAGATGCAGGCACCCTCCAGTCTGGTGAAGCATGGCGTCGATCTCGTCGCCTTCCTCCATCTCAAGCTGAACAATTCATAAACGAGCATCAGAACACAAATCGTATTGGGGTAAAAGGAACATCAAGGTTGTATTGTTAAATAATAAGATGTAAACCGGCATACCTCGTCGGGGGTCTGCTCAGCGCGGAGCCTACGACCGTCGAAAAGGAAAGCGATGGAATTGAGATCCACAGACTGGCGGTCGCAGTAGGCATTCATCAGCTTCTTCAGCTGGGTCGATCTCTTGATGCGGAAGAACACCTCGTTTCCGTCCTGCGAAAATAAAGGGGCAAGTGTTCAGGACTATGCAGTATGCACCGAGTAGGACACAAAAGTTGCAGTAAATCCCACACAACAATTTCTTCAGGCTTGATGAGTACAAGGTTATGGAACTACATTAGGAGAATCAGGCCTACCAACGCTACAATCTAAGGAGAGGGAAACAGTCGGCGCCCATCAGAAGCCTAGGCTGCAGAACTGAAGAGGGGTAACCAATCGGCGGGACTAGGTGTCGGCTAGGCGCGCACATCCTACAGTGGCATGCATCTAAACCCATCGGCCTTGGATCAGGAAACTACGAACTCTTGATCAACAATACCAAGCGGCGATACCCTAAAGTCCTAAACTACTGATCTCAATCCCCAAATCGGAGCAGGACATCGGAAAAAGACAAAAGAGTTGCAGAGCGGGGCGGGGCGGAGATAGGGATCGGAGAGGGAGGCAGACCTGTCCCTTGACCTTGAGGTTGATGTGGACGCCGCCGTCCGCCGGCTTCTTGTCCTCGTCCGCCGTCACGCCCGACATCTCCCCCTGCTACTGCTCGACTCGACGAGTTGTGCGTGCTGTGGTGCTGCGGAGAGGAAGACGACGACTCGAGTACTGCTTGACCGACGGACCTAAGGGCCGGGGGAAACTTTATAGCGCGGCGACCCAGAGCCGGATTCAATCGTCGCGTGGCGTCCGGATTCTCCCTGCGCGAGAACCCTGTGGCGCAAGTCTGATTGGTCGGGGCGGTGGGAGCGAGCGAGAACGGATCGCGTGTGGCCGTGGGGATCCGGGGTGGGCCCGCGTAAACTGCTCGCGTACTTTGCACGCAGACCTGGTGCGTGCCAAGGCCGTTTCTCCTTTGAAAAGCCCTCCCGCTCGTCCGAACGTGTGGCTCCGTTTCAGCTCCAATCAACCGTGTCTTCCCGAGGAAGGAAGCTGCGTGGGAATATTTTTGTTTAGAATTTCATGTTTTTTCTTGGAGCAATGGTACGGGAGGCACACCGTTGCCATGTCAAATCTGACATACTGCAACGATACCCGCTGGGTACACTCGCTTGGTGAAACTAATTGTGTCGTCCCCTAGCACATGATTTAATTTGTTATTACATAACGGGATGGTGTGCTCTTATCATTTGAACGGCAAAAAAAAGAATGACGTGGACAATTTAATGGCTAAAGAAAAGTATGATATGGATAATTGCATGTGGAAATAGACAATAAGTATTGAATGTTAGTGAGATGTCATGAACAATTGATTGACAAAAGTGTAAGTGATGTGCATAACTTGCATGTTAAGATAGAAACATTAATTGCAGTTAGTGGGATTTTGCTTTATAACAAGTATAGATAGCACAATTTAGCATAAGAGTAAAAGAGTGAAATTACGGCGAGATCTCCACGAATAGCCAATTTTAATTATTTGTACTATGAGTCCCAACACCGAATAAAGCCACGTAGAAATCCCACAGTTGAAATCTGAATGCTATTGTTGTTGTTGACCGTTGAAGGAGATATAATATTTTATTGTGAGGTGAGAATTTGGCATCGGAGTGATGCTTACTCGGTAACCTTATTTTTTGTAATCTGGAACTACCCTAAAAAACGGTGTGAACTAGATTCAAAAAGAGAAAGTAAATATAAAACTACATTTGACACGCGTTGTAGCTGCACTTAGATTACACCATGAATTCGTTTTTTCGCGAAAATTACATTTCTGTTTTTTTCTTCCGGAGATGTTCACATGTGTATGTAAGAATTCGTCTGAAATGCAATCGTTTGCATCGAAAGATTTGTGATACACAAGTTCCTTTCAATTCTGCCGCTCATGACGATGGTGTGATAATGAGATGAACATGGTCCTCAAGACAACACTACAATTGTAAGAGTTTTCAAGAGATACTACTTTGGAAGATATAGGAGAGAAGCATCATAAACTACAAATGGAAGCCAAGTTCCATGGAGTTCGGTTTTTTCATAAGTTTGAAATCAATTTTCAAATTTTACAAAAATCAGACCAAAAACTCTAGCTGTAAATAATGTCGAACTCTAACTGTATGTAAAATCTAAGTGCAAATTTTGTATTATTAGACTACATAGAAAAGAGAAATCTGACAAATTTTATAAAGATCTTAAAAAATCTAGATCCACCCATTTGTCAACCTCCATTTACACTTTTCGGGCTGAATCCGCCTACTGCCGAAATGTAATGAACACAACCTATCATGCATTAGTTGTACAATTATTTCTCAATATAGTTTAAAAAAAATCAAAGTGTTTCCTCCATCCTTATCGATTTTGATATCTCTATTATTATTTTAAAATCAAAAGAATTGTGTTTTGTGGTACCTCGAAAAAATAATATCCATTAGCATGCTTTCCATAAAGTTGCGACAATAATACTAGTCACATGCACCCAAATCATATTAACTAGAAATCTCGAGATAACAAGAGGATGCGAAAAAGGTGCTATGCGCGTATACTGGCTCTACCGTTGTCACCAATACATCAGAAGCAATCCTCTCTAGGGAAGCATCGTTGCTCACTCATTATACCAAAGATATGTTCGATCAAGCGACTTTATCGTACAAATTTAAAAAGGATTGGAACAATTGGATCAACATAAAGTAACATGATCAAGTCACTTATCCCGCTACAAAATTTGAAAGTGAAAGATGCATTTCAGATGCCTCCCAATCTGATCAATGTTCATTTTATAGATTGCACATGGAATTGCTCCTAAACATAGATAGTGGATCTATGTGTGTGTGTGTGTGTATATGTGTCTGAGAGCGATAATATATATGGTCCAAGATGATGAAGCAACATGTTTATTGCATGGCGACAATGAGCGGTTGAAATCTTTGATGCCTGATGATAATGAGATGAACATGGTTCCTCAGAATAGTAAATGCCACTACAAATCTCTTTTTTTAATTTCTTTATTTCATTTTTCTATGCTATTTATGAGTGAACTCCAAATTGGTTCGTTCCGGGGCTGTGTTGTTCCCACCAACCCGCTCCCAATATCATATCATAAGCCCAAGAATACTTTATTCAAGGATGGAGTTTTGGTGGTCAAAATAAGAATAAAGGAAGGTAACGAAATACTTCATTAACAAGGCTTAGCGCATCCTGCGCCTACGGACCTGACTTCGTAGGATACTCTTATAGGCCTTGTATCGGGCAGCGGGACGTTATGAAGGGCAGCTAAAACATGACTAAGTGAGGGTTTTCCAAGAAATACACACTGGTTTTAGAGATATAGGATAAAACCTTGGATATAAAAACATGTGAGAAGCTGAATTATATTATTATAATATTTGAGTTGTTGCCACGGAATAATCCAGTTAAGGATGTGCAGATCGATTGATTTTTTTTAAAATGATGCAAAAAAACCTGGTAGTAATTGAATCTAATTTTTATTATTGTTTTTTAACGGTGGAACTATATTATTATGAATGTCGGAGATACAACTTATAGGGAGGACCCCTCGAAAATAAAAATTGCATCACATTCCTCACAATTAGTACAAAACACCCAAACTAGCTTCATTCACGCGGGTCTGGATTGGATACTCAAAATTCACTCAAGCATCCGTAAAATCTAACAGAACTATCTTCGCTAATTTGTGCCTCAACTTGACCACCGTCGATGCGATGAAGAGCATGGTCGTCCAAGAGACACCTTCCAAATTGAACATTGGATCAGCACGAGCCGAGAACACGTGTTGTCTCCCCACCTCATCCATCACCGTGATGGGCTGATTTGCTTGATACACCCTACAAGTCTTTACTTATCAAGAATCAGTTGGAACCCTAAAGTGGAAGGGATTATCTTTTGTAGACCAAATGGAAGGGATTATGTAGCCAACACGTATTTCTCTCGATTAAGAACCAAGATTTATCGACCAGTAGGAAATGCCAAGTCGTCAACCAAGTTAATGATACCCGCACGCAAACACAAAAGATACTTGTCCCAACGTTCAGGAAGATTTCAAACTTCCGTCCTGCTAGTTACAAGAATTAAACATATGGTTTGGATGGAAGTGATGAATAACAATAAATAGATTAAAAGAAGCAAAATCCACAGACTCCACAAAACAACAAGGCAACGCTGATCCAATGTTGGCTACTCTAGAAGTTTTGAGTTTGGTATTTAGCCTTTTTTTTTCACCGGATTCAATATTTACTTCCAGGGCATCGTTTTATCGTAGAAAAAAATAGGATGCCTTGTTAGTCCCGACCCGTAACGTTGCATCCAAACCCAGTGTTCTACTGCTAATGATCTAGGCCCACTCTGGAGCGGCGACACTTCCTGAAACCCCCTCCGACTCCGACAAAACCTTCCAGCAACGACAGCACAACGCAGCAGCAGAGGCAAATCCACCAGAGTGTTCGCCATTGTTCTGCTCCCCCGCTCTCTCTGATCAGCTCTAGCATCGAAGGGAAAATCTACGCCGATGCCTCCTCCGCCACCGCCTTATACCAAAGAGATGTTTGAGACCAACAAGGTAATCTATCGTACAAAATTTTGACGGATTTAGCACAACTGGATCGATATAACATAACATGATCAAGTCACTTATCCCACCACAAAATATACAAGTAAAAGCTACATTTCAGATGCCTCCCACTCTCACTGTTCCTCATATAGATTGGTCAAATGAATTTACTCCTAAACATAGAAAGTGCATCTCTTTGTGTTGAGAGAGAGTGAGAGACATATACAATATATATGGTAAAAAAGGATGAAGCATCATGTTTATTGTGATGCCAACAAACAACTGCTAGAGTCTTTGATGTCAGGTGATAATGAGATGAACATGGTCCCCAGAATAGTAGATGACACTACAATTGTAGCGAGAGTTTCCAACAACTCACTAGTTTCAGAGATATAGGAAAAAACCTCGGATATGAAAACATGTGAGAAGCTGGATTGTATATATCAAGGTAAGGATTTGCATATTGATTGATTGTTTACAAAAATAGTGCAAACCATCAAGTAGTAATTGAACCTAATTTGAAACAATTTTTTTTAACGGGAGGAAGGGACCCACCTGGCGCGGCGGGCTCGGTGTGGTAGCTTGTAGGGATGAGCCTGGCCACCTCGACGCTTGAAGGCGACTGCGCTTGGCGCTCCCTTCGAGAAGCAGCGGCTATGCTCCTCCTCCTCGCCGGAGGTCCACGGCCTCCGCCGCACCCGCCGTTGCCTCGCATGGTGGAGCCCACCATCGATCTACCAACGGGGCGAATTTGGTTCAGAACGGGAGTAATTGCTCGCCGGAGCAAACTAAACCTAGCGGTGGAGGGGGAGAAATCGCGATGGAGTTATCCGGGGATCGAACCCTAAATGACCCCCGATACCGTTCATATACTTCCGGAAGCTCTGCTTATCCGGAGGCCCAAATAAAATTATCCGAGTCAGGGCGATATGTGGTACCTGTTTGGGCCATAAAAACGGTCCAACCCGCATATCGGCCAGAATTTTTTGGGCCGGGGGTTCATTCGGGATCTACTAGAGATACTCTAACCAATTATAGAGTGCCACTAGGAAATTCCAGGATTTTGTGCAACTACTCCGCGTTATACATTTTCCTTACCTTTTTTTTGAAGGAGCTTCTCCCCCCGATTTCATTTCATGAACTGAAACCCATAAACAGCCATATCTCGGTGCATAGACGCCGCAACGTCTCTACATACGAACATGCTTCTCCCCCAGAGAAACAAACCTACTAACCTAAACTATAGGACTCTAACAATACTCGGAGTATATACTACCTAGAACCAAGTCTAACAAAGAGAACCCCAACGATACTTGAAGTGTTTTACATTCATTACATTGATTACATACGAAACGAAAGCACCAGCATTTCATTTTCATCGTTGTCCGTTCTTCTTTTCTTCATTTTCCTTTACCATCATCATCTCCTCATCCTTAAATTCTCTGCACCAGCGGCACCCAACCCCTTCGTATGCTAAAATTTTCAGATGCAACCCGTAGTAACGCCTTTGCTCCTATTCGTTGAAGCTCACAATGACCTCGTATCTGGATGTCAGCGCACAAGTTCAAGCAGTAAGAGGATTTAACTATTACACAACTAGGATAACACGGGAACACCTTATCAAAACATGCCGCATATCGTGTTTTTCACAAAGCCCACACCATTGAAGCTACACCAACCAAAATACTTCTCATACTAACAGGAAAATGAAATACCCAACTAATAATGTCAGAAACAGAGTTGAATCCAATCTTTTGACAGAGGAGTAATTTCCCATCTTGGAACATTAGGATATATGCACATCTTCAGAACCACCCAGTGACTGCTGTTTCCCCACCCAGTTACGGCCATGGTTATGACAGTACCAAAGTAATTCTTCCAATGTACACAACCCTAATAACCTCATGGTCTAAGGACATGTCATATAACAATCATCTGCGATATTGTACTAAGGACAAAAAGACACTTTGGAATCTTACTTAGCATATCAATGATTTGGGTCTACCCAGCCATATTGTTTCCACCAACAATATGGCACTCATTGATGCTGACATAAACA
The DNA here is from genome assembly GCA_947311845.1 of Poa pratensis. NCBI lineage: Eukaryota > Viridiplantae > Streptophyta > Magnoliopsida > Poales > Poaceae > Poa > Poa pratensis. Next base: position 15,727,345 of record CAMZMU010000042.1, on the reverse strand, counting down.
ATGTCCCAGACCAGGAAAACGTGGTCTCAAGCAATCAACGAATTAGTCTAAAAGACAAGACTAGGGTATACTTGATTCTATTCATATCTCTACACGTGCGAGTGAGTTTTCCTCTGAATCACATATTCATGAGTCACCCGCAGTTATAGCATAGAATCATGAAGCATAATTATAAATCAGATGTTAAACTTTATTGCCTTTTGGGCATACATCCAACAGTCAGCGCACAAGTTCAAGCAGTAAGAGGATTTAACTATTACACAACTAGGATAACACGGGGACACCTTATCAAAACATGCCGCATATCGTGTTTTTCACAAAGCCCACACCATTGAAGCTACACCAACCAAAACACTTCTCATACTAACAGGAAAATGAAATACCCAACTAATAATGTCAGAAACGAAGTTGAATCCAGTCTTTATGTCAAATGCACATGCAACTATACTCAACGTAAACTTAGCTAACGCGCAATGCACAAACAAAAGATCAATACTCTCCTCTTTACTACAAAAAAGACAATTGGCAGTTCCTTCCCAACCTCCTTTTCTCAACACATCTCTAGTCAGTTACTACCTTTAAACAAAAGCAACAAGAAATTTTATATTTTGGTCGGCACTTTAACAAACCACAATTTATTAAAAGGACAACCTGCTTGGTTTAACTTGAGGTTTCAATAAAAAGATTTTACTGTAAATTTATCAGAGTTATTCAACATCCATCTACATCTGTCCCGCTGCACATTTAAAACTAGATAAAGCCCCGCGCGTTGCTGCGGGATTTTTTAGTTAATAAATTGTGTGTTTAAGTGAAACATGGTAATTCGGCAAATTATATACTTGAACCGAAACAAATATGACACGCGATAGATGTTGTAAAAAAATGGCACTCGATAAGATCATATGATTTCATTAAGGTATAACTTCAGAAGAAATACAGAGGACTGGACCACATGATCTAATATTTATAAAACCTCCGTTAATCAAACTTGTGACAAAAGGGAACAATACATATAGACGGAAATGCAAATGAAAATGCATTGTATAAAGCATGAAATGTATTAACAATTACAGTATGTAAATGTTATCCTTTGGCAATATAAACTTTGTTTGTTCAGAAGTAAAGTAGCTTATAATTCCTAATCAAGATGGAGTGTACCGACTAAACATAGTATCACAATTATAACTGAGTGTTTTGAGGCATCCATGCTTATCTGAAGGTATTCTTTTCTGCTAAATATATCTGCCTCTTGTCCTAAGCTAAGAGGTGTTTTAATGAATGTCGCATATACTTCTGTAGCTGCTGGCCTGCAGCATAATAGTCTGCGAATACAAATGGAAGATGAAGAAATTGAGTAGCTTAAGGTGCATAGATTAACACCAAATAATAACAAAAGAGGGTACGAAGAAAAAATAGTAAAATATCTGGCACCATTTTTGCATGCAAAGAAGATGAAGATATGCAAACGCACTCACCCCAAATTGCAGTTAGTTCACGTTGAAACCATTCCAGTTGATGGCCTTCCAGATGCAGCTAGCCTCCATCTAGCAAGCTCATCTTTCCTACCATGGTTGAACGCCAAACCGAAAAATCAGATGCAGTTAACCCAAACTGATGTTCTATCCGAAAGCAGAGTACATCAATACAGGCATTCCCTTGATTTATTTATGCTCAATATATTAGCAAGAGAAAAATAGAACATGCTCATAGGAAATTTGACTTACCTTGTGAACATTTGTAGATTTTCGCCACGGCGCCGCACCCACAAAAAAGATGGAAATCAGGAGGACCGGCATAACCATACCAAGCACGGCAAACTGATGGAACAAATGAAACTTTCATATGAACACGGGAATTGACATTCACCAACAATGATTGCGCCCTCATGCCATGACCAGGCATCAGATGTTGATGTTGAATGCAAGCACATAGCTTGGCGCGGCTGCAAGCACGCATGGCAAGGACGATGTAGCTCCTTTGCGAGCGTCAATTGTGCAGAGACAGCGAATAACTACGACAAGCCTTCCGGGAGGAGAGAGAGGGAAGCCATGGAATAGGAAGGAGGCACAAGGGATCCAGAACGTGGAAGAGAGCATATATAAAGTCGATACACAGGGCAAGGGCAGATGAGGCGACGCTGAGACTGGGGAAGGCGGACGGATCACGTTTTCCAACTTCCAAATGGCAACTAGGCAAGATGTCGCGGCATGTAGGCGTGGCGACACGCAGCGCCTGTGTGTACATGAGCGTATTTTGTGTTTTTTAATAGTGTTAAGTAGTTAGTCTTTTTATTCAAAAAGTAAAATGGATATGCTGAAGCGAAAGATTGTATGTACTAAGAGAAGTGTTTGTAGTTAGACGTGTGAGTTCAATTTGTATTGACATGTACCGTGGGTTTATTAAATCATTGTATAATTTTGTGATCACCAATTGTAATATTTTAAAGATAAATTGGGATGAATCTAAAAATAGCCGGATGTACAGTGGACGAATGTCGGACGGAAATTTGTGTCGCAAATTATCATTCTATAGGCTAAAAAGAAGGAATGAGAAAAAGAGGAGAAAATATTTAGTTATTTTTTTGTAAGAAATACAGTCGAAAAGTCTAAACTTATTTGAGAGGTATATGTATGTATGTAAATGTGATTGGTAAGTTATACACGAAAACAAATGCCAAAAATTACTATCGAAAAGTCCACAAAAAGATTTAAAAAACTGTAAAAAAGCTAAAGAAAAATACCGTCAAAAATTTTAAACTCATCTAGATCGAAAAGTTTAAACTTGTTCGAGAGGTATATGCATGTATGTAAATGTGGTTGGTAATTTCACAAAAAAAAAGGCCAAAAAATTCTATCGAAAAGTTCAAAAAAGGTTTAAAAAATGAAAAAAGCGAAAGAAAAGGTTTAAAAACTGGGAAAAAAGCGAAAAAAATTCCGTCAGAAAGTCTGAACTCATGTAGGTCGAAAAATCTAAGCTTGTTCGAGAGGTATATGTGTGTAAATTCGGTTTGTATTTTTTATACAAAAAACACCAAAAATCACAATTGGAAACTCCGAAGAAGGTTTAAAAAACTATAAAAAAGTTAAAGAAAAATACCGTCAAAAAGTCTAAACTCGTTTAGAAGGTAGTCCTATGTAAATACGCTTGCAAAAATTTTAGCCAGAAAATATACGCTGAAAACTACTGCAAAAAAAGAAGTCTATGTGTAAAAAGAAACTAAGAAAAAAAGCTAAAAAAGGTTGACCGGCTGTTCACCGGATGATACACCGGTCATTGCACAGCTATATTCGCCGATGTGACCGGCTTGTTTACCGGGTGAAGCAATATTCATCTGGAATAGCTACGTTTTTCTTCAGTGCAGGGGATAGTAACCATGGATGAGCCGATGGATTTAGATAAACTCTTTGAGTTGAATTTGAAGATTAGAGAGAAATACGTAAATGTCCGTCAAAATAAAAATGTTAAAACATGAAACTTGTTTGGAAGGGTGATATCCATCTTCTCGTGAAAGAAAAATTCAAACGGATGACTGAGTGCGACGAATTTGACAAAATTCGTCAAATGTTTTTGCGAATCTGGATCCAAAATTAAGGAGTTAGAGTTGACCAAACTCGGAACCGATCACGGGAATAGAACCTACTGTTCATCACGTTGGTACCGGTACTGTTCGTCATGTTACTGTTCATCGCAGGCAGAGGCCACACTTTTTACCGGACTTTCATCGATGACGGGTACTGTTTGTTGTGATAGTACTGACACTGTGCACGAGCACTGTTCATCGGACAGGGTACTGTTCACTTGTTGCGTAGTTACCTTACATAACTAACAATGAAGAAATTATTATGGTCTCTTATCTGGCTCAAAGGGTCCCAATTTTTTTTATATAGTTGGTTGTTCAACAAATGGTAAAAACATAATATTAACAATAGCATGTTAAAAATAAAAAAGTTTAGTACAAATTTTTCACCGCCTTAATTATCTCAAGTCATATCCACAACCCTCTACTTTTTTCGTACAAATGAAGAAATCATCAAATCGACCCCTTAGATGTTGCTTATACCAACTTATCTAAATATTTTTCAATCGTTCTTCTATCTCCCTTGTACATCATTGCCTTGTGCGTATATATATCTTTCAAGTACATATTTTAATTAAATTCAACTATTGGCCTCCAATAATTTTGTATGTTCGAACGCATATTTATGTTGTGTGAAAATAAATTTGTGAAGTTGCAAGTGACATTAACAAAGTTGTGCATGCTATTTTCATCTTCCAACATGTTTATATTTTCTTTAATCCAATTTTATAGATGTATACATCCAAGCTTAGTTTGGATGATGATATTGGGGAGCTTAATCGACATTTGTGTTGAAATGGGCTCTAGACCAATTTTGTTGTTTGGTTTTGTACAATAGTGCTAGTTGGTATCATGAGAGCAGTCAATTCTAAATTTCTTTTTGATGTCTATCTAATTGATTCAGCCATCTTCTTCTTTCCCCGATTGATCCTTGATTTCTCACCATGAGGAGGAGAGAGGGAGGAGTAGGGAGGGGAATGAGGCGAGCAGCGACATGTGGAGCAACATGGCTAGCGAGGAGAGATTGCCATTGGGGTGCTCAAACACGCGAGCCACCGATGGCGCCCGAGAGTACGAGTGACTAGCCGCGGAGCTGAGCCAAGCGAGGTGGGAGGTACGAGGGCCGAGCCACACCCTCCTCATCTGCCGATGGATGGAAACTTTAGCACGCCCATAATCCTCATGTGAGGTGGGAGGGACAATGTCTAAGGTCATCCTACTCCAGCTCCGGTTTAGCGGGAAGGTATCCGTTAAAGGGAGCGGACATGAACCATCAGTTGTGGGATGGGGAGACATTGGGGGATCGATAGCAGGGGCAGATTTAAACCAGAAGATTGGGGGGGGGGGGGGGGGGGGGGCAACAGTGTCTTGGTGTGGAGGTTGAGACCAATCTCACGAGGATAAATCAAGATTCCAACAAATATGTAGGGTCGGACCTCGGTATCGCAGGTTTGAATGTGCAAATTTAACTAGTACCTCTTGCTATTCAGGCTGATTTTTAGATCCCAATTCCACAGCGATCCAAAATGCAACATTCGCAAGATCAAATGCCAATTCGATGCTCAACATCAACATCCAAATGGGAACCTAGTCAATTTGCGAGCATACATGTTCAGACACGTTTCTCGTACAATAAAATTAGAACACGCCGTGGAATATATTTTAGTTCTTATAAAGTTCGATATCTCAATGCCCTTGACAACATCAAAACAAGCTGACCACTTCCAATAGTATTGTTTCGTTGGTCTTGTTTTGTAAAGATTTGCACCTGGCCAATTCAAATCCCGTGGCGTATCTCTTTTGTAACACCTTTTTGACTGGGGATGCTTAGGGGGTATCTAATAATATTGCACCCTAGTTTTGTTAATAGATATTTGGTAACTTCTTCGAGGTTTCACCATAGAAGGAAATATATAACTAGTATTTCGGAAACATGTGTATTTTTCACCAATGCCTCTATATATAAAAGTACGCGTGATTCACTCCCTCTCGCACTGTCCACGTCACCCGAAAATTCTGGCCCTCCGATCGACTGCACGGACTCGTGCTGCTACAGTATTACTGTAGCAGAGCAATTTCTTCCAATCACGCGGCGACACGTCGCCCCGCACGATATTTGGCGCAACGATTTTGCAAAAAAAAACGCCCGCAAAGGACTTGATAGTAATTTGCGGAAAGGCCAGAGACTTTTTTGCAAAAAAAACCGCAGAACACGGTCTCCCTCCTCTTCTTGTCTCTCTCCCGCGACGCCGCGGGTCGCCGTCGGCGCCGGCGCGCATCGCCGCCGCCTCGCGCCTCCCCGACCAAATCCGCGGCCACGGACGTCTCCGCCGCGCCGCCCTCCACCTCCTCGCCGAGGGATGCGTGCCGGAGATAGGATCAACATCGTTTCTAAGTGTGTTTAGTTTTATGGTTTATAGCATCATGAATGACCATCACAAGCTGTTCTTTTTGAATGATAAATCATCACCACATTCACAATAGCAAGTTGTTTTGTTTGAACGAGAAGCCATCACCACAGTCACAATAGTTGGTAGGAGCAATAGGTTCCTTTTTAGCGCCACTCAACTGTATCTTTTTAGTCATAATGTACCTCATCACTTTATTGTTCTTGCATGTTCTTGGTACTTGTCCTATTTATTTGACAATATATGTTATTGAGTTCTTCCTCTTCACCCCTTCCCCCCACTTGGCGATTTTCGTGTGGATACTCCCTTTGTCCATTGATCGACTCTACGTCACGATCTCTGCCTCTTGGTCCGTCGACTGTTTTTTATAATGAATTAAACCTACCACCCCAAAATTATTACCAACTAAACAATGGCACAAGGCAAGTTCCAGACTTTTTGCAACTGCATCATATCATTTCACATTCTCCTTACATTGGTGATTAAGATTATTCCACTTAAAGTTGGTAAATATCTGACCAATGTTGCTTTGTTGTACCATGGATTTTGCTTCTTTTTTCATGGAAATCATATGTAGATTTGCTAGTCTAGAAAATTTATGTATGGCATTTAGACCTTTTTCTCTTCGATACACCGGACTGCAATACTCCTATTTAATTCCATGGCATCGTTTCTCGAAGAAAAAAAAAACAAATAGGATCGCTCGTTACTCTCGAGTCTCGACCCAATAGCGGTGTATCGAAGCCCAGTATTTCGCTGCTCCAAGCTGCTAACGGTTTGGGCCCACCTTGCAGCGAGAGTACGGTGACCTGACCGAGCGGCGACACTTCCAGAAACCCCCTCCGACTCCGACACAGCTGACAGCCCGCCGGTACCCAGCGCCAGCAGGAGCAGAGGCAAAGCAACCAGAGTGTTCGCCATTGTTCCTCTCCTCTCTCGGATCATAGCATCTCAAGCATCGAAGAAAGTTCGCCTCCGATGGCCCCTCAGACCGTGCACCTGCGCCGGTCCCCTTCGCCGCCCGATGCCGCCTTGTCGGAGGAGGCGGCAGTGGTGGCGATCGTCACGGTGGAGGGAGGCGACGGGGTGGACCTCGCGCGGGTGGGCCGCGCGCTGGGGCTGGACCCGGCCTCCGTCCGCCTCAACGGCTACTTCCTCAGCCGCTGCTCCGACCACGTCTCCCTGTCCGTCACCTGGGCCGCGCTCCTCGCCTTCTTCGCCGCGCGCGGGCTGCCCACGGGCGCCGACCCCGCCGCCCCCGTCGCCGTCTGCGGCAGGCCCGAGCCCTCGCCCCCGCTATCAGGTGCGCCTCTCTTCTAGCTCTATGGCTTTGGGTAATCGCAGCACTGGTGCAGCCGTGTTCGTGACTGATGGTGGATTGGTGGTATACTGGTACTAGAGAAGTAGAGAGCAACAACAGTGCTGGCTGGATGGAAAATTGCATGTTTGCTTCGTGGCAACTGGCATTTAGTGTGTCAATTTGCGGCAACAAAATCTACATTGTGGGGTCAACAGCGACCAGTTGATCTCTGATCCTCTGAAGTTTTTGCTCCTTAATTTTAACCAGTAGCGGTCACTGATTGTTCAGGGTCCAATGCTTGATTAATTTTTGGGTCAGTTTCAAATGTTAGTCACACGATATTCAGGGTCCATCTTCCTGATTTTGGAACTTCTGACGGACACTATACACCTGCTCATAGGCTCATAGCATTCTCATGAAATTGCTCCAAAGCAGTCTTACTTCTCAATGTCCAAGTTCAGTTCCTTACAAGTATTTCATAATCATACGAATTAGCATCTGATTACTGCTAGAATTATGTTTTTATGTGATGTACTGCACTAGAAGAACGTTAATGCAAAGAGACATTTCCACAAAACTTTAATCTTAATCTGCATTCTGTTAGAGCCTAGAGTTATCCGGTCCTCAAAGCGAAAGTCCGGGTTGGAGACCGAAAACTGTTCCAAGAAGAGCAAACTCCAACACAACAGCTCAGCTCTGTTAGAGCTACTTAGTGATGATATCACCCTTGGTTTGAAGAGAAGACTCAGATTGGACGAGGCTACTCCATCTAAGAAGATTAAACAAGTAGACTACTGCTCAGGTGAGTGACAAAAAATAAAGCTCTCAACTAACGATTTATATTTATGGATATACAACTAATTCCGGCATTGGATGGTCAATGGAGCAGAAACACAGCAGCCAGTCAAGTTCTCTTGCAGCTTCATCAATGGACACAGCAAGCAGCTGCGGGATGAGGATATGGTCACCTCACTCCCGTCCAAGAGAATCCGGACAGTCCAGTGATGCTGATCTACCTTGCAGACTGAGATCTTAGTTTCATTAGTCATGGTTACTCGAAACAACTGGCAGAGTTATGGCGATGAACTTACATGGCTAAGAGGCCTAGTGAAGCAGTGACTCTCCAGTACAGCCATGTAGTTTGGTCTGTATCAGGTTTGTATACAGTGCTAGTTGCAACAGTAGTACAATTGTGTATTTCTTATGTACATTACATCCATGTGTTGCCAAAAGAAAACCTGTGACTTCCTGTGAACATAATAAGCTGGTTTAAGATGGTGTATATTTTGTCTGCAAAGCGCTAAACTAGCACTGTTAAATGTGTAACCTGTGCATTTGATGCATGATACAAACATTTGATTTTGTTTTTATCAAAACAGAATGTACTTCTCAATTACGGCAACTGCTGCATTTTTATGCTATCTTAATATGATTACTACACACAGCAAGGGTAACTTGGAACCCATGTAAACTCTTGAAGAATTATGAAATTTGGAGTTCTTAATTGTATACACAAATGAGAGAAGAGACACTAGAGCTGTCGAGGTCAGGCAGAAAATTCGAAGCTCGTTTTCCTTCTCATGGCGTCCCACCTCCCCACCCACCTCCCTCCCTCCCCACCACGGCGTTCCTCCACCCTCCTCCGGCGATGGTGATTCCCTTCCTCGGCGGCGACCATGGATGTGATCCTTCTCTGGGATTTCACGCCGGGCAAGGCCTTGGCGGCGCAGGTTCGTCGAAGATTCAACTCCTCCGTCCACTGGCTGCCAAAGAATTCTTCTTGGTGGCCACTTTTCCCTATGCGGCATTTGCTCTTACTGAAGATTCAGTTGGGCTGGCGCTGGAGTGCTGTTTGGGTGGATCTGCCTCTGGTTTTCGGGTTTGCAAGCTCTCTGATAGAAGATTCAAATTTTCACTGGCTTCAAGCAAAGTTGGTCATTTCATTTACTCTTTGAGAGATCGCATTTGGCCAGATTTTTCATTGCGTTTTTTCTCTGTTCCGTGGTGATGCATCTGCTGCTTGTTTTGACCCTAAGGGTAAAGCTCCTGTTTCGTACTTCTACTGGCAACCGTCTAGGTTTTCTCAGAGTGATCATGACGGCGTGGGCTGGACACCTGCTTCCAAGAAAATTGCTCGTTCATCCAAAGTGACATTGCCGGCGACTACTGGTCTGGCGATCAAAACCTCATTGGATTTCCTTACTTCGAGCGCTAGTGGAGATGATTCAAGTACTGAGCTGTCCAAATTTGGTTTTACTACCCCTGATAAGAGGGACAGCAAGGTCAAGATTCAGTTTGGATCCTTCGACTGCCAATCGCCTGATCGATCACCGGAGAAGTTTGCGCCGGCGACTCTATCTTCCTTCGTCGTCGGAACGGTGATGTGCACCTACTTGGAAACTCCCATCAATTCAGGTTTAATTTTGGAAAGTCACAATCCTAGATATTTTATTGGAAAGAATCATCATGATTTGGTTTTCTGAGAAACTCGCTACCAGCAGGATCCTTATTTCTCGCGACTTAATTTGGAACATATCCTTGATCATCGGCAGGCGGGATACTCGGATTTTGAAATCCAGCAAATGCTTGGGCTTTGGGGCCTGCCACCCTCTGAAATTATTTATCATCTGTTGGGCCGCTGTCTAGGCTGTGGTTCTATCTGGCACCCATCTTCTGATTGCCCGGAGCGGCCTATAGCAAGCAACAAGACCCGTTCAGCAGATTGCCAGGATTGTTTATTGTTAGGAGCCAATTGCTCTGTCTGCTTAAAGGCACCTGCTCGATCTACTCCAATCAAGAACGCTGATAATCCTATGGAAGTATACCCTCTTGCCCCACTACTGGACTCCTCTCTATCGGGTCCACTACGTTGTTGCTTTCGCTGTTTGGAACTGGGCCATTTGAAAAAAGAATTGTACAAATGATATCAGGTGCCTCCATTGCTATGGTTGGGGTCATTATGTCAGAACTTGCCCACTTAAGATCACTTGTTCTTTCTGTCATATGTTGGGGCACGACACTGCTCATTGCCCTAAGATCCAATGCTCTAATTGCAAAGATATGGGTCACTTGGCAAAAAACTGTAGAAAGCGACAAGTTTGGATAGCGAAAGTTCGATCTGCTGTGAATACGGAAAAGAGGGATTGCCCTGTTCTGGAACCTTGTTTGCTTCCTACCTCTGATGCTCTCGTACGCCATAATCGTTTGAGATGGGTTAGGAAAGACATGCCTGTGCTGCAGCAGGAAAATATCGAGATTCTTGATTCGATTTCCAAGTCCTTCCTTCATGCTGATCTTGTTTTGGAGCTCTGCATCCCAACACCGCATATACATGTTAACCCTCGGGTTCCATCGCATCTGCTCCACCTTTGCCCCTCCTCTGACAACACCTCTGATGATGGCCTGGATGCATGGAACGATCATGTTGGAGAGGTAAAGCAAGCCGCTCTGGACCTGTTAACAGGAGACACCAACACTCCTTTTGAATTTCTGCGTGCGGGTGCTGCTGAACCGAATCTGATGATACCGCAGTTTGAGTGCTTCCTCTCCTTCTTTGGCTGGATGATGCGTGGTCAGGTGTACACTCGTATCTCGCCTGCGGATGCTGAGTTTTATGATGCACCTTATATCCAGTCCATATCCCATTTCACTGCCACTGTTAGAGCGTTTATATCGGACTTTGTTCTTTATGCACGTGCACCTGTCTTTGAGGAGTCTGTTACTCTTAATCTTGGTCTGAGGGATAGTCAGTGGGGCCAGAATCATTCATCTGTTATTATTGAAGAAATTGCTAATGATAATGCAGATGTGGGAAATGCTATTCTTCCTGACACCACCACTTTGGCGGGTCTCGATTTGGGATTTGTTGCTGATGCGGATTCTGGTCTGTTGGTTAACCAATCTGATAATGTGCAATTGTCCATGGATCATAACAGTAGCTCCCCCATGCCTGCACCTGCTGGACCGGTGACAAGAGCTCGTGCACGTAAGCCTGAAACTCCTAAGGTTGCTAACCAAGTCCGCAGAAGCCCCCGCCATACAAATAAGGGTTTTTTGCATACTTGTATTCCTGATCGACAGCCTCGGCGTCGCACCTCTACTGTCCCAAAAGCCACACCACCTGATGTCTTGCAAGTTGCGGAAATGCAAAGGATCGGAATTGAGGACTGCAACATCGATCCTGTGGAGCTGACTGAAGCACGCCTCCATCTGGACCGGACCACCTAGTTTCTGGAATGTGTCTTTATCATGAGGCTTGGTCTTTTTGTGGCTGGAGTTTTACTCAGTCTGTATCGGTCTTTGTGTTGATTTGGGTCAGTTCGAACCTTCAATTTGTTGAGTCTGTGCTCTGTGAGCTTATCAGCGACAGTATCAGTTTAATCAGTGAACTATGCGGTACTGCTTTCAGGTCCTTGGTTCACCTTTATTATCCAGCGCCTGTTTGTGATTTTGATTTACAATGAATTCTCTGAACCGTATTTGGCGTATTTTATGTTGGAATGTAAGAGGCATTAATAGTCCAGACAAGTGGCCCCTAGTTTTTAATAAGGTGGAAGAGAGTTTAGCTTCGATCCTCTGCTTCCAGGAAACTAAAAAAGGGGAACTGGATATCAGGTTCATTCACAATTTTGTACCTAAAAGGTTTGACCAATTTGCATACGTTCCATCTGAAGGTGCATCTGGTGGTATGCTCATTATTTGGGCCAGCAATCTGTTCACAGGTCAGATTATTCAGAGTGAGAGTTTTGGACTGGTGGTGAGATTCACTTATAAACTCACTATGGATCAGTTTACCCTTGTCACCGTGTATGGTCCTTGTGATGGTATTGCTAGACAGAACTTTGTTGCTTGGCTTTTTAGCCTTGATATTGGGGTGGATGATCTGTGGCTTGTTATCGGTGATTTTAATTTCTACAGATACTCTGACAGTCGAAATAAGCCAGGGGCAAATTTGGATGACATTGAGACCTTCAATGAAGTTATTAGCTATCTCGGTTTGATTGAATTGCCAATTAAAGGTAGAAAATATACATGGAGCAATATGCAGGCAGACCCACTTCTCACCCAGTTGGATTGGTTTTTCACTTCTCCTCAATGGATGATTAAATTCCCCAATACTATGATCAACCCATTAGCACGTCCCACTTCAGATCACATCCCATGTGTCATCTCTATTGGGATAGAGGTTCCAAAGGCACAAGTTTTTCGGTTTGAAAATCACTGGGTTCGTATGCCAGGCTTCTTGGATGTGGTCAGGAATATCTGGGCTATTCATTGTCCAGGCGATAGTGCCAAACGCATATCCTCTAAGCTGAAGCTTCTTCGCAAAGGGCTGAGGTTGTGGAGCACTAGTATCTCTATGCTTAATAGATACATTGAGAATTGTAACTCTGTCATTCTATGGCTTGATGAAATTGAGGAACTCAGAGCTCTTCACATTACCGAGTGGAACTTTCGGATTATTGTGAAAAGAAAGATCAATCACTTGTTGCAGTGCAAGCAGGATTATTGGAGAAAAAGATGTACTGCTAGGTGGGCAAAATTTGGTAGTGAGAATACCTCCTATTTCCATTCCATGGCAACTGTCAGATATAGGAATAATTCAATTGCATCGCTGCAGCGTCCTGATGGCTCTGTGGTTACTGAACATCACGAAAAGGCAGGGTTGCTTCGTCAGGCTTTCAAAGACAGATTGGGTACTTCGGTTCCCATTGACACACAGTTCAATTTCTCTGATTATTTAGTTCCTCATGATCTCCAGGGCCTCTCCGAACCTTTTTCTCATGCTGAAATTGATGAGATTGTTGCTACCTTGCCCACAGACAAGGCACCGGGCCCAGAAATATGATTATTACCAGCTATGTCATGAGTTTTGGAATGGCTCTGTTAATCTTCAATGCATCAATGATGCTTTCATCACCTTGATCCCTAAAATTCACTCTCCAGAATGCCCTAATGACTACATGCCGATTTCTTTGCTTAACTCTAGCCTCAAGCTGATCACTAAACTGTTAGCTAACAGGCTCCAAAAAAGAATACTGGCCATTGTACATAAGAACCAGTATGGGTTCTTGAAATCTAGAACGATTCAGGATTGTGTGGCATGGGCATATGAATATATTCATCAGGTGAAACAAACAGGCAACCCGGCTATAATTCTCAAACTCGATTTCGCCAAAGCATTTGATATGATCGAGCATGATGCGATTCTTGCTATCTTAAGAGGACATGGTTACAATGACAGATGGATAAATTGGATCACCTCTATTTTCGGTACGGGTACCTCTTCTGTTCTGCTCAACGGAGTGCCAGGGAAGAAGTTTGTTTGCAAAAGAGGAGTCCGACAGGGTGATCCACTCTCGCCGATTCTGTTTGTCGAAGGTGCTGATCTTCTCCAAACATTGATCAATAAATTAGCCGACGATGGTCTCCTCACCGCTCCATTGGCGATCCCCAACTCTGACTTCCCCATTGTCCAATATGCGGACGATACTTTGCTAATTATGCAAGCCTGCCCTACCCAGCTATCTACGCTCAGAAATCTTCTCCAAAATTTTGCGGGAGCTACTGGTTTGAGAGTCAACTACTCAAAAACATCCATGATGGCTCTGAATATTGATGAGGCCAGACTGAATGAGCTTGCTGCTGTCTTCGGATGTGCTACTGGGTCGTTGCCCTTCCCGTATCTTGGTCTTCCTCTTGGTACCACTAGACCGACGTTGGTGGACTTAGCTCCACTTGCTGATCAAGTGGAGCGAAGGATGAACGCGTGTGCACGGTTCTTGGATTATGGAGGGCGTCTTACCTTTGTTCAATCCGTCCTCTCCTCTCTTCCTACTCACTATCTCTGCTCGCTGAAACTCTCCAAGGCTTTTATCAAAAAAATTGATCGACCACGTCGGCATTGCTTATGGGCCAAGGAAGAAGGGTCTGGCTCAGCTCACTCCCTGGCTGCCTGGAACCTCGTATGCAGACCTAAGAAACATGGTGGCCTGGGTGTGGTCAATCTTGAAATTCAGACTAACTGGTTGCTGTTAAAACACCTCCATAAATTTTTCTGCCATGCTGACATACCTTGGGTCCATCTTGTCTGGTCTTTATACGAACCAGGTCCACCGCATGCTCAATCCCCTCATGGATCATTTTGGTGGAGAGATATCTTCAGTCTCGTTTCCATATACAGGAGCATCTCTAGATCGGAGGTTCATAGCGGCGAGCATACTCTTCTCTGGAAAGATTATTGGCATGGTGACACGCTGCTCTGTGATAGATTCCCTCACCTGTACTCCTATGTGTTCAATGAAGATATATCCGTGGTTGATATGAGCAACTTAACTCACATGAGTGATGAGATGGCGCTGCCCCTCTCGATTGAAGCTTTCGAGGAATATGAACAGCTCAATGTGATCCTGCGTGACACAGAATTCTCTGCGAGTCCAGACAGCAAGACATTTGTTTGGGGGAACAACACCTACACGGCAGCACGGTTCTATAATTTCATTCATGCCCAGGTTAATTGTGATCAGGTGTACATATCTATTTGGAAGTCCAAGTGCCTCCCAAAACTGAAGGTGTTTTTATGGCTCTTGTTCTACGATCGCCTCAACACCAAAGACCTCATGATCCGCAAGCATTGGCATGTCGAGGGAGGGCCGAACTGTATCCTTTGCACTGGCGGTGGACTAGAGACTCGGGATCATCTATTCTTTGAATGTCCGATGGCTGTCAGATGCTGGAGCTTCATCAACATTCAGTGGGATGCGTCTATCCCCATTATGCAGCAGATTCAGTCAGTGAGAAACACCTATACAGGTCCATGCTTCCTGGAGGTCTTTGCTTGCGTCGCTTGGAACCTGTGGAAACTACGCAACGAGTTCATTTTTCAGGACCAGCAAGCCTCTTTCGCGAAATGGAAAGTCAGATTCAAGGCCGACGTTTGTCTTCACCAACATCGTGTCAAGAAACATCTAGTTCAGTCTCTTTTGTCCTGGCTTAGAGCTTTAGACTCATAAACATGTATTTCTCCTCTACCTTCCATCCTCCGTGATGTAAAACTCATTTTTGGGCTCCATCATATTAATTGAAAATTTACACCGTAGGGATTCTTCCCTACGGTAATGGTGTTCAAAAAAAGAGAAGAGACACTATCAAGATTTTGGCAGAACTCATAATTGGGCATACTTTTGAGTTGTGCATGTAAGTACTTGAGGAGCACCCATATACCTAAAATAATAGCAGCAACCTTTTAGGACTGAGCAGTCAACACAAGATAGACTACATCCCTTGATATTTACAGTGGACAAAGAGATTTACACAACAAATGAGGCAATGAAACCTCATCCCAGGAAAAGGATAATAATAACATAACTACAACAAAGGTGGTAGTTAACTGGTCTGCACTCTTAACATTACATGGTGACAAAATTTACACATCAACTGGGACAAGAAAAGCCTCATTCCAGGAGAAAGATTAGAAGAGCATAACTACAACACAGGTGGCAGTTAACCGCTTTGCACTCTTTTAAACTATACTGTGACCTTGCACCTTCAAGACAAAATACATAGGGCCAACTGAAGCCATTGATACCTGATACTCGAGTGCAAGGTCACAAGGTTCACTACATTGAAGAAGCTGCTTACACCATGTAAATCTTTGATTCGGAAGTTGGAATCATGATGATGTCAATCCATCAAATTACAGCCAAGGATGGAGGCCAGCCAGATGCCTGTTGCTACCGGAGGAGTTCAATTATTCTTCCTTCATTGTTCAACAATGTCATCAACTCCCAACTAACATTTCATTCCCTTAGTGCAACGCCAAGGTGAAACTTGGGAGGTAAATATCCAATTCAACATATCTTACTTCAAAGGTGTATTTGAGCATCTGACTCACTGACTGGCAAAAATAGAATAGCACTGTGCCAATTGTTGCATCCAAGATACTTCAGTCTTCAACTTTGTCACCAATGAAGAAGGTCTTTATCTCTTTGCAAAAATGGTCCTTCCAGTCAGAAAGAGAAGCAAATGGTAACAAGCCAGTGAAAGCTGGGATAACAAGTCCTAGCACAGCATAAAATATGCACCGGCGAACCCAGTATGGCAACCAGACAACCTCCTTGTCACGCGTTGTTGTAATAGGACCATGAAGGATGCGATACAAAATGGATGGATAACAGTTTCCGAGTAAATGAATGGAACAAAGGACTTCCCAGCACATGAGCCAGACGTTTCCATCACCACCTAGAGTGTTGGCACAAAACCTTCCAGCAGAGCCGCAGATAACTCCCAATAGGATGAAATTGAAAGTTATAGGCATACTTGATCCAGCCAATGCAGAACGCTGGAACACTAACCAAGCAATCGCCAGAATCATTACTATGCCAAAGCACATGCGTGTCGCTGCTATTAGATGGCATCTGATAAAGAGCAACCCAGAATTGAAGTTTGACACTGAACTAGGAACCCACCAGGATTTAGATCCCTGCACAATGGGTAGAAAAAAGTGGAGAAAGTTGTTTAATTACCAAAGAACTTGTTAATATACATCTATCGATGGAGTACATGAACATATCCTTGAAGTAACTGAGCAAGCTGACGTAATATCAATTATCCGTTCGTACGAATAAATGTAAGTTCCATATGCAAAAAACACTGACATAATTATCACTGCACTAACAAGAAAATCAATAAGTGTCCTGAGGATCTGTGCATCCCTTGTGTCCTGCATCCGAGTCTTGAATTTCTCCCCTTGGAAGGAAGCTTTCTGAAATCCCAAAGATAATTTCATTTTCTCTAACATCTGTCCGTACGAGCTAAGAGCTAACTGAGACTCTTTAAGTTGCAGCTTTCTCCTGTTAAGCCCAATCTCATATTCCTTGAGATCGTTTGAACGAGTGTGCTCCTTCACGGACCTCAGATATGCATTAAGAACAACTTCATGAGAGGATCTGCTAGGAGCAGATTGAGACAGCTGCTGACTGTCTCTAGCATAAAGAATAAGTTGACTTTCTACTGAATTCACAATGTCCTGCTTGACTTCATTTGTCCGGTTTTGTGAATCAACAGTGCTCAAGTTGCCTACGGCTGCAGAGCCTCCATGCTTAAATGAACATTCAGGAGCAGGACTTCTCTCGTAGTCAGGTATCTCATTAATACGATGAAGTGTCCTCAATGTGCTGCTAAACGAATTCTCGAAATTTCTCATGAAACTGTCAAACCTGTCACCATATGTCTATACAAATACAAATGATAAGTAAAAGATATACAAGGTATACGAGCAGAAAGTGAGCTCTGAGAAAAAGAAAAAAGGCTTACATTTGCCAAAGACTCCTTCACTGCTGAGGTGCAGATCTGCATTTCGAATCCGACTCGATTTCAGACAACAGTTTTGTACGGTTTACTCAGCTTATCTTTAGATTAGAAAGCATATGTACCTTGGAAAGGGTGACCGGATGCAATCTTTCTCCTGAACCATTGCTTGAGTTCATAACCTGCGATCAAGGAAGCTAACTCATAATTCATTACTCTGACCAATAGAGTTAGACGATTTATCAAAATGACAATGCAAATGTGCAGTGATGTACAGGCGAGTACAAGATAACTTTACTTGAAAACATGAGTTTGCAATGTTGGGGCTGCA
This sequence comes from Poa pratensis, assembly GCA_947311845.1. Taxonomy (NCBI): domain Eukaryota; kingdom Viridiplantae; phylum Streptophyta; class Magnoliopsida; order Poales; family Poaceae; genus Poa; species Poa pratensis. The sequence goes on along the minus strand of CAMZMU010000042.1, from coordinate 15,709,421 downwards.
AACAGCGACAACGCAAACAAACCGTAAGCAGACATGCATAAGTTGACGCATTAGACAGAGTGGTATGGATGGACGAAAACCTAAGCTAGCACATCTGACAGTTAAATCTCAGGGCCTCACCACTGATATGGAAAATCTCAGGGCCTCACCACTGATATGGAAATGAGTAATGATGTTGAATTTCGAATCCAGTATAGCAGATTTCGCAATAAATCAACAAGATGCACTGAATGGAAAGAGCATTATACCCCACCCTGCTTCATTTAATTAGGAGATTTTGCACTAATTCGACAAGTAAACGATCATGATTTTGCTGCAGCTTGGAAAAAAAACCCTTAATGAACCCTTCCTATGGGCACCTAAAGCTCCACCATTCGTTTTGCTCCATGGAACTATGCACTAAACAATCCAAACCGTTAGAAATGTGCAAGCCTCCGCCAAAAGAAGATCACCGTGCTTTCGTAGTAGCAACAGAACAGATGGGTGTGTAGGTAGGCACCACATAATTTCTTTCAAGAAAATGCAACAGACGCTGGCTGACGCAACCATGCATGAACGAGGCAAAGTTGGATTCTTTGTGTGCGTAACAGTGTTTTCAGGAGAGCCACAGGCTGAAGCACGTACCCGCGCGAGAACGGCCGCGAACGACATCCCCAGGGGCAGCGCGAGGTCGTCGCCGCCCCCATTCTCCCAGCCATCGCCGTCGCCGCCCCGAGAAGCCTGAGTGGACGCCGGTCGCCGGCGCCGAAGCTGACGGAGCCGGATTCCCTTGCGCGGCCGGAAGCCGGACGAGGAGGCCGACGAGGACGCGCCGTCCATGCCGGAGGCAAGCGGGGAGAAATTGAATGGCGTGGTCGCTCTCGTCCCGTCGTGATCTGGAGACGGGGACGGTTGGGGAATGTGAACGAGAAGAATGGTAACGAGGCGGCGTGCGTGGGAATAAACAAAATTAAAAACGAGGATATATAAGACGTCGGCAACTCGGCTGGGCAGAATTAGCCGTTGAAGAAGGGGGAAAAAATGGAAGGTATTTACTTTCGAGATCTTTGGCGTGAAGATTTTGGTCCGGGCCTACACGCGTGGAAACGAATTTTGGTTTGTCGAGCGAGTTTGTGAGCGGTAAAAAAAAAAAGGAAAAATAAAGAGATAGATTGGAGATGCGGGGTATCGATCCCCGTGCCTCTCGCATGCTAAGCGAGCGCTCTACCATCTGAGCTACATCCCCTCTTGTCTAATTTTATGGTTAAAGTCTTTTAAACAGGCTAACTGTGTATTCATCAGGGCACCATGTTTGTTTGGTGGTATATGGCTTAAACAAGACCAGTGGTTCAAATATAGGACAGCTGCAGAATACACTATTTTTGACAAAACAATCCTCCGGACACTGTTTTTGTCGAAGAGGTTGCTAAAAGCCGATTGACATACATACGAAGCACGGAAGTAAAATGAATAAATTCGAGTAGAGGGTGGGGGAGGTAATTTTTTTTTACAAAGAACATATTCCAAGTTCATCTGAGCACAATACAAGGTGTCCAAATCTGATAGTGGCCTCACACCTCCCACAGGCAAAGTTGAAATATGCATCAATTCCACTCCTTTCGTAGTACTCCGTATCCACTGAGCATTAAAATGTCCAACCTAATCTAATACCATCCTTACCAACTATACAATGCTTCTTCGAGTATTGGTGTTTCATATAATATTTGCGGAATAAGGATAGCTAGCGGCTGGTCGAGAGAGTTGAACTCTCGCGCTCGAGATGGCGACTCCACCTCCCTCCCCGCCTCCCTCCCCACCTCGCGGCCATGGCGGCTCCGCCTTGGGAGAGGGAGCCCGTACTCCACCTAGCCACGTCTTCTCCCCGAGTCGCTCCCCTGCGTGTCCCTTTAGCCCCTCCAATCTCCTAGCCCCAGCCACCAAAATCCACACATCTCAGAGCTTCCGCCTGCCAATTCGTCGGAATCTCCGCGAGGCGCCGCCCCTGAGGAGTTCCGCGCCGCAGCCGGCGGTCGGGGCGCTGGTCCAGGAAGACAGCGTCGCGAATCAGGCATGCGCGGCGACGGGGATTGAGGATAGCGATCGGAGAAACCACGAAGAGATTCGTGGGGACTCTGTCAGCGCAGAGGCGGGCGGGATTGCTGTCGGCGGGGATGCGACCCAGCGCATACCGCCGGTCGCCCGTCGTCCCTGGCCGCATCTGCCTGCGGTGTTTGTGGCCAGAAATGGAGGTGTGTTTGAGAACAGCGCCGATCAGATGTTCAACGACACAGCGGTTTCAGAGAAAACTCGTTCAGAGCTCTCGTGGAATTCCTCATCGAATTGCTCTTCGGAACGAAGTTTTGGGAATTTTGGGAGCAGATTAGGTTCGATGGGGAGGCGCACTCCAGGTGAAATTGCCATTGGAGGACTCTACATCGACTTGGATTATGAGCCACACTGTGTGCAGGTGAAGAAACCATGGCGAATTCAGAGATCAGCGAAGCGGGAGCTGCGATTTCCAAAGGGCAGTTCGCTTTCCACCCTGGCAGTTGACGAGGACGCCAACGATGCAGATGGTGACCCGACCTTTTTCGGTCAGCTTTGGATTCCCCCACCTACCCCCAACAACCCCGCTAGGGTTTCGCAACATCAAAAGCACCTCTTCTGGATCCGCAGAGACCTATTCAGAAGGCAGCGGTTTCACATCTCAGATTGCCATCCGGCCGCAGACTGCGAGCTCCACCTTCCGTCAGTAGATTTCTCAATTTCCCAAGGAAAGTTGAGAGGAGAGGAGATTCCGGCTGCAGAGGAGTTCTCAGCCATGGCAGGGCAGCAGCAAAGGGGACGGGGTAGAGGGAGAACCAACAACAACATCCGGGAAATCGACAACGGTCAATCGAGCGGTGGGGGCAGTTCGTTTGGTCAGAATCAAAACGGTCCTTGGTTTGATCCTACTCAAGGACCGCATCAGTTTCCGTTTGGGTTTGGGTTCCAGCCAGCGTCATGGATGTTCCCGGGTGGGATGCAATTTCCACCGGCTCAGTGGCCAAATCAAGGGCAGTGGCAGAACCAGAACAACCCTATGGGGCCGATGGGAGCACCCCCGCCTAACCAGCAAATGAATCAGCAACCCCAGTTCGCATCTCAGCAGCAATCGGGTCCGAATCAACAACATCAGATTCAGAACCCACAGCAGCAACAACAGCAACCTGCGCAACAAGTCCAGGGCCAGCAACCTCCTCTGAATCAACTGCAGCAGCAAAATTCCCAAGGGCAAAACCAGCAACAGCAACAAGTGCCGCAGAACAGGCAGAGAGCCCAGCTAAGCACAGCTGCTAGGAACAGAAATCAGAACAGGCAACAGAGGCCTAAGGACAAGCAGATAGCTGCTCCTGCTGAACCATATGAGGATGTTACTTGTGCAAACTGTGGTGACCCTGGACATCCGAAGAATAAATGCACAAAACCGCTTGCTTGCTTAGTCTGTAAGATGGTCACACATCCAACTGAAGAGTGCCCTACCAGGAAGAAACCACATGTAGCTGCACGCTATGTTGGGAGCTCGGCTTCAGGTCTCGGTTTCTACCACGTGGAGGTCTCTGATGTGAATGACCAATACACTGCTGGAGCAAGAAACGTGGGTGCAGTTTACATTGATGGAGTCATCACTAAAGAAGAACTAGCAACCAATTTCTCAACAATCTACAAGACAACTTGGCCGTGGCAGATTAGACAGTTGGATGAGTGGTCTTTCTTAGTGAAATTCCCGCCACACATTGACGTGGAACAAGTAGCTGCATACCCTCTCTTTGGGCTCCCGACAAAAGATGGCATGACGGCAACTGTTGAGGTGTGGAAAGGAGAGCTGGAATACTACTCAGATCTTCAGGAAGTTTGGATTCAACTTAGAGGTCTTAAACCAAAATGGGCCGAATGGGCTGTGTTAGACCAAATCACTTCAGTCTTTGGCCTACTTGTAGATGTTGATTGGGTTGGCAACTTCCAGTCCTTGTTCGAAGTAGTAAGGGCAAAAATCATTTGCAGAGACTACACCAAGATCCCTAAGCGAAGGTTGTTTGAAATTGAAAAGAAATTCTGGATGATTCAGATCCTTGTGGAAGAACCACAGTCTACACTCCAAGTCAACACTGATGAAGATGACCTGTTAGGAGATGAGTTAGACAAAGATAAAGAGGATGGCGAAGGTGTGGCCGATGCAACGAATCCAGCTTCTGATCAAGAAAAGTCTGGGGGCAGGACAGAGAACACCGGTTCCACAACAACTCCATCTGGAAGCAAGTCGAGCTGTGCAGACAAACATAAGACAGTAGCTACTTTTATCCAGCAGTTGACTGATCCTGATATGACTGAGGCACAGTGTTACAATATGCTCAGAGACATGGAGCTAGATGATGCTGAAGAAAGGGAGGACACCCTAGGAAAAGAAGCTCAGAAGGTGAAGACATTGTTTTCAGTCCTCAACAGCAAATGCCGCCTGTTGTCCCAGCATCACAGGGGGCTGAGAATACTCAGGAGGCAATGAAACCAACAGCAGCTAGCAAGTGGGGACCGGTACAGCCTTCTAGGAAGAGCGCAAGGACTAATGTTGGAGGGAAAACCATGTTGGAAATTGCAGTGGAGAAGCAAAAGGAGAAGAATCTGGAAATACCAAGATCAACTAGGACAGGTAAAAACAACTATAATCCTTTTACAGTTTTACAAGACCTTTATTCGTTTCGGTTGCTAAAACTGTTGGTATAGAAATTTCTAGTACTCTAGATACTGAAGTAGATGTTAATGATTGTGAGGCAATTCCTACTGGAACTGAAAATACCTCACACCCTAGAGATCCTGGTAAAATAGTTTCTTCACAGCCTGGTGGTGCAGTTGTCAACAACTCCACTCCAGCCCCTAGTACTCCTAGTAAACAATACCTAGATGATTATCTTTTAGATAAAGAGGATGACGAATCTCTACATTCTCCTCCTGTTACCCCTGTAGGTTTGAAAGGCATCCCTGATGCTTTTGCGGATCATAGTGTCCTCTGGACAAAAGTTTCTAAATATGGGCGGGGCAAGCACCCCAGGAAAAATGTTTCCAAATGAATTGCCTCTTTCTTAATACGAGAGGCATCGATGCTCCGGGTAGGAAGCCGTTTATTCTAGATACCTTAGCAAAATCGCATGCTACCATAGTTGCTTTTCAAGAGACTAAGAAGGAAAGGTTTTCTGATTCGTACTTGAAATCCATTAGTGCAAACAAAAATTTTAGTTGGCACCACCTCCCTGCAAAAGGTTCGGCGGGAGGCATTTTAGTTGGTGTAGACATAGATCTTTTTGATATCATTAGCTGGGATACATGAGATTTTTCGGTCTCATGTGTGCTGACTTTTAAAATTTCGAAAGTTTCTTTTAGAGTAATTACAGTGTATGGTTCTCCTTATGAAGAAGGTAAGGAAGAGTTCATTTCTGAATTACATAGTCTCTTTATGGAGAATAGCATGCCTACTCTGATAGGAGGAGACTTCAATCTAGTAAGGTTCCAACTGGATAAAAGTAATGGAAAAGTAAACCAAAAGTGGTGTGATAAATTCAATGCTTGGATAGAGATTTGGAGCTTGCTAGAGATTAATATGGCTAGTAGACAACACACTTGGTCCAACAACCAAGAAAATCTTATTATGTCTACTATAGATAGGATTTTTTGTAATGTAGAACTTGATCAGCTGTTCCCGCTGAGCTCCTCGAAGGCCTTTCCAAGGCTGGGTACTGATCATACCCCTCTGCTCTGGGACTCCGGAGTTGGAGTCATTCCTAGAGCCTCTAGTTATAAATTCGAGAAGTGGTGGTTACTTCGAGAAGATTTCTCAGCGGTAGTTGAAAAATCTTGGAATGCTAAAGTTACCAGCCGTTCTCACATAGATATTTGGCAGGAAAAGTTGAGAAGGCTTAGGAAGTCCACAAAAGGGTGGAGTTTTAACATAGATGCGGAACTTAGAAAGTTAAAAAGTTCCATGATGACAGAGTATGACATCTTAGATATTAAGTCTGAAACTAGTGAGTTGACTGAAGAGGAGAAGAAGAAGATGGAAAATATTACTGTAGAGATGCAGAAAATTTGGTTAAAGAGGAGACGAAAGCTCGTCAAAGATCCCGTGACAGGGATATACTAGAGGGTGATAGAAATACCGCGTATTTCCATGCGGTGGCTAATCAGCGTAGGAGAAAAACCTACATTCATTCTCTAGATAGTGATAATGGCCCTATTACAGAGTTGAAGGACATGTTAGGAGTAGCTACTGATTTTTATAAGACTCTTTTTAAGAAAGATGATCGACAGGGCGTTGCGCTGGCTGAAGATTTTTTCTCTGACGAAGAGAAAATTTCTGAATTAGATAATGAGTCTCTCCAGGCACCGTTCTCTGAGGAAGAAGTGAAAACTGCCATTTTTAGTTCGTATTCTGATGGCGCTCCAGGCCCAGATGGGTTTTCTTTTATTTTTTATCAGAAGTTTTGGCCTCTGATTAAAAAAGACCTTATGGCTCTCTTTTCTGATTTCCACAAAGGGGATTTGGACATCTATAGGCTTAACTTTGCAGTGTTGTCCCTAATTCCGAAAGAGGAAAATGCCACTTCAATTAAGAAGTTTAGACCAATTAGTCTTCTTAATTGTAGTTTTAAAATTTTCACAAAGGTGCTAACGAACAGGCTAGCTAAATTCATGGATAAGCTAATCTCTAGTAATCAAACAACTTTTATAAAAGGCAGATACATATTAGAAAGTGTAGTAACTGCCCATGAAGTCCTGCATTCGGTTCATTCCTCACACACCCCCGGTGTGGTTCTTAAACTTGATTATGAAAAAGCTTTTGATAAAGTAGATTTAGACTTTCTTGAGGAGCTACTAGTTAAAAGAGGCTTTGCCCTTTATGGGTTAGAATGATTAGACAAATCACTCATGGCGGCTCGGTTGGAGTTAAACTCAACGGAGTAGAAGGAAACTTCTTTACAACCGGCAAAGGGCTTAGGCAAGGAGATCCTCTATCTCCTTTGCTCTTTGATATGGTTGTCGACGTGCTCACTAAGATGCTATATAAAGCTGCTCATAATGGTTTGATTAGTGGTTTATGTTCTGATCTTTACCCAGGAGGTGTCATCTGCCTGCAATATGCAGATGACACCATCCTCTTTGTAGAGGATGATGTAGAAAAAGCTAAAAACCTCAAAATAACTCTTTCATGCTTTGAAAAGGTTTCAGGAATGAGAATCAATTACGCTAAAAGTGAGTTGATTCCTCTAGGTTTAGATTCAGAGAAGATAGATGTTTTTACTGAGGTTTTTGGTTGTCTAGTAGGAGCTCTCCCTATTAAATACCTAGGTGTACCCTTACATTATGATAAACTTCGCAGAGAAGATATCCAACCGCTAATAGATAAAATTTTAAAGCGGATAGCGGGCTGGAGAGGTAAACTTCTTTCGTATGCAGCTAGACTTACCTTAATTAAAGCTTGTCTGGCTAGTATACCTGTCTATTTGATGTCGTTCTTTAAATTCCCTAAATGGGCCCTAGATATGATTAACTCCCAGATGGCGCATTGTCTCTGGAATGATTTTGAAGGACATAGAAAACTTTATCTAGCTAGCTGGCACTTAGTGTGCATGAAAAAAGAGTTTGGGGGTTTAGGTGTCCCCAACATTAGACATGTAAACATGTGCCTGCTTGGCTCGTGGATTAAAAGATATTGTCATGAAAGGAAAACGATCTGGAAAGATCTGGTAAATAAAAAGTACCTAGGAAATTCGCCGAATATCCTTGCAGCTTCCCCTGCGGCGCCCTCGCAATTTTGGAAAGGTGTCATGTGGGCGTCGAAAGCAGTCAAAACAGGATATAGGTGGAGCGTAGGAGATGGTTCAAAAATTAGAGCTTGGGAGGACATCTGGTTCGGGTCCTCTCCTTTGGCGGTTCAGTTCTGGCCGTTGTACGAGATCTGCTACCAGCAAGCGGTAACGTTGGCTGAGATAGTAGAAAATGGTGTAGTCAAGCTTACTTTTAGGAGAGTTTTTACTCCTGCCATGATGGAGTCCTGGTACGAGCTAGAACAAATACTGCTTAGCATTCCTTTTACTAATTCTGAGGACGCTCTAATCTGGCAACATGAGAGTAAAGGGGTTTATTCAACAAGCTCTCTTTATAGTATTATTAATTTTAGAGGTGTGATCCCGGTATATATTCCTGCTGTGTGGTCCTTGCTGGTTCCCCCAAAAATTCAGATTTTTTTGTGGCTTATGTCGCATAATAAACTGATGACAAGGGATAACCTGAAGAAGAGGAAAATAGAGAAACCAGTAGACTGTGTTTTCTGCACTCAGGAGGAAACGATCTCACACCTTTTTCATGAATGTGTGGTGGCTAAAGAAATTTGGAGGGTTTACTTTCGATAAGCAGACTTTGGATTTCTCAATCAAAAAACTCTGCTTTGAATACTATTTGTGCCAGTGTACTGTGGTGCATCTGGAAAACTAGAAATGCAATGATATTTGACAATCGTCCGTGGCATGATACTAAACAGGTGCTTTGGATGATTCTCAAAACTATCAAGAGCTGGTCGATCCTTTCGAAGGACTCAGCTCTGACCAAGCTGGAAAAATCTCGCATGGAGCTTGCAATGGAGATAGCAAAGCCGCATCAACTTCAGTGGGGGTGAGCGACGTGCGCAGGGATTTCTCGCCGCCGAGACCTCCTCGCTCTGAAGGAAAAACGGCCTTTCTCAGCCCTGCTTCTACACTGGAGCTGCCACTGTCTCCAGAGCCGTCGCCGTTGAAGAAGCCCAAATCTTCAAGCTATGCGTCGCCGCTAGGACTTGCTGTGGAAGACTTCCTGGAGCTCATGGTGTAAATGGCTCCCTCTCTCAACCGTCACCCCTCCTGCGTGAGGTGTTCCTGGCGTGTATGGCTTGCCCTGCGTCATGTAGTTTCTCTCTTGTTAGTAAGCAGTACTCTGCTTGACTCTAGTTTATTCTGGTTTTTGCTTTCCCTATGGCACTGCGACATGTAAGAACTGGAACACTGAACTGGGTCTCAACCTGGTTTCATTGCATAAATGGAACCGGGGGGTTTCCGCCCCCTTTATTCTATAAGGATAGCTAGCTCTTCCCCACGACCCCTCGGACATTTTGGACAAACTATTAAAACTGGGATATGTTTCTACATTTTATATTTAATTTTAGTATTTTTAGATTCTCCGTCTAGGTTATCAATTTTGTATTTTTATTTTATCTTCCCACCTTTGTTTGTATTTTTCATATTCTTTTTGTGTATCATCAATATATAGTTCTCTCACATTGTTTTGTAAGATATTCACACTTTTCACTAAAGAATTTTGGGTATTTGTAAGCACATGAATTTTGGTAAAATATGAACAATTTCTCTCGGAGAAATAATTACACACATGACATTCGGTTATCTATGATTGATTTGCCTGAGCATTTTTGTTTGATATTCATGAACATTTGAACCACACGGTAAAAAAAAATCTGGTGAAGTATAGGAACACATTCCAAGCACCTAATTCTTCCAGAAAGCTATTGCATTTCTTCCCGTGCAAACATGCAAACGAACAATTTCTGGAACGTATTTTTATGTTCTTATTAATTGGTGTAAGATCAACCATGTCATGACATCCAATCTGTATGATTTTCTGATTTTCGTGTTTTCAAAATCATGCTTGTTAACCATATATTTTAAGAGTGGCCTTGCATACCCGGATGGAGTAATTCAAGAGTGTGAGATAACATCTCACTGGACATTGCAAGTGTTGAAGTCTAGAAACAAACGGTGGTGCGAGTGGATGACCAACAACATTCGAGCAAGTTAAGCAGAACGAAGCAATCAGGTACACATAAATTTTGATCAAATGGTTTCAGCAATATAGAAGACAGGTTATCATAATAAAGAACAACACACAGGATGGGTGCAGGCACACGCGCTGCATCTACACATCCAAGTTAACAACACAAACAAATCACGAAAGAAACTTTAATCAACCAGCGCGGCAGCAAGCGGCGTACGCATGAACACGCTCACTTGCAGCGCGTCTGGTAGCAATCGACGCCGCCGCACGAGCCATACGGCCATGCATGCGAGCGTACGTTGGCTAATCAAACATATTATTTAGTAGTGCTCGACGGCGGCCGGCCGATCGGGAGAATGGATCAGAAGTCGCCGGCGCCGGCGCGGGCTTTGCCTTTGCCTTTCTCGGTCTCGGCGCCGTTCATGCTGAAGCTGTTGAGCGTGCGTCCGCCGGCGCCGTTCATGGAGAAGCTGGTCTTGCGCAGGGTCGCGGTGGCCTCCACGGGCGCCGCGGTGTGGCTCAGCAGCAGCAGCCCCAGCAGAGCCAGGCCCAGCAGGGTCACGCGCAGCTCGTCGTTCCTTGAACCCGCCATTGATGCCGTACGTACCTGAGGAGATGGCGCGGAGATAATGGGTTTATTTGTTTATTGCGGTGGATTATTGGGAGCTCTGGTGGTGGTGGAGGAAGATGATGGTTTTCTTGAGGATTTATAGTGGGGGAGAGGGTCGGAGGGGTGGCGGAGAGAGGATTCAGGATAGGGGCTTCGTGTTCTTGCGGTGGTGCTCAAGAGTAGGCGAATGGTTGGGATCCATGAGCTGATGAGCCGTTGGAGGTTGGATCGCTAAATTTAGGTTGAGGCCTTTAGGCATCGATGCGAGAGAGTGTTCGTTATTCGGCTCCAGGGCTGATATTTAGAAGTTAAAAGTATAGCTATTTCCACTAATACATACAGATTTGTTCTGCACATATGTAACACGGTCTGTCGCACGCTGATAGATTTATCACTTCTTGTTACATTTATATTTCGGTGCATTCTTTATAGATTAGCTTTGAGAGGTTTTGGATACCCCCCCTTACCGAATTAAGTGACGCGGAGGGAGAGCTAATCCAGTACAAATTTGTATACAAATAACGTCAATTAAATCAGATAGAGGTAGTATATCATTAGAAAGTATGGGAAACATTTTTCGGCAGCTGTAATTTGTGTAAGTATATGTGGATGTTGAATTAATTTAATTGTTTACTACATGGTCAAATTTCAAAATAATTAATTTCCTATGAGATTTTTTTTTTGAACAACCTATGAGAATTTTGGTGAGGACATTCGTGTAAGATTAGGGGCCTGCCATGCAAAATCATGGACTTATATATATATATATTTATTATTTTCATTTTCTCTCATGCATTCGTCGTCCTTTGGTATGTATACTTTCCTCAATGATCTTTTAGAAAATTCAAGATTAAATCGAGATAAATATGACCCGTATTGAAACCTTATGTTTCACTTTCTTTGTCAGCTGCATAGTTGTTGTAATATTTTGTGTGCAACTAACACGATGATGCGAGGGTATCATGTTTAGTGTTTCAAAAAAAATACATATTTACTTTTGTCTTGTTAAACATTTTTTCCTCTTATGCAAAATAAACCATATTTTAGACATCATTACAATCTTAAATGTATAAGTTTGATCCACGCTCCCCATGACACACGGGGCCCAAGGCATGTGCACTCGGGCACGGGATCGCAACGCGGCAACGTGACGTTGAGTAATTGTGCACCCACTTGACCCTTCGGTACAAGAGGGGCACGCAAAGGGGCCCAAACCTGTTCTCCTCCAACAACCACACGTGGCGGCGCTTCCCGACCTCTAGATCCAAGTCTCTCGCTGGTGTTTCCGCTGCTCTCCTCCCCCTTTGGTTGTCGTACTGGCGTCGCGAGGGGGAGGGGCGCCCTGGTTCTCGTTTGTGCGTGTTTAGTCCTAGGTGTTTCTAGATTTTTGAGTCTCCTCTGTCGGCGTCATGGTGGCGGACGATGATGGTGCTAGTAGGAATAATGGTCTCCCAGCCTGTGCTCCTACTCGTCGAAGGTGTTGCTGACGCCGGCGAGGTGTGGAATCCAAGCTATTGAATCCACTTGGATCGGGCGTTGTTTCTTGCATGGCGGCGAGGATGGGTTGCTTTTGGGGTGCGACGGTGTTGACTGTTGTGAATCGGCGGAAGACAGTGGAGGATCGGGCCGCCTGAAGGACGGGGTGGCCTTGGCCTTGGATCCGGCATTGAAAAGGCTTGGAGTGCTCTTCCGGCCGATGTTTTTTATTGGGCTAGATCCAGTTTTACGGGGCTGGTGTCTATCGCGGATCGTTAATGCCTCCTGGTTAAGGGTTTCTTCAACGTTAAGATGCGGACCAACTGTTGGTGCTCTTCTTCTCCAGCGACGGCAAAAATTTTGGATGCTTGATAGTTACGACGAGAGTGGTATGCAGCAGTACATGATTTTATTTATTGTTTGTAATTTTAGGCTTCATCTGTGTTACTATTTATGGGCAAATTTAAGTAGGCAGCTGATGTACTGGATTGTAGTATTTGTTCGTCAGTGTGTAGTGTTTGTTCTCTCTTGTTCTGTTAAGGTGAAATATTTGAAAAAACTTTTGTGCTGTATGTTTATTAGTTGGCGTTGTACTACAATTTTAGTTTTATTTTTCTAAATTTGCAAGATGCAATTCTTTCTCCTGTTGATACCTCATTATATTTTAAATTGCATAATACTGAGTTATCTTGCAGATAGGATGCAGTAATATGGTACTTGCCGCCGTGAGAGCATGTATAAAGTCAATATAAAGAGTGGACACTGTTGTATATATTATTTATTTTATTCATATGCTTCACATTACATGTTTGCAGTACAATATAAGCTAACTTGCTTGCAGTACAATATAAGCTAACTTGCTTGCAGTACAACATAGGTCAGCTTAGTGACATATAGTAGTTTAAGATTAGCCTAACTTCTTCCTATAGGTAGCTACATGACCTGAGAGAACCATTTATTTTGTTACCAGATAGAGTTATATAATATCTATAGATAGTTCATATATGTGGCTATATAGGACCACTTATTTAACTTGCTGGAGAGGTTTGTACTTGCAAATTACAATACAGTACGTAGACAGACATGCTTATTACCGTACATTGCTGCAATATAGTGGAAAGGGAGGTATTTAGTGGTCTTGGTAGGTGAACTCTGAGTTGTTGTTGCTCTTGGGGCTTCTTGGTTGATCTTCAGGGTATATATTGGAGCTCAAAGCCTGCTGGAGATTATGCACTGATTGCACCAGCATCACAGCTACGTATACACCCAGTCAATACAGAGCGAACTGCAGATAATGGTTACCACACAACACAGCAGAGCAATCAGTGCATGATCTCCAGCAGGCTTTGAGCTCCAATATATGTTCTCTAAACATCCAAAGATCATACACAGCAGCCGAACAACAATGGAATTATGTAAGGTGGTTCTGAACCTTCCAAGTGCAATCCATGAATCTGGTAATACCCTCCCATTACATATCAACCAGCCAACAACACCTTTTACCACTGCACAAGATACACTATACAGAGACCCATCAAATCCCCGCACTAAAACACAGATACTAGCTATCCGGTTCTACAATATTATTGCCAACACAATCCGAGGGTAGAGATCTTACCGCAGAAATAGAACTATCATACCCTGAAGATCAACCAAGAAGCCCCAAGAGCAACAACAACTCAGAGTTCATCTACCAAGACCACTAAATACCTCCCTTTTCACTATATTACAACAATGTACGCTAATAAGCATGTCTGCCTACGTAATGTATTGTAATTTGCAAGTACAAACCTCTGCAACATCTACAAGTTAAATAAGTGGTCCTGTATAGCCATATATATGAACTATCTATAGATATTATATAACTCTATCTGGTAGCAAGATAAATGGTTCTCTCAGGTCATGCAGCTACCTATAGGAAGTTATGCTAATCTTCAACTTTACTATATATCACTAAGCTGGTCTATGTTGTACTGCAAGCAAGTTAGCTTATATTGTACTGCAAGCATGTAATCTGAAGCATATGAATAAAATAAATAGTATATACAACAGTGTCCATTCTTTATATTGACATTATACATGCTCTCACGACCGCAAGTACCATATTACTGCATCCTATCTGCAAGATAACTCAGTAACTATGCAATTTAAAATATAATGAGGACTATATCAACTAGAGAAAGACTTGCATCTTACAAATTTTAAAAAATAAAACAAAAATTGTAGTAAAACGTCAACTAATAAACATACAGCACAAAAGATGTTCCAAATATTTCACCTTAACAGAACAAGAGAGAACAAACACTACACACTTACGAACAAATACTACAATCCACATCAGCTGCCTACTTAACTTTGTCCATAAATAATAACATAGATGAAGCCTAAATTTACAAACAATAAACAAAATCCTGAACTTACATAAACTACATGCTTAGAGAGGAACAGAGAGTACTAAAGTTTACCAAAGAAACAGATCAATTAAATTGAACTTACAGGAAGTACCGCAGGCAGATTGGGATTATCAAGAAGTCTTGGATTAACAGTCGCACAACAAACCAGAGAATCCCCCACCCAGAAAACATGACCATGAAGTTCCAATGCTTCACTCTGCTCCCACATATGCACGAACAGCTGAATGCCATCCGAGCCCCATCTTAAGCGATACCGTCGACGATCAGCAATACAAGCACGAAGAACAGCCGAAGCTCCTCCTGCCAAAGAAACATGGCCACCACGAACCCAAAAGTGAAGCATGTAGCTACCAACAACCGGTGTCGGCCCAAGAAACACTGCAGCATGGCCAGCCACAACCACACCAAGAGCAGCCATAGCCAACACAGAAACAAAGCTCCACAGAAATTTACAAGAGGTGCTCTACACAGGGGCAGCAACAACACAAAATTCGCCGAACAGCCGCTGCGCCGAACCTAGCGAAGGCAGTCGTCGCCGCCTCGGGGACACCCGCCCGTGCAGCGTCATCCAGGGCCACTCGGTGGAAGTGCGCGCAAGCCGAAGGTCCACGCAACCCCGATGGAAGAGCCTGGACGACGCCATCACCTTCCTCCGTCGCGCGGTGTTCGTCGCCGAACGTAAGGCGGGACAGCAAACAGCTAGAAGGAACCAAACAAAGGAAGGTAGGACAAAACAGTGGGCAATTGGAAGGAAAAAACAGGGAGAAGAAGAGTCTACCGGTTAGCAAAGGAAGGAACCGGGAAAAGGGATGCGTACCGAATTCATGGATGCTTGAAAATGTTTTCTCGTGCAATTTCACCGGGACAGTTAAGTTGGGCATACGCACCTTGACTCTACTATAATATCCTCTGTACTTGAGCCATGTTTGATAAATAGGTCAAGAGCAGGCAAGCTTTTCGTCACTTCAGTCAGCATTACTTTGTAAGAAATCCCCACTGTTTGTGCATCCTCTACAAACAATCAACAAAAGACCAAAAAATGAAGAGCATACTACGGTACAAAGATAATTAAGGTATGAACAAGAAAATCATGTCATCATACAAACAGAAATCAAGGTATACATACGACCAAAAGTAAAAGAGATTGATCAAAATAACAAATAACAAACCAAGGAAATACAGTATCAGTTCTCTCCTTTGAACAAATGGTCGAAATTAGTGACTACAAGTAAACTGAAAAAATAAAAGCAAGACTGTTAAATTGGCATACAGAAATGAAACATTACTACCATTTTAGATAGAAACTTACGGATCGGGGGAGGACACACAGAAGGCATGATGTCTAAGCGTGCATCTTCCTCTTGCATCTCAGATTCCCAAAGTTCAGAAAGATCATCAAATTCCCAGGAATCATACATTTCTTCAAATAGTTTCCCAACAAGTAGTAAAAAGCTTATCTTGTAGATTCAAAGAATTCTAGGAGTGGCAACGGAGCTGCGTGTAATCTCCAACAGCATACAAAAATGGGCAGCATAAGAAGACGAATGAGGAAAGCTGTTGGACGCATGCCCTCATATGGATTGCTATGCATGTAAGTGTGCCACGGTGCTCTGCTAATGGACGCGTATGCACCTACGTGTCGATATGCATGCCCTCATATGGATTGCTATGCATGTAAGAAGAAGCCATCGCCGTAGCAGTAGTAGTAGTATTAGCAGTAATTAGTAGTTAGTGTAATTAGTATGGATCTTTTGTAATGAAAATATTTCGTACTAGTAATGAACGAATGTGCAAATCAGTTGTAAATTTCAGTTTCCTAAGTTTCCATTCAGTTCCGCTTGCTAATTAGTTTATAAATTTAATTTAAGTCTTATAATCCTCCAAATTAAATGTGCAAATTTAATTACAGTGTTAACGACGTACTAATCAACGAATTCTCACTAAACAATGAATAAATAAATGTTGATTCAGACAAAAAATTATTCGTCGGAATATTTGTAATTAAGTTCAAAATTAAATGGGTAATCTTGGGGCAGAGATGTCCCAACCTGGGCGTCAGACTCGCTTCCTGGCAAGCCGTCCCCACCTACCGGTCCCACTTGTCAACTCACGAGGTGCCCTAGGCCAACCCCACTAGTCAGGCCAAGTGACGGTCAAAGGAGGTTGACCAGACGAAACGTCCGTCTTCGTCATCTTCGAGCCTCGAAAGAGCCAGGTAGGGCACATACGAGGAAAACTACGCAGGTAGGGCACAACGAAGAAAACTGAGCGAAGTAGGGCACCGAAGTAATAAGCCCTTCTTAGAGACATACACATATGAAAAATAAAAATAAAAGATTATACATTTAAGATTGTAGTGATGACTTAACTATTGTTTATTTTGCAATAGAAAAAAGTAAACACTTCAAAATTTTGAGGCGTTAAAGATGATACTCTCGCATTTGCAAGCCACCGTCACAGATACACAAAAATAACATTACAATAATTATGTAGCTGACAAAGAAAGAGAACAAAAGGTTTAATTTCAATATGGGTGAAATACATTTCTCTCCCTAAACGAGTTTGTTGTTAATGACAACATGATTAGCGGACTAACCATGTGTTCGAGGTTCATAATCATATTAGAAGATGACATAAGGTCCGCGGTTAGCCAGAAGTTTGTAACAAAATCATATCTATGTCGCTGGGATGACTAATTCACACTATCATGGGAAGGGGTACCTTCGATCCGGATTACGGATGTAGTATGCAGCTTTCCCTCAAGAGATTCAGGGTTTATCGAATCAGGGAAGTAGGTGCTTGGCAAGCAATTAGTAACAAGTTCAAGAAAGCTTTAAAAGTTTTTTTACCGGACCAAACTCGTTTCGTATGTGGTTGTTTTATCAATGGATTTAAATAGGCCAGTGCTTAAGATTTCACCTGCAGCAGTGCATATTATGTATGAGATCAATAAAATAAGATGAAGCTCTTTAGTGATAAATAATTCATATGACACAGGGATATATATGAGCAATGCGTCCAGGTCACCAATGTCTCACATGTCTGAGCACAAGGGATTCATCTGCCCACGTTGGCGCTATTCCGTCTTGCGGGGTTGCCTAGGTTATTAAGACAAAAGCCTTAAGTTCGATGACGTACGTCAATGTTGTTCTCTAAGGAATTGCTTGCAGCTATTGTACTCCTCTTACTCTCACCGAGTTGCACACATAGCCTTCCACGTTTCCCTGCTCTTACCTCTACCTTGATCACTCTTTGGGGTCTTGGGTACTTGACAAGTCCTGGGAGCGAGGCATTGGCAAGGGATATACATACGGATCATATAGGACTCTTTAAACTATTATCCCAATGGTTAGAATGCAAATAGCTGCTAGTTTAGGCCTTATCTCATAGCCCGAGTGGACTACTCACACATCGCGATCATATCAACAATAGAAAACATTACAGAAAAGAGTACTTGTAGATAGATGATTGAAATAGTTCCTACAATGTTGCCAATTGCGATGAGATCTAAATTACAAGTAGTATATGGCTATGATGATGACTATGGTGATGGAGATGGCTATGGGGTGGAGATGGAGGCAGAACTTCGTGGAGATGGTGAAGAATGGCGGCCCACTCTTGTGGAAGTCCCCTCTCCCTCTTATAGCAGTCTGGTAGATTTTTTGAGGCCCTTCTGTTGCGAATTCTCATCTGGGGGCACTTCACGAAAGTTGCCTAGTTTGATGGCGCCGAGGGAACCGACACCGATACGGTCACATGTACGACCACGTGTGACCCTATCGGTGGTCGTTATCTTTTGTTTCGCTAGATGTTTGGATCTTATGAATATTTGTTAACTCCCAATTCGGTCCCTTGCTTCATAAATGCTTGATTTGCACCTGAATATCTTCCTTAACCACGAGAAAATAAATCACAAGGATATTTGCGGAATAACTTGCACATTAATGGTTAGTGGCAGGTACAGAGTAATATATTGGCATTTTCATGACAAATATACGGTTTAAATATGGATAAAGATGTGTATCATTTGGACGCATCAGAAAGCAACATAAATCATCTGAATATTAGATCTAATCTATTATACTACAAAAACCTGTGTAATGCCCGCACTTCCATGTGCTCTAAATCGTACCTGTACCTACTGATAAACCGCTGATACCACTGTTGGGTTACGTACAGAAATTTAATTTTTCGCCTTACACGTTATAACCAAGATCTGGCTATGAAGGTACAAGCGATAGTGTAGATCTATTATCACGAAGCAGAAGAAGATGTCGGTATAGCCTGATGAAGATCCTCACGACCAAACCTCGTGGTGAGGATAGCGCCGATTCCCCGAGTCCAGCCTTCTAGGTCCAGCCGAGCGAGGATCAAAGGTATGATCCCTCCGAGAGTTCGCACATGTCCGTCGCTTCAGTCCAACAAACTTCATCATCAAGAATTTAGTTTCTACCGGTGTCCAAGAGGTTGAGCTCCCAACACATGGGAGATAGGGAGAGAGAATAAATCTAGGGAGAGAACACCTAGAAAACTACAAGATCTAACTTGTGCGTAAAGAGGGGAGAGAACACCTTTTTGTGAAGACTTTATTTAAAACTTGTCATGTTCTAAGTTTGCTAGTTTTCTTATCAAGTAATAACATAAAAGGACTCTATAAGGAAGAACTTCATTTTTTGAAGTTTTCTTTTTTCAAAACAGAGTCAAATGACCAACATGGCTATTCATAGAAAGGGTCTATTTTTTCATAACTATTGGTGGTTATCTGATACAACAACTACTTGTGTACCTTAAAATTATCTTTTGGCAATTCTTAGGATCAATCTATCACACACTTGTAGTTAAAATTTGAATTACTTTCGGGAAATCGACATAAAGTCATTTAAATATGCGAAATAGTTGTAAATCAAGAAAGCTCATAATATTTGGAAATTGTACGTAAATTATGGTCAACTTTGTGTGTAAATTGAGTTTGCATCATATTCTTTGCACTTGCTTGACAAAAAAACCTATTTTTGTCACTTAGAAAATCGATAATTATTTTTTACAACTATTTTGAAAAATAAGTTTGGCAATTTTTTTACCATGCCAACATACACCTATGTGCCAAATATGGACAGATTATCACGAACTATGCCATTGATATGGCCACCATCTTGGTCAATTGCTTGAAACTGACGAATGTTCATACATAATGGTCTTTTTTGTGAAGACATTTTTCAGAACATGTCATATTCTAAGTTTGGTATTTTTCGTAGCAACTAGTACACATTAAAGGACTATATGAGTAAGGACTTCATTTCTTGAAGTTCTCTAAAAAAAATCAAAACAGGTTTAAAATGGACGACATGGCTCTTCATAGAAAGGGTCGAATTTTTAAAACTGTTGTGGTTTTATGATATAACCATTACTTGTGTATCAGAAATTTTTGGCAATTTTCATGATAAAACTATCACAAACAAGTAGTTTAATTTTGAATTAATTTTTGGAAATCAACATAAAGTTCTCTAAATGGGCAAAAAATGCTATAAAAGCGATACAATTCATTAAATTTGTGTATTTTCCATAATATATGGTCTACTTTGTGTGACAATTGGAGTGGTGTCATTTTGCATCATATTCTTTGTACTTGCTTCACAAAAAACCTCATTGTTAACACACTCAGATATTGATTTTTTCTACAAATAGTTTGAAAAATAATTTGGCAATGATGTTTTCTAGGCCAAGATGCACCTATGTGACAAATATGGGCACATTGTCATGCACTATTCCATGGATATGAACATCACCTTTGTGCTATTTGGCTTGAAACTAATAAATGTTCATACAAGATAGTCTTTTTTGTGAATAATTTTTAAAAACTAGTACCATTCTAAGTTTAGTATTTTTTTCTAGCAACTAATACACATAAAAGGACTCCATGAGGAAGCATTACATTTTTTTTTGAAGTTTTCATCATTTTCTTTGATTTGTTTTCAAATAGTAAAAATGGTAGACATGGTATTCAAAAGGGTCAAAATTTCCAAAACTCTCGACGGCTCTCTTATATAATCACTACTTGTGTGTCTTAAAATAATTTTTGGCAATTTTTAAGATCAAACTATCACACAATTATAGTTCACGTTTGAATTACTTTTTGCAAGTCGGAATAAAGTCATTTAAATGAGCGAAAGTAGCGAGAAATTCAGAACATTCACAATAATTGGGAATTTTCTATCAAATATGGTTTAATTTTAATTAAAAATTGGAGTGATTCTACTGTGCATCATATTCTTCGCACTTGCTTCACAAAAATTCAATTTAGGCATTTCAAAGATGGAAAATTATTTACATATAATTTGAAAATAACTTCGTCAATGTTGTTTCCATGCAAGAATACACTATATGCCCAATATGGGCACACTTGATCTTGTGGTAGACATTGGTTGGCGGAGAACGAATGTCGCAAGAACACGTGCCTTCTACAGCATATGAGAAAACGCGTACAAGAACATAAAGGGTTCCCCACCCCGGCATCCATGTAAGATGTAACCACCACACCAGCCTCGAGGCCCAGGACCAGGAAACACCCTACAAATACTCGGTACTCCCTAACCAAGTATGTACAAAAATGGACGAACATGTGCATATGAAAATGTATTTCATGATTATTATAATAATATTAATTTGATATTATAAATGTTTATAGTTTTATCAATATGCTTGGTTAAACTTTCGCAACCTAATTTGGGCAGGAAGGAGTACATGCCACACACGTGCGTCGACCTCGAGGTCACACACCAAGCGGGCGGACAGTTCTATACACCCTAGACACAATAACGGTTTTCCGAGCCACTGCTACGGCTTCCACAACGGCCATGAGGCCGCTCACCTATCGAGACAACAACTTTGTAATCCTTATGATTAATTTCAGATAATCAGAGTCTTGAACAAGTACAAAAATGGCTACAGATTCTCCTCTTGCCTTGGCATAATACGCTCACACTTAAAGGAAAGCTCTAGAGGAAACATAACATATATTGCTAACGTACATAGTTCTGAATTAACTCACAAACAATCGAGCCAACTGTGGCATCATCAGCAGTGTCTATATGTCTCACTGCAAGATGTAGGCGTGCTAGTGTTCATCAGATTATACATGTATAGCGAAGAAAAGGGAGAAATGGTTCCATCATTCGATTATTTACAAGCAGAAGATATTAAAAGGCACCCATGAAGAAGTACAGGTATCATCGGGCTTCCGGGCAACCAATTTACATGCCGCTGGAAGCCTTGGAGACCTCCTTGAGAGCCCGCATGATCTCGTCGGCCTTCGGATCGCTGCGAGTGGTGGCAGCCAAGGGGCTCTCTGATGGGACGACGTCCTCTCTATGGTAACTCCCTGAGCTCCTCAGCAGGTCCTCGGAGCCTTTCTCGGTCACGCCTTTCACGATCACCGTCTTATGTAAACCCGAGAGCATCTCTTCGCGATCGGTGTCTCCATGGTCACCGACAATTAGGTACATGTTCCCCACGGGCAGCCCCCAGCGCATGAAAAGATACCTGAGATTGTCGGTCAGAGATCGATCAATTAGTCCGGTTGTTGCTTCTGTTGTCGGAAATGCTACAGTTGTCACGTTCCATTGTATGGTAGTACTACTCTGTACTCACCTGAGTGCTTGTGACCTTGATGCCATGAGAGGGACAACCTGCAGCCTCGTCGAGTTCCGGCAGTACATGAGATGGCACCGGAGGCCACGCATCCTCAGCCTCTCCCGCATCTCATCGATGGTGCTCACCTATGGAATCAACAAAATTCAGATTCAAGTGCCAATCGTAAGTAAAATTATACAGGGACCTTACCTTCTTGGGGTCTCTGACGAAGAATGAGACGCAGTGCGCATTGCAGGACTCCACGTCAGGCTCGACAGCGTTGCCCGAGCCGTCGTGCGCCGCCATGAGCTTTCCGATCGTCTGCCTGGCGCCGTCATGAGACCAACGGTGGTTGATGTGATTCAGGTAGTCCTGATCTGGCCGGAGCCTCCCTTGGGCGTCCATGCACTGCGCCGTGCCGGGGTAGTACACCTCGCTGCCGCTGCCGCAGATGAGCGCATCGAAGTCGGTCGGGGGGACCTTGCCCAGCTTCAGGAGCTGGAGCATCTCGGAGAGCGGCATCGCCGTCGACAGCGCGAACCCGGAGATCTTGGACATCTGCGAGTCCGACCGGACCGCCCTGAACACCTCTTGGATCACCTGCAGCATCTTCCGGCTGGCCTTGCCGTCGTTGCCGTAGCAGTCCACGGCCACGATGAACAGCCTGCGACGACGACGGAGGTGCGGATACTTGTTCACGGTGCCAGGGGCGTGAACCTCGGCCGGATTCTTGTCACCTTCAGCGGCGGCGGCCAGGGACGACTGCTTGATCTTGTTCATAATCCTCTGCACCTGGTCCTGCGGGTCCGAGAGGCGGGCTCGTTAAGGGAGCACCGCTCTCCGTCGATGGAGAGGCGGAGCGACAGGTCCTGGAAGTCCATGAGCGAGTCCTCCAGGGCCTCTTCCTCGTCGGCGCCCGCGTCCGCCGGCGTGTCCTTGAGCCAGCGCGGGTTCCTGATCCGGCACCCGGCCACCCTGGTGAGGTACGTCCGGCAGTGCTCCGGCCACGAGTACAGGTGGATGTTGCGCAGCCCGTTCTTCCGGCACTCCTGCCACAGGTTCTTGTCCGCCACCAGCTTCAGCAGCGCGTCGGCGATGGCGTTCTGGTCGTGCGGGTCCACCAGCAGCCCATTGTTCAGTGCCTACACCAGTGTCATCCATGCACCACACAATTACATATACTTTCATACACATTCACAGTGCAATGCAAGTTTGCAATAGTTTCACTTGCAGGATGTGAAAACATATGGATGCTGGCTTACATTTGTGATGTCGACGGGACCTCCATTCTTGGTGGCGACGATCGGGAGTCCGTGCGCCGCAGCCTAAAGGCCATAAGATTGTCAGGACCGAATTGTCTTTTTTCTTATCTTTATGGCTACACGAAAGCATCAGGTGATTTCATTGTCAGGGAACTGAAACTGAAGCTGACCTCGATGAGGGTGAGACCGAAAGGCTCCACGAGAGCGGGATTGATGAAGACACCCTGCAGGGAAGAATAGCCAATATTTCTGTCAGTGTGAGATGCTGAATCTTGAAACATGGTGGATATGACATGCAGCAGACCTTCATCTTGGCCGTCAGGCGGTAAATCTCCGGGACGTCGGCCTGGTTGTGGTGCTTTGGGATGGCCACACTTCCGTACAGATCATACTTGTCGATCAGCTTCAGAACCGTGGTGAGGACGTTCGCGTTGCCGGAGGCATCTCGTCGATGTCATCCCTGTTCCCCATGATCAGTGTCTGAAAACAGATTATGCAAATTTAGTTACTGGCAACACATACACCTACCAAAAGGACGTTCAGAACATGTATTTTTGTTACTCCTTTCTACATGGTAATCGTGATGTGGATGTACTTTTGACATTTGACGATAGAAACAGTAAACATGGTTACTAAATTTGTGTAACTGAAATGATATTATTCAGGAAAGCCATCTCAAAAAAGTAAGCTCTTGCTTACTAAGTTTGCAAGTTCTCTCAGTGGGCGGCATTCTCCAAATGCTTTCACAAGAGTAGTGATGTTCTTCTTCGGATCAGGCCTTGACAGCGCCAGGATCATCGGCTTGTGAGGATTAGTCAGGAACCGAAACACCTGCAACATGAGTTCCGTGTAGCAATATTAAGATCATTGAAATTGACGGGGACCTGCATAGGAAAGTTGGAAATCAGACACCTACCTCAGCCCAAATTGGGGGTAGTGACCTCGGTGAAGCACCATCCAAACTTATGTCGTCTTTATCGCCATCTCCATCGATATCTTCGGCCACAACATTGCTGAAATCCATCCCAGGAGGAATCACCTGTCAAGAAGCGGATCAAATCATTACAACTAAAAGTCATGGAAAAGATACACGCTTTACCACATATGCCATGTCAAATACCAGATTGCCGGAATTTTGCCAGAAATAATACAGTGCTATGCCTATTACAGTTGAAAAGATTCTTACACTTGGTACTGAACACTTACCACCATCCTAGGCATGAAACGGCCATGGCAGCTAACCCCGCGCCTTGTCCTTGCACGTAACACTTTCTCGAGCTTGACATCAAAGCCATCATACAATCCCCACTGCTCATCGATCTCCTGCCTCGTGCTAGTAATCACAAGCTCTGCTGCGTCCAATGCCAGCTCTTCACCCTCAATACGCCTCATGATCTTGTAGGTTGAGTCGATCTCCTCCTTGGACATGCGGCCTTGCTTCATGATCTGTTCCAGCTTGTTCCTCCCAAGCGAGTGACCAGTGAGCACCATCGGCACATTGAGGGCACCAGAAAGAAGAGCAGCGACATCACCCGCATCCGCATAGTGGCCATGAATCACATAGGGCAGGACCGGCTTCCCACGGCCTACCTGTTCACCCAAGACCTTGGACATGTTCAGAATATGCGCGAGGGCACCGTCGACAAACTCTTGCAGGTAAGGCCACAAGCACTCCTTCTTGAGGTACTTGTTACTCGGTCCGCAAGGTATGCGCACAATGTAGGCTCCAGCACTCTCGCCGCTCCCCTCTGCATCATGGGAACCGGATGTTAACATCTCAGTTGGCTCCCCGTAGCTCCAGTCCACGTCGTGGGACGACACTTGGCGTGTGAACAGATCCACTCTGTACACTCCGGGCATCATTGCAAGCGCTCTCGCGAGTTCCACGACATATTTCACCTGCAAAACAGGAAATTGGTGGTAACCAGTCATGACAATCCTGACTGTCAGAAACACTTAATGTAACTAAATGATCAACTTTCTGTACCTGCCCGCCTGTATCTGAATCACTACCCAGTTCCATGTTTTCTCCGCGGACAAGGCCATGCACACTGCAAACAAAACGGAAGAGATTGTAGGATTTCCATGCCATCAATACGGTCATTCATGTTCGTGCTGTAGAGATGGTACAAAGATAGAGGTTTCAGTGCAGGACCTGATGAGCACAATGTAGAGTTTTTTCTCCTTGTTCTCGTCGGACCAGACGGTGAGGTCGGAGAAGTTCCTCTGGAACTTCTTCTTTGGCGTCTCGGGAGGGGCCAGCTCGCCGACGGTGTCCCCTTTCTCACCTTCAGACAGATCCTCCGCCAGGTCCTCCGTGGCCTCGCGGCGCACCTGCTCCTGCTCCCTCTGCCGCGCCGACATCCTCTGGATGCCCTCCAGCTCCAACTGCACATCATCAAAACAACGTCCACCGATAGAACCAAGAAATCAGAAAGCATCACCAAATGGAAAAACGGAATGAAAGCAAGCACAAGATAATTATGTGATCTCATAAGCAACAGAGCAGCAAAGGCGTGGCTCTGCCTTCTTAGATTCGGTTTCCTTGGGCTGGAAAAGGGCAAAGGGAAAGCAACTTTTCGGCCGTTGTGAATGTGATCGTTGCACGAGAGGACCATAAATTTCTATGTCTTTCTCGCAGACACGGAGGGATTTGTATGAAGAAACAAATACTCATACTACAGGGGAAACAAAAACAAAGGAAAATTAAGCATCTGACGTAATTTGCAGAGTCGTCCTGGATTCTGGAAGCCGCAGCGCGTGATCGTCATGCACGCTTATGGCTTGATCCAGTTTGAAACGACAAAAATGGCCGATCCGCCAAGATCGAGCATGAGTGGGAAACATGTTTGTGTGAAGACGAAAAAAGAGCGTCGATTAATCAATCAATTAATCAGTCAACCGTGCCATCGATCAGAAAACATTTTCTAAAAAGATCTCGGAAAGTTTCTCCGCCAGAAAAGTAGTCATCATCACTCATGCAGACTGCACGACGTGATAGTATCTCGTTGAGATCGAGGAAGAAAACAGAGGAACCGCCACCAGAGTACGTAACCGACCAAAGCAAGCAAGTACGGTGGCAAAATCAACAACAAGGGCTTGCCTGCTTCTTCTTGCGGGCGAGGTGCCAGATGCGCCAGCACATGTTCTCGAGGCGGGTGCTGCGCTCGCGGGCGTTGCGGGTGGCGACGACCTTGATCCACGTCCGGTGGAGGTCGCTCTCGTCCACGCCCTTCACCACCTCCTCCACGAAGTAGTGCGTGGGGTTGAAGTTCATGTGCGGGCCGCGGGGGCTCGCCGTCGACGCCCCCGCCACCGGCGACTTCGGGTCACCGCCACTCCCACCGCCACCGCCACGCCGCCGCCGCCTCCTGATCCTCCACCACCCGCGGCGGCGCCGCTGTCGAGTATCGCCTCCAAGTAGCCATTGATCCACTCGTTGCCGGCCATCCTAGTCCAGGCGCCGCGGCGGGGCGATCCGTGTGTGCGCGCGTTCCGTTGGCTATGGAACTGACAAGAGAGAGAAAGAGATGAGAGGGAGGAAAGGTGTTGGCGTTGGGCTACGTGTGGCCGTACCGCCGTAGTTGTAGGATTC
Source organism: Poa pratensis (assembly GCA_947311845.1). NCBI lineage: Eukaryota > Viridiplantae > Streptophyta > Magnoliopsida > Poales > Poaceae > Poa > Poa pratensis. The sequence continues at coordinate 15,682,607 of CAMZMU010000042.1, read as the reverse complement.
TGTTGAGACAAAGGAGGGAGAGGCACGGTTCCGTTCCGGAGAGAGGACGCGCGCCTGCCTGCATGCCACGCGGCGACGAACTTGTTTGTTTTTTCTGTTCTGAAAAATGGGAAATATGATTCTACGTGTAGGGTTGCGATATAACCACGCAGTCACACAAAAAAAAATCGACTTAAGGAGCTTTATTACTTAAACTTCATCGGGATCCTTCATCAGTCACACAAATATGTCAGGTTTAAAAATCAATTTACAGAGAACTTGCATTTGGCAAATGGTTAGGAGGTGGTTATACCTCCAGCCCACCAGAGTTCTCATTTAGACGGAATATTCTTCACTGTGAGGCGACGTTCCGACAGCGAGGCACCTATGGTGACTTCGTCAATCTCAAGACTCGACCCGCCGACTCAGTCTCTCGGAGGTGCTCATAGGGGTAGAGTGTGTGTGCGTGCGTTCATAGAGGTGAATGTGTGCATGTATATGTGAGCGTCTGTGTTTGTACTGTGTTTCGCAAAAAAAAAATCAATTTCCACAAAAGTGAGCTCTTCCTTTTTGGAATGCAATAAAAAAGTGTGATGATTATAAAACAATTTTTACTTGTCCGAATGGTTCATTACCTATGAGGTATTTGGGCATTCCTGTACATAAAGTTCGTATTAGAAATAGAGATTGGGGTCATGTAGAAAGAAAAGTAGAAAATAAATGTTCAGGCTGGTTTGGGAGGTTATTAAACATAGCTGGGAGGACCACTTTGGTCCAGATCTGTCTGTCCAATATGCCACTTTTCATGATGTCCGTCTATAAAATGCCGGTTGGTGTTAGAAAAAGAATGAACTATTTCAGGGCTAGGTTAGTTTGGCAAGAGGAAAAAAATAAAAATAAATACCACCTGGTCCGATGGGGGTGGTATGCCAACCAAAGACCAAGGGGGTTTGGGTATCATCAACAGTGATTTGATGAATCAAGCTCTTTTGGCGAAATGGCTCTGGAAGTTAGAAACAGAAAATGGCTTGTGCCAAACGATCATCAGAAACAAGTACATTAAAAATAAATGTGTTTCTGGTATTAGACACAAACCTGGAGATTCCCAGTTTTGGTCTGGTGTGTTGGGAGTAAAAGATATATTTTACAAATTTTGCAAGAAAAGCGTGGGAAATGGTGAGAAGACAAGGTTTTGGGAAGACTAGTGGGTGGATGATAAACCTCTCAAAATGAGGTGCCCCATGATTTACAATTATGTCGACAGAAAAATGTGACTGTGGCTTTTGTTATGAAAAATGGTTGGGGTGGTCTGACCTTCAGAAGAACTCTTTTTGGGATACCTTGCACATCTGGTAGAATGTTAAACAATCTTGCCATGAAGTGATTTTAAGACAAGGTGATGATCGTATTAGATGGTCTTTGATGAAAAAGGGGATCTTCTCGGTTAAGTCACTCTATAGAGCGCTTAGCTTAAATGAGATTGGATTTCCACACAAGTTTATGTGGAAAGCCAAAATCCCTTATAACATCAAATTTTTCCTATGGCTAGTCCTTCATAATAGCATTTTAACTAAGGACAACTTGCTCAGGAGGGGCTGGAATGGTAACGCGCAGTGTCAATTCTGTGGTCAACCTGAAACGGTTGATCATCTTTTCTTGTCCTGCTCGGTTGCGAAGTTGATTTGGAGCGTTCTCCATTGTGCTTTCAATTTTAGTGCAATTCCTGATAGTGTACATGGGATGTTTGGCCCCTAGATTCGTAGTTTCGGTAAAGAAAGAAAGAAAATGGTGTTAACTGGAGTGACAGACATCCTCTGGTCAATCTGGAATATCAGAAACGTGGTTTGCTTTGAAAAGAAGAAGAAGATGCAAGATCCGTTTGTGTTGATACACTTAGTAACACATTGGATTAACTCCTGGTCTATTTTACAGACAAAAAAGGTAAGCAAAGAGGTGCTGATGTGGGGAGCAAAACTAATCGAGCGGGTGGCAAATGAGGTGTTCCATGCTTCGAAAGGTTGGCGTCCTGGGGTGCTGAGGATTGCTGGATGAAATACTTTGATGAAATGGTTCAGAAAAGCAAGGTAAAAACCTTCAAAATGCCGATGTATTTTTATGGTAGGACAATTGCACATTTTTGTACTTTGCACTGTATCATGCTGCATGTTTGATCTGGTCAGTACTTAAGATCCTTTGTATACTTTTTGTAGGATTTGGTGCAACCTTAGTTATCTGTCAATGGGGTTTCAATGGTGAAGCCAATCATTTGCTTATGCAAATAATTTGCCCGCTGTCAGATGGGTCGGTGGCGTTGAATTGGAATTGATTTCCATAGCTACGGGTCCATATGAGTACCTCTCTCTCTCTCCATGTGAACCATTTATTATAAACAAAATATCTAACATTTGAAAACTGACTGCAGGGGGATCTCATGCACTCTAGAATTTTTGGTTAGTTACAACCAAACTTGAAGATAACTTTTAGACTCCTGCAATAACCCTGAATGAACATACCGACACATATCAATATAGATACACATATATAGTGATACATTATGGTACACCTTTGTGGAGCAAACTATTATGTGTGTGAATGTGATATTGCCATCCTTTTTTCCTTGCTTGCATTCATACGTAACCAAGTCAAGTCCAGCAAGATGCTCATCCAAAACTTAGAAATAACATTCCATTTGAATTGGATTTATTGAACTTGTTGACATTGTTGTGACTTGTGTTATCAAATACAATGATAAATAAATATGATTGTTTGAGAACGATTGTACAAATATAAACAATGTATGAGACTTGCGCACAAATTAAGCTGCAAATAATAAGTAAAATTGTTCAGTATAAACAACTAGCTGGTCTTTATTAATTTTTCAATAATATTTTTATTCAATATCCTCTACTACCCTTTAGGGTATAAGGTTATGTTTGACACGAATACACGACCAAAACCAACATAGTAATTTGCGGGGAAGCTATAATATGCAAAGACTACCTATACCTCATGCTCAAGAATCATTTCATGATATTATGTTGGTTTGTAGTATGTATAAAGTATACAATGTACAGTAACAATTCTTTGTCGACACTAGGGGAAAAGATAAAAAAGCACAATCAAGGTTGAGGCCGACATCACCTCAACGCCGTTGTAGTGGAAGCCAGTCGTGAAGATATGAGGGTAAGGCCATCGTTTAGAAAACCCATTGGAAAAACGAACATCGATCCAAGTTTGTCCATACAAAGGCAGTCGTGGTGCTACACTTTGGATGTGTAGTCACTTGACTACACATCATTTTGAGAAAAGCTTCATATTTAGAGAAAAAATCATGCAGAAAAATACAAAATTATTACAAATACATATATTTGACATCATAAGATTGAATTGACATCACAAGTTTGTGTTCCTGGCTACGCCACTGGACAAAGGCACGATTTATTATGCTGCCCACGTGAAGGCTACAAATGAATGAGATGTTTTTTAAGTGTTGTTGTTGATTCCAGTGCTATATGTGTCATGCTTGTTACCTTTTACATTAGCTATCTTTGTTAGGACTAAAGTGTAATAGGTCCTGCAACCACACTTTGACTACCCACATGTCCATTTAATTTTCCATTGTGTTCAAGTCAACTAGAAGTAAGCAACTAAGGTCAACTGATACATCAGTATGGTAGTGATGGTTACGACAACAATAATTTTTTGATATGGATTTTATTTTATTTATATTATTTTACTAAATCGCATGATTTTTTTTTCATCCATTGCCCTAATAATTTTTTATCATTCATAGTGGTCTTTCTCTATTTTATGATTTCACTGCATTAAAACACAAACCCCTCACTCGCCAAAAACACACAGTCGGATGGGGGACATGCATGAGGAGATACCGAGAATTTTACAATCCCAATGTGAACAAAAACACATGGGAATAATTGTTCTCCATATGTTGCAAAATACACATGAGATATGTAACCACAAGGGAGCAACCTTCGTAACCATACGACTGTTTTAAAAATGGCAAAGAAGGAACATGTGAGTCTCTGAAAGAAGTTTACAGAGAACGAAGTGGCCTGTGAGACTAACCATGGGTTGTAATGTTGTCGACAGTCAATACTTATGTGTTGGACAGTGATCCAAGTGAAATTCGGGAGCATGAAACAGCGGAATTCCTTTTTTGCGTTGTAGGAACAACCTTGCAACACGTGGATCTAAGAGTGACATGAACTCTTTTAGGTTTTGGACATTTACTAACTCTTACACATAAGTTTTGCTAGTTCATCTCAAAAGTAATCCAATTACTTAGTTGTTGAAGTCCAGAACCACCGTCCTAAGGTCGCATTTGGGCCTAACCATTAACCTAATTAACGGACATGCACAAAATTGCATCCTTGGCATCAACAATGGTACTCACTAAAGCCATGAATGATAGTGTTTCTCCCACCGATGACAAGGCAAAATTAACTCATAAATTTTCCGTATACTTTCTTTCTACACGAGTTCAGATTTCATGTTAAAGTGCCACATACACAAACTTAAGTTTTAAACTCAAATTTGATCGTACATAATTAATTCATGCTTAAAATCCAATATATGCATAGGGAAGACCATTCTTTATATTATTTGGATGACATCACTCACATTTAAAGGAAAAACCGGTTGCAACATGTAGCCGAACAATATCATGTTACAATCATAGTCCGACTGAAAAATTTATAGTATAAAATATAAAGATTCAGTAACTCAAAATAACTCAGCTGCAACTATACGTAATAACTAGAAAATATTCGGTCGTGACCATGGTGCAACTGAAAAGAAATGAGCCACAACCTGGCTAAAAATCTTACTTGCAGTAGTTATAGTAAGTGTTACTTGACCAATATCCCCTTCGCCTGCTGCAGTAGAGAGGAGGCGAAAAAGCGGTGACTCGGGGGGTTTCGAGCTCTCGCCGGCGTTTCCGCCGCTCCCCTCCGCCTCCGGTCACCGTCGGGGCATCGCGAGGTGGGGGGAGCTCCGGTTTGCGCTCGTGTGTGTAGATAGGTTCTAGGTGTGCGTTCTTGCCGGCGGCATCGAAGACGGTGGCGATGGCGTCGGTGCGTGGCGTGTGGTCCTTCCCCTCCTTGCCCCGTTCCGGCTTTGACACCAGGGAGGTCGTGAAGGTGTTCCGTCGGGTGAGTTCCTCTGTCTCTGTTTCTCTGGCCGGCCGTGGTGGCGAGGGGAGAAGGAGGTGGTTGTGCTCGTTCCGCTTTTGGTGATGGTGCTGGTGGTGTTCTTCTTCGGCGTCTCTGCTCCGGCCGGCCTTGGTGGCGAGGGGAGCGGTGTCTGTAGGAGGTCGGGTGGTGCGGTTGGTTGGCCTGGGCGGCGCTACGTCGGCGGGAAGATGGGTGGAGCTGGGGAGCTGGTGCTGTGGCCGTGTCCGTTCATCGAGTCCAGATTCCGTCGCACGGCGGCGGATGGATCTTGCGGCCGTCTACAACATGTGGTGGTGCCTCTTCCCCGGCGGCAGGTGGTACGGCGACGCCGGCGACGACTAGGTTTCTCGGGAGCGCGGCGGTGGATCTGATCGTGTTTCTTCCAGGAGGCTCAGGGTGCTTTGTGCTTTTTACAAGGTTCTTTTGTATTTTCTTTTCTTTGCTGGACCTGCTTGTAATTTGCACTCAGTTTCCTGAATATATGCGTTAGATCCTTCCTCAAAAAAAAAATCTTACTTGCAAACCATATACAACTCATTACATGAATCACGATGCAAAATATGATGTTGTTGTAGTTCAACAAGTCACTCGGACGAGAATCAACAAAAACGTCATACTTTTAGCAGATTCCCATTGGACGGTCTACCATGAATCCAGGCCCACAGGCCATACCGAATCCGGGGGAGATGATTCCCACGTCCGTGAGGTAGAGTTGCTCCATTGGCACCCCTACCCGCGTGCACGTCCCCCACACAACTCACACGATACCATGATCTGATGACTACTCAGTACTACTCCCTCCGTTCTAAATTAATTGACTTCTATTTGTCCACACATGGATGTATCTAGACATGTTACATGTATAGATACATCCACACGTGGACAAATGGAAGTCAATTAATTTGGAACGAAGGGAGTAGCTAGCACGAACTCGTAGCTGCATGCCAGGAGTATGTGGCAGCGCTAATCGCAGCGAGCCCAATGTATATCTTGCCGCGATGACGATTTGCTCGCACGCGCTTGTCCTCTGCGAAAAAGAAAAGGAGAAGATAGCCGGGATTGGCTTGCTTCCGAAGCACAGCTGCAGGGCGAAATGGAGGACGTGGGTATGAGCGGAACCGGCATTGGGTAGTGCACGATCGACGCACCACCGACAACCTGTTGCGTGGCCCGTCGCGGGAAGTTCTGGACAAACGCCTCGCCATCCACTTCTACCGACGGCCATCCTCTCTCCTTGCGCCGACACGTCGCCCTCCTGAGGAGTCGATCGGAGGCTAGGCAGGTAGACGGCCAGCAGCGCCGCCGTACGCGTGCGCACGTTCCGGTTACTGCCTGCACAATGCACATGCAAGCACCCTCCGACCCGTTCGCTAGTAAGCGTCGACTGAATTCAGTGGCAGCGCGATATGTTCTCCACGTTTCCTGGATTCTTAGACAAAGTCCAGGCAAACTGTAAATTTGACTTTCTATATGTATATTTGAGAGTCTCTACAAATTTTTCCTTCTCCGTCGTCAACGTTTACGGCCTTGTGATCACAATGCCAAGATCGCCTTTCTCGATTCCCTTGCCTCCATCCTTTCCTCCTCCCACGGCCCGATCGCCATCATGGGTGATTTTAACCTCGTCCGTGCTCCTAGGGATAAATCTAATGGGAACATCAACCCCACTGAGACGTCCTGGTTCAATGATTTCATTAATAATTCTGCCCTCATTGAGATCCCCCTTCTTGACCGCCAGTTCACCTGGTCGAACCAACAAAACCCTCCTATTCGTGCCCGTCTCGATCGCATTTTGGTCAATACGGACTGGAGTCTTGCCCTTCCAGATTCAACGCTTACCTCTTCTCATCGGCCCACCTCGGATCATGTTCCTCTGTTAGTCACCGCTTCATCCAAAGCTCCTAGGAGCACCATTTTCCGCCTTGAGAACGCGTGGCTTACCAACGACGCCTTCTCCTCTCTGGTCGCTGATAACTGGAACAGTGTCAACTCCTCTCATGCTGACAACAAGCCTATAGGTCAACTTAACCTTAGACTTAAGCGTATGTATGGGCTAGGTCTCGGCGTCTTCCTTCCATCTATCTTGAAAACTGCAAAACAGTCATCCGCCTCATCGACTGCCTGGAAGAAACAAGGATCCTCAGCCCGCTTGAAGCCACTCTGCGTCACCTTTCCAAGGCCTCTCTAAGTAGGCAAAACTCCTCGTGCGCCACCTACTGGAGCAGCGGGCAAAGATCAAGCACTGCACTCTGGGGGATGAGAACTCTCGCTACTTCCACCTTTGTGCCTCCGGGCGCCTTCGCAAAAACCAAATTAAGATTATCGAGGATGATGATGGCACTCATGTCTCCTCTCACCAAGGAAAAGCTCAAATTCTGCAGACCTTCTACAAGGATCTCCTTGTTAGGTCGATCCCTATCACCCAGTTGCTGGATCTCCCGTCCCTTGTCGCTTCCACCTCCCTCGACTCCTTCCAAGCGGCTTCGCTCACTGCACCATTCTTGATCTCTGAACTTCGGACCGCTATTCTTTCCATGCACGACAACTCTAGTCACGGTCAGGATGGCTTTGGACCTGCTTTCTTCAAAAAAACTGGGACTTAGTCAAGGATTCTCTCTTCACCGCCTTACATGATTTCCATGCTCTCTCTGCTGACCTTCGGCCCATTAACAAATCATTCATCGTCCTTCTCCCCAAAAAAGCCGGCGCCAACAAGCCGGACCATTTTAGGCCCATCTCTTTGCAAAACTTTTGCCTTAAAGCCATTACGAAGTGCCTCGCTATCCGCCTTCGCCCAATTCTTCCCAAGCTTGTGCACCCTGACCAGACCGGGTTCATCGCTGGTCGGTCTATTGCGGAAAAATTTATCTATGCGGCCGACATCGTCCAGTCCTGTCATAAAAGGTCCACCCCTGCTGCTGTGTTTAAGTTGGACTTCCGCAAAGCTTTTGACTCCATCAGCTGGGACGCGCTCGACCTGATTCTTGAAGCTAAAGACTTCCCTCTGCTCTGGAGGACCTGGATTAAAAGGCTAAACCTCTCCAGCCAAACTGCGGTTCTTTTAAATGGGATCCCGGGGAAGTGGATTCAATGTCGTCGGGGCCTTCGCCAGGGAGACCCGCTTTCCCCTTTCCTTTTCGACATTGTTGCTGATGTTCTCCAACAACTTCTCCTGCAGGCCTCCCGTGAGGGGCTTCTTCTTCACCCTCTTGTCAACGACCTTCCCTGCCCTATTCTTCAGTACGCTGATGACACCCTTATCATCATCCGGGCCATTCTCAACATGTCGCAAACCCCTAAAAACTCCTTGATGACTTTTCCTCTGCTACTGGTCTCATGATCAACTTCCACAAAAGTACCTTCGTCCCTATCAAAACTTCCCTCCCCCTCGCCCAGTCCATGGCGGCCACCTTCGTGTGCGCTGTCTCCACCTTCCCTCAATCCTACCTTGGACTCCCCCTGTCCCCCTACAAGATGCACCTCTCCAATTTCGCCCCAATTATCTCCATGTGCGATATGCAGCTTTCGGGTTGGCGGGGCCGATCCCTCCCCATTGGCAGTCGCTTGATTCTAATAAACTCCGTTATAACTGCTAAGTTTTCTCACGCCATGGCTGCGGGTCTCCTTCCGGCCGGGTTATTGAAGCCATTGACAAGCGGCGGCGTGCCTTCCTCTGGACAGGTGAAGAAAAATGCTTTGGAGGACACTGCAAAGTTGCTTTGGATGAGGTCTGCTCTCCAAAGAAGCTTGGCGGACTTGGCATTATATCCCTTGCTCAACAAAATGTCTCCCTGCTCTCCAAATTCCTCCTTAAAATTCACTCCAACAACAACTCTCCCTGTGTCCTTTGGTTCAAGCGCCAATACGGTTGGTCGGACAACAAAGATTTAGGGGGCTCTCATCACCTGCATACCCCTGTTTGGAAAAGCATCTCTGCCGGTATTCCTGCCTTTCGTGATCACTCTCTTGTTACGATCGGGGATGGAGCTACTACGGCGTTCTGGGCTGACCGTTGGCTCGGCCCTACTCCTCTCTCCCAAAAATTCCTGGCCCTTTTCTCTCACATCACTCGCCCTCACGCCCAGGTTCTCTTTGCGTTGGAGTCTAGCCTCTCGCTTGTCCCCCGCCTTTCCTCCCGTGTTGTGACTGAGTTAGCTAGATTGGACGAGGATCTTGCTTCCATTACTCTGGACCCTGATGCGCCGGATACCCGGATTTGTCGGTACACAATGAAAACTCTCTCGAATTGTATTTTCTATGCTAACTCGTTCAGGCACATGCCCGTTGACGAACTTGCTGTAAAAGTTTGGAGAAGCTCGGCGCCTCTCAAGTGCAAAATCTTCAACTGTCTGACCCGACGTCGCCGCCTCTCCACCAACGAATGTCGCTACCGGCATCACCTTGCTGCATCCCCAAGCTGCCTTTCTTGCGATGAAGACGAAGACGTTGGTCATTTGCTGCTCTCCTGTCCTAGAGCCCGCGAAGTTTGGGACTCCTTCTTTCCGCCGACTGATCATGCCCCTGTCGCCACCGTCCTCGAGCTCTGGGACACTCGCTGCAGGTCTCAAGATGAAGCCACAATTTGCACGGCCATCTCTTGGTGCATTTGGAAGCGGCGCAATGCTCTCTCCTTCAACAGCATCGACGAACCGCTAGCCGTCGCCCGCCGAGATGCGTTGATGACCTTAGGTTGTGGGCACACCGTGCTCTAACACCTCGACTGCTCACCTCATTAATATTTGGTGTATTTCTTTTGATCCCCCTTAGAACACCACCTTTATGTAATCTTATTTCTATTCGTGTACCCTATACTCTTGCCGCTACCCATGCGGTGATCATCTTTATATAAAGTTCAGGCCGGCTCTAAGAGTCTGCCGTAGTTACAGTTCAAAAAAAAGTCTCTACAAATTTGCATCTTCATTTTTGGCCCACTCCGATGGAAGCGCCAAAGCTCACATAAATACATATTTATTTCTATGACAACCAAGTATCTCTCTCAAACTGTTAAACACATGCATTTGACATAATTTTGATGCTCAATTTTAACATTTTTATTTAATTTACTCTTTTAAACTCTTTTTTTATTTTTGTTTAATTTTGTCTCTATCTCTCGCCTCCGACATCCCCTACCATCAGCGCCCTCTCCCCTACTTCAGCGCGAGGTGGAGGCGTAACATCGGCAAGAGGTCCAGAAGATACAACGGGGTGACGCGAGATGGAGAAGCAGCGACAACACGACGCGAGGTGGTGGCACATACGGTCATTCAGAGCAAGCGACGACGGTCTTGCACACCCCCTTTGCGTCATTGGCCCATGCCCACACCTTTGCGCGACCGCCGCCAGTTGTCCGGCGATTTATAATGCACGTGTTACCCGTAAAAAAAAGGCAGATGTGTTAAGACTAACTATATTTTAATGAAACATATGCAATTTTGGAGGGGATGCATCATCCCGCCCCATGTTGCCTTTAGGGTTCTTGATGTTGTGTGGTGTTTTGCTGTGTCTGCTACTTGTTATAGGTTTTAAATTTTTGATATTGTGGAAATTTTATAAGCACTCGAGCAACCACAAACTGGGTCCGAAGGTTTTACATATGTGTTGCATAATAGATCATGTTGTATTTTCCCCTATCTCCTGATCCGACAGCAGACAGACTCCAACTGATTAAGTATTCCAGAAAGGAATGGAGGAGATCCATGTTCATGGATGTTTTTGCGGTAGCTGCTTGGAGTATCTGGAAGGAACAACCTTTACTTCAATGGGGTTACGCCAACTCTGAGTTCATGGCTTGCTAGATTCAAAGGAGACTTCCTGCTCCTGGTTCATAGGACTAAGGAGGAAAAACACTCTTACATTAACGCTTTTTGTAGATAGTCTTTAAGTTCCTGGTCATGTAAATTGGACTGCCTAACCTGCCCCCCCCCCCCCCCCCTAACTCCATGTAAATATCCCTGGGACTTTTGATGGCTGTTTTAATATAGAGGCAGTAGGAGCCTTCCTACTGTCATAAACGTTTCAAAAAAAATAGATCATGTTGTATATCATCATCAATTAATGTTAAGGTTCACCAACTAGGGCTATAGTTTGTGAGGACCAAAAGTGGTAGGCTTTTACTGTCCATTTGTTAGCTTCAGCTTGAAGTCATTCAAAGAACCGAGTAAAAAGAAGATGCACACTCGTCTCTGGTGGCTCTAGGTTAATAGTGCCAGAAACAATTGCTTGTACGTCACACGTCAGTTGGGAACCCCAAGAGGAAGGTATGATGAGTGCAGCAGTAAGTTTTCCCTCAGTATGAAACCAAGGTTTAATCGGACCAGTAGGAAAACGAGGTTTGCTTCGAAGGTGTTGGTGGAGGAGTGTAGTGCGGCGCAACACCAGGATTCCGGTGCCAACGTGGAACCTGCACAACACAATCAAACTAATTTGCCCCAACTTAACAGTGAGGTTGTCAATCTCACCGGCTTGCTGAAAACAAAGGGTTAAACGTATCGAATGGAAGATGGTGTTTGTTTGCTTAAAACAGTAGAGAACAATGATTGCAGTAGATTGTATTTCAGATGTAAAAGAATGGACCGGGTCCACAGTTCACTATGGTGTCTCTCCAATAAGATAACTAACATGCTGGGTAAACAAATTACAGCTGGGCAATTGACAATTGATAAATGCATATAACATGCATGTGTGAGTTGTGGTGTCTACTATGAGATTCATTTGGGCATTACGACAAAGTACATAGACCGCTATCCAGCATGCATCTATGCCTAAATAGTCCACTTTCCGGTTAACATCCGTACCCCTTCCAGTATTAAGTTGCAAGCAACAGTCAATTGCATTAAGTAATGTGCGTAATGTAAACAATACATTCATCCTTGAATAAAGCATTGCTGTTTTACCCCTAGTGGCAACAACACATCTACAACCTTAGAACTTGCTGTCACTATCCCAGGTTAAATAGAGGTTGAACCCAACTATCATGCATAAATACCCCCTCTTGGAGTTACAAGTATTCACGTGGCCAAGGCTTCAACAAGTAACGGAGAGCATGCAAGATCACAAATGACATAGACATGATAATATAATATTCAGCTCCACATAGGTATCAATATAAGTCAGATCCCAGCAAACACAACATGTAGCATTACAATAAGATGATCTTGATCATGATAGGCAGCTCACAAGATCTAAACATGATGGCACAAGTGGAGAAGACAACCATCTAGCTACTGCTATGGACCCATAGTCCAAGGATGAACTACTCACGCATCACTCCGGAAGCGGGCATGGCGATGTAGAGCCCTCCGGATGATTCCCCTCTCCGGCAGGGTGCCGGGAAGAGCTTCAGGAACCCCCCGAGTTAGGGTTGACGACGGCGGCGGCAGCGAATATGTTCTGGATGAAAGGCTCGGTGTTTTAGGGTTTTCGCGTCTCGGGGAATAAATAGGCGAAGGGGCGATGTCGGCGGACCCCCGAGGGGCCAAACCACACCCAGGCGCGGCTGTGGGCCCAGCCGCGCCACCTGGTGGTTTGGCCACCTCGTGGCTCATCTTCGTCTCTCCTTCGGACTCCGTGTACGTGCTGGAAAAATAGGGACCTGGCCTTTTGTTTCGTGCAATTCCGAGAATATTTCCAGAATTAACTTTCTGAAACCAAAAACAGCAGAAAACAGGAACTGGCACTGTGGCATCTTGTTAATAGGTTAGTCCCAGAAAATGCATAAAAGTGATACGAAGTGTATATAAAACATGTAGCAAATGGTATAATATAAGCATGGAACAGCAGAAATTATGGATACGTTGGAGACGTATCAGTCTCACATCACAATGGTTTGATTCAAAGAAAACCATTCATTGACATATCATGCACTCTGGAACTTTCGGCTAGCTATGACCAACCTTGAAGTTTTTCAGACTCCTACATTACATAACCTCTAATGAACATAATAACACATATCAATATACATACACTTGTATAGACACTTTGCATGCATGTGATCTTGTTATCTTTTAATTTATGCCTTTCTTGCGTCCATAGGGAACAAGGTCCAATCAAGCAAGTTCACAAAGTTGACACAAGTGTTTGCTTCTAAGATAGAAAGGAGTAGGTAAACTGACTCAACATAAAGTAAAAGATAGGCCCTTCGCAGAGGGAAGCAGGGATTAAATCATGTGCTAGAGCTTTTTAAGTTTTCGAAAGCATATAGAGAGCACAAAATAAGTATTTGAGAGGTGTTTGTTGTTGTCAACGAATGGTAGTGGGCACTCTAACCCCCTTGTCAACCAGACTTTCAAAGAGCGGCTCCCATGAAGGACGTTATTCTACCAGCAAGGTAGATCATCCCTCTTCTCTTTTGTTTACACATGTATTTTAGTTTCTTTATAGATGACACTCCTCCCAACCTTTTGCTTACACAAGCCATGGCTAACCGAATCCTCGGGTGCCTTCCAACATTCACATACCATGGAGGAGTGTCTATTGCAAAATTAAGTTGCTTACTGATAAATCAGGGCAAAACATGTGAAGAGAATTATTAATGAAAGTTGTAATTAATTGGGGCTGGGCACCCCGTTGCCAGCTCTTTTTGCAAATTATTGGATAAGCGGATGTATATGCCACTAGTCCATTGGTGAAAGTCTGTCAGAAGTAAATGACAAGATTGAAAGATAAAACACCACATACTTCCTCATGAGCTATAAAACATTGACACAAATAAGGAGTAATAAAGTTTTGAATAGTTTAAAGGTAGCACATGAAATATTTACTTGGAATGGCAGGAAATACCACATAGTAGGTAGGTATGGTGGACACAAATGGCATGGGTTTTGGCTCAAGTTTTGGATGCACGAGAAGCATTCCCTCTCAGTACAGAGTTTAGGCTAGCAAGGTTGTTTGAAGCAAACACAAGTATAAACCGGTACAGCAAGAATCACATAAAAACATATTGCAAGTATTATAAGACTCTACACTGTCTTCCTTGTTGCTCAAACATTTTACCAGAAAATATCTAGACCTTAGAGAGAACAAATATGCATCCCAAGTCTCAACAAGCTCTACGGTAGTTCTCCACTACTAGGCTTTAACTACATGATGCAAGAGCTTAAACATGATCTACTTGAGAGCTCAAAACAATTGCAAAGCATCAAATCAAAACAAGACAATGATCTACAAGAATGCATATGTCTTTTCCAATACCAACTACTACATGTAGCATTTTCTTTCTTCCAAACAAACACCAATAATTTATTTAAACATAAACTCTCCAAATGATAATATAATGCAGCAAGAGAGTATTTATAAACAAGTGCTAACAGCTCGAAGAGATGCATGAAAAACAGGAGCTAAAAGCACTGCAGTAGCTAGTTAAGAATACTCAACAAATATAAGTGAAGAACATGAGTATTCACATGAAAAAGCGGAGCGTGTCTCTCTCCCACACAAGGATTGCTAGGATCCGAATTTATTCAAACAAAAACAAAAATAAAAACACACAGACGCTCCAAGTAAAGCGCATAAGATGTGAAAGAATTAAAATATAGTTTCACTAGAGATGACCTGATAAGTTTGTTGATGAAGAAGGGGATGCCTTGGGCATCCCCAAGCTTAGACGCTTGAGTCTCTCTGAATATGGTTGGGATGAACCACGGGGGCATCCCCAAGCTTAGGCTTTTCACTCTTCTTGATCACATAATATCACCCTTCTCGCTTGATCCTTGAAAACTTCCTTCACACCAAACTCAAGACAGTTCTCATTAGAGGGTTAGTGCATAATCAAAAATTCTCATATTCTGTAATGATACAATCAATCCCAAAGCTTCTGGACATTAGCTACAGCCACCAATGCTTTGTGGAGCAAAGAAATCCACACAAACACAGTAAAAGAGCGAATGCAAAACAAAAGGCAGAATCTGTCAAAAACAGAACAGTCTGGAATGACGAATTTTTTCGAGGCACTTAAGTTGCTCAGATGGATCTGGCCTAAAATAATGAAAGTTGCGTACATATCTCAGGAATATGCGTGATTTTCTCAGAATTTTTTGAATTTTCTACAGGGAGATAAGCTCAAATCCGTGACAGCTAAAAATCTGTCACTGCGCAGAAATCCAAATCTTGCATCAACTTTCAATATAGAACTTTACTTGGCACAACATTGCGATAAAATAAAGATACAAAGGAGTTGCTACAGAAGTAACAAAACTCCTTGACTCAAAGAAAACAAAAATAACAGCAAATAAAAACGATGGGTTGTCTCCCATAAGCGCTTTTCTTTAACGCCTTTCAGCTAGGCGCAGAAAGTGAAAATCAAGTGTTGTCAAGTGGCAAATCATTCAAATCATCAAAAGCTTCTTCCAACACACAGCTTGTAACAATGGGTATCTTAGATGTTCCTGGAGGTGTTTCATTACCTTTAACCGTACTAAAAGTTTTATCAATTTTAAGCTCATAATGAGTCTTTGGTTTTGGCACTTTAGGAACATACATAAACTTTTGCTCTCTACCCACATAAACTTTCTCCTTTTTAGACTTAAGAGAAGTAAAGGTTGAACTTAAGGTTTCAATAGCTTCCTCTAACTCATCAATTCTATGATTTTGGGTGTCATGGATATTATTATCCTCAAGAACAGTGATTCTTTCATTGATGGTGGCTATTGATTCATTAGTCTTACCAATACAATCAAGAAAATTTGGAAAAAAATTCTCCATAGAGTCTAACTTATTTATAACATCTCCAAGGTGATCTCAACTTTAATATCTTTAGTGGGTGGTGTTCCTACCAAACTTTCAATAATATTACAGGCTTCTAAAGCAGGAGTACCCAAGAAATTTCCACCTGTAAGAGTGTCTAGAACATACCTATACCAACTAGAGATACCAACATAAAAGTTCCTAAGGAGGATAGTGGTAGAGTGTTTCTTAGTACATCTATGATGAGCATCACTAATTCTATACCAAGCATCTTTCAAATTTTCACCTCCTAGTTGCCTAAAAGAACGAACTTCAACTTCAGGAGCATTCATTTTGAAAAACAAAATCAAACTGAATTAAACAAGTAACTAATTTTTTTGTGTTTTTGATATAGAGAAAGCAAACAAACAAAATAAAAATAAACTAAGCAAGACAAATAACTAATTGGTGTGAGAGACTCCCTTGCAATTCTGTTTTCCCCGGCAACGGCGCCAGAAAACGTGTTGGTGGCTCTAGGTTAATAGTGCCAGAAACAATGCTTGTACGTCACACGTCAGTTGGGAACCCCAAGAGGAAGGTATGATGAGTGCAGCAGTAAGTTTTCCCTCAGTATGAAACCAAGGTTTAATCGACCAGTAGGAAAACGAGGTTTGCTTCGAAGGTGTTGGTGAAGGAGTGTAGTGCGGCGCAACACCAGGGATTCCGGTGCCAACGTGGAACCTGCACAACACAATCAAATTACTTTGCCCCAACTTAACAGTGAGGTTGTCAATCTCACCGGCTTGCTGAAAACAAAGGGTTAAACGTATCGAATGGAAGATGATGTTTGTTTGCATAAAACAGTAGAGAACAATGATTGCAGTAGATTGTATTTCAGATGTAAAAGAATGGACCGGGGTCCACAGTTCACTAGTGGTGTCTCTCCAATAAGATAACTAACATGCTGGGTAAACAAATTACAGCTGGGCAATTGACAATTGATAAGTGCATATAACATGCATGTGTGAGTGTGGTGTCTACTATGAGATTCATTTGGGCATTACGACAAAGTACATAGACCGCTATCCAGCATGCATCTATGCCTAAATAGTCCACTTTCCGGTTAACATCCGTACCCCTTCCAGTATTAAGTTGCAAGCAACAGACAATTGCATTAAGTAATGTGCGTAATGTAAACAATACATTCATCCTTGAATAAAGCATTGCTGTTTTACCCCTAGTGGCAACAACACATCTACAACCTTAGAACTTGCTGTCACTATCCCAGGTTAAATAGAGGTTGAACCCAACTATCATGCATAAATACCCCCTCTTGGAGTTACAAGTATTCACGTGGCCAAGGCTTCAACAAGTAACGGAGAGCATGCAAGATCACAAATGACATAGACATGATAATATAATATTCAGCTCCACATAGGTATCAATATAAGTCAGATCCCAGCAAACACAACATGTAGCATTACAATAAGATGATCTTGATCATGATAGGCAGCTCACAAGATCTAAACATGATGGCACAAGTGGAGAAGACAACCATCTAGCTACTGCTATGGACCCATAGTCCAAGGATGAACTACTCACGCATCACTCCGGAGGCGGGCATGGCGATGTAGAGCCCTCCGGTGATGATTCCCCTCTCCGGCAGGGTGCCGGGAAGAGCTTCAGGAACCCCCCGAGTTAGGGTTGACGACGGCGGCGGCAGCGAATATGTTCTGGATGAAAGGCTCGGTGTTTTAGGGTTTTCGCGTCTCGGGGAATAAATAGGCGAAGGGGCGATGTCGGCGGACCCCCGAGGGGCCCAAACCACACCCAAGCGCAGCTGTGGGCCCAGCCGCGCCACCTGGTGGTTTGGCCACCTCGTGGCTCATCTTCGTCTCTCCTTCGGACTCCGTGTACGTGCTGGAAAAATAGGGACCTGGCCTTTTGTTTCGTGCAATTCCGAGAATATTTCCAGAAGTAACTTTCTGAAACCAAAAACAGCAGAAAACAGGGAACTGGCACTGTGGCATCTTGTTAATAGGTTAGTCCCAGAAAATGCATAAAAGTGATACGAAGTGTATATAAAACATGTAGCAAATGGTATAATATAAGCATGGAACAGCAGAAATTATGGATACGTTGGAGACGTATCAGTCTCACATCACATTGGTTTGATTCAAAGAAAACCATTCATTGACATATCATGCACTCTGGAACTTTCGGCTAGCTATGACCAACCTTGAAGTTTTTTCAGACTCCTACATTACATAACCTCTAATGAACATAATAACACATATCAATATACATACACTTGTATAGACACTTTGCATGCATGTGATCTTGTTATCTTTTAATTTATGCCTTTCTTGCGTCCATAGGGAACAAGGTCCAATCAAGCAAGTTCTCATCCAAAACTTATAAATAACATTCCAAAATAGAGTTGTGTTTTGTGTTGTTAAATACAATAATAAAAGAAATATGATTGTTTTATAACCATTGTACGAATAGAAATAGTGTATGAGATTGAAGGACAAATGGAGCTGCAAATAATAAGTAAAAAAAATCAGTATAAACGGTTTAATGGTAGTGGAAGTCATTATTATTTTCTCAATGATGTTTCTATTCAATATCCCCTACCCACGTCTAGGTTGAATGCAAATTTAGCATGGTCTGAAGTATTCAGATCACCTATTATTAAGTTGAACAAATATAATAATCCCAGTGTTTCGATAAATAAGTTAAAATATACAATGTATGGTGATCCAGAAAAAAATCAGTTACCAAATTTAATATCTTTCTGCAGCATAGTTACAACTGTTGGATGTATGCCCAAAAGGCAATGTATTTATACATCTGATTCAATAATTATGATTTGTATTATCTATGCTATAACTGCGGTGGCTCCTGAATACGTGATTCGGAGAAAAGCTCACTCGCACGTATAAGGAATATGAACACGTAAAATATACCATAGTTCTTTTACGGACTTATTTGTTGATTGCTTGATGACTATGCTTTCCTAGTCATGGACATTGTATATGTCAGCATCAATGAGTGGCATATTATTGGATAATAATATGGCCGGATAGACCCAAGTTTTGGTATGCTAAGAGATTTCGTTAAAATGTCTTTTTGTCCTTAGCTTTATCACAGTAAGGTTATTATATAACATGTCCTGTAACCATGAAGTTATTAGGGTTATGCATACTGGAAGAGTTACTTTGGTAAAGTCAACGCTATGGCCGTAACTGGGTGGCAAAACGGCAGTCACTGGGTGATTCCAAGGTGTGTGTATATACTAATGTTCTGAGAAGGAAAATTACTCCACGGTGATTAGAGAGATACGCCCTGGGCCCTCTCGGTATTAAAAGGTATCCAATATGTTCTGCAGACAATGCATGGTGAAGTTACACCGTGTGGGATATCATAATACGGAAATGAGTAAAGGGAACTTGCCGGTTAACGAGATAGACAAAGATGTAATGAATCAATTAAGTGATTCATGGTATCATCCACGGATCTATATCTCGGGCGAAGTTTTGGAATCGCGAGTAATGGGAATGATATATTAAATAATCAACAGGTTCAACAGAGTGTCTTCGCATAACGGTAGCAGTTATTCAGGTCGTCCTCGGATCTGACCCTGGCCGGTGATTAGATGGGAACATCTAATTATAGCTACACGTTATCGAACCTGTAGGGTGGACACACTTAAACTAGGATTGGTTAGTTGTGTATTTTGGTTGGTCTGGAACATAGAAAGAGTATCACCGGAATGGTATCTGCGTGATATATATGGTTATATCAGAGAGATTGCGTTGTGATAGAAGTTGCTATCACAGTCAGATTTATTCCGAAGGTTTATAAAGGATGAAAATATTTATCCGAGAATTTTGTCTGTGGACACTAGGTGTCCCGGATCATGTAAAAGTGTTTTATATGATAAGTAATTAATTCCGGGAATTTTCTGTAAAAGGAAAATGTTCTTTTGGAATTAATTAGACAAAACAATTAATTGATTAATTAATTAATAATTGGAAAAAATATAAATAAAATTGGAGCCCACCATGGGGGCTACCAAGATGGGCCCTAGGGGCCCACCAAGGTAGCCGCACCACCACATGGGCCAAGGCGCCGAAAAGGGGGAGGCTCCCCCCAGCCGAAACCCTAATGGGCCATGCGGCCCATGGGGGAGGCGGCGGCGGCAGCCAAGGGCGGCCGGCCTAGGTGGGCCCCACCCGGCGGCGGCGGCGGTTGAGGCGGTGGGGGAGGGAGTTGGAGTCCAACTCCAACTCCTCCTCCCAAACCGAACTGGGCAAGGGGAAACTTTCCCTTTCCCCAAGTTGACTTGGACTAGGAGAAAGCTTTCCCCTTCCCCAAGTCCCTCCACCCATTGGTCCTCCTATATAAACCCCAACCCCTCCTATTTGGAGAGAGACAAGACAGACAAGTTGAGACAAGTTCTCTCAAGTCTAGATCTCTTCTAGTTGGATTAGAGGAACTTTTAATTAGAGGCAACCTATCCGATTAGACTATATCTAATCTCTCTCTCTCTCTCTCTTTCTCATGTGTTGAGATCTCCACCTTCATATACACCAGTAGTGCTTGAAGCTTGGACGACGAAGCCCTACTGAACCTTTCCCAGCGTACGCGTGCAAGCTCTCGGAGGGGTGATCCGTTGATTCCAACGGTTGACCCTCACACTGTTGGATCAAGGTGACAAGGCAAGGAGGGGAGGACGTCGGCATCTCTCTACCACGCTTGGTTGAGGGAATCGGCGACATGCTACATCGACTACGTCATCAACACTTCTTCCGCAACTTCGGTGTTGGTAACGTATTCCATCTAGATCTTTGGATCTTCATATTCGCATGTATATTCATAGTAGATCTTGACAGTTGTTGCGTAGCTATACGGAAAATTTTAATTTACCGTACTCGCAACCCAATAGCAATAACAACGGAGTTGTCACCTTCAGTCGTTGACCACATGTATGGATTCTGAATCAACTGAGAACTCCAAATGCCAATAGGAATATACCTACAAAGGTTTTGTTTGGATGCTTGGCAACATCTCAAAATGGGATCAAATGGTTTGGGAATACTAGGAACTCAATATGTACAGAAGGTTCAACAACTGTCATTCGATTAAAGTGGCATTCATATGCATGACCAATAGATCTAACCTCCACATCTTCCATGTTAGGAAAAAATATAATCCCGTGGACCAGATTCATAAGCGG
The DNA here is from genome assembly GCA_947311845.1 of Poa pratensis. NCBI lineage: Eukaryota > Viridiplantae > Streptophyta > Magnoliopsida > Poales > Poaceae > Poa > Poa pratensis. Next base: position 15,661,535 of record CAMZMU010000042.1, on the reverse strand, counting down.
CCCGTGAGACTAACCACAATTTGGAATGTTGCCGACAGTCAAATATTATGTTTTAACCCAGATCCAAGAAAAAATTACATTTAGCTTCAGCTCTAGCTTTCCAAATGATGTTGCTGGTTGTAAGGGGAACAAACCATGAAATTTGTCATGCCTATTTTGCATTATAGGAGCAACAACCTTGCAACCTGTGGCCCTGAGAGAGCAAGGAACTCTTCTAGGTTAGGGGCGTTTACTAACTTTTTTTTGCTACTTCTTTGTCTTGAAAGTAATCCAATAATTTATATTTGTTCAAGTAAACAATCACCATCCTAACGGGCGCGAAGACGGGCTGCATGATGTCTCTAATCGCTAAGCGACCTAACCATTATGCAGCGATTTTGCATTCTTTATATCACCAACGGCACCATGAATGATTATGTTTCTCTCACCGATGACATGGCATATTTAACTCATCAAGTTCCCAATACTCTCTTTCTACATGAGTTAAAATTTCATGTTACCGACATGCACATGGTATTTAAGTATTAAACACAATTTCATCACGGACAATCAATTCATACTTAGAATCCACTATACGCATATACGCCTAGAGAAGTCAAGTCTTCATATTATTCAGATGACATCACCGGTTACTGACTGCATGTCTATGAGGCGTTAGTAGGAGATAGAAGTGGAATTTAGACTCTAGTTTATTCCTATTAACATCGGCCTTTCATTTTTTTTTTCACTTTGTCTTCTCCACCCCTTGAGAGATAGCCACCACCCTTAGCCCCTTCACCCCAAACCAAATTCCCTTCACAATTTCATCACCAATCTGGATCCTCTCTTCTCACTGGGTCTTGACAAACACCCTAAATCAAACCCGCTAAAACAAATCACTCAGGAGATCTCTTATGTATTTCCTCCACTGACCTCGCCACTCCTTTTTAGTCGACTTCTTTGTCTCACTCTAACCACGAAGTTGCAGCTATGGTGATGTAAATCGAATAGCTTCAAATCGCATGTAATTTGAGAAAATTCAAGGCGTCTATATATACTCTATCAATTCTTTTTATTGTGAATCTAGTTAGCTCCTTCTGGGTTTGATTAGAAGATTGGCGTCATGAGTGTTGAATATAACTAATTTCCACATACAACGGCAATCAGATCAATCAAGCTATGGATTCATATTTGGTGAGACATGTATTTTTCAATTGTAAGAAGCCAACAAGTACTTGAAAAAATAGTGCATCGTGTGCACAGTGACACCTTAAACTGTGTAAGTTGAGTGTCTAGTCCACAAGAGAGAAATAACGAGAAAACTCTACAAAAAGGCCGCAACTTCCGGCCCACCGTTCACCGAGGCGCTCGGCAATAACGAGCTGGTCGGGACGTCCCACGCCGGTCCGCCGGTCCACAAATCCTTTTCACACATAAATCTTCGTCCCCGGCGACGCGGTCGGGCGGGCGGGCGAGACGAAGCCAAGCAAGCAAACACAACGGAGTTTCCCCAACATCCGACCCCCACAAACCCTAGTCTAGTTGCTCCTACCAACCCCCGCCACCCGCCGGATTTTCCCGGTAATTTTCGCCCCCTTGCGTCCTCCTGCGCAACGTGTCGTGGTATTTTTCTGAATTTTTTCGGGGGTGTTGTTCGGCGTCGGATCGAGGAAGTCCCCCGCGGCGAAATGGAGTCGGATTTGCGGGATTTAGGAGGATTTTGAGGGAGATATACGGGCGTTTGGGAAGGGATTTTGGGGATTTTCCCTCGCTCGTGTGGCTAGGGATTTGGGCAGTTGGGGAAAGCGGAGGAAAGGTACCCTGGGCTTTAGGGAGCGTTCAGACTCGAAGACGCCTTTTGGCAAGGTTTGATCGAGTTTTTAGGGTTTCCTTGTTGGTTGGGGCCGATTCGGTGAGAGAGCATGCGAACATGCGATTTCTAGACGTTCTGCATCCCCATGTACTGTGTTTTTGTTCAATTATGGATATATGTGTGCCGATTGCCGAGGAAAAGAGATTTGTGGGGTGGGTGGTTAAGTTTGCCCCTTATGGTCTACAATCTGACCTTTTTTTTGCTGATTTGAACCGTGTTATACCGTGGTAGATTGGTCAAGCTGTGTCTTGGAATAATACTGCATTTCCTTCCTTATTCGTTCGAAATAACGCTGGAATTGTGGCTGTAATTGATGATAGAGTTCGTTAACTTGCTTACAGGGGATTCTACTGTCTTTGCTCTAGCCTCTAGCTTCCACTGCAACACTATGAGTTCCCCAGATTTCGCAAGGAGGATTCCGAAGAGGCGGCGGACTGGCAAGATGCTGTCGCAGCAACTGGAGCGACAACTTCTGGACCTGAATTCACTTCCAGCTGTTGAAGGAGCTGGTAATGGGGGTTCACTGTCCATTCAGGAGCCTGTCTCACACAGCGGGACCTCTGGTACGGTGGTAGCTGAGACTTCACAGCTCTTGACGCCTCCTGCCAGTGCAGGGTCAAACATTGGCATGAATAGTTTCCCTATCGATGTGGAAGTGATTGATGATGATGTTATGATTTATTCTTCAAGACCGCTTCCACAAGTATGTTCCATATATTTGGTTCTAATTTATGTTTGCAGTGTTGTCGGTTTCATGTACTTGGTAATTGTTTGCGAAGGTCACTAAAACGCTAATGATATTGCTGTTCACTTTGTGTGTTAGGCTAGGCAACAATCGGCCAGGGCAGTGCCTATCACTGTGATAATAGATGATGATTCTGAAACTACTTCTGGACCAACAGGTATCTCACATATTTGGCATTTGGGTGTAAACGCGTACTCTTACTTTACATGAAATTGATGCATACTGTTACGATCATGGTTTTTAAGGCGTCGCCTAGGCGACGCTTAGGCGTCAGAGCGCCCGGAGACAGCAAGGCGTCGTCGTCGCCTTAGGCTCTTGTCAATGGCGTCCAGATTCGCCATGTGAGGTGTCCAAGTCGTCGCTTAGGCGGGGAAGGCGTCGCTGTGGTGGCTTTTGGATGCCTTCGTCATCGCTGGCTAGTGGCTAGGTGCGATTAGTCGGGGGTGGTGGTAGGGGTCGGAGGAGTAGGGGGAGGGGGGGGAGGGGTCGGAGGAGGAGGTGTAGGAGGCAGGGGACGGAGGAGGAGGGGGGAGGAGGAGGAGGGGAGGAGGCAGGGGTCGGAGGAGAAGGCAGCAGCAGCTCATCGAGCAATGGCGGGGGCGGCTGCTGGTCTGGGAAGACAGGAGGAGGAGGAGGGGGAGGAGGCAGGGGTCGGAGGAGAAGGCAGCAGCAGCTCATCGAGCAATGGCGGGGGCGGCTGCTGGTCTGGGAAGACAGTACACGTTGGACGAGTTCCTCTCCTTAGTGAAGGTAATCGGCCCAATAGGCCCATTATGGAACCCTAGCTTCCACATAAAATCCTAAACCGTCCATTTTCTCTAATCTGGACCGTGTATCTGCTCCGTGCCTATCTCCTTCGTGCCTATCTCCTTTGACCTTCTGTCTCTTCGTGCTCCTTGCTGTACATGGCGGCGCACCAGCTACATCTCATCCCCGCCTCCTCTGGGCTCGGCCTACCTCTCCTCCCCGTCTTTCCTTCCTTCTCTGGAAGCAAGCCGCCCTGCTTCGAAGTCCTAGTCGCCCGACTAGTCGGAAACTAATCGTCGACTAGCGGGCCAGCCACCCGTGGTGTTGTTCTGCTGTGCAAATTAATTAAGGCGTCGCCTCGCCTTACGCCTTAACCGCCTAGGCGGTGAGGCGCCCCCCTCCGCCTTAGGACGCCTCACTGCCTTAAAAACCATGGTTACGATATCGTCATGCAGCTTTCGTTTATCTCATATGATATTAGCATGATAAATCTGCAAGTCACCAGAATTTGACTATTTAGTGTGCAAAGTAATGTCCACCATCTCTCATGGCAAATGAATTATTGTGCTTGGTGTAATGTGTCATCTCATATGTTTACTCTGGGAGGCTATCTTTAGAATATCGGACAACATGGAGGAATACAGGATCTTGCAATATGCAAATATATTTGAGATGTACCGTAGTTTTACATCTTCCTTTAAGGAATACTCTAGTAATAGTATTGCAATTTACAAACATCTAAGCAGTAGGCCCGAGATTTTACATCTAAGCGAGGCAGCTTCTAGTTGTTGTAGGACAATTTACCTTGCAGAGCATACCAAAAAAATAGCCCCTGCCAAATATAACCTAGTTACTCCATCGCGATGCAATTTGGAAGGCTCAAGTTTTAATTGGGCCTAATAACAGAAACAGACTAGGTAACACAGGAAGAAAATTCCATGTATGCTTCAGTTTGCAGTATAGCACAGCTTCATAATAAAATAAACCCAAGTCTTCCCATGGTCTCTCTCTATCTGGGTAAGACTTCAGACCTCACATACACAATCTTTTGTGTTACGACAGATCTTCCGGCCATCTTAGGTGAAAAAAATGCCCCGACGCTGTCTCCACCCGCTACAGCGGGCCAGCGGCGCAATGGGCGACCTGACATGTACGGGGCCTTTCTTTTTTGTGAGAACCAGGGCTTAAGCTCTGGTAGGTAGCCTCACACCTGGAGGCCTTACCGCTGTGCTAGACGGACATTCTCAATCATAGATAACAAACAAATAAACAAATCCACAACTAATATTATCGTTAGAGCACAATAGTATATAGAGAAATCAATAATGACTATAAAAAGTGTTTTAGCTTATGCCTTGGGGAGAACTATCTTGTTTTGGAAAGAAACCGGGCCCCACCAAGATTACCGGGATTCCTATTTTCCAGAAATTTTCTAAACAGCGGTGCAATTATAGGCTTGCGTATTCCTAGCCCGTAGCTTTGCGAACAGAAGATGTGCTTGTTTCACTTTCAATGAGGGTAGGAAAAATAATTTAAAATTGGGCAACATGGGCTTTGGTCCTAGGCCAACAAAACAGGCATGTCATATGTTATCTTGGCACTAAGATGTGTTCTACTCTTGTTTCCACGGATCTTACCCAATAAATTCAAATTCATACAAAAAGTGCTTGACCGTTGAAATTGCTTTACCAACCTACCGAGATTGCCTACCTTTGCCAAGATGCGTGGAGATTTATTTCCCTGATTATTCTAACATGATGTTGCATGGTGGTCATCACATCATACTTGGTGTTTATTGGAGCTCAGTGGTTGGTGCACACAAGGTGTACGGCTTAAATACATACGTTTCCCTATGCATGGTTAAAAATTCGGAGCATTCATCGAACTGGCTGCAGTCCTGTTCAACGGCATTCTAACATGTTCGCTGGGCAGTTTAACCATGGTTTAGAGTTGCCTTCTCAAGGCGATGTTATCTCAGTAGAACACAAAACTTGCTAGTGGACCAAGTGGTTATCCTAGCTTGGCGCTGCAACCCCCTATGACTGAAGTTCGACTACCCCAATTATTTGTTTTTATCGCATCCAACGTTCTAAATGTAGGACCAAGTGATACCCTAGCCAAACTTGCTCACTGCAACCCCCATGTCTCAAGTTCAACTTCCCGCATCATTTGTTTCTTGTGTTTTTATTGCATCCCAAGTTCTATATATAGGATAAGTAATATGTTTTTGCCTCTTACGATTATAGCGTAGCTGGCTAGCAAGCATGCTGCTCTATGTAGGGGTTCGACTTCACCCTATATCATTAGGGAAAGAAAATATTTTGACCTGTTCTCCTCTCTGCTGGATTACTTACCAGACTGACTGGTCCCAACTGTTGGTTCCTTTTTTTTGGATTGATGGTTTTGTGATGTTTCTTAAGCAAGGTTTATAATAACCTTACTGCAAAAAATGAATAATTTATTCAATTCCTTATAATTTTAGCTTCATGTATGCCCTGACCTGTAATTTTTGTGTGTGTCGATCATGCTCTTAAACTTCCAGAGTATTCCACATCAACAGTCTGTTAGGATTGACACACGTGGAAGCTGAGATTCTTCTATGTGTGAATGGTCTGCGTTGCATTAAATCGATACAGAATATAAGGAATGCCATGTTTAATGAATTTTGTCTCAATCTTTCCTCGTTTAGAGATATCCTCATAATTTTTGGCACAATGTCGTGTTTCTACTACAGTACTAATCTTCAAATGAATGGATGTGTCTGGGATCATCTGACCTGTAATACTGTAAAAGCGCTCTAAGTACTATGTTTATCTACTTCAAGGCTATCTTATTAGCTCGAAGTATATTTAGTCTGAAAGTTCTGTTAGCGCAACCTTTCTTCAGACTTAATACTGAATCTTCCTTTTGTTTGCTATGGCTTATCAACTAGAAATGGGACATGACAATGTTCAATCTCACAGCATTTACCAATATCCATGTATGAAGTTTTCCAAATTAAGATATAAAACTATGGTGTCTCAGAACTTTTTGCTGTAGACAGGTGTATATATGTATTTTCTAGTTTGCATTCTTGTCCGTGATTCCATCTGTTAACATGGTATGTACGTCTTTTCCAGGGGAAGCACTTGATGAGCATGTGAACACACTGCTATCTCTGGGGATGAACCCTAGGCACGGTCGCTCGAGAGCACCGAACAACAACCTTGTAATAAACATTGTAGACACACCTGAAACCAACATCTTGGTAAGAACTGTACACTGTACTTCACCAATACCATGAATTATGTAGTAGCTATAACTGTTTTCTAAGGCTTTCTTGAACTCTGCAGCCCAAGGTGGCGCAGGCTCCCCCTCAACCCGTGAGGGAGGTCCCAAAGGAACCAAAGTTCAGCTGCCCTGTGTGCATGAACGAGCTGGTCGAACCATCATCGACCATCTGCGGTCACATCTACTGCCAGAAGTGCATAAAGGCTGCCATCCAGGCTAATAAGAAGTGCCCTAACTGTCGGAGGAAGCTGAACATGAACAACTTCCATCGGGTGTACCTCCCGACGACAGATCATTAGACTATACAGGCAGCGTTAGACGTGGGGCACCTGACCCTTTTTGACGCCGGCATTTTGTGGTGATTGTATCTGAACTATTCTTCACAGGGTTATCATCAACATTCAGTCTCCCCCCAACAATTTTAACAAGTGCTTGAAACGTGGTTACCAATCTGCATCCTTGGTGGCAAAAGGACCCGTAGTCTTTGAAGTGGAAACCTGTGCTTGGTATTGTGAGCTTCGTTAGCTAAGAAATATTTAAATACATTTCCTTCTTGTTAGAGTATATGATGCTTGCACACTTTAGAATATGGCTTTGTTAGAGTATATGATGTTTGGAAATCAAGTTCTGTGGTCATGACTCATGAGAGTAAACCCTGGTCGGTGCTTGCTAAGCTGGGCATGGTATTTGGTACCGCAACTGACCAAAACATAGCAACATAATGTGTGTGGTTCTCTCTCTAAAAAAAAGGGTTTCCCAAATTTGTTCTGAAAAGTCCAAATATTAGTTAGCTTCGTGATGGAGAAACTTGGCCTCATCTTCGTGTGAAGATAAGAGCATCACTAGCAGTGCCCTCAAACTGGTCAAACCCTCAAATTAACTGTTTTTTTGAGGGTTGAGGCCAAAAGTTGGCGCGGAACAGAGCCCTCAAACCCGTAAACCCTCAAAAAAATTTTGAAGGCCCAGCCCTCATTTTCCATCCCAACCTGCACAAACACAGGTTGAGAGGCAAAAACACAGGGCCCTTCATTCTGGTCGGTCAACGACGCGTCGCAGGAGGGAAAAATCCCTCAACCGCTCGAGCCCTCCTCCTTCCCTGCGCCGCCGCCGGCCCTCGTCCGCCCCGCCGCCGGCCATGGAGGCCCCGCCGGCCCCTGCCCCGCCGCCGGCCATGGAGGCCTCCGCCCCGCCGCCGAATCCCGCGCCCGGCTGCGCCTCGAGCGCCCCCGCGCAGCCGCCTCCCGCCGCCCCCGCTCCCGCGCCGAGCGCCGCCGTGGTGGCCGGTATGGTGGCCTCCACGCACGTCGGCGTGAAGAGGAGGCGGGCCGGTATGGTGGCCTCCACACCCGCCGCCGCCATCGCCCCCGAAGTCACCGCCTCCGTCGCCCCCGCCCCCGCACCCGCCCCGAAGAGGAACAAGCCGGTTCTCTCCTCGCGGCCAAAGCGCGCCCGAGCGAAGAGGCCGCCAAGCGCCACTGAGAAGAAGCCGACCGGCCGCAAGAAGGCCACTCCTCCGCCCGTCTCCGCCCCTCCGCCGCCAAGCGCCACTGAGGTGCTCGACGAAATGTCGGCCCCAACTGCTTCTTACATGGGACTGCTCAACGATGCCGAGGTGAACATTGGGGCTCCTCCCCTCGATTCGTTCGACTTTGAAGAAGAGGAGGAGGAGGCGAGTGCGGAGGAGGAAGAGGAGGTGACCGAGATCAATGACGCGGCGTTCCAAACCGCTCAAGAGGAAGGGGGTGCTCGCCGGCCCATAGTCCGCTCGTTGAACTACACCGAGGTTGAAGATGTTCTTTTGGTTCGTGCTTGGTCCGAAGTTGGGATGGATGCGGCTCATGGCACAGATCAAACCGGGAAACGCTATTGGCAACGGATCGAAGACAAGTATTGCAAGCTCAAGCCCAAGACCGGCAGCTTGGTCCATCGTTCTTACCGGTCACTTCAAGGATGGTGGGAGGTGATAAAGCCCGCTTGTTCTCGTTGGAGTGCGGCTATGGACCAAGTGATTAACGCTCCACCAAGCGGCACCGTTGAGAGTGACTATGTGAGTATACTCAACCTCACTCTTTGATTCATGCCTATTTTTACATTATGCACGGTTGTGATCATGCTATGCTTCCGATTATGCATATTGTAGGAGACATATGCTGACTTGCGGTACAAGGACATGGCCGGTTCCAAGGGAATTTTTTTCCCTTCAAGCATTATTGGGCATTGCTTAAAGATCTTGACAAGTGGAAATTAAGGGATCAAGAATCCGCACCTAAGAAATCGGATATGCTCAATATGGAAGATAGTGAGGATGAAGGAAGGAACCATGGCAAGCCCGAGGGATCCAAGAAGGCCAAGGAAAGGATGAAGTTGGAAGCGGATGCATCAAGCTTGAAGGACAAGCTTGATCAAATGATCAAGGCAAAGGAGACATTGACATTGAAGACATTGGAGACAAAACTCATTATCACCGAGAGAAAGAAAGAGGTGAAGCTTGCACAGTTGGAAGCTAGGCGGGAAGATGCCAACCGGAAGGCCGAATTGGAGGAGAGGATGATCAAGCTCAAGGAAGTAAAGGCATGGAAAGAGATCATGGCCGAGGAGAAGGAGCACATGATGATGTCTAAAAAGGACATGGATGAAGACCAATTGGCGTGGTGGAAGGAGACCAAGGCGGACATCATGGAGAGGAAGAGGCTACTGCGTGGTGGTGGTGCGTCGTCTACTCTCCGAGGTGAGTCTCCGATGAGTGGTGGTGGCGACGGAGGTGTGGACAACTCAGCTTGAGTCACCGATGTGGTGGTGATGATGATCTTTTGCAAGGACAAAATGTTGATTATGTGATGTAAAACTATGAACCATGCATCATTTATAATCATTTGCAAGTTTGTTTCATGATATGTGTGTTTCATGATTGTGTTTTGCTAATATCCATTTGCAAATATTGTATGTTGCTCATTTTTGAGGAAATCCTGTTTTCATGATTATGAGATCCTGTTTTGAATGTTTGAAGGCCGGCGCGCAGATCAGTGCCCTCAAACCAACCCTCAAAACTTCTGTTTTGAGGGTTGGTTTGAGGGCACTGTTCTGCGCCGGCCGTTTTGGGTCTTCAAATTCACGTTTTCTCGGCCCTCAAACTGGCTTTGAGGGTTACCAGTTTGAGGGCACTGCTAGTAATGCTCTAATACAGTTTAGATGGGATACTCCACGTCACTAAAGTCTGGATAGCGATAGCGATGCACATTGTCTCTGTCGTGGCTTTCCTTCCATGCTGCTGCACAGTAACGTTCTCTTGCTCGGTGGAGCTCACCTTTTTCAACCAATCATCTCACGTGTCGACAAATGAAGAGCTAGGATTTAGGGCATCTCCAGCCGTTCGGCCCCCCCCAGGCCGAAAACGGCGCCTTTTTGGACGGCCTGGGGGAGCGCCGGCGCAATTCGACGCCCTGGGTTCGGCGTTTTCCCAGTCGCCGAACCCAGGACGCCCCCAGCCGGCCAATTTTCGGCCAAGTTTTCAACATACAAATCAACACTTTCGGCCAAGTTTCGGCCAACTTTCGGCATACAAATCCACACACAAATAGTTCAACATACAAATCCACACACAAATAGTTCAACATACAAATCCACACACAAATAGTTCAACATACAAATCAATAGACAAATAGTTCAACAATGCAAGCAAATAGAACAAACTAGGCGTCGGCATGGCCATTGCCTTTGCGCCTCCACAGGTGCTCCACCAGATCATTCTGCAGCTGTGTATGCACCGTCGAGTCTCGAATCTCCTGACGCATAGTCATGAAGTTTGCCCATGTTGCCGGCACCTGGTGATCCACATCTGCAAGAGGACCCTGCCTGTAGTACTCAGTGTCAGCCACCGGCTCATCCCGCTCGCTCTCAATGATCATGTTGTGCAAGATCACACAACAGTTTCACCTCAGACATGTTGGCCTTGGACCAAGTCAGAGCTGGGTACCGGACAACAGCGAATCGAGACTGCAGCGCACCAAATGCCCGCTCAACATCCTTCCTGCAAGCCTCCTGGCACTTGGAAAACCAAGCTTTCGCGCTTCCTGGCACAGGGTTGGAGATGCTCTTCACAAATGTTGACCACTTCGGGTAGATGCCATCTGCAAGGTAGTAGCCCTTTGTGTACTGGTGCCCATTGATCTCATAGTTCACTGGAGGGGCATGACCTTCAACAAGCTTGGCGAAGACATTCGAGCACTGCAACACATTGATGTCGTTGTGAGTTCCTGGCATACCAAAGAAGGAATGCCAAATCCATAGATCATGTGTAGCCACGGCCTCAAGAATCACACTGCACTCTCCTTTGTGGCCTTTGTACATCCCCTGCCATTCAAATGGACAGTTCTTCCATGCCCAATGCATGCAGTCGATGCTTCCAAGCATCCCTGGGAAGCCTCTTGCTTCATTGGTGGCCAGGATCCGGGCAGTGTCAACCGCATTGGGCGATCGCAAGTACTTTGGCCCAAACACTGCCACCACTGCCCTGCAGTACCTGTTCAAGCTTTCAATGGCGCAAGACTCGGACATGCGCAGATAGTCATCCTGAGTGTCAGCGGGAGCACCATATGCAAGCAATCTCATCGCCACCGTGCACTTCTGAATTGAGGTAAACCCTACCGTGCCGGTGCAATCCGTCTTCAGCTTGAAGTAGGTGTCGAACTCCCGGATGGCATGCATGATGTCGAGGAAGAGTTGCCGTTTCATCCTGAAACGGCGCCGGAACACAGCCTCGTCTTGCGTGGGGTTCTCGGCGAAGTATTCGGAGTAGAGGATGCAGTAGCCTTCGTAGCGCTGCCTCGGCTTGCTCTTGCGGCGGCCGGGCTTTGAGCCACCACGCCGCGGCTTCGCCTTGTCGAGCAGGCCGGCAAGGCAGGCGAGGACGAGCAGGTGCTCTTCATCGTCGATGTCGGCCTGGGCTTCCTCGTCGAGCAGTTCGGCGAGCAGCTCCTCGTCGTCGGAGTCCATGGCTCGGCCGGCCAAATCGCCGAACACCAAGTAGGCAAGGTGGAGGCGAGCCTTTCCCGAGGGCCTTCTTTGCGGCGAGACGACGGCGGGGGAGGAGGGGCGGCCGGCGGCGGAGGATTGGGCGAGATGGCGGCTTCCTAGCTAGTTGTATGCGGCGGAGGTGGGGAGGGGTGGTACCGGCGGCGACATCGCGGCGACGCGAGAGATGGGGAAAGAACACGGCGTGGGGGTGGGATATGCGCTATCACGCCGACAGCGCTGGCCCACGCGCGCTTTTCTCCCCCCAAGCCGAACCCGGTGGGCTGGGTTTGGCCTGGGAACGCCGGCGCTAGTTTCCGCCGATCCGGCGCTTTTTGGGCTCCTGGGGGGCCGACTGGGCGAAAAAAACGGCGCTCCCAAGCCAAAACGGCGCTAAAATCGGCCCGGGGGGCGCTGGGGGGACGGCTGGAGATGCCCTTAGCAACCACAGAGCTCATTAAACCAGCTCACTCTTTCTGTTCCTTGCAAGCAAAAGCTGCACCACGCCTCTTCATGGAGATGGAGCCAAGCTCTGCCACTCTCCTCTTCCTCTCACTGCTTGTGATTCTTGTGTCACTCCTAGTTCGCCGCAGATCCACACGAATCGACAAGCTGCGGCGGCCTCCCGGTCCACGGGGTCTGCCCTTGGTGGGGAGCCTCCACCACCTCCTCACGTCGCAGCCGCAGGTCGCTCTCGCCGACTTGGCCAAGAAACACGGCCCCGTGATGCACCTGCGGCTGGGCCAGGTCGACACCGTCGTGGTCTCCTCGTCCGCGGCGGCGCAGGAGGTGCTCCGCGACAACGACCTCTGCTTCGCGTCGCGCCCCAGCCTGCTGGCCACGGAGATCATCTGCTACGGCAACCTCGACATCGCCTTCGCGCCCTACGGCGCCTACTGGCGCGCGCTGCGGAAGCTCTGCGTGCTGGAACTGCTCAGCCCGCGCAAGGTGCGCCACTTCGCGCCCGTCAGGGACACCGAGACCATGTCCCTCGTCAAGGAGATCCGTGCCGCCGCCGGCGGAGCCGGCAAGCCGGTGAACCTGGGCAGGCTGCTCGTGCTGTGCGCCAGCGCCATCACCGGGAAGGCGACCTTTGGCGAGCAGTGCGACGGCGACCTCCGGGACCGGTTCATGTCGGCCATGGAGGTAGTGCATCGTCTTGGCTCGGGGTTCTGCGTGGGGGACCTCTTCCCCTCTCTCAGGTTCGTCGACGTCGCCACCGGGACGAGCCGTCGGCTCAAGCGAGCGCGCCAGCAGCTCGACCACGTGGTTGACAAGATTATCAGCGACTGCGAGGCACGACGAGAGGACAAGAAGACGGCAGCGGCTGCGGATGATGACCTTCTAAGCGTCATGCTTAGGATAAGGGACGAGGGTGGTATTGGGTTCCCCATTGGCAACACAAACATCAAGGCTATCATTATGGTAAGCAGTAAAATGTTCTGAAAAGAATTTGGAAGAAGTGTAGATTTTCGATAACTGATTTTAAATTTATTCCCATTCTATATTCATATTTACTTTTTGTTTATGTCGATTTTTGTTAGGATTTGTTCACGGCCGGGACAGATACCACATCTTCGACCGCAGAGATGGTCATGTCCGAGCTGATGAGAAACCCGGAGACGATGGCAAAGGCACAGGCGGAGGTGCGACGAACTCTGGCCAACAAAAGCCCACAAGACCACGAGAACTACATGGACGGGCTACGCTACACGAGGATGGTGATCAAGGAGACGATGAGGCTACACCCCGCGGTGCCGCTCCTGCTCCCCCGCGTCTGCCGGGAGGAGACCTGCGACGTCGGCGGGTTCGAGGTCACCAAAGGCACCAGGGTCATCGTCAACGCGTGGGCATTGGCGAGGAGCCCCGAGAACTGGCGCCAAGCAGAGGAGTTTAAGCCAGAGAGGTTCGAGGATTGCCCGGATGGCTACGACAGGGGGACGCAGTTCGAGTACTTGCCGTTCGGAAGCGGGAGGAGGATGTGCCCTGGAGATGTCTTTGCGCTGGCCGTGCTGGAGCTCATGGTGGCACGCCTTCTCTACTACTTCGACTGGAGCTTACCAGATGGAATGCGGCCGGAAGAGCTGGACATGGATGTCACCGTTGGCTCCACGGCAAGGAGAACCAACCAGCTGCGCCTAGTGGCATCGCCATACAAGATCCCAACAGAAAATTGAAGATTGCAAAGTCTGGTCTAGTGATGGAGGACGAAATAAAATATAGCACAAAACCAATCATCATCAATAAACAGTACTAACGAACAAATTACAATCCTCTGTCCCTATGTTAATCTGTTCACTGGATGGATGACTGATGCATTTTGAATGGACCATTTCAATGCAACTCTTGTTGTTCCCCTCCACTAAGATCTGAATTTCTCAATTCCGAGGTTCCGACATTGACTCATGCCGTTATTTGCAAAGACCCTGCCCTAGGACAGGTGTTTTTTTTTTCTTGAATTCCCCGAAAGTGGTTGTTATGGGATATAGTAGACCCAAATGTGGTGGCTTAATTTTTCTTGAAATATGTATAGGGCTTTCAAGGACAAAGTCATAACTTGTTTTCCGAGCCGCGAGAGTAACTCTTGTATCAGAGCCCCCTGTGCTTGTTTTGAAATTCTCAAACTCTTCTTAATCAATGAAATAGGCAAACTTTTGCCTTGTTTAAAAGAAAGAATAACTTGTTTTCCTATCCCAACAAAATCTAGTCTCAATAGGACCGGCGTTGGCCTTTGATCTTAATCTAGCACGGGGGCAGGTAGTGTCTGATTGTGCTTGTATTCATAGCAGTCTTCACGGCAGCAACCCATGTTCTTGCGGGGTGATCATTGAGGGGAGATTACGAAAAAGAGAAGTTTATATGCACCTTTTAGTCATCAATATCGTGGGTGTAAATTTCACGCACCTCATCTAGTTAGGGTGGCCACAACTCTTGAGGTTGGGCACTGGGCCCCATAATTATAATGAATATAGCGGTTTTGCGCTTGTGAGACGACCCAAATTTTCAAAAGTGTGACACGCACAAAAGTCGTATTTTAGAGTGTGTAAACAAAATCATATGCCCTAACAAGCAGAAAATATATATCAGATAATTCTTCGCACATGAAGTTCACAATACCATGCATAAGTTTTGACATCCAAAAAGAAAAGGCTGCATGCTGCTTAAGAGGTCTCTACTCTTAACCAGCTACGGATGTCTGGCTGCATGACAATGACGTCTTGAGTGCCAATGACAACATGCTTGTCAAACCGTTGGAAAGAACTTAATGGTAACCCTGTGAAGAATAGTTCGGATACAATCACCAAAATGCCGGTGAGGTGAAGGGTCTGGGCAGCGCCACAGCTCTCTAGTCTGTCATAGGGAGGTAGAGCCGGTGGAAACCTCTCGTGCCCAGCTTCCTCCGGCAGGTAGGACACTTTATCTGAGACTGGATGGAGGCCTTGATGCACTTATCGCAGAAGATGTGGCCGCAAATGGTGGAGGACGCATCGACCAGCTCGTTCATGCAGACCGGGCAGCTGACCTTTTGTTCCCTTGGGTCGTCCTGCGCCTGCGTGCCCTCGGGATTCTCATCTGAGGCAACGAATGCCAAGTTAGTAAATGAGAAACGTAGTCTAAGACTGAATGGCATATGGGACCATAATTTGGAAAACCATACATATGAATATTAGAAGGAAATGATATGTGCACAGTGTTTACTAAAATTATGTGCACCTGGAAGCGAGCTACCCAAGTTGTCACTCTGTGCAGGCACCATTGCTGCAGTAGATAAAGAAGCAATACCCATGTTGTTTGTCACATAAGAATACATCCTAGGATTTCCACTTCCCTCTGTGATGATAGGAGGTGTATCAAATTCTATCCCTATGATGGGGAAACTTGGTATCTGTTGGCCCGACAATTGTTTCCGGGGACTCATAGACCAAGCGCAAGTTGCAATTCCGTCTCAAACGGTTCCTCCATCATATTGTAGTAGTCCCTCTGCCCAAAAACAAAATAGCAATATTTAAAGTGGTGAAACAGTATTTAAGACATTATATATATTGTTGCATGGAAATGAACTTGATTGTTTGAAAATTTATTTACAAAAGAAGAAACATAATAGAGCAACACCTTGCATGAGTGTACTTTAAACAAGATTTCCTCGAGCTGCCTCGCAACCTCCGGCAGCAACCCTCGCAAGCTAGCTAGCCAGGTATTGCTTACTCTCTATATACTCGGATCTGCGATTTTGAAGAACAAGCCAGATTTGTTCAGCAAGGCCTTTTATACAATACTATTGTTTCGTGCATATAGTCAAAACCCTTAACCATTTTTCTTATTGAGTCTACACAGTACAATTCTTTAGTCATTCCAATCAGAGCAGATAAAAGTAACTGAACGCTTTCATTTTGTCTCGAGTTATGCTTCGCAGCCTCTCGGGATCCACCCCCGTGGCGAGGCCTAGGGCATCCTGAATCTGCTTGTGTCGTGGCGGTGGCGGCACATTAGAGTCGCCAACGCCATTGTCGCTTACCGTTGAGCTGATTCATTTGCGCTGCCAAGTGATTGACGGGTTGCACTATCTTCCGACGTCGAACGCATATCAAACACATACAGTACTATATAGCCAGATGACCGGAAGGATCTTTGAACCATGTATAATTATATATCCATTACTTATTACAATAACTTCCTTCCAAAAGAGTGTGACAGAATTAATTCCTGCCAGAGTAGTCTTGCAGAATTTCCGCACGCGTCAAACGTTTCAATACTGCACGTTTGCAACGGTAACTTTGACACTAGTAGGAAACTGCCTTTCTATAGACAACCTTTTTGTGGCGCACCAAGAAAGCCATGCGCCACAAAAACAATTCTGTGGCGCAGTCTGGACATTTTATGGCGCACCCGCACCACATGCGCCACAGAAAGCAGGTATTCTGTGGCGCATGCAGAGCGATGCGCCACAGATAGCTTGTGGGCCCCACCACCAATCATAGGTTTTCGAATTTTGGGGTCCTTTCTGTGGCGCATCTGTGGTCATGCGCCACAGAAAACCTGGTGGGGTCCACACCAATGATTGGTGGAAGGCAATTCTGTGGCGCATGGGACCACATGCGCCACAGAATTCCCACTTTCTGTGGCGCATGTGGAGGCATGCGCCACAGAAAGTCTTTCCCAGATGTAAAAAGGGGAAAGCCCCCCTTCCCCTACCCATTTGCTCTTCTTTTTCCTCCTCTACCTAGCTCGTGTTCCTCCTCCCTTCCATCCCATTTTGCTCACACTTTTCTCCATTTTTTGTAGTTAAACCTATCTTGGTTGATAGATAATTGTTGAGGGCCGGGAGGCTCCCCATATATACTCTCCTCCTCTCTCCCCATCTCTTTTCCTCCACTATTTTGTCTCCAACACCACACACTCTCTCGTCCATCGCGATCACGTCTCGGAAACTATCTACTAGGTGAGGAAAGTTGGATGGACGTGCATATGCATGTTTTGCATGGCCGGCGGTGTGTGGATGCTTGTATGTTGTAGGTGAAGTTTGCACGATATGGCATGACGATGATTATATACATGAAGCTTGTGTGTTGTGCATGAATGGGTCCGGAAGAAACTTTTTGTTGTTGCTTGCGCCGGCGTGGTGCATGGATGTTTGCCGAAATGTTGATTAATTTCCATTTCGGCAAATTTTTGCACCACCCATATGTCATACTTTTAAGAGAGGTCATGCCGAATTTTTTCGGCGACCTTGCATGCATGTGTGTGTCTGTGTGTGCATGTTGCGGTTCTAATTAACATATATACTCTCGTTTATGCTCTATGTATAGTCAACCATGGTCATCATGATGAGCTCCGGTCGAATCAGAAGATACAAGGAAGAAGCGAAGGCGGACATGATTCGATTCAACAGGAGCCAGATAAGATGTCCAAGTCGAAGATGCAAACTTGTGAGGTGGATCGACCCTGATTCTGGACAATTGGAGGATCACCTGCTCAGGCGCGGTTTCATGCTGGAACAAGACGGACAAGATCATCATCATGACGAAGGAGATGCCGGCGGACAAGATCATCATCATGACGAAGGAGATGTCGGCGGACAAGATCATCATCATGACGAAGGAGATGCCGGTGGTGGCGCGAACACGCAGACCCCGCTAACTTCGGCCTTGCAGGACGCTCATGTTCAAGAACTGCTCCTCAAGGATACGAGCAACGCCAGAGCTGCAGCCAGGGAGAAAGCCAAGCTGGCGCAAATGGAGATAGACGGGATCACTCCGTTGTATCCTGGATGCCGGCCCCAGGATACGCGCTTGCAAGTAACGCTTGGTGCTCTGAAGATGAAGACGCAAAACAAATGGACCGACGTGAGTTTCGACAAGAACATGAAATTCATGCACGATATTCTCCCCGAGGGGAACACATTGCCAAGTAGTATCGAGGAGGCCAAGAAAGTCGTGTGCCCTCTTGACCTACCGCACGTCAAATACCACGCCTGCATCAATGATTGCGCCATTTATCGGGGCGATTACAAGGACATGACCACATGTCCGGTGTGCGGCCACGGACGGTACAAGAGTGGGAGCAAGAAAAATCCTCGAAAAGTGGTATGGTACTTTCCTATCACTCCCCGTCTGCAGTGGTGGTTCGTGGACCCTAAGGAAGCAAAGCTCATGCAATGGCACGCGGAAAGGAAGAAGCCCGAAGAAGATCCGGAGAAGGGCACCATCCAGACACACCCTTCAGACGCTAGCAATTGGGAAGCATTGGACATCGCCTTCGAAGATTTCGGGGGGCGACGGAAGGAACGTCAGGCTGGGTATGAGCACCGATGGATTCAATCCGTTCGGCAACCAGAGTAGCACACATAGCACCTGGCCCGTGTTTGTATGGCCTTACAACCTTCCCCTGTGGCTGTGCACGAAGCAAAAGTATATACACAGAGTATTCTCATTCAGGGGCCGAAACAACCAGGTATCGACATACATCTGTATCTCGGGCTGTTGAAAGAGGAGTTAGAAACGTTATGGAAGACGCCAGCCCGTACGTGGGACGCCTACACTAAAGATTATTTCGATATGAGAGCCGCGTTGCTCACGACGGTGCAGGACTATCCTGGATGCTCATATGTATCGGCCCAGGTGGGCCACGGATTCTGCGCATGTGTCAGGTGCATGGATGAGACCCCGCATATCCAGCTACCAAGGGATCCGGGTCTTCGAAAACCGTGTACCCAGGGGCTCGAAGGTGGCTTCGCATGGAGCACCCGTGGAGAAAACGCGGTGATTTGTTCGATGGTCAAGACGAGCTCGAAAGAGAACCGCGCCCGAGGAGCGGCACAGAAATCGACGAGCTTTTGAAAAATTGGGAGGAGTGCCCTGCGCCGGGAAAGAAGCGACCGAGGGTAGATCCGCTGCTGGGTGTATGGAAAGCGAGGTCTGTTTTCCACGACTTGGAGTACTGGAAGGTCCTCCACACGCCCCATAGCCTTGATGTAATGCACATTACGAAGAATGTTACCGAGAGTCTTCTTGGCACTCTTTCGAACATGCCGGAAAAGACCAAGGATGGGACGAAAGCAAGATACGATCTGAAATGGCTTGGCATCAAGAAAGATCTTCAGGCCCCCGATAGTGATGATGATGATGATGATGATGATGATGATGATCAGACGGAAGGGACTCAAGGTCGCCGCAAAAGGGTAAAGAAGAACGCGGTGGTGCTTCCCGCTGCCTGCTTCACTATGAGTCCGGAGGAGCTCGAGCTGTTTTACAGGTGCCTCCTAGGAGTCAAATTTCCTTACGGTTACGCGGGGAAGATAAGCAGATATCTGGACGGAACGAAGAAGAGGTTCAGCGGGATGAAGTCTCACGATTGTCACGTGCTGATAACGCAGATACTTCCCGTTGCGATCCGAGGGATACTGGACGAGCACGTCCGTGATACGCTGTTTGGCCTTTGCAACTTTTTCGATGTCATCAACAGGAAGTCGATCGGCGTGAGGCAGCTCCACAGGCTACAAGAAGAGATCGTGGTGATACTATGCGAGCTCTAGACTTACTTCCCGCCCGCATTCTTTGACATCTGCGTGCATCTCCTTCTCCATGTCGTTGATGACATCCTGCAGCTCGTGCCGACGTTCCTGCACTACATGATGCCGTTCGAAAGGCAGAACAGTGTCATGAAAGGATACGTTCGCAACAGGTCCCGTCCAGACGCAAGCATGGCCAAGGGCTTTCTAACCTACGAGTGCATCTCCTTCTGTCAGAGTTATCTAAGCACCGGGAACCAGGATGTTGGTCTGCCCACCAGGACGCACCTCGGCAGGCTCGATGGATTTGGTCACCGCGAGGGCTACCGCTCACTCCCTGTCGACATTGTTGGTCGACGCGATGACTTTGACAGGGCTCACCGGGTCACGCTACAACACTTACAATTGATCGAACCTTGGGTGAAAGAGCACAAAAGCTTAATCGAGAAGAATTACATCGACCTGGGCCGGCCAAGGAAGAAGGGAGACGTAACCAGAGAGCACAACTCCAGCTTCACGAGTTGGTTCAAGAAAAGGCAACTGCTTGAAGCACAGCGCAAAAAGCCATCTACGGAAGATGAAAAAGTCATATTCTCCTTATCACAGGGCCCCGGGCACAACATAAGGACCTATCAGTCGTACGACATCAGCGGTTTCAGATTCTGCACCGAGGAAAAGGACAGGAATAGCGAATATCAAAACTCAGGAGTAACTATGCTATCCTACGGTGATGATGAGGCTACTGTCAAGCAAAGATACTTCGGAAGGATCGAGGTTATATGGGACCTCAACTACTGTGGAGAGTCGGTGCCAATGTTCCGTGTGAGATGGGCCAAGGACGTCATCAAAGAAGGCCGGTATTTCACCACCATGGTAATACCCGATGCCAAATCGAAGAACGCCTCCGTGAAAAATGAGCCATGGGTACACGCTAGGCAAGTTGAGCAATGCTTCTTCATTACCGACCCGTCAAAGCCTAGCCGTGTTGTCGTGAGGAGAGGCAAGAGGAGCATCATCGGAATGGAAGGAGATGCCAACGAGGAAGACTTGGACAAGAACGGCGATCCGAAGATCGAGGAGGAATTCGACAAGTACTTCGACATGCCGACTACTAGCAAACACACAAGGAAGATGTCGTGGTGGTGTCACGGCAGATGCCATAGGATGGCTTAAGTTGGGGGCTCGCTAGGACGTTGGGGGATCCGGGGAGGGTGTGCGCGCTCAAGAAGCACGCATGAAGAACAACCAAGAACTCACAAGAACAAGCAAGAACAAACCAAACCAAGAACAACCAAAGCACACCAAGATGTACCCTGCTTCGGGGCCCTCTTGAGGAGGTAACACCCCTACTGCAGCACTAGCCTACTCTCTTATATCTCAAAGGGAACAAGTACAAGTGCTCCTCGAGCTGTATGAAGCAACAATGGTGAGAGCTCTAAGAGGAAGATGGAACAGGGGGGAAATGAGGCCTCTCCTTCGTCGTCCCTCGCACTGGAGGATGTAGTGGTCTACTTATACACTAACCGGTTTACCTTTTTGCCCCTGGCCAGAGATAATGGCATTGCCAAGAGGAAAAGGACAAGCCTCTGCCCCCTGTCAATCCAACGGCCGGACTGTCAGGCCTATCTTGCCCCTTCGGGCAATGGCAGCTGTAGCCCACCGGGTCTAGGTCACATCCTCTTTCCCGAATTGGCCGAGTCAGCTCCTAGGTTGCTGCGCTCCCAGGAATCCCGTGGCTTGACCTGGCTGTCAAGTCCTAGCAGGCCTATCTTGCCTCTTCAGGCAATGGCAGGCGTAGCCCACCGGGTCTAGGCCATAGCCCCTTTCCCGAATTGGCCGAGTCAGCTCCTAGGTTGCTGCGCTCCCAGGAATCCCGTGTCTTCTGAGCCTCGGGCAGGAGGCCTGCAGGACCCGTGAACTTTACTGACATTACTCGGCCCCTGTGCATTATCCGACATTACTGGTAAGCCGGGTTCTTCCAGGCAACCCGGCTAGCTGAGCCGGATCTCTTCCAGGCAACCCGGCTAGTTGAGGCTAGCCGAGCCGGGTCTCTTCCTCTGATCCGGCTAGACTTTGCCTGATGCCTCTTGGTCTCTTCCTGTCTTTAAACATGATCCGGTCCGAGTGATCCGGTTTGTGAGACCCGGATTGACTTTCCATTCCACCTCTTTGCCCTACCCGGGGGCAACTCCCCGACAGTAGTCCCCGAAGCTGGTGCGGTCCTACAGCCTCGGATGAAGGGCCGTAGCAGGTTAAAAACCAACGCCTTTAACCGAATTCCATATCACCCAATCTTGTCTCAGGATTTCCTGGGACACTTGGCAGGGAATCTCTGCACAAAGCCTCATAATCCGGGTCTCTGATTTGACATGTCACTGACAACATATTATCCGGATCCATCAGGTACTTGAGTGTTTTTGACTAAATGACCCGCCTCCTCGGTTTCTGTGCTGACCGGCACACTTGATCCGCACACCGCTTCCAATTCTATGATCCACCGTGTGCTTGAAATACACGGCCACAGCTACGACCGCAAAGTTTTGGTTCACACCTGATCCAGCCACACCCCGGAAATCGTGCGGTAGTGCGCCCGTTACCATCTAGGGGCTATAAATAGGGGTGCGGGGTTCCTCTTCTTCTTCCCCGCACCTCCCACTTCGAGAACTCCAACCGCGCCGTCGACGCCGCCGCGATCTCGCCCTTGCGACCTTGCCGCGCCGGAGACCTCGACAACATCGGAGAAAACTCGCCGGAGCCGCGCACCGCGCCGCACGCCGCCGTTTCTCCACCGCGCTTCTTCTTCGCCGCACCACAACCGTGAGTTCCTCTTCTTCCGGCCATGGCGACCTCGAGCGAGTTCTTCTTTCGCCGTGAACTTGCACTGCTCTCCCTAGATTCACTAGCAAATGAGTCCATTGCCTCGCCTTAGTGCATTGCCTAGATCTCCTTTCTAGGTTTTGCGCTAGATTGCCCCAGATCGGCTTGCCACTTCATGAACAGTTCCACCTTATTTTTACTCGGGATTTCATCTCTTTTTACTGCTGCGGTAGATCTTTCGTAACCCTAGATCCTTACAAAAAGGTGTTTTTAGTTACTAGCCGAATCACTTCTCCGCAGTAATCGGGCAACTCTATCCGGGATATCCTTTACCGAATCCCTTAACAGCTGATTCGGTTATACCATTATCCGACTTGTTCTAGATTTATTCCACATCTTCTAACTCGGCTATGTCCGATTTCTTGCAGGACTGATTCGGATATGCCGAAGCTTCCCCCCGGCAGCTGGGAGGGCTCTGATGTCACAACGATGACTTGGAATGGCTGCGGAGCACCCGGCGTATAACATCTAACGTTATATGCCGAAAACCGGGGAAGGAACTCCAACCGGTCATCCAACCGGGTGAACGCGTTGTATTTCTGGCGCACTTCGAGCGCGGATTCGGACTCCCAGCGAGTGACTTCTTCCGGAGATTCCTAGATTTCTTCGGCCTGCAGCCTCACCACCTTCCGGCTAACTCCTTTGTCTCCTATCTGCTTTTACCTCCTTTATGGAGGGATATCTCGGTCTCTGGCCGACTATCGAAACCTGGGCGAAGTACTTCCACCTCCGGAAACATACTATCCCGGGTAGTGACCCGAAGGTGATGACCGCCTGTGGTGCGTCAGCATTACCCCGAGGACGGGCTCCATCTTTCCCCGGATCACTGGCCTGGATACTTGCAAGAAATGGCAAAGTCCTTCTCTACGTGAAGAGCGCTGAAGGCCATGATGCCTCAATTGCCCGAGTTCAGATCGAGCCCCCGACAGCCGAACTGAATTTCAATATGATCCGGCTGACGCTCTCGCGGAGCTTCAAATCGTACACCAAACTCTAGAGGATTTTCTGGAGAAGGGCCTGCTCTCGGACGATCTCCTCCGAGCCTTCGTCTCTCGCCGTGTCAGTCCTTTACAACAACGTCAGCACAAGATTTGCCATATGAGCGGTCTGCTAGATCCTACCCGGATCAGCAAACATGACCTCACCAGAGCTTCCGTCAGGAGACGGGTAAACGCTATTGCCTTCACCGAGATGTCGGATAAGTGGAAATGGGGCGTGGAGCCGTTCCACCGAGACGCACTTCCACCTCAGGTTAGTTCATCATCCCCGGATTAACCCATACTCCACCAAAATGCCATTGGACTAATCCGGATCTGCCTTGATTCTACTGCAGCTGTTCGACCGCCAGATCGCCGAAGATGGAGATCTTTCCACCAAGGTGTGGGCACGGGACCGCAGCCCGCTGCGCGAAGGCGAAGAGGATGCGGATACGGACGATTATTTGCCGATTCCGCGCGCCAAGCCTATCCGCAAGGGTAAGCAACCGTCTATTTACAACCTTTCCGAGGATGAAGATGATGATTGCTGGATCCTGGATCCTATTGATCCCATTCCGATTTCATGGTCACCACCTTGTGTTCCAGCCAAACCGGATGCTCAAGGGACATCTCGGAAACACCCTGACGCGTCCGGATCAGATGCCCCTCCAGCCAAGAGAATGAAGAAAACTGTCTCCAAACCGAATCGGCTGAAGGCCATGCCTACTACCAAGGGGTAATGCCAATTTTATTTGCTTTCTTCTTTTATTACCCGAGTCATCTTTATCCGAGTTAACTGTTTTATTTTACTCTATGCAGTGACGTCCTTGTCACCGAACAAACCCATTCATCCATCCTTTCTCCCATTCCTCCACTGGATACGGCCATGGAGCACCAGTCTCCTAAAAAGGCTGCCACTCTCCCGCGCGTGCCACAACTGCCAAAACTCCCCCGCCGGATCTCGTCCCAGAGTCGGTTATTGACCTGGAGAGTGAGGAAATCTCGGGTTCGACCCGAGATTCAACTTGGCCACGTCCTCTGAAGGAGTTGGAGAAGGAGAAAGCCAAGACTTCGGCTAAGACATTGACTAAGCCGGATCCTCTCCCTACCGCCAAGGCTCTGAATCAAGAGCAGCAGAAGAAGAAGAAACTGCAGCAGCAGCAACCTCTCGAGAAGCAGCAGAAACAGAAACAGGAAGCATCTAAACCACCCCAGCAAGCGTCACAGAACCAACCTAAGCAGTCAGACCCTGCCAAGACCTCGAGCGCATCACCTCTGCCTAAGCCGACTCCGGTTTCTTTTGGCACAACTCCAACAACCTCGGATAAGCAGATGGTCGCTAGTAAACCGGCTTCCGCCGCTCCATCAGTGACTCGGGTGCATGATCAGCTCTCTGAGGCGATTACTCGTGCCCGACTTAGCGGCCAGGTCTTGCCGAATCTCCGCACTCCGGGCGGCGACAAACTCGGCTCCGCAGAGGAATTTGTTAAGGCTTGGAACGCTGCGGACCTTGCCGAAGGCTCTTCTACAACAGCATCGCCACATCCGGCTGGGCCTAGCCGGATGTTTCAATCTCTACACTCTGTGCAGGCCTCGGTTACTGAAGCTAACCGGGTCTTCGAGGTAACAAAGCCGAATCTCGCTTTTAATTCACCATGATCACTCTATACTATCCCCAGTCCCCGAGATTCGGGTCGAATGACTGATACTCCTCGGAGTAAGAAAGTCATCCGGCTTGAATCTCTAACATTTGATCATAGACTTTGTGCTAGCCAAACAAAAAATCGTGGGACTTCCAGTCCCCGAGTCTCTTTTCAAATTGATTCGGTCAACTTTCTTTTTTATTAATCTCGGGCCTCCAGTCCCCGAGATTCGTTTTGGCTTCACGCTGTTAGTCTCGGGTGCCAGTCCCCGAGACTCTTTTTACGCCATTAACTCCTCTTCTTTCAGGAAACCACAACTGCTCGCAGCCGGATCTTTAAACAGCTAGTCCTGCAGCACCAGGCCCTCCAAGCTTCCTTTGATGCGCAAAGTGAGGAGATGAAAAAGAAAGATCAGGAGCACAAGCGCGCTTTATCGGAGGAGAAGTCAGAAGTGACCGGCTCCTGCGGGAGCTTGACCGAGTTGGAAAAGTGAAGGACAAGCTCAAAAAGACCGGGATACGCTGCAGAGGGAGAAAGACTCGATCCAGAAGGAGCGAGATACTTTCAAAGCCGGGATTGAGAAGCGGGCTGAATTGGACAAGAAAATCCAAACGCACGTTGCAGCCGCTGAGGCCGAAGCTCAAGCGGCGAAAGATGATCTGGCTGCTCACCAGGCGATCAGCGCGAAATGGCTTGCTGATCTCGCTATCCTCAATGAAGACATGGATCGTAAGCTTGCCGAATCCCTTCTTTCCCTTCTGCTCTTATCCGCCTCATAATTTTTATTCCTTCTCGTCTAACTCAGTGTTAGCTCATCTATATGTAGGAGAGTTTACCAGCATCCGGTTTCAAGCCGCCAAAGCTGTGAGAGATGCCCGAGCTGAGAGGGCTAAGATTGCTGGGGCCCTCTGCCAGAGACGTGGGATATTGAAGACCACATTACTGCACTGAAAGCTCGGATTGCTCCTTTAAAGGAGTCCCACACTGCTCTGTTCAATGCTAGTCTCAAAGCCCACCAAGTTCTGTTTCCTGAAGTTCGGCAAGCCCAGTCAGCGGACGAGCTAATCAAAGACCTGGATCGGGCAGAGACCCGGCTAAGGCAGTGGAGATCTTCGTCCGCCCGCGCTGGTGCTGACGCAGGTTTGCTATTCATCATGTCTTGGTATGAGCTCATTGATCTTGCCAAGTACGCTCCCTTCGCCAGGGTTCTTCATGGGCTTCAGATCCAGACCGGATCAAGATCCGTGAGGAAGCTGCTAACTTTATGGCCGAATTCGCCAACACCAAGCATCTTGATCTGCAAGCTCCGATCTACTCGGATGGGGAAGATTCTGAAGAGGAGGAATCAGATGATGCCTCACTTGACGACTACGCCGAGTCTGAGGCCGACTCTGGTGATTCGGCTGACTTCGCCGAACAACCTGCAGCTTGCGACTCGGCCAAGACCTCCAAGATGCCAGCCAGTGATTCGGCTGACACTGCCGAACAAGCTGTAATCCAAACTTCCAAGACGTCATCCACTGATTCGGCTAAGGCCACAGAGCAAATCACCGCCAAGACGTCAGTTGATCCGGATGTTTCCGAATCTGCCAAGCCCTCAAGCTCTCCGTCCAAAGTCATTCCTGCAAGTGAGGACCCTATCTCAACCGAGGTTCCTCCATCATCCGAGTCCATCCCTGCAACCGAGACGCCTGCAGCCTAGGCTTCGTCCTGATTTATCTTAATGAAAAAACGTTAAATCCCCGGTATGCCGGGAGCAGATGTAATATACAATTTTAAGTTCCTTCGAGACTATTTCTATTTTGCTTAACATGATCCGGACCAGGTTTATGTTGGATCATTTTAAACCGAGTCCCCGAGTGTGTTTTCTTGTTTACTATTTTTACCGGATCTTTGCTCTTGTCTACCTTTTAGGTGTTTGACAGTCGAGTCACAAGATAGGAAACATAGCATACAATACTTGAACATTCGAGTTTTGGTTTAGAATCATCTAACATAAACAAGAAAGAAATAACAGGGGTTAGTAAACGACATGTGCCGAATCGGTTTCGGACCGAGTCCCCGAGTCCATTTTCATGTTTCCCATATTCTCCACCTCTGCTCTTGACTACCATTTTGGTGTTTGTCAGTCGAGTCACGAGATCAACAACACAGCATACATTACTTGAATTTTTGGGACGAAGTTCAAAACAATTCGACACATGAACGGTATGGACAAAACAGTAGTAAAAAACACATGCATAAGAACAAGGCAGTCCCCGAGTCCAGACTCGGATTGCCGAAATTTCATTCATGATAAACTGAGATACATACATTGCACCCTTAAGAGTAAAAGGGTCGAAGCAGAGCTACATTCCAGGGTCGCTTGGTTTCCTCTCCGGGTCTGTCCAGGCCATCCTTCCTTTGTTCCTGTGCATCTACAAGGTAGTACGAGTCATTGTGCATAGCCTTGCTCACAATGAATGGTCCCTCCCATGGAGGTGATAACTTATGTCGACCCTTGCTGCGCTGCACCAGCCTTAGTACTAGATCTCCTTCATGAAATACACGAGGGCTGATCTTCCGACTATGATAACGTCGGAGACCCTGCTGATATACTGCTGTCCGAGACAGGGCCAATTCCCTTGCTTCCTCTAGCAGATCCACTGCATCTTCCCGAGCCTCTTTTGCCTCGGTTTCCGTATACATTGTCACCCTTGGTGCATCATATTCTATGTCAGTGGGTAGCACTGCTTCTGCCCCATATACCAGAAAAAATGGCGTATAGCCAGTTGACCTATTCGGCGTGGTCCTTAGACCCCATAGTACTGATGGTATTTCATCTATCCAGCACCCCGGAGTCTTTACCAGGGGTTCTATTAACCGGGCTTTTATCCCAGCTAATACCAACGCATTTGATCTTTCCACCTGTCCATTGGACTCTGGGTGTGCCACTGAGGCTATATCTAACCGGATCCCCTTATTCATGCAGAATCGGGCAAACTCTCCCACAGCAAAGTTCGTGCCATTATCCGAGATGATGCTGTGGGGTAACCGTATCTCAAAATGATTTCTTTCAGGAAAGTTACAGCCGAATGACCATCCACTTTCCGGATCGGTTTTACCTCTATCCACTTGGTGAACTTATCTACCATCACCAGCATATGTGTCATGTTGCCCCTAGCCGGCTTGAATTCTCCCACCATATCCAAACACCATACAGCAAACGGCCAAGTGATAGGTATTGTTTTGAGCGCCGATGCGGGTAGGTGTGTCTGCTTGGCAAACCTTTGGCATCCTTCACATTTCGGACTATGTCCTCTGCATCTGCATGAGCAGTGGGCCAGTAAAACCCATGCCGGAATACTTAGCCACCAGGGCTCTTGTACTGCAATGATGCCCACATTCTCCTTGATGTATCTCCAGGAGCATCTCCTTGCCCTCGGCTGGCTCCACACAACGTTGTAGCACCTCGGTTGCACTCCTTTTGTATAACTCCTTATTTATGATGGTGTAACCCTTGGATCTCCTCTGCACTCGCCTAGCTTCGGTTTCATCATTTGGTAAACTCCCCTCCGACATGAACTTCATGATTTCTTCAGCCCATTCCGGTACTGGATGTAAAGGGAATAATGTTCATCTATTTCCACTGGTTCGGCCGCCATTATCTCTTCTATCAGCCTTTGTCCATTCCCTAAGATTCGGTTAGCACCATCTTCTCTCTTCCCCTTTTTCCTAAGATTAGAGTAGCATTACCCGAGTCTCGGTTCGCAGTCCCCGAGTCTCGCCATGCAGTCCCCGGGTCCTCCCAAATGTACCCGACATCAACATTCATAGGAACAGCTTCAGATTCTTGCTTCGGGATAAAAATCGACTCGGAATCAGGTGAAGGTTTGATTGAAGGGATCCTTAGGTGATTCAAGGATATCCCGGGTGGGATTGCATCCCTAGACGACCCGAGTTTTGACAAGATATCAGCAGCTTCGTTCTCCAGCCGAGGTATGTGCTTGTACTCGCAACCTTCAAAAAACCCTGAAATTTTCTGGACATGAAATCGATATAGTGCCATATTGGCATCCAGGGCATCCCAATTTCCAGAAGACTGCTGCACCACTAAATCTGAATCACCAAAACATTCTATCCGGCGGATGCCGATGTCCTTAGCCACATTAAGCCCATGGATCAGTGCCTCATATTCGGCCACATTGTTTGATGCTGAAAAATGAATCTGCAATACATATCGCAACTGATCTTGCTTTGGTGATGTGAGTACTATCCCAGCACCCAGTCCGATTTTGGTTTTGGAGCCATCAAAGTGCAACTTCCAGTAATTGTAATCCGGCTTGGGTGGTTCATATTGCATCTCTGCCCAGTCACAAAGGAAATCCGGTAAAGCTTGAGACTTGATAGCATCTCTTCTCTCATAATGCGGGGTGTAAGGAGACACTTCTATTGCCCATTTGGCAACTCGGCCAGTCGCATCTTTGCACCCAATGATCTCCGAGATTGGAGCTTCGCATACAACGGTGATCGGATGCTCCTGGAAGTAATGTTTCAACTTCTTGGCCGCCAGGTATACACCATATGTCATTTTTTGGTAGTGAGGATAATTTTGCTTTGAGGTTGAGATCACCTCGCTTAAATAGTACACCGGTCTTTGCACGGATCTACCCTCCTCATCTCGCTCTACCACTATAACCACACTTACGACTCGGTTAGTGGCCGCAATGTAAAGTAACATTGGTTCATTCGGCAAAGGTGACGCCAGAATTGGTGCAGTGGACAACATCTTTTTTAATTCATTGAAAGCCGAATCTGCTTGCGGGGTCCACGTGAACCCGGTGCTCTTTCTCATCAATTGATATAAGGGCAAGGCTTTTTCTCCTAGCCGACTCACAAATCGACTTAGCGAGGCTAGACACCCGGTAAATTTTTGTACATCTTTTAGACATTTAGGCAATTTCATGTTTTCTATGGCCCGGATCTTAGCCGGATTCACTTCGATACCTCGGCTCGATACAAGGAAACCGAGCAACTTTCCAGCTGGGACCCCAAAGGTGCACTTATCCGGATTCAATTTCAACCGGTACTTTCTCAAGTTTACAAATGTTTCCTCGAGATCCTCGAGGAGAGTACGTTTTTCTTTAGTTTTGATGACAATATCATCGACATACACCTGCACATTTTTGCCCATTTGAGATTGTAAGCACTTCTGCATACATCTCTGATAAGTTGCACCGGCATTTCTCAAACCGAAACACATGACACGATAGCAATACGCCCCATACGGGGTAATAAAAGCAGTCTTTATTTGATCTTTGGGGTTCAGTGGTATCTGGTGAAAACCAGAGTACGCATCAATAAAAGACAACAACTCACACCCAGCAGTAGAATCGATCACTTGATCAATCCGAGGTAAAGGAAACGGATCCTTCGGGCACGCCTTGTTCAGGTTGGTGAAGTCGATGCACATACGCCACACCTTGACCACCGCTGGTTCATCCTTCTTCTTCTCTACCAGAACCGGATTGGATATCCAGTCTGGATGCAACACCTCCATAATGAATCCGGCTGCAAGTAGCTTAGCCAGCTCATCAAGCACCACTTTTCTTCGGTCATCTGAAAGACGACGAGTCGGTTGCCTCACCGGCTTCACCTCCGGCCGGACAAATAAAGAGTGCTCTGCCAACTCCCTCGGAACACCAGGCAGGTCCTTAGCCGACCATGCGAAGATATCCCGATTCTCACGGAGGAAGTGACAGAGCGCGCTTTCCTATTTCTCGCCCAACCCGGCACCAATGATGGCCATGCGCTCCGGATTCTCCGGGTCAATGGGGATCTTCTTTGTCTCCTTGGGCACCTCAAATGTTGCACCTGCATCCGGATTGGTCATGGCCAGCACACCGAGCTGAGCTGACTTTGCCATTGCCACTACTTCATGCATCTTGCTCTTCTCCGCCTGGATCACCAACGACTCGGCTAAGGTGGAACCAACCGTGGCACACTGTATGGCCTTCTTGTAATCTCCCGCAACGGTGATGATACCATTTGGGCCAGGCATCTTCATCTTGAGGTAGGCAACATGAGTGGATATCATGAACTTGGCTAATGCCGGCCTGCCGAGCAGAGCATGGTATGGGCTCTCCAAGTCTACCACCTCGAATTCGAGACTCTCCAGTCTGTGATTGTCCTTGGTACCAAACAGCACATCCACCCAGATCTTTCCCATTGGGGAACAAGACACCCCGGGTACTATACCATGGAAGGTGCAACTGCTCTGCTGCAGCTGATTCGGCGAATAACCCAACTTGACCATTGTGTCCCGATACATGATGTTTATAGCACTGCCATTGTCAACCAAGACTCGAGTGAATTTCACATTAATCTTTGGTCCAACCAAAGTCGGATCCACCACCAGTGCGTAGTTTCCTGGGCTGGCATAACCCTGGGATTATCAGCCCTACTCCAAGTGATCTCCTGCTCGGACCAGTTCAGGTATTTTGGTACTGCTGGTGTGACTGCATTCACCTCCTTCGCCCTTCGTAGCTGACTTTTTTGTCAGTTGGCTCGGTCACAAAAACCACATAGCTTTGATGAGCTTCCTTGTAATCATTTCCGGGGTATCCACCTTGCCGACTTGGACCTGCATTGTTGTTGCCTCCCATATTTACCAGGTTAACCGGCTTTGTGGCTGCCGGCCTTGGAGCTCCTTCGTTCACCGGGGTTGCATTGGCTCCGGATAAAGGCGTATTTGGCCTGAAATTCGGTCTAGGAGCACCTCTCTGAGGTGGCCCTCTCTGACCTTCCGCCTGGATGCGATGATGCCAGCTACAATTCCGAGTTGAATGATTGGCCGGCTTGCGTGGGTCTGTTGTGTGATAACGGCAAGGCCCATCTATCATTGCCTCAAAAGTTAAAGGTGGACTCGGTCCATCCCACACTTTCTTTGCCAAGCACCTTGATTCGGCCTCCAAGCTGGACCCTCATTTTTTGGTCTCTGGCTATCAGGATGATCCATATTTACTGCAGCAACCTGGTCTGAGCCGTATCTGTAATCCGGATCTCTCCTTTTATAACCGAATCATGTCGGTCACTGGGCCTCAATGGTCCTGTTCGGTTGTTGACCGGTTGCCTCCTGCTAGTTCCCACCGCATCCAACGCTGGCTGCGTCGGATCGCCAAGAGCATATGTATCTGCTATCCGGATCATTTCAGCCAGTGTCTTTGGCATATCTCTCTGGAGCTTCTGCCAGAGCGGGGTGCCATGTCGGCAACCCTGCGCAAACCAAGAAATGGCCTGCTCCTCCACAACACCTTCACAAGAATTGCGAATGTTGCTCCACCGAGTCAAAAATTCTCGGTCTGTCTCCCGCTCTTCCTGTCTGCATGCAGACAAGAGCTGAGGTCGGTTTGGCCTCTTGTACGTGCTGGAGAAATTGCTGTAAAAAGCCTGTTCCAAGTCCATCCAAGAATTGATACTGCCCTCTGGCAAATTGTTCAGCCAAATCCGGGCTGGCCCTTCCAACATATGCGGGAGATACCGGACCGCCCATCGGCGATTGCCCCCCGCAATGTGCACCGAGGATACATAGTCTATCAGCCAATCCTGTGGCTTGGTGCTGCCGTTATACGGCTTTGTGATTCGGCCAAGCTGAAACAATGGCACATTTGGCTCGTTCATTATCCGAGGTCCAAAGCAGGAGGACCTGGTGGGCCTTGCTCTTCCAGCCTCTCGGACTGATAAATCCTATCCAACCTGAGACGCTGATCATCCGGAGCCAATGTCCGAGGTCCCAGCCTGGACGCAAGTGCATTATCATACGTTTGGTATCCGGCTCGCGCCATAGCCGAATTACCATCATCATAGTGGTAGCCCGCCTGGCCCCACCTTGTTGCTGCGCTTGCACCATCACTTGCTGCTCCTGCCGGGGTTGATTCTGCCCAGGAGGACGAGGTGGTTGACCTCGGCCAGCCGAATTGCCCCTTCCGGCTCCCGGATTGCCTTGACCGCCATTGTTTCTGCTCTGGCCACCTCTTCCTTGTGCCGCTAGCTGCTTGCCGGCATACTCGGCATCATAGGCCTGCAGCTGCTTGCTCTTGCCCGAATTCACGCTCTGAGCCCGGTCAACTCCGACATGTGGAGATGACGCTTGCCCCTTGGATCTCTGGCTAACAGCCTTAGCCGACACTACCACTCGAGAACCACCAGCGTCCGGATTAGCTTTCCGAAAAGCCTCATTCTGCCGGTTACACACATCAACCAGCTCATTGACTCTTTCTGCCTGCTTGCGCCAAGCATCCCCGGTTAAAGTGGTTAACTCGGCTCGCGCTGCCGCTGCAGCCCTAAGATTCTTGGCCGGGGAGCTATACACCGGCTTGCCTGTACCCGATCTATGACTAGTAGCCTTACTCGAGCTCGATCTTGCGGCTCTAGCTAACTCGTCATTGAGGTCCTTACCCCTGTTGCGCAAGTCAACTCTCTTGCGTGGGTGAGGCGCTACTGGAGTGAAACCATCGGTGATACCATTGGCAGCATTGTACTCTCTCATGTCTCTATCAAATGCTTGCCTAGACTCTACCACCAACCGGGCTTCTCTTTGCAACCTCAGGCGCTCTGCCTCTAACTGAGCTATAGTAAGCTCTACATTTGCCCCGGGCGCCACTGGCCGAGCCAACTTTTCGAGGACATCCTCTAAGGGAGCCTCCATACTTGACATGCCAAGTGGGCCAACCGGATCTGGTTTCTCCTTTGGGAATTTCGCCGTCCGAGTCGGCTTGTCAACCGGATCGGTTGGTGTGATCAGCTCCTCGGGTATGCTGTTGCCGGCATCTCCTTTGCCAGCTCCAGCACTTGCTCCGGTCATCATCACTTCCACGCTACTCCCGGGGCGAGCGCTACGCCGTCCGAGAGCTGCGCGGTGAGAAGGAGGGTCCTCGGCCACGAGCACCTGCGCCGGGTACTCGCGGACAAGCTCGGTGGTGACGTAGGTGAGGAAGCTGCCGAACTGGATGAAGTGTCCATCCACAGGGAGTGGTCCTCCCGCGAAGCAGCCGGCGTTGTCGCTGATGAAGGTGAACCCGCCGTAGTTGCAGACGAGCCCTGACCGCACTCGCACGCCGGAGCTGGTGACGGAACCCGTCCGGATGGAAACCCCAACCAACGCCACTGCTTGCCCCACGGTGGGCGCCAACTGTCGTGGTGGTGTCACGGCAGATGCCATAGGATGGCTTAAGTTGGGGGCTCGCTAGGACGTTGGGGGATCCGGGGAGGGTGTGCGCGCTCAAGAAGCACGCATGAAGAACAACCAAGAACTCACAAGAACAAGCAAGAACAAACCAAACCAAGAACAACCAAAGCACACCAAGATGTACCCTGCTTCGGGGCCCTCTTGAGGAGGTAACACCCCTACTGCAGCACTAGCCTACTCTCTTATATCTCAAAGGGAACAAGTACAAGGTGCTCCTCGAGCTGTATGAAGCAACAATGGTGAGAGCTCTAAGAGGAAGATGGAACAGGGGGAAATGAGGCCTCTCCTTCGTCCTCCCTCGCACTGGAGGATGTAGTGGTCTTCTTATACACTAACCGGTTTACCTTTTTGCCCCTGGCTCCATGAGACAATGGCATTGCCAAGAGGAAAAGGACAAGCCTCTGCCCCCTGTCAATCCAACGGCCGGACTGTCAGGCCTATCTTGCCCCTTCGGGCAATGGCAGCTGTAGCCCACCGGGTCTAGGTCACATCCTCTTTCCCGAATTGGCCGAGTCAGCTCCTAGGTTGCTGCGCTCCCAGGAATCCCGTGGCTTGACCTGGCTGTCAAGTCCTAGCAGGCCTATCTTGCCTCTTCAGGCAATGGCAGGCGTAGCCCACCGGGTCTAGGCCATAGCCCCTTTCCCGAATTGGCCGAGTCAGCTCCTAGGTTGCTGCGCTCCCAGGAATCCCGTGTCTTCTGAGCCTCGGCAGGAGGCCTGCAGGACCCGTGAACTTTACTGACATTACTCGGCCCCTGTGCATTATCCGACATTACTGGTAAGCCGGGTTCTTCCAGGCAACCCGGCTAGCTGAGCCGGATCTCTTCCAGGCAACCCGGCTAGTTGAGCCGGATCTCTTCCTAGGCAACCCGGCTAGCCGAGCCGGGTCTCTTCCTCTGATCCGGCTAGACTTTGCCTGATGCCTCTTGGTCTCTTCCTGTCTTTAACATGATCCGGTCCGAGTGATCCGGTTTGTGAGACCCGGATTGACCTTCCATTCCACCTCTTTGCCCTACCCGGGGGCAACTCCCCGACCGAAGACCTCCCTACCTACTAAAGGTTGTCCGTTCACGCGAAGAAATCTCAAGGTGCCCGGCCTAAAGTATTCAACAACCAAGAAGGGAAAGATGAGATGCTAGCTAGCTCGGAACCGGCCGGGATGAAGATCGAAGACTTTTTTTGTGTATTATATATAATTTGTTTTGTGTGTGAGACAAGCATATCTATGTATTTTGATATGGCACAAGTTAAATATTTTGATATGGCACAAGTCTACTAAATATTTGTATTAATTCGTGTGTGTAAGACTTTTTTTGTGTATTAATTTGTGTGTGAGACAAACACAAAATTTAACCAAAAAAATAAAAAAAATTGTCACAGCCAGGATACCACAGATGCGCCCGGATACAAAAAAAATAAAAAAATTGTCACAGCCAGGATACAAAAAAAAATGTTTTTTAGCCGAATAATTCTGTGGCGCATCCTTTCAGCAGATGCGCCACAGAATACCATAATTCTGTGGCGCAACGCAATAGGGATGCGCCACAGAATTGCTGAAGACCCACTTACATGTGGGCCCTCTCTAGCGCATCTCCATTCTTTCCTCTCAACCACACGCGCACCCTCTGCCTCCACGGCCGCGACCACGCCATCGCCGTCTCCGGCCGCCCTCCCCCTCGCCCTGCTCCGGCCGCTCGACCACCGCCGCCGACCACCGCCGTGTCCTTCTTCCCGAGCTTCCCCGTGTCCCCTCCCCGACCCGAGCGCGTCCCCTCCCCGACCCGAGCGCGTCCCCTCCCCGAGCGCCGCTCAACCTCCTCCCCGCCGCGAGCACTTCCGCCGGCCCGGCCCCGCGCACACGCCGCCGTCCCAAGGTGCCCTCCTATCTCCCTCCTCTCCCTCCTTGCCCATCTAGCCTCGCCCTCTGCTTGCTTATCCTCCACCGACGCCATTGTGGATGGATACACCGCAGAACCACACCATCATCACACCCGACTAGTGATGCTTTTGAACAATGTTAGCGCAAATTCGAGTCTTACTAAGTGATGATTTCTAGACAATGCATGTTGGCGCCGTTGGTACGTTAAGTTAATGATGTGCAGAGGTGTTTGTCATGCAATACTTTACACCTAACATGTTTGTTCGACCATGTTAACCTGGCATTGGGCAATTTGTATCCCATTTTGTGGCCACATGAACTCTAAACCAAGATGACAGCAAGCTCTTGAACGAATTTGCATAGGGCAAGCCGAGATGTCCATGGATGTTAACCAACTCTAAACCTGGCAGAGGGGATGTTCATGGAGGCTTAGTGTGGAGGCATAGGGCAAGCCGAGATCCTGAATTTGCATGTGAACAGCAGTACCGAAACAAGAAGGTGTGAT
The DNA here is from genome assembly GCA_947311845.1 of Poa pratensis. Lineage (NCBI taxonomy): Eukaryota > Viridiplantae > Streptophyta > Magnoliopsida > Poales > Poaceae > Poa > Poa pratensis. Next base: position 15,624,797 of record CAMZMU010000042.1, on the reverse strand, counting down.
AAGCATGGTGATAAATTAAATATACCATGATTGTTGATCGAACACATCACACCTGAGAAAGCCACTAGTCTTAGGCATGCATGAACCGTTAAAAAACCATCTAAGACATGGTTTTGAAATACAATGACCTTTCTAATTAACCTAGCTAGCTCCATTATGCAGCCACATATTCATGGACAAGGGCTAATTAACCTAGCTAGCTCCTTTCTAATTAACCTAGCAAGCTGCATATTTGGGCATGTGCTTTGCATGACACAGTTTAGTCGGTCAATTTGATAGTTTCGGGAGCATTTTGATAGTTCATTTCTACTTTGTATGTTCTGCCATTTTGATAGGTCAAATTTTTCTAGGTTTCGTGAGCATTTTGATAGTTCATTTTTAAACCAACTAATGCATTATTTTGCCATATGCAGGAAATTTAGAAGACGAACCTTCACATTCTTTCAGGTGAGATGTGGATGTGGTGATGCCGTGTATGTGTGTGATCGAGACGTGGATGTGGTGAAATGTGAGATGTGGATGTGGTGATATTGTGTTTGTCGTGTATGTGAGATGTGGATGTGTGATATTGTGTTTGTTGCCGGCCGAGATGCCGGCCGGAGATGTGGATGTGTTGGTGTGATGTTGTTGGCCGGGATGCCGGCCAACATGATTTGTGAAATGTTTGCAGGTACCCCGAGACCCTTGAGATTGCCGGAACGTCGATTAACTTCCGTTCCGGCAAATTCGGGTACTCCATATGTCCCTTTTTTAGCAAAAGTCATGCCGAATTTTTTCGTGAAATTTAGCATGACTTTGCTAAAAAAAGGACATATGGGGTATTGCGACTAATGCATGGGCCGGGGTATCTTAGTACTAATTAAGTGATTAATTTTTGTTGTACTAACTGTTTGCCTCTTTTTAATGCAGTGCAAACATGTCGGCCGACGCTTCTAAGCGCATGAGCGTCGAACAAGAAGCTAGAGAAAAGAACAAGTCGTTCTGGGAGGTGGAGGATGCCGCCACCACTAGTGGCGCTGAGCGTCCCGACGATGAGCAAGAGGGACGGAGGACGACCCCGAATACAACGTAGAAGGTGGTGAGGATGACACCACCACCTCCGATGGCGGCAACTGATAATCCCCAAGAGCAAGGAATCACTGTAGCACTATTCGATAAGTATTTGAGTGTCGAACCCACGAGGAGCTGAAGGTGAACTATCTATTCTCTAAAGCCCTATAACCCTCTTATATGGCCTTTTATGCAAAGCAATAAATATGAAAGGATCTAACTAATGGAAGCAAGTGACGTGGAATGGGTTTATCTAGTAGCAAGTTTCTTAGAGCAAGTTTCTCTCAGCAGTTTTCTCAAGCAAGTTTCTCAAAGTAGCAAGTAGCAAAGATCTCAAGTAGCAAATATCTCAAGGGAGCAAATGTTCTAGCAATTGTTATTTCATTCGTGTGGTTGTCACAATTAGTGAAGCACATGTTTCAGTCTTAATTGTTTCTTCTAGGAAGGAGCCATAAATAGGTGTAGCCAAGTAAATGAACTAAACCCCTTATGATGGTTCTTATGGCCAAGTAAATGACTGCACAAGAGTTATTAAGACATAGAAGTCCCACCATAGCCTTAAGTTCTAAGGTCCCCTATATATATCCCCAATAAAGTAACTTCATGATTCGGTCTCAGGTTTACATGTCCTCCCAAGTCACCCTCACTCCATTACCTTACCGGTGATCACCTTACATGCATTCCCCAACATATGCGTGCACTCATATATTGTACATCAAGACAATCATAAAAGATAACAAAACTTGTATGCAACCAAACAACGAACTATTTCACTATTGCCATGAACAAATCACTTCTCAAACATAGATGGAGAGACACAATAGATCAAGGGAAAAGTATATTGCATCATACATCATGTTTGCCAAGAGTTTACAGTGGGGAGATGGAGATGATCTTGCTGTAGATGTTGATGATGATCGAACACGCCGGAGGGGGTGGAGCCCTCCAGAGGTGATTCCGGCGGCGTTTCCCCCCTCCGATCTTCTCCGGCGGCAGCCTTCTGACTCTCTGTTTCGTGGTTTTCTGTTTCTCCGCCGCCTCCTTTCGCGAAACGTCATGGGACCTTTTTATAGGCGTTTTTAGGTCAAGACAGAGTCGGTGGAGCAAAGATCAACGGCAACGGAGCCTCGAGGCCCAAACGGGGTAGTCCCACACGGGCACTGTACCTGGCCGTGTGGGCCCCCCTCGTTTGGCCCTCGAGCCTCCGTTTGCTTGCTTCCTTCACCCACAGGTCTTCTTCCTTCCAAATATTGACGCCCGTAAATTTCCAGGTGATTTCGTTGACGTTTGGGTCCCTGAAATATTAAAATAAGAAAATGGGGTTTTCTGCCTGTGCAGGGTTAATTCCATAAAAATAGGAAATACATGAATATTCCCAAAAATCATTATTAAACATTGATATAACCCTTATATGATGCAAATATGATTGGAATATAAGCAATTAAAGTGCAAAGTTCATGTATGCATTTTACATGCATCAGCAACCACACGGATAGTGACCTTGGCGGCAATAACCCGGCCGCTCCGAAGAAGAAGAAGCCAAGGAAGGATCGGACACCGCAATCGGTCGACAATGCCACGGACGTGTTCACTGAGGTCACGGCAAGTGGCCAACCAGTGGCGCCTGAGAAACTTGCCGCAGGGTACGGCATGCAACTAGGTGCATCCTTCGGGAAAGCGTGTCGATCAACACGAAGGACCTCAGAAGCAAAGCTAATGAGGCTTTGGTCGACCACCTCCTCAAGAGGGTTCACCAACGATACACGTTCCCGCTGCCGCTAAACAAAAAGGTGGACAGTTCAGCCATCACGAAGATGAGCACCGCCTTGAGCAGCTGGAAAACCCGGGTGAAGAACAAAATTGGGAGCGGTGCCAGCTGGGAGGAGATTAGTAAAAAAGAGCCGCACATCACCGAAGAAGAGTTCGAGGAATTCAAGTTGTCCTTAAAATATGAGGAGGCTGAAAAATGGACCAAGTGGGGGAAGGACATGCGGGAGCTGAACTTAGGTAACCACCATTTGGGAAGCGGCGGGTACCGAGGGAAAAAACCCATTTGGGAGAAGGAGGATAGAGAGATTGCACGTCTTGGAAAAGAAAACCATTGGGAAAAAATCTTAGACGAGCAGACCAGGAATTTTGTCCGGTCCCGCTACTATCTCGACTGGGAGACTGGGGAATTCATTACCGATTATGAGGATGTGAGGGAATTCTAGAAAAAGCTGGTAAGAGAATTTAATTACCACATATATCTCAAAGTCCATTGCGTTGATGTAATTAGATAACAAAGTCAAATTTCTAAGTGGGTTCACCTTTGTATGCAGGAGGAAGAGTTGGAGGCTGACGCTGAGGCCGGCCCATCGTCCCAGGGGTCGACGCAACCGTGGGACACGACTTTCAACAGGGAGATGAACATTTACAGGGAAAGGGACAAGTCGAGCCGCCGAGATCAGCTGGCCGTGTGACCGCTTTGGTACGAGCATGAAGTTCACAGAGTACTATAGCTCGGACGGCGGTGCGATGAGAAAGGAGAGGAAGAAGACGACCAAGGATAGAGCCGAGGTTGTGGAGCTAAGGAAGAAGGTGGAGTCACTGGAGAAGGAAAAAGTGGACTCCACCACGGTTGATAAGTTAGTGAAGGAGAGGCTCGACCAGCTGCTTCCCCCTGCGTTATTGGAGGGATAGCTGCCTGGACTGCGGGAGGTCAACAAGGGACGATCTACCTGCCCAGCTTCTCAGGCAGCAACTCCACCATGAACCGGCAGAACCTGTCGCCGACCTGGTGACCCCGCCGCCGCCCAACGCCGCGGCGCAGCCGCCGCTCCCTTTAGTCGCACCGACGCCCCCTACGGCACCGGCACCCGAGAATAAGAGTCCGGCCGCCGGCACCGGCCCCCGGGTCTCGACATTAGCCGAGCTGGATGCCATCACCAAGGTAACTAATTAGTTAGTCCGCGTCATATTCTATAACTATGCCTGATTTGATGACTGCCATCTCATGATGATGCCCAACATGTGTTGTTTTGACTCAGGACTCCCCTTGCATACTCCTGCATAGGGTAGAGGCCGGTGATGACCCACAAGTATAGGGGGTGTATCGTAGTACTTTCGATAAATAAGAGTGTCGAACCCAACGAGGAGCAGAAGGTGCTGACAAGGAGTTTCGGTAAAGGTTTCACTGTAAATGCTAGCAGACAAGTTTTTAGGGTTTTTGATATAGCAGGTAAATAAAATGCGAGTAAGTAAAAGACAGTAATAATAATTGCAGCGAGTGGCCCAATCCTTTTTAGAGCAAAGGACAAGCCGGTTGGTTTACTTATGATGACAAAATGTTCTTGAGGACACACGGGATTCTAGTCAAGTGCTTTCGCTTCACATAGTTGATTAATCTTCATTGTTTTGATAAGTGTTGTGTGGGTGAACCTATGCTAATGCACCGCCCTTACTTGGACTAATACATACTTGTGATTATACCTCTTGCAAGCATCCGCAGTTACAAGAAAGTAATTAAGATAAATCTAACCACAGCCTTAAACTCTGAGATCCTACGCTCCCTTGTGCACCGGTATACTAACGGGGGTTTAGGTTTCTGTCACTCCGGCAACCCCACAATTAGCAACCAAATACACAATGCACTCCTCTAGGCCCATAAAGGTGAAGTGTCATGTAGTCGACGTTCACACGACACCACTAGAAGAATAGCACCACAACTTAAATATCAAACCATTAAATATTACTCAACATAATTCCACTACTAACAGCGTGACTTCTCCCATGTCCTCAAGAACTAAACGAACTACTCACGAGACATCATATGGATCATGATCAGAGGTGATATAATGATGGATAACGATCTGAACATATACTTTAATTCACCGATAAAACTCAATAGCATCAACCACAAGGAGTAATTAACACCGGGAGAGTTTCCCCTATGAACTAAACAAAGTATAGCCCTAGATGTTACAGCGGAACGAGATGGTGCAGCGGTGATGGTGGTGATGGCGGTGGAGATGATGATGATGATGATCCCGATGAAGTCCAGCGCGATGACGATGAGGATGGCGATGATCTCCCCCTCCGGGAAGGAATTTCCCCGGCAGATTTCTCCCTGCCGGAGAGCTTTTCTCTCTCTGTGGTTTCCGCCTCGTGGAGGCGGCGGAATATTTTCTCACGGACTCCCCGTGTCTTAGGGTTTCTGGGGGATGAAGTACGCGAAGGGGGAGCGCCTGAGGTGGGCCAGGGGCACCACACCTGGCCAGGGCGCGGCCAAGGTGGGCCCCGCGCCCAGGGGTGGTGTGGGCCCCTCCTGGCCCATCTCAGCCTCCCCTTTTGGCTTAGTCCATCTTCTGATAAAATAGGAACATCTGTCTTCTCGGAAATATTTTTAGTGCTCCAGAAATATAGTGCCTTGACGTTGCTTTTTCCAGCTGAAATCTGACTCCGGCAGTTAATTATCCAATGATCATCAAACATGCAAAATAAGACAAAATAACATAAGTAACTCCTCTTAATATGAAATATATCATTGAATAACAGTAAATTATGCTATAAAATAGTGATGCAAAATGGACGTATCAACCCCCCAAGCTTAGACCTCGCTTGTCCCCAAGCGAAAGCTGAGCTCAGTAAACTAGAACAAAAGTTTATGGAGTGAAGCGTCGATAATAAAGAATACGGACAAGAAGCATCAGTAATTACTAAACAACACACTCATTTTAAACAGCAACTACTCTTCATATAACCTAACTTGAACATGAGTAGTGAAACAACCACAATAAAAATACACGAAGGAAATTATAGATTAGTAATGGCACACTTCATTCTTGGTCATAGAACAATAAGCAATCAATACTTATCTTTCGAAAGGAGTCTTTATATTAGAGCTTATATTGCAGAACTTCCACACTCAATTATCACACCTTCTTTACAGTCATTGATAACTTGCAAAGCTATATTCTTAGAGGCAAAAGTCTTTGTGCTAAGACAAGAAGGATAAAGAACATGATTGACAATATTAATGATATATATGGTTGAATCACAACAACTCAAATGCTTGCTCAAGGAAGAAGGAAATAGGTGTACTGACTCAACATGAAAAGTAAAAGAAAGGCCCTTCGCAGAGGGAAGCAGGGATTAAGTCATGTGCTAGAGCTTTTAAGTTTTTGAAATCATATAGAGAGCAAAAATTAAGTTTTAAGGGTGTTTGTTAATTGTCAACGAATGGTAGCGGGTGAAAACAGTATTCTCCCTGTCAAACAGACTTTTAAGAGCGGCTCCCATGAAGGACGTTATTTCTACCAGCAAGGCAGATCATCCCTCTTTCTCTTTGGTTTACACACGCAGATATTTCACTGTTTGTCATGCTTACTGATAATCAGGGCAAAAGTGTGAAGAGAATTAAGGTTAAAGTTGTAATTAATTGGGACTGGGCATCCCGTTGCCAGCTCTTTTTGCAAGTTATTGGATAAGCGGATGTATATGCCACTAGTCCAGGTGTAAAGTCTGTTTGACAAGTAGAATAAAGGATAACCACACTACTTCCTCATGAGCTAGTAAACATTGACACAAAAGGGAATAATAACATTTTGAATAATTTAAAGGTAGCACATGAAAAATTTACTTGGAGTGGCAAAGAAATACCACATATAGGAAGTTATGGTGGACACAAATGGCATGGGTTTGGTTCAAGGATTTGGATGCACGAGAAGCATTCCCTCTCAGTACGGTGGTTAAGGCTAGCAAGGTCATGTAGCAAGCATAAAAGTTGGGGGATACACACAAATATATATGTAATAGAAGCAACCATGCTATCTTCCCTGTAAGCACAAATGTTTTAACTCAAAGAATACTAATCTTATTGGCTAGCAAGAAAGAAAGATAAAGGGATAATATTTTTGCATGTAATTCCCTCCTTCTACTTAAGTTTTCATGGTATTGCTACTAATGACCAATACTAAGTTTGCCACAACTAATATAATTTACTTAATGTACCCAAAAGTGGCGTCAATACTAATGGCAAGATCAGCACATAAAGAAGATTGCAGGCTAAAATAAAATGTACCGAAAGTAAAGGTGGAACTTCTCATTAATATTCTGAACAAAGACACACTCAAACCAACGGATACATGGATAACTAAAGGATTGACACTCCACATCGCAAACCATCTTATAAGATAACTTCTCTACTCATGATATGACCACGAAATTATAAAAACGAAAGGATAAAGATGATACTGGGCACTCCCCCAAGCTTGGAACAAGCCAAGGGAGTGCCATTACCCCTTGACGATTTAGGCTTGATCTCTTGGTGGTGAAGAAGACTCCTCGTCATCAAATTTCCAAGGCAGAGGCTCCCCATCAACGAAAGAGGATTTGGTTTCCAAGAACCTGAAACTAGCAGCTGAGCTTATGCGTTTGAACCTAGCTTCATACTCACAGTTTTGGTTTTGAAGATCGTAAATTTGCCCTTGTAACTTGGATGTAGTTTTACTAAGTGCGAAGATGTTATCCCACAGCTTATCAGTCTCCTTCTTGTGTTCATCAATAAGCTCATTAATGATCTTGTGGTTGATCTCCACTCCGCGCTCTATCATCTTCTGGTACCGGAAAACTTCATGCTCTACTTCTTCTAGCCTAGCCTTCATGTCCCCTTCAACCTTGGGTCCCTTGACATCTTCTCGAACAAGGACTCCATCCACAAGCCGCATCTCTTGAGGGTGCTGCTTTAGCTCATTGATGTATGGGTTGACGACGTTCTTGAAGAAGGTATCCTTCGGAGCCCCGGATGAAGACATCTTCTAATCTGGAGCTAAACCTGGCAGAAACAGCTCGAAAACAAAACTCGACGAAAACACGATATACGGACCTCGGGAGATCCGGGTGATTATATAGCAAAAAGTTTTACGACAAAAGGAAGGTACAGGACGAAACGGGGTCGGAGACGGGCTCCGAGGTGCCCACACGCACCCACGGCGCGGCCAGGGTGGGGCCCGCGCCCAGGGGTGGTGTGGTGCCCTCGGGCACCGTTTCCTACCCTTTTCCGACTCATAATTTTCCATATTATGTAAAAACAACAAATATTTAGTTGAAAGTAAATCGCGAACTTTTTCTTACCGAAACTGTTACCTATTCCAAATCAGCTTTTGCAGTTGTCTGAATTTGACTTTTTATAAAATCCTCTGGAGTTACCACTTTGATAAATCAACATCTTCATTATAAGAATCTCCAGAAATGTAATGCTTGAGTCTTTGACCATTAACCACTTGTGGTCTGTCCCCATCTAGTGAATTGATTTTAATCGCACCTGAGCGATAGACCTCCTCAATGATATAAGGTCCTTCCCATTTTGAAAGTAATTTTCCTGCAAAAAATCTGAGACGAGACCTATACAATAAAACTTTTTCACCTACGTTAAATTCTCTCTTAAGAATTCTTCTATCATGCCATTGCTTAACTTTCTCTTTAAAGAGCCTAGCATTTTCATAAGCTGCATTTCTCCATTCATCTAAAGAATTCAAATTAAGCAATCTCTTTTTACCGGCAAGTTTAAAGTCTCTATTAAGTTCTTTCACCGCCCAATAGGCTTTATGTTCTAATTCTAAAGGCAAATGACAAGCTTTTCCATAAACCATTTTGTAAGGAGACATTCCCATAGGATTTTTATAAGCAGTTCTATAAGCCCACAAAGCATCGTTAAGCTTTTTAGACCAATTTTTTCTAGATTTATTAACAGTCTTTTGCAAAATAGACTTAATCTCTCTATTTGACAATTCTACTTGACCACTTGTTTGGGATGATATGGTGAAGCAATTCTATGATTAACATCATACTTAGCTAGAGTTTTTCTAAAAGCACCATGAATAAAATGAGAACCCCATCAGTCATGAGATATCTAGGCACACCAAACCTAGGGAAGATAATATCTTTAAGCATTTTTAATGATGTCTCACCATCAGCACTAGAAGTTGGTATAGCTTCTACCCATTTAGTAACATAATCAACAGCAACAAGTATATGAGTATAACCATTTGAGGAAGGAAAAGGACCCATAAAGTCAAATCCCCAACAGTCGAAAGGTTCAATAACAAGAGAATAATTCATAGGCATTTCATTACGTCTACTAATGTTACCTACTCTTTGACATTCATCACATGATAAAACAAATTTTCTAGCATCTCTAAAAAGGGTAGGCCAATAAAAACCTGATTGTAGAACCTTTTGCGCAGTTCTATCTCCAGCGTGATGTCCTCCATAAGCACTTCCATGGCATTTGCTCAATATTTCTTTCTGTTCATACTCAGGAACACATCTTCGCATAATGCCATCTACTCCTTCTTTATACAAATGTGGGTCATCCCAAAAATAATGCCTCAAATCATAAAAGAACTTTCTTCTTTGCTGAGCTGTAAAGGTCGGAGGCAAATACTTGGCAACAATAAAATTAGCATAATCAGCATACCAAGGACTTTCGCGTGAGCTTACCTTTATCGCAGCCAATTGTTCATTTGGAAAACTATCATTAACAGGTATAGGATCATCTGAAATGTTTTCTAATCTAGACAAATTATCAGCAACAGGATTTTCAGCACCTTTCCTATCTACGATATGTAAATCAAATTCTTGCAGTAAAGTACCCATCTTATGAGCCTAGGCTTAGCATCTTTCTTTTCCATAAGGTATCTAATAGCAGCATGATCAGTGTGAATAGTAACTTTTGAATCAACAATATAAGGTCTAAATTTATCACAAGCAAAAACAACTGCTAAAAATTCCTTTTCAGTAGTAGCATAATTCTTTTGAGCGGCATCAAGTGTTTTACTAGCATAATGAATAACATTTAACTTCTTGTCTACCCGCTGTCCAAGAACAGCTCCTACAGCAAAATCACTAGCATCACACATTATTTCAAAAGGTAAAGTCCAATCAGGAGGTTGAACAACAGGAGCTGTGATTAAAGCCTTTTTTAGAGTTTCAAAAGCTTCCTTGCAATCATCATCAAAAACAAAAGGTACATCTTTTTGAAGAAGATTAGTGAGGGGTTTTGAAATTTTAGAGAAATCTTTAATAAACCTCCTATAAAAACCGGCATGACCGAGAATACTACGGATACCTTTCACATCCCTTGGACAGGGCATTTTCTCGATTGCTTCAACTTTAGCTCTGTCCACTTCAATACCTCTTTCAGAAATTTTGTGCCCTAGGACAATTCCTTCATTAACCATGAAATGACATTTCTCCCAATTAAGAACAAGATTTGTCTCCTCACATCTCTGCAAAACTTTATCAAGATTGTGCAAGCAATTATCAAAGGAAGTTCCGTAGACGGAAAAATCGTCCATGAATACTTCCACAATTTCTTCACAAAAACCATGAAAAATAGCAGACATGCATCTTTGGAACGTAGCAGGAGCATTACACAAACCAAAAGGCATACGTCTATAAGCATAAGTTCCATAAGGACAAGTAAAAGTTGTTTTCTCTTGATCTTGTGCTTTAACAGCAATTTGTGAGAATCCAGAATAACCATCAAGGAAACAAAAATGGTTTTCTTAGACAACCTTTCTAACATTTGATCAATAAAAGGCAAAGGATAATGATCTTTCTTAGTTACTTTATTGACCTTTCTAAAATCAATGCACATCCTATACCCAACTACTACTCTTTGAGGAATAAGTTCATCATTTTCATTTGGTACAACAGTAACTCCTCCTTTCTTAGGGACACAATGCACAGGACTTACCCATCTACTATCAGCAATAGGATAAATTATACCAGCATCAAGAAGTTTTAATACCTCATTTCTTACCACTTCTTTCATCTTAGGGATCAAGCGACGCTGATGCTCAACAACAGGTTTTGCATCGGGTTCAATGTTGATGGCATGTTGACATATAGTAGGAGAAATCCCCTTTAAATCATCCAAAGTGTATCCCATAGCTCCTCGATGTTTCTTTAGTACTTCTAATAACCTTGCTTCTTCATTACCTGAAAGTTTAGAACTAATAATAGCAGGATATACTTTCCTTTCATCAAGATAAACATACTTAAGATTATCAGGTAACGGTTTTAAATCGAAGACAGGATCTTCCTTAGGAGGCGCTGAGGTACCCAAATCTTCCACAGGCAAATTATGCTTAAGTATTGGTGGTTGACGAAGAAAGGCATTGTCAATCTCATTCCTCTCCTCCATAAATACTTCACTTTCGTGTTCCTCCATGAATTGCTGCAAGGCATTGTTAGGAGCAACAGCAATAGAAGCAAGTTGTTCAACTTGAAAATTCTCATTAGGTAATTCAGTTTCATAAAGTTGTTTACCAAACTTAGAGAAATTAAACTCATAAGATTCTCCATTAAATTTAGTGTAAATTTTCTCTTTCTTACAATCTATAATGGCACCACATGTATTCAAGAAAGGCCTACCAAAAATAATGGGACAGCTTTACTAGCAACAGAACCAAGTACTAGAAAATCAGCAGGGTATTTAGTCTTACCACATAAAACTTCAACATCTCTCACAATACCAATTGGGAGATAGTTTCTCTATTAGCAAGCTGAATAACCACATCAATCTCCTCAAGTTCGCAAGGACCAATTTCATGCATAATTTCTTTATAAAGATCAAAAGGAATAGCGCTAGAACTTGCACCAATATCACATAAACCATAATAGCAATGTTCTCCTATTTTGACTGAAAGCACAGGAACACTTGTTTTCCTAGCTCTACGGGATGTGAAACAATATTAGAGGCATCTTCACAAAAGATAATATGTCCTCCTTCTACATTTTCAGTTACCAAATCCTTTACTATTGCTATTGTGGGTTCTACCGCTATTTGTTCAGCAGGTTCTAAAGCTTTCTTTGCACTTTTATTAACCACACTAGCTATGATAGAATGTTCCCTAATTTTAACAGGAAAAGGTGGTTTCTCAATATAAGGTTCTGGCAAGATACGATCAACTGTATGAACTTCAATGTTTTTAATATTGGCAGAATTAGTATTATCTTTGTAAGGCAAATGATACTTATTGCAACTTTCTTTAGGAACATCAAGATAAGAGGCAAAAGCCTTGTAACAGTTTGCAATAACTTGAGAATCAAGACCATACATATCATAGAGATTACGAAAATTATCAGTATTCATAAAAGTTTTAATGCATTCGTAATCATGCTTTATACCTGATTCTCTACCTTTGTCGTTCTCCCATCCTTCAGTATTTTCCTCAATCCGATCAAGAAGGTCCCATTTAACTTCCTCTTTATTACGCGTAAATGATCCAGCACAAGAGGTATCCAATAGAGTTTTATCTTGAAGAGAAAGCCTTGCATAGAAGTTATCAATAAACATTACCAGGAAGCTCATGAATGGGGCATTTGAGCATTAATGATTTCAATCTCCCCCACGCTTGGGCAATACTTTCTCCATCATGAGGCCAAAAATTATATATATGATTCCGATCTTGATGAATTTCACTAGGAGGATAAAATTTAGAATAAAAGAGAGGCACAATCTCCTCCCAGCCAATAGAACGCCCATTTTTCAGCATCCTATACCATTTTGCAGCTTTACCAGTCAACGATATAGAAAACAATTTCTTCTTGACCTCTTCCATTGAAATACCTGCACACTTGAACAACTCGCATAATTCATGAATAAATAGCAAATGATCCCCAGGAGGGACAGTTCCATCTCCTGCATAGCGGTTATTCGTAACTCGTTCAACAATTTTCATAGGTATTTTAAATGGAATTACTTGATCAGGTGGTTCCTCTTCTACTACCTTAGCAGTGGTAGTAGTATTTCCAAACAGGGATTCAAATGGAGATCTCTCCATGATAAAATAAAGTAGCAAGCAGAAATAAAAATAGCACCTACAGTAAAAGTTTCCCTTACCAATTCCACTTACCAATAGCGCTTCACTCCCCGGCAACGGCGCCAGAAAATAGTCTTGATGACCCACAAGTATAGGGGGTGTATCGTAGTACTTTCGATAAATAAGAGTGTCGAACCCAACGAGGAGCAGAAGGTGCTGACAAGGAGTTTCGGTAAAGGTTTCACTGTAAATGCTAGCAGACAAGTTTTTAGGGGTTTTTGATATAGCAGGTAAATAAAATGCGAGTAAGTAAAAGACAGTAATAATAATTGCAGCGAGTGGCCCAATCCTTTTTAGAGCAAAGGACAAGCCGGTTGGTTTACTTATGATGACAAAATGTTCTTGAGGACACACGGGATTCTAGTCAAGTGCTTTCGCTTCACATAGTTGATTAATCTTCATTGTTTTGATAAGTGTTGTGTGGGTGAACCTATGCTAATGCACCGCCCTTACTTGGACTAATACATACTTGTGATTATACCTCTTGCAAGCATCCGCAGTTACAAGAAAGTAATTAAGATAAATCTAACCACAGCCTTAAACTCTGAGATCCTACGCTCCCTTGTGCACCGGTATACTAACGGGGGTTTAGGTTTCTGTCACTCCGGCAACCCCACAATTAGCAACCAAATACACAATGCACTCCTCTAGGCCCATAAAGGTGAAGTGTCATGTAGTCGACGTTCACACGACACCACTAGAAGAATAACACCACAACTTAAATATCAAACCATTAAATATTACTCAACATAATTCCACTACTAACAGCGTGACTTCTCCCATGTCCTCAAGAACTAATCGAACTACTCACGAGACATCATATGGATCATGATCAGAGGTGATATAATGATGGATAACGATCTGAACATATACTTTAATTCACCGATAAAACTCAATAGCATCAACCACAAGGAGTAATTAACACCGGGAGAGTTTCCCCTATGAACTAAACAAAGTATAGCCCTAGATGTTACAGCGGAATGAGATGGTGCAGCGGTGATGATGATGATCCCGATGAAGTCCAGCGCGATGACGATGAGGATGGCGATGATCTCCCCCTCCGGGAAGGAATTTCCCCGGCAGATTTCTCCCTGCCGGAGAGCTTTTCTCTCTCTGTGGTTTCCGCCTCGTGGAGGCGGCGGAATATTTTCTCACGGACTCCCCGTGTCTTAGGGTTTCTGGGGGATGAAGTACGCGAAGGGGGAGCGCCTGAGGTGGGCCAGGGGCACCACACCTGGCTAGGGCGCGGCCAAGGTGGGCCCCGCGCCCAGGGGTGGTGTGGGCCCCTCCTGGCCCATCTCAGCCTCCCCTTTTGGCTTAGTCCATCTTCTGATAAAATAGGAACATCTGTCTTCTCGGAAATATTTTTAGTGCTCCAGAAATATAGTGCCTTGACGTTGCTTTTTCCAGCTGAAATCTGACTCCGGCAGTTAATTATCCAATGATCATCAAACATGCAAAATAAGACAAAATAACATAAGTAACTCCTCTTAATATGAAATATATCATTGAATAACAGTAAATTATGCTATAAAATAGTGATGCAAAATGGACGTATCAGCCGGCGGCGAGTTGAAGGAAGTTGGTGCGGGCATTCTCATACAACCAAGGAGCCGCGAAATCCACCACGCTAGAATGGACGAGGCTTATATGAAGGTCAAGGTAGTTACGGTACTGTCTGCGTTTTTCGACATCGACCCCCCCGTTCAACCTCCGGGAGCCGATGAGCACTTGGTCTTTGGAAAGTGCCCCGGCTGGGTCACGCCATGGCCGAAGAACCAGATTTGTCTTGGGGGGGGGGGGTCTTGTTGATGAGGGCCCAAGACGCAACACCGGCGCCACCTCGAAGTTCCGGGTCACCCCGATCCGTTCCCCGAAGCCCTCGAAGCCTGCAGCCGTCACCACCGCCCGGAAGGAACCGGCGGTCGTCGCCACCACCAACCGCCACTTAAAACTGTTGGGAGCGTCTGAACCACAACCGTCCCAATTAGGCAACGCCTCTGCACCTCAAGTTGTTGATGGCCACGGCGACGATGATGATGAGCATGTCGACATCGGCGCCTTCCTTAACATTGGCGCCAGAGAAGACATATACATGCCTCCTGTGGATGACGAACCACCCTTTCGTGCTCACGCCGATCAACCTGCTCGTCCCACTATAGTCACGCAGCGCCTGACCTTCCAGGGTTTATCTCAAGAGACGCCTCCAGCGACCGGCGATGAAGCTCTAGACAAACCGACTACCGTTTTCACCCCTGGCACACTACGGAATACGGTTCGCGAGGGGCTTCCAGGGGGGTGAAGAACAAGAAGCACAGGAAGAGAAAGGGAGGCGCCTCTTCGAGCCAGCCTCCTATGATTGTCCGGGGTCGTGAAGACTTGGTACCACCCCGTCCGGATGGCATGGCGCACCGACTTCATGAAGCTGGTAAACCGATACTGCCTCCGGAGATGCTCTGCATGGCATATGGACACATGCACGTTTTGCATCAATCTATCCTGCATCTAGAGGGCCTCCTTCTTAAAGACAAGCATCCAAATTACCCGGTGTTCATTGTCCAAGTGCCAATGGATGATGAGTTCGACTTCATCCGTGAAGCCCTCGCGGATGTGTTCTTCATAGCGTACGAGGACGTCTTCAATCTATTTCACCAAAACCGGCTGAACTATAACTTGGTCCGCCTATACGCGCTCAATGAGGCGAGGAGGATCTATAGAGATAATCTCCAGCTCGTCGCGGTAGTGGATCCCTACTACATGCGCGACAGCTAGCTGGTGGAAGGATCAAGGACACGGACCATGGCGACGGAGCACCTCGAGAGGTTCATGCTAGAAAACAAGAGGAAGAACAGCCTTCTTCTGCCTTTCTTTCCCGAGTAAGTACACACATCCGCTCGCCGCCATCGTAACTTATGCTTTCTTATCGATTTCTTCCATTATTGCTGATCCTTTCCAACATTCCGTTTCAATTGTGTTGAGCAGGGACACGTTCTGCGTCCTCATCGTCCTAAACCCGAGGTGGTCCGTTGCCACTTATTTCGACTCGGATAGTAGGAGGAAGAAAGACTACACCAGAATAAAGGGTGTTCTCGATGATGCTATCGAGGGCTACTATCAAAAGGGAGGCGCCTTCGTAAATAAGGCCAAAGTTTTTACGAAAGACAAGCACCGGTTCAAGCATGTGACCGAGTTTCCTTGCCTCAAGCAGTAGCCTGGCAGCAAGAAGGATGCCTTGTACGCCCTCCGGTTCCTTAAAGGGTATGTCCGAGATGCTGAGCAATTGAGGATGCCATCTTGTATGTGAGAATGGGTCAAACATGACGATAGGCTCACCGATGCTGATCTTAGAGAAGACTTCCATCACATCGTGATAAAGTTATCGGAAATCATCGTCGATGATGTCAACACAGCAGGGGGGTCTTCAACTACCGCGGCCGAGGTAGGATGTATCCACTTAGATGAATAAATCATGCATACTCTATTTATATTACTAACCAATATATATCCCAATCCATCTCCAGGGTTGCATCAGAGGGACATCGAAAAACGCCTAGAGTTGTAGAGTGACAACAGGACATGGACGACGAAAGAGATGTATAAACCGTTCCCGGCGCCGCTCCCCAAGAAGAAGGCTCCATGATCGTCGTGCTCCTGCTCTTGCTCACCATCATCGCCGATGTACTCTATTCGATCCTAGTGTAGGCGGTGAACACTTCATCTGTAACATGTGAAACTTTTGTATCAACATTTGTGTAAAAATTCCGCACTTGTCACTCGATCTATATGTATGTTATCTCGTGATATAAGTAATGCGATGACATAGTAATGTGTTTGGTTTCATATACCTGTGAAAAATATTGTTGTTTCTGTTATATCTGTATAAATACTGTAATATAACTGTATTTGTACAGCGGGCAGCAGTAAATTGCCAAATCCTGTACAGCAATTCTGTGGCGCACTACTGTTTTTTCTGTGGCGCACCCCCTGCTAGTGCGCCACTAAAAAGGTTTCTGTGGCGCATAGACAATGGTGCGCCACAGAATTGTGAGATTTCTGTGGCGCACCTAGGGGTGCGCCGCAGAATTTAGATTTTTGTGGCGTGATGTCTGTGGCGCACCCACCATGCGCCACAGAAAGGCACAGTGGGTGCGCCACAGAAAGCTTTTTCCCTACTAGTGTGACCGGTCATTCATTTTTTCATTTTTCCCAAATTGAAAATGCATGGTCTACCAAAACCTCATGGCCCGACACGCTACGGAATCCCGTGTACATATTTTCGGTTAATGGATCCAGTGCGGTTCTTCAAGTGTACGGGTAGCACATCGATCTAGTAGGAGGGTTAGCCACTGCAGTCGAGTCTACAACCGGGTTAAAATACATAGCCTCATAGTCTTCATCCATCTGACTTGGCTTGTACATATCTGATTCACGATCCGGTCATACATCTCGGTAGTGTCGATGTCAAAGTCGAGATTGACATCAATGTCGCCGAAGTTGATCTGATCTTGATGACACAAAGTCCCAATAGATGACGCCAGCTGTCAGGGATAAAATCACGGATATTCTACGAACATGCAAGCATACCGATAAGTGCACATGTTTATTTGTTCGTGGGAGAACTTAGGCGAGCTAGCGAAACCGGGACCCAGGTTCAGGCCCCATTGTACATGTAAAAACCCTGCTCCTGCCGTATTTATATTATATGGGGAAAATATCAAGGGGTTACAGTGTGTTGAACTCGACGAGGTTTCGTGGTGATTGAAATAAGGAAAACACCAATATGGATTTTGGATGATGGATCTTTGATTGTTTAGGTCTTCAGGAGTGCCCTGATTCTCCCTTTATAGTGTTCGGTTGACCGATGACGCCTTTCCTATACGTGAGAGTCCTTTTATCACACGAATGGGAGTATTATGTGTACACGAGAGGGTCTTTTGGTATCCAGCTCTTCTTCTTCTTATTATTATTCAAGTCTTTCCTTTGGAACCATGGCCTTACTTTGGAGGGATTTGGATGGATCCTTCTAGATCATTCCAGTTTTGGTATGTGCAAGCGCACCTGGCCAACACGATAGGCACAGTGACATGGTAAGATAATATAACCGCCGCTTTCGGTTTGCGCAACGAAAAAAGTGCCGGAACAGCGACCGCAAACCTCCACGAACTGAAAAACTTTTTCCGGGCTTCCGAAAACTTTCCCCTCCAAACCCGAAGCTTTCTCTGTTTCCGCGACCGAACCGAGGGTGCCCTAAAAAGCTAGGAACTCGTTGGCGGGAGGGACACTTCAGCCGCGCGACTTCTCGCCTCTTTCCGCCGCCGCCAGTTTCTTCCCCCGCTCCGGCCGACCTCGCCGCGCCCCTCCAGCACCGCCATGGACGCCTCCTAGCCCTCGCTAGTCTCCATCCCCGTCACGGCGGCGCCATCGGCTGAGGAACCATGTCGGGCAGATCTGGTGGTTGGCTCACTCGCCGCCACTGCCGCTCCCGTGCCGGAGGCCTCCACCGCCTTGAAGCGGAAGCGGCTGGGCAACGTCGGCGCAGCTGCAGCCGTCCACGCAGCCGCTGCCGCCGCCGCTACCAACCCGCTCGCCGCCGTCGCTACAGCTGCTACCGCGCTGAAGAAGAGGGCGGTTGTGCACAAACGGAAGAAGCCGTCGACTACGACGGCCCCGATGGCTCCTCCGCCTGCTCCGCCCGCCTGTGCCTCCCAAGTGTTCGACAGAACGCATGCTCCGGCCACCAACACCGCCGGTGCCGCGTGGTATGAATCCCCTTTCCATTTGGTTTCAATTTTGAGTTGTTTTTGAAGGGGTTCGTAGCAGAAAACAATAAATTTTCTAACTTACGTACGCCAAAACTTAGCCAAGGATCTATCTATCTAGTAATGCGGTAACGGAGAAGATACCGGTAACATACCCTTGTAGACGGATAGCGGGGATTACGCTCCCGCAACAAGCGCTGTCGATGTAGACGACGCAGCCGACCTCGAGGTCGCGAAGAACTTGGCGCGACGAAGACGAAGGCGGCGCGACGATGACGCCCTGGAACCACAACTGTGGCGCCTCCGAGTACTCGCACACGTGCGAATCTTGATGATGACTCCCGGGCTCTCCGGTCCAGCCAAGATAGCGGAAGTAGAACTTTTGGGTAGAATCCTGTAGCACGACGGCGTACTGCGGTATAGATTTCTCGCGCGCGCAGTCCTTACAAAGGACCACACACTACGAGAGGTGGAGAGAGAGAGATAAAGTGGGCGAAGGGGCATCCTCAGCCGACATACAAAATTAATTGTATTTGGTATGTTTAAAACAATTAATATGCCCCACTATTTATTAGTGGAGAGGGGGTGTCCATCTCCCTAAGTTTCCCATGTGGGACTGATACGTCTCCAACGTATCCATAATTTCTGCTGTTCCATGCTTATATTATACCATTTGCTACATGTTTTATATACACTTCGTATCACTTTTATGCATTTTCTGGGACTAACCTATTAACAAGATGCCACAGTGCCAGTTCCCTGTTTTCTGCTGTTTTTGGTTTCAGAAAGTTACTTCTGGAAATATTCTCGGAATTGCACGAAACAAAAGGCCAGGTCCCTATTTTTCCAGCACGTACACGGAGTCCGAAGGAGAGACGAAGACTCGCCACGAGGTGGCCAAACCACACCCAGGCGCGGCAGTGGGCCCCACCGCGCCTGCCTGTGGTTTGGGCCCCTCGGGGGTCCGCCGACATCGCCCCTTCGCCTATTTATTCCCCGAGACGCCAAAACCCTAAAACACCGAGCCATTCATCCAGAACATATTCGCCGCCGCCGCCGTCGTCAACCCTAACTCGGGGGGTTTCTGAAGCTCTTCCCGGCACCCTGCCGGAGAGGGGAATCATCACCGGAGGGCTCTACATCGCCATGCCCGCCTCCGGAGTGATGCGTGAGTAGTTCATCCTTGGACTATGGGTCCATAGCAGTAGCTAGATGGTTGTCTTCTCCACTTGTGCCATCATGTTTAGATCTTGTGAGCTGCCTATCATGATCAAGATCATCTTATTGTAATGCTACATGTTGTGTTTGCTGGGATCTGACTTATATTGATACCTATGTGGAGCTGAATATTATATTATCATGTCTATGTAATTTGTGATCTTGCATGCTCTCCGTTACTTGTTGAAGCCTTGGCCACGTGAATACTTGTGACTCCAAGAGGGGGTATTTATGCATGATAGTTGGGTTCAACCTCTATTTAACCTGGGATAGTGACAGCAAGTTCTAAGGTTGTAGATGTGTTGTTGCCACTAGGGGGTAAAACAGCAATGCTTTATTCAAGGATGAATGTATTGTTTACATTACGCACATTACTTAATGCAATTGTCTGTTGCTTGCAACTTAATACTGGAAGGGGTACGGATGTTAACCGGAAAGTGGACTATTTAGGCATAGATGCATGCTGGATAGCGGTCTATGTACTTTGTCGTAATGCCCAAATGAATCTCATAGTAGACACCACAACTCACACATGCATGTTATATGCACTTATCAATTGTCAATTGCCCAGCTGTAATTTGTTTACCCAGCATGTTAGTTATCTTATTGGAGAGACACCACTAGTGAACTGTGGACCCCGGTCCATTCTTTTACATCTGAAATACAATCTACTGCAATCATTGTTCTCTACTGTTTTATGCAAACAAACATCAT
Organism: Poa pratensis; assembly: GCA_947311845.1. Classification (NCBI taxonomy): domain Eukaryota; kingdom Viridiplantae; phylum Streptophyta; class Magnoliopsida; order Poales; family Poaceae; genus Poa; species Poa pratensis. Next base: position 15,604,186 of record CAMZMU010000042.1, on the reverse strand, counting down.
TTTCCATTCGATACGTTTAACCCTTTGTTTTCAGCAAGCCGGTGAGATTGACAACCTCACTGTTAAGTTGGGACAAACTAGTTTGATTGTGTTGTGCAGGTTCCACGTTGGCACCGGAATCACTGGTGTTGCGCCGCACTACACTCCTTCACCAACACCTTCGAAGCAAACCTCGTTTTCCTACTGGTCCGATTAAACCTTGGTTTCATACTGAGGGAAAACTTACTGCTGCACTCATCATACCTTCCTCTTGGGGTTCCCAACTTACGTGTGACGTACAAGCATTGTTTCTGGCACTACTAACCTAGAGCCACCAGGGACTAAACAAAGGGGAGGAGGAGGGGGTGGTGCGCCGGCCACCGAGGGCCGGCCATGGTGGCCATGGGCCCTATGGCCCAGCCGCACCACCTCCCCATGGAGGCTCGGCCTCACTTGGGCCTTCCCTCCGGGGTTTTGGTCCATTTAGGTGGGCTGCTCCAATTTTTCCTTTTATTTAATATTAATATTAAAATTAATATTTAAATATATATAATTCATAATTAAATATATTTGCATATTATTTATTCTCCCGTGGCTCCGTAACAACTTGCGGACCACTCCGAACTTTCTTCGGTGTTCCCCGGAACCTTTCCGATTCCACCGAAACCTTTCCGGTTCATTCTCTCTCTCTCTATTTCTATTATTCCGATAATTCCAAAACGTTCTCCAAGCGTCGTCAAGACCTTAAGTGTGTTACCCTACGGTTCGAGAATACTCCAGACATGGTCGAGACCCCTCGCTCGCCAATGACCGTCAGGGAGATCTGGATGGCTATGACGGTCCCTGTGCATTCTACGAATATCGTCGTTGAACCATAAATATGAACATTCATTCCTTTTGTTCCTTCGATACCACCCTTGTCCGAGATACGATCGTGAGCATCCTATGCTTTGTTTTATCTCGTTATCGACAAGGGCTACTTAACTCATTCTGTGATATTACATCCCCATGACCTAGTCATACGTTGCGCAGCTTTATAGATGTAATCTCACCGAGTGGGCCGAGAGTATCTTTCCATCACGCGGATGAACAAATCCCGCTCTTGATCCATATGCCTCAACATACCTCTTTTGAATACCCAAGTGTCCCACCTTTATAGTCATCCATTTATGGACTGACGATTAATGCACTCAAAGTACCCTCCGGAGGCAGCAATTAATATGATCACACGGTCTAAGAAATAAGATACCATATTACTTTCCTATTGCAACAATGAACTTCATGACACGATCCTCTTGCAAAACTTTGTTGGGTATGTCCATCATTTTATTCCACTAATAAAATGACCTCATCATCAACTATATAAATATCCATGATCGGGAATTCTCGATCATCAGTTGACTAATGAACTAGTTTATATAGAGGCTTACTAGGGACCCTGGTTTGTTTATATACCACACGTGTATTAACAATTCCTATTAATACAGTTATAGCACGGTATAAAACTTATTATAAACTTAATGAGATAATGCAATAAATACTTAATATTTATTTGCCTCTAGGGCATATCTCCAACAGTTTTTGCTATGGTTCGGTTGGATTCGTGTTAATTGTGGTTGGACTCGTGTTAATTGTGGTTTGGTTGAATTTGTAGCTCCAATTTGTATAAAGTACCTACCACTTCATATATGAACATATTGAATGAGGGCGCGGTGGACATTGATTAAACCCCACTCGGTCACTACGGCTACAACGAGACGGAAGGTGGCATTGATGGTGGTGGCGAGGAAGAGGAAGATGAGGTGGAGGAGGTTGATGGAGGTGGTGTGCTCAATTCATCGCAAGGAAACAGACGACCGAGGGCGATGAACTACACCACTGCCGAAGATGAAAACTTGATCAAGGCTTGGGAGAGCACATTGACATGGTTTTTTTTTTGTGGGACCAAATTGCAAGGGAAAGATACACATGGACATGAAGACTTCCAAGAATAAGCCATTCTTGCTAGATCATTGATGGAAATTGCTCAAGAATAGCGAGAAATGGAAGTTGAGAGACCAAGAACCAAAAAAGGGGGTATCCACCAAAATAGATGATGATGATGATGAAGATAATGATGACTCGCAAGGAGGAAGAAACAAGAACAAATTCGACAACAACAAGAAGGCCAAGGAGAAGCTAAAGAAGCAAGCCGACACATCAAGTTTGAGAGAGAAGATAGATCACATGGTGAAATCCAATGAGAAGATGGTGGCCAAGACATAGGAAGCAAAGGTGATCTTAGCCGAGAAGAAAGCTCAAGAGAAGCAAGAAAGGTGGCAATTACTCTGGGAGGAGGGACACATAAGGCGGCCATTGGAGAGATACAAGCCAAGGCCGAGGAGAACAAGTCCGTGGCCAAGCTCCTTGCCGAAGAGAACAAGATAATGATGGTTGACCGAAGTGAGATGGATGACTTGACCAAAGAGTGGCATGACATAGCAAGGAAGGAGATCTTGGAGCGAAGGAAGCGAGGGATGGCAAGTGGTGGTAGTAGTGGCGGTTCGGCAAGTGGTGGTGGCGGCGGTGATTGATTTCGTTGTGATTTAGTGGGCATATGGATGACATATTTTGGGCATGTGGTGCAAAACTATGTTAATTGTCGTCTTAGGGAGTTTAAACTAATTTGATGGTATTACGGTGAAAATGTTATGTTTGTGATTTTCGGTTTACGTGTTGGAAACGGTCGCGGCAGAACAGAAACCGAAGAGCCGAGCGGTAAAACAGAGAACATTCCGTTTTTACTGCTCGTCTCTCTTCGGTTTTTGTTCTGCCGCAGCCGTTTTCAATCTGTAAATGACGTTTTGCACAAACTTCAGTTCCGCAGTTTACGGTCACTGCTAGAGATGCTGAAGAATGAAATGCGAGTGTAATAGGACATGGGGCTTTTGGCTACTAACCGTATCCTGAATATTCAACGGGCGATCCGTCCAAGTTGGGTCGAGGAGCTACAGCCACCGGCACAAGAGAGAAGAGAGAAGGGAAGAGAGAAGGATCGTCGCCGTTCCACGTCAGCACCAGATGGGGTGGACTGGTACAGAATCTGGAGCCGTCGTCGTCGCCGCCGATATGAGAATTAAAGTTCAGTTAGAGTGGGATTGGAAGGGTACAGAAGTAGGAGTACAATACAGAGGACAACGGGGTCTTATTTACAAAAATGTTCCATCAATCTGGCAAATCCGATCTGTACCACACGTTTCACATCCAATGGTCCACAATATCATCCAAGTCGTGCCCAAACCTGCTAAACCCTCTCGTCTTAACCCTCGGCTCCGTCTCGAGAAAAAGGGGAACATCTCGGCGGCGGCGGCGGCGGCGAGTTGTGACCATGGCGGAGCTGAAGCAGCTGTCGGAGAGCCGCGACCTGACCCGCATCGAGCGCATCGGCGCCCACTCTCACATCCGGGGGCTGGGGCTGGACTCCTCCCTCGAGGCCCGCGACTCCTCCGAGGGCATGGTCGGCCAGCTCCCCGCGCGCCGCGCTGCCGGGCTCATGCTGCAGCTCATCCGCCAGGGCAAGATAGCCGGCCGCGCCGTCCTCCTCGCAGGCCAGCCAGGGACCGGCAAGACGGCCCTAGCCATGGGCATCGCCAAGTCGCTCGGCGCCGAGACGCCCTTCGCCTCTGTGGCCGCCTCCGAGGTCTTCTCTCTCGACCTCTCCAAGACCGAGGCGCTCACCCAGGCCTTCCGCCGTGCCATCGGCGTCCGCATCAAGGAGGAGGCGGAGATCATCGAGGGCGAGGTCGTCGAGATATCAATCGACCGCCCTGCCGCCGGTGGCTCGGCTTCTGCGGCCGGGAAGACTGGAAGGCTCACTCTCAAGACTACTGACATGGAGACGGTGTATGAGCTCGGTGGAAAGATGATTGAGGCCCTGGGGAAGGAGAAGGTGCAGAGCGGGGATGTGATTGCGCTCGACAAGGCCGCCGGGAAGGTTACTAAGCTTGGCCGCTCCATCGGGAGGTCACGGGATTATGATGCCGTTGGTGCGCACACCAAGTTTGTCAAGTGCCCTGAAGGAGAGCTCCAGAAGCGCAAGGAGGTTGTGCACTGCGTAACCTTACATGAGATTGATGTCATCAATAGCAGGTGACTCCACATCTTCTTTCTTTCCAGGAATTTGTCCATTGTTAGTGATTTGGAGTCGAGAAATAGTGTATACACATACAATTAAGCAAATTTTCTTACCTTCTGTAATTCTGACAAAAGTATTTGCGTTGAACTTTTATAATGTACAGTAGTAGATAGAAATAGCAAAGGGCACTTGGTTTTTGCTCATTACTGCCACAAGAAAATACTTGCTAGTCACCATCCCTATAAGAATTTATGTTCTAGAGTACTAAGGCTGGTGCCAACGCGGGCTGGAGGGCGGGCGATACCGCCCGGGTCGGGGCGGGAGCGAGGCGATAGGGAGGCGGGACGGCAGCGGCGGGCGACGGTTCCGTCGCCCGGCGGTAGCGGGCGCTACCGCCCCGCTGTCGCCCGCGTTGGCGGCGAGAGGGCGGCGAGAGGGAGGCGGGAGTGGGGCGGGAGGCGGGCGACGCGATGGCGGGGTGGGGCGAGAGCGGGCGGTAGCAACGGCTAGCTGACGTGGCGAGCTCTGATTCGTCCACGTCAGCTAGCCGTTGAGGTATCCGTTGGAGCTTCAAAAAATTCGAAAAAAATTTGCTATGTAATCGGTAATATTGCTATGTAATCGGTAATTTTTTATGTAATTTTTTAATTTACTATGTAATCGGTAATATTTTTAGTTGAATAAAATAATTCTATTGCATTATTTTGAATGTCTAAACAAAAGCGAGTGAAATAACTAAATGTGAAAAAGAAATCCTGACGTGGAGGAGAGAGAAGCTGACGTTGCTACAGCCTGCCACTACAGCCCGTGCACTGGCACCGTGAGGTGAGAGTGGGGTGAGAGTGGGGGTAAAAGCTGACGTGGCGGGGCTATAGCCGGGCGGTGCACTGGCACCAGCCTAAGTAGGATTCCTGTGGGCGATTTTGAGCTACCCCGGCTATCCGTACTGTGTTTTTCTGTCACCATTTTGATAAGACTAGCCACCATCCAACAAACTGTTTTTTGTATTACTACAACAATCTGCACAAAGGAACGAACTGTGTTTTTTGTCACCATTGTGATAAGACTAGCCACCATCCCACAAACTGTTTTTTGTATTACTACAGCAATTTGCACAAAGGAACTTTTTACTGTTCGCAAGAGCTTATTCGCTTAACCCAAGGATGGCTTGCAGCCCTTTATTAATGACTGCCTTATACTTAACTTCCCCAGCCTGAACTGTGAAATTATCTGCTGTAGTATGCCAATCTGTTGTTGTTTTAGACCTGACCTATACTGATACAGGCATAACTATCTTTATGCTAGTTATGAGGATCACCTACATGGTAGTTACTCAAGCTAGTCTTGTGCTAATTGCGAACAAAATTTGAGCAGATACTTCTGATTAATGTATTGATATTTTTTGGCATATGACATGCAATGCATAATTGGATGCAGAAATTATAATGTATTTTTTCATCTTCATGTCATGATCAAATTAATACTGTACTATAGACCAACCTTTCATGTTTGTCTCGCTGTTTGTTTGAACGTTAAATACTGCCTGGCTGACCGTGTTGAGGGCACAATGTTAACCCTTGCTGGAATTGCCAGGTACCAAAATGCTAATTGTTACCCACAACGCCGTAGTTCTGACGTGCTATTTGGTTTAGCAAATCATTCCTGAGGTCAAATTCTAGGGAATCAAGATCCTGCAACCAACATGCACTGCCTATGAAACCCCAATCTGTTTAAACAACTGTTGATGTAAATAGAGTTAGGCGGATAATTCAAAAGTGCAATCGGGAGCACACACCAATTTTAGCATCCCATAAGATTAGCTGATACCTTAGAAAAGATGGGGTCTTGTATAGTATATCTGGTCTTCGATGCACAAACTGGGATCTGCCCTTGTTTTTGGTTCACAGTGTTATCCAGCAGATTCCTTCACCAAAGGAACGATCTGCAGTCTCTTGCTTCAGCTCCCAGTTTGATACAGGGATACTCATGTGAAGAAACGTGGTGCTATGACCATAAGTCAATCCTATTGGTACAAGTTAGACGACACATGTATAAGGAAAATAGAACTTGTGCTCAGAGATGAGTTAAACATATCTTGCATCCAGACATTCAGCAGATATCTGCAACTGTTGATATCTGTAACTGATGTTGATGCTGTTTTTAGCTGAAGGCCTTCTCAACCAAACTATGGACATTGTTCTATGCTTCTCTTAGTTGATACTGCCTACCTTGAATAGTTTTGACCTTTTCAATTACAACCTTCCTTATACCAGCAGGGTGCTTTTCCCATCCCATCATTTATGACATCACACGATACAAAAGAGTATTTTGTTCCATATGCAATTTTGAGTGTAGTTTACTGTGGGGATTCAAGTGCCTTCGCCCAACTCACAGTTTTTATTTCATTTTATTCCTGTTCAGGACACAAGGCTTTCTTGCACTTTTCACTGGTGACACTGGTGAGATTCGTGCAGAGGTCAGGGAGCAGATCGATACAAAAGTTGCCGAGTGGAGAGAGGAAGGAAAGGCTGAGATTGTCCCTGGTGTTCTGTTTATCGATGAAGTCCACATGCTAGACATTGAATGTTTCTCCTTCCTAATGTTTGGCATGAAAAATAATAACTAACGCGTATGCGCTATTATTATCTCTCTACGCACCAGGGAAAAATAAATATGCGGGCGTGCCAGTGTACTAAGTACACAAATAAAATATAGGGAAACTTGTATTTTATTAATCTCTCGATGGAGAAACAAAAGTACATGATCCCTTTACAATATGCGCTCCATGGCCTGCTAGCGCGGCCAGCCTGACTATGGCGATTGCAGTCTCCTGGTTCACGGGGCCTCGGAAGGCTCCCGCTTAATTACTCCCGCGGGTTACACCGCGAGACACCTCCGATTAAGCTGCGTGGTCGTCTTCGTCGTCTTCGCTTCACGTTCTGCATGGATGATGGTGTGGTGTGTGTGGGCAGCGGCAGAGCCCGTGTCCTCGTCGGTACACGCGCCGCTAAAAGCGTGGCCTTTGATCGGCCTCGCCCGCCCTCGCCGTCGCGCCTCGTCGGTCTTGAACGGCGGAAGTTGTTGTTGTTGAAGTAGAATGATGCAGTCCGTTAGCTAGGACTTCTAGACGACTAGCAGCTTCGTCGGGGTGTGCAAGGGGTAAGCCTCGTTGGAGTATATTGTTAAGAGACCGGCCTTGGAGAAAACCCAATGCGCGCTCATGTCGGCATGGCCGGTATGGTCGACGCCTCGTCTTGGCCTGACGCCGAGTTCACGGCAGTCTCGGCTTAGACGTGAACACCGTCTCATGGACCTGTGGAGAAGTGGTGTCGGGTGTTGTTGGGTGATGAACCACAACGATGACGCGCCGCCGCGGGTGCAGTCTTGTACGTCGGGTAGTGCCTCCGGAACGAGCTGTCCCTGTACGTCGGGTGCGTCCAGTTGCACGTATGCGTCTTGTTGAACCTGTACACCTAGTGCCGATCTGCGCCAGAATCCGCCGGGCTGAACGCCATAGCCGGGTTGTACACCGAGGGCTGAGCTACGCCTGTACGTACGTCGGGTCGCCTCTACCTGCACCTATACGTCGGCGTCGTCATGGTGGAGATGACGTCCCCGGCGGCGTTGCGGTGGTGAAGTGGAGCCGTGGCTGCATGCTGGCTGCCGTCCGCGACTCCGCATGATCGTCGTGTGATGCCGGCAACCGTGACGACCTGTTTGCGCCTGTACGCCAACTGGAACCGCACCTGTACGCCGGGCGCGGAGCCATGTTTGTACTCAGGATGGGCTGTGCCGGTACGCCGAGCTGCACCTGTACGCCGTCGCCGGGAGCGGAAGTGCACCTGTACGCCTTGCACCCAGCCGCAAGCCGCACGCCGTGCTGCACACCGAGGGCCATGCATGGGGCATGCATCCTGAGACATCAGTCACATCACGAGCGCGGGTTGTGCACTCTAACCATGCACACACGTATATACGGTTCAGGTTTTGAGCTTGCTTGTGTCAGCAGCTGCTCTCCTTGCCATGCGCATCTAGTTGTTGGTTGCTCGCGTCAGCCGCCGTCGCTGGGCGCCGGCAACGGCGACACGCCACCCCCGGATGCCGACGACGATGTGATACACCGCCGCCTATACTTGTTGTTCCTGTTCGCCGGCCTGCTTCCACCGGCTCCGGCCTGAACCGCCTGTACGCCGACCACCAAGCTGCTTATAAGTGCGGACGGACATACCTGCAAAAATGTGTCGAACAAATGCCTCCGGAAGCATACTCCGGACAGGTTCAGCTCGACGTACAATCCGGAGGGCAAGCTCAGCTCGGCGCAGAGGTGCAACTTCACTTGACGTACAGGGACAGGCGGGCAGATCGACCATAGCTCGGCGCTCGGCGTCTCATGGCTCGCTCGGCGTACCTCGGCGTGCCGACGCAGCTTGGTGTCCGGCGTACAGGAACAAGTGTAGATCACGGCTCGACATCCCGCGGTGGCGCTTCGCTGTTGCTGACGCCCGGCCGGTGCATCTGGACGTCCAACATGCAAGAGCAGCTTGGTGGTCGGCGTACAGGCTCAATCAGTAGCCGGCGGACGTACAGGAACAAACAGCATAGGCGGGAGCATATTAAGTCGTCACCATCAGCATCCCCTCGGCGGCGTGTCGCCGTTGCTGACGCCCAATGACGGTGGCTGGACGCGAGCAGCTAGCCAGCTAAGCTCGCATGGCACAGAGTATAACCATTGATTGTAGCCTAAACCATGCCTGCATGTCTAAAGCACAAAGCCCACACGATCATGCATGCCCATGCATGCATTGAAGTATGGTTTGTTTCCAGTTCAGCTCAAACAGGTGCAGTTATACCTATGAGGTGGGTGCACTCTGGCGTTCCAGGCGACGGCGTACATGTGCAGCTCAGGTCCTGGCATACAGGTGCGGCGGGCCACAGCATCAACTCGGCGGCCTGGCGTACAGGTGCACATGATCAGCTCGGTAGCTTCGCCTACATGGGCAGCTCGTTCCGAAGGCACAACACGGCGTACAGGTGCAGCTCTGGGTCCTGGCGTACAGGTGCAGCGGGCAGGCTGCAGCTCGACGTACAGGGACAGCTCATTCCGGAGGCACTCCCGGGTGTACAGGACTGCACCCACGGCGGCGCGTCATCGACAGTGTCCACCAACCAGTGGCACCTTCGACACCTCTTCTCCACAGGCCCATGAGACGGCGTCCCCGACTAAGACGAGACTGCCATGAACTCGGCGTCCGTCCAAGACAAGGCGTCGACCATACCGGCCACACCGACTTGAGCGACCGTTGGTTTATACCGACGTCGGTCTTCTAATCACATACTCCCGCGAGGCTTACCCCTCTGCACACCCCGACGAAGCTGTTTGTCATCTAGAAGTCCTAGCCTACGGACTGCATCATGCTACCTCAACAACAACAACAACTTTTGCCGTCCAAGACCGACGAGGCGCGACGGCGAGGGCGGGCGAGGCCGATGCAAGGCCACGCTTTTAGCGGCGCGTGTACCGACGAGGACACGGGCTCTGCCGCTGCCCACACACACACCACACCATCATGCATGCAGGACGTGAGCGAAGACGACGAAGACGACCACACAGCTTAATCGGAGGTGTCTCGCGGTGTAACCCGCGGGAGTAATTAAGCGGGAGCCTTCCGAGGCCCCGTGAACCAGGAGACCGCAATCGCCATAGTCAGGCTGGCCGCGCTAGCAGGCCACGGAGCGCATATTGTAAAGGGATCATGTACTTTTGTTTCTCCATTGAGAGATTAATAAAATGCAAGTTTCCCTATATTTTTATTTGTGTACTTAGTACACTGGCACGCCCGCATATTTATTTTCCCCTGGAGCGTAGAGAGATAATAATACGTATACGCGTAGTTATTATTTTTCATGCCAAACACCTAAACCGTGCTTTGGACAATGACATGGCTCCGATCCTAGTTATTGCGACGAATCGAGGTAACACACCCGTACGTGGGACCAACAACCAATCACCACATGGTATACCATCTGATTTCCTCGATCGCCTCTTGATCATAACAACACAGCCTTACACTGAGGGTGAGATCCGGAAGATATTGGACATCAGGTGCGACGAAGAAGACGTTGAGATGTCTGCTGATGCGAAGGTTTTGCTCACAAAGATTGGCACCGAGACCTCCCTCCGGTACGCGATCCACCTGATCACTTCTGCCGCTTTAGCTTGCCAGAAGCGCAAGGGCAAGGTCGTGGAGATGGAGGACATCAGCCGGGTGTACCAGCTCTTTCTGGACGTCAAGAGGTCGACCCAGTACTTGATGGAGTACCAGGACCAGTACATGTTCAGTGAAGTGCCAAGGGAAGCAGATGGGTATGACGCCATGCAGTCTTAGATGGATGATATTACGATGTAACTGGGTTGGTTTGTATGGTTCGTGTATCTTGGATGCTTTGTGGATTGTTCAGGTTAGTGTTGAGCCTAAGATGCTGTTACCTAGCAAGCACGCTTGGTGGATGCAGTGAGCTATATTAGCTGCTGTAAGGTGGTGACTTAACAGTTCAATGTATCCTTGGAATTTTCGTCCAAGTTTGCAGTCATGCGGTTCTCTTAAATTCTTTGTTACTGCAATAACAACTTTATTGTCTGATGAGTAAAACAGTACTGTATTAGCTGATGCGGCTCCATTACTGCTGTCAAATAAGATTATATTTTCCATGGTCAGCCGCATCGCAGCCCAACGATCATGCAGTGGAGCAGATATCATGTGTTCCATATTCAGTGGTGATGCAGGAACCGATGAAGCTCTACTGTACATTAAAATTGGAGCTGCAATGTATGGTATGTCTGCATATATTCTTTTATAACTTTTTTGTTTCTCTTCTTTTTATGATGCTTCTTTTTGATTCTGGAGGGTACAATAGTTTCCTCACATCTCAACTTGTTAAAAATGAATTTAAGTTCATATGTTCTTGTGCTTATCTGGTAGATGTTTTAAGGTATTGCTGCAAATATGATGAGTTTGTGTTAGATGGTTCGCTAAAGAGAAGTAACTATTTGCATAATCTTTCGCGGAAGAGTTAAACACCAATGTATCGGTTGATGAGTTGAACAACATTATTGTATTAGCTGATGAGGCTCCATTACTGCTAATAGTATAATCCATTTGAGAAGTCTAATCCCTATTTCTTGTGTTACTGTATTTCTCACCTGAAGTCTAACAATGTGATTTTTTACTTGTTGAATACATGCGTAAAGATGATATGTGAGCTCATAGGTGTTAGTTGCAATGTTTGCAGGAAGAATTACTTCCATGTATGATCTCTAAATTCTCCCCACTTCTGTTATGAAACCAAAGCTCGAGTTCATGTTACGAACCATGAAGAAGTCTCTTGAAGTGATCTTAATACTTGATCGATTCTCTGGAGTGGAGCATGAAACTACACTTTTGGATAATCACGAGTAGGAACATTGACTGCCAGACATGTTTTGCAGAAGACAATAATTTCTTGCTGAAGAATCATAAATTTTCCAATGGTAGACATAAACTGAACATAGCAGAAAACATCCGTTTTTCTTGTGGGTTGGAAACGTGCCAGTTCATTTGCCTATTTTTTGTACTTATGCTATTCAGATGAGATCAAGGCTATCTAAAAAAGTAAATGATGTGTTTCCTGTTACATTGTTCCATCGATAAGACATAAAAAACATATGTGAAAATATATGCATATATGTAGCTCACTGGCAATTACTGAAGAACAGTCCAAGACAGGCAAATAGATTATACAGTATGAGGGAAATATGTTTTTTATTTGTGTAAAAAATTATAAACACTCTTTATAGTTAGGGTAATATTTCTAAAAGCATGCACAATTATTAAGTACATATATGGATAAAGTAATGTAAAGTTTTTTAAATATATATTGGATCATGCGTGGCATCGTGCACGCTTACTAGTCAGAGAAATACTCGATTGTGGGCCTCTTCGAGAGGCAGAGTGCCACCACATAGCATAAGGCAATTCTGCGAGTAGCGGCACACCTGCCCCATTCCCAGTTCCCCCCATCTTCCACTCCCACTAGCCAACTAAGCAACCCATCACCAGTTCACCACGCCCTCCTCGATCGATCGACTGCCGGCGCCATGGAATCCAGCGAGTCCAACTCCGACGCAGGTACGCTGCCGCCCCCGCCCCTCTCTCCGTTTGCCTGATAGAAGCCGGTTTAGCTGCCCGGAACAGCTCGATCGCGCCGCCGTACCGGGCGTCCAATCGAATGTCCCCTCGCGGCCGTTGCTTTCTATCGCTTCGCGTAAACAGCTGCCGCTGAATGCTCTGTCTGCACGGGCAGCAGTGGTTCTTGCGTGTCGGCGCCTGTGGCGAGTTCATGAGTTTGCGTTCTGCCGTGTAATGCGTCGACTATGTTCGCTGTTACTCTCGGCATCTGCTGCTAGGAGGTTACTTATCGAGCGGGATACCGAGTTGTGAATGGAGCTTGTATAGGTCTCTCTCACAACACACTGCTCTGCGAAGGGGCTTCGTGCTGTCGCGTGAGCACAACTTGGATCGAGGTGTTCAGTTTAGTGGCCTGATCACATTCTATCATCAGCTACGAGCTTAAGAGATCGCAGTTGTTCAGTTTAGTGGCCGCCTGGAAGCCAAGACTACACACGCATCCTCCGATGGATCTCATATAGTTTCCAGTAAGAATATTCAGTTGCAAATCAAGAAATCAACTGAGACACACTGTGCAGGGCATCATAAGACTAACTGAACTTACTGAATTTCGTAAGCACCCACTCCCTGCAAGCTCAAGGATGCTCACCCTATATCTGACTATCTTCGAAGCATTGAATTGGACATGTTGTCCACATAAAAACCAGTTATTAATATATATGTCCACATTTATCAGGCACTTACGGGTTTAGGTTCTGATAATGTGCAGAGATGATGTCCAGTAACTCACATAACTTGGTGTTTGAGTTTATTTCCAGCACTTACATAGTACCACAAGCTTTGCCTAGTATCGTGGCCGTCACCATGATTTTTTTTTCGTGCAAGGCATGTGCACTACGACCAATATGTTCTAGTTGTATCAGGAAAACATCCACCAGTTAAAAGTTGACATGGTGTATGCACAACTTGCACACTCACCAGAGTCTTCTCAGTTGTTGTGAAATACAAGTATTGGGAGCCTCATATAACAACTGTTCGCATGATTTCACTGCATATTAAGTCACAACTGGAAATGAATTTTGCATACAAGAACCGCTGGTCGATTACTATTTATTTTGTGTGTATTTGAGATTGTGATTTACATCACAAAAGTCTATTTTCAAACTTGAACTTGTAGAAACGAATCCTCCCTCTCTTCCTCCCGGGTCGCTCTCGCGCGAGCGGCCTCGGAGGGCCCAAACCTAACCAAAAACAAGCCCCCGTCAGGCTCTTCCTCAGTTGTTGCCATCGTCGGCGCCGGCGGTGGTGGCCGCACCCGGTCGCTGAAGGTGGCAGGTGGAGGCAGGCGCGTCCTGTCAGGCTCTCCACGCGCGGAGGTGAGACGGCAGCGGGCGTCACATGGGCAGGAGGCAAGTCGGTGGTGCTTGGCCGGAGGTGCGCATGAGGTGGGGAGCGGCATAGCGGAGACCCGGAGGTGTAGTAGCGGTCCTGGAGGTGGAGCGGCAGCACATGGCAGAGGTTCCGGAGGAGGCGGCGGTGCGGGCAGATCTGGACCCGATCTAGGCCTTGCGGGTGGCGGAATTGACCGCACCGCGGCTGTCCGCTCGTAGCTGGAGAGCTCGTGACGGTGGCTACGGACGGTGCAGTCGGCCCTCTGATGTGCGGGAGGTGGTGTGTGGACCGAGGCTGCGGCGTCTTTGGCATGCGGGAGGTGGAAGAAGATGGGCGTGTGCTCAGCCAGGCGGGGGTTGGCGCGGCTTTACGGCTACAACGATGAGGTGCTGCGGAGGCTGCGATGTTAGCTAAATTGGACAGGTTGCCCCAATCCGGTGGGAGGGACAGAGGTGTGCGACGAAACAGACGAAAGTCTTGGCCGTCTTCGGTCGGTGCCGGCGGCGACGGCGCCCGTGGGTGTCGTTTACCTCCTTGGAGGCGTCACTATGGTGTGTTGCATCTTCCTCGCTCTCGCTTGGGTGGCAGTTGTCTCCGGCGGAAGTAGGTCCAGAGCTGGACCGGGGCAGCGACGTTCTCGACGTCGTTCCTCTGTTGGGAGCATGGCGTTTGGAGACACGGCTTGGATGTTCAGTTGCGCTTTTCCGGTGCTCGTCGCTGTCCAAGATTGATCCTCTTGAGCGCTATGTACGCCATCATCTGTGAGTCCAAGACGACGTCTTTTTTGGGACCGACCAAGTCCCGCCATCTAGTTTCCATCTCCTTCTAGGCATTCAAGGGTGGATGGTGCGTCGAGAAGGAGAGTTCTGTTGGAGTTGTTGTTCTTGGGAGGTGAATGGCGTTGGTCGAGAGTCGAGACGCGGCCTCGATGTTGATCTTAGGATAGGCTCTTTTGTGTCGTGGTTGTTTTATGCGTGGTGGCTGTCTTCAGACTAGCCCCGAGTGGTGTTCGTACTAGGCTCGTTGTTCACAACAAGTTCTAATATTTTTGTACTCAAACTTCTGCCTTCTATAAAAGTAAAGTATGCATTGGCGTACTCTCAAGAAAACTTACATCTATCAGCATTGGAGGAATCTTGGAGCTTAAACTGTGGTTATGTAGCCTGACCGCAAATAAACTCGCATATACTCTAGGAGGTTTGACTTTTTTTGACAAAAGGAATATATTAATATTGTGGAGATATCAATTACACCCAGCTCAGCAACAACGCAATGTAAAACATTACATATGCACACAGCCCAAAAACAAAAAGGCCCCACTACAGTTATCTATTCCTTGCAGCTCCAGCACATCCACACCAAGAAAACACCCGAAATCCAAATTCTCCAAAAGCGACTCGTCTTAGAAGGAAACAGTGCACAAGCACCATCATCGCCCGATCATAGATATTAGGTTTTCACCCTGGAGAAAATCCACACTCTCAAAACAATACGTTTCAAAAAGGCCATTGCCAGGCAAAACCAATTAAGGTCAGACCTTGGATTTTAACCCTGAAAGATAAGACTTTGTACTTCTCCTGTGTTGCCGCCTCACTTATCGATGCCGCTGTTACGAGTCATGAATCACCAAGCAAAATCCTCATCGCCTCGAAGACTCGATCCACCATTACTAGGCCTCAGACCTCAGCTGCCATGACATTCTCTGCCGCTGTCTTCACCATGGAAATCGAAATACCTACATGTCCCACAATCTCAACCGACAACGAAGCTTCGTGTCACGCCCTCCTGAAGCCTCACATATTGAAATAGGGCGCACACGACTGAACCCCATCCGATCCAGCAGTCTATAGGCGTAAAGCATCAAATGTAGATCTCGGACGGAGCCTTTCAGAACTCGTCAACGGCCAGATCAATGAGGGCCGACATCAAGCAAAACACCGTCTTGGCGCAAGAAGAACCCTAGGACTGTCCCCATTATTCAACCATAACCAGCAGGCCCCCATGCTGCCGGTCAGAACAGCAGAGGAGAAGGCAACCGTGGCGCTTCCTACGCGGACGCGCCACTCGCCTCTGCCTTGCCGCTTCGGCTCACGCCAGTCCACAGCCAAAAGGGCCAAGGTGACATGTGTCACGATCTATCTCCTGGTGGCAACCGAAGGGCAACGGAGAGGCCACGACCTAGGGATCCAGAAGGATCCCCCAAATCTACGCGCCTCCACCGCAAGATCGTCGCCACACGGGATCACCACCGCCACCCCAATGGTGCGCCGCCCTGGCCTCGATCTCCCCGCAGTTGAAGGCGACCAAGGGAAACTGCCACCACCGCAAGACCAGGGGCACCACCCTGGCCTCTGCGCTCGATCTTCCCACAGACGTCGCCCCAACATCTCCTAGAGGTCAGCGCCAGATCCACCCGCCCAGGCAACTTCGGCGCTGAGGCCCGCCGCCACGGCGACCAACGCCAGCGACAACGACGGTAAAAGGGACGCCGATCGGGAGCTTTGGCGGCGCTAGGGTTTCGCCTCTAGTGTCGCCCTGGGGTGGGGACGCTAGAGGCAGTTTTTCCTCCGCCTTCGAGGTTTGGCATAAACTAGACAATTAGGTCTTGTCCATGACTTTGGCCGGAGCTGACCCATCCTCCTTCGTGTAAGCCCACCAAGGGGCGACATAAGCGGGCCATAAGCCTCTCTGGGCCTATGGGCCCTCTTCGCCTCGTGGGCCTACCTGGTTGGGTCTTCCTCTAAAAATTAACTTCTAGTTTTATGGCACATAATGACAGTATCAGGCATCGATATCCGTCGGATATGGTCATGATAGCCATATGGATATCTTCATGGGAACGCGATGGTTACCTCTATGGGCATGTCTATGGCATTTGTTCAACTTCTGGATAACCCGACCCATTGATGAATCGGCACAGGTCGCTACGAGGTTTTGCCTCATAGAAATAATGGCCGGT
Organism: Poa pratensis; assembly: GCA_947311845.1. NCBI lineage: Eukaryota > Viridiplantae > Streptophyta > Magnoliopsida > Poales > Poaceae > Poa > Poa pratensis. Next base: position 15,587,577 of record CAMZMU010000042.1, on the reverse strand, counting down.
CAAACCTATAATTAGAAAGATATAACAATCGATTGTCGAGACGTATCTTTGGTGGGCACAGGTGTCTCGCGTGCGACTCCAACCTAATGGTGGACCCCTACCCTCCTCTTTTGTATAAAACACACCCGTTTCTACGCCATCGTCTCCTCCTCCACCCATTTCTCTCTTGCACGCGCTTGCTTATATGCACACATCCTCGGTTTACCACGATATCATCTTGCTCACCACCAACATCGCGCGCAGCCTCTGGCTCTCCCACATGGAGTTATCGTTGTCACCAAATGTCTTGCGTCAGAAAACACTGTAAGTTCACCTAGATCTATATTGTATTATTATTGTTTGGAAATTTTATGTGAAAAAATGAAGTTGAGAATCGGTCTACTTGGAACATCTCTGGACTTAGTGGTTGGTTTGATTTGAAATCACATGACGAGTTTGGTGAAAAGTTGGTTCAAATTAAGTTGAGAGCTCTGGAATTTTGTATATTTCTTTCTTGTTGAACGTGCTAGGAACGAAGGTGACTTGATTAATGGTGGAATCCGCGAGCCACCGTCACTACCGTGGACCTCTTCGTGGACTCACCAATATAGTCGAATCATCCAAGGGTATGCAGAGCCGTAATTTCCTATTAGTCACTAATTTCGCGGAGTTACTTCGTACCAAAACTATCAAGAAATTACTTACTACTACCAAACAATAATGATGCAGTTATTTCCTTCCAAACAATGTTGTCAAATAATTGTCAACGTTGTTTCATCGAAAATAATTGTGCACCGCTATTGTTTGGTAGCAGCAATTGATTTCGCAACATTTATTTTTTCCAGAAAGTAGTTATTCTCTTGGTCGATAAGGATGTGGAATTAGTTCCTACCATGCCCATCGCATTGTGTGCTTGCTGATCTCGCGCTGGAGTCCCGTTGACACCACCAGTGCTACTGCCACCGACCTGATCCATCGGCCCTGCCTGCCTCCGTATCTTGATGTGGTGACGTTGGGATGGAGGAATAGGAGGGAGAAGGAACAATAGTGACGTGGCCACGAGGAGTCCCCAACCCGCAGTCACTGATAGTGGACCCCGTCGTGGCCCCACTTGTATAGTTTGATCATCGAAGGATAAGCAGAGGCAGACTTAATTACCTCTTAGTCACTAATCCTGAGAAAATAATTTCTATCAAACAATTGTTGCAACGTTGTTTGCTGCTCTCAAACATTAATGCTGCACAATTACTTCCTTCCAAACAATGTTGCAGAATTAAGTTCACAATATTGTTTGGCAGAAAAAATTATGTATTTTATTGTTTGGTGGTAGAAAGTAATTTCGTGATATTGTTTGGTAGGAATCAATTCCAAATTATTAGTGGCCAGGAGGGGAATTAGTTTTTGCCAAACAATTGTTGCGAAATTAATTGCTGCTACCAAACTATAATGTTGCACAATTATTTTCTGCCAAGCAATATTGCGGAAATAAATTCTTCAACATTGATTGGAAGGAATTAATTTGGCAACATTAATGTTTGATGGCAGAAAATAATTTTGCAACACTTATTTGGTAGGAATTAATTTCGCAGGATAAGTGGCTAATAGGTAATTAAGTGCGCCTCCGCTTATCCACTTCGGTGATCGGACTATATAAGTGGGGCCACGACAGGGTCCACTATTACTGGCCGCGCTCGTGGAGTCCTCTTAGTCACGTCACCATCGCTCCTCCTCCCTCCTTTTACGTCGTTCCAAACCCACCACCTCTAGATACCGAGGCAGGCGGGGTTGATGGATCAGGTCGGTGGCAGTGGCTTTGGTGGTGTCAACGGGATTCCAGCGCAACATCAACAGCCGCACAATGCGGTGGGCCTGGCCACAGGATTCGATATCCAGCTCGTGATGCTGCGCCACGATACCCGGGAGAAAATGTAAGTGCTCACTACAATTTTAATGAACATATTTTCCTAAATTTTCTGACAATTCGGAGGGAATAGACATTTACTACTGATTCACTAGTTAGGGGTTATTAGTTTGTGCTTGAACAGTAGTAGTAGTATCCAGTCTTGTTACTTCGTCATTTCATTCCAAAAATTGCAGAGTAGATCTATATAATATCAAAGTTAATAATGCCTCCCTTGAAGATTACAATTGATTACATGGATTATGTATCTTTCGGGATGAACTTGAATAACTTTCTCAGTTGCAAAATTTTAGCTATATACTTTCAGAATTGTAGTAACAAAATAATTTCTGATTTGGTACTTCTTGTTTAACTTGCAGATCTGAGTATTTAGGAAGGACGCCAATGTCGGCTAAGTGGCAGCGGAGGCTGCCGAATCTCGTGAGGCGGCTCGAGGAAATCTTGTTTAGAGAACATCCAAACACGGTGTTGCTCTCTTTCCTTGTTCTTTTGTAGCTATGGTTTTCGAGCAATCAAGTCCTTCCCCGAGCAAACGTAGGTACTACTGTGTCATCAGTTTAGCTATTGATATTTTTGGTTTGTTTGGGCAGATGGATTACTACAATATGGCGACGGGACCAATTGAGCCACACTTGATGTCTGCTCTCCAGATCTGTAGTGCCCGACAATTTCAACAAAACCAACAGTTATCAAGGCAGGTAGCATCTTCCCGTGGCTATGGGACGACGACTCTGACACCTGGTATCACGCAAGGTGCAAATGAAAATCCTACAATGTCTTATGTACCATACGGCATGGGTCATTCATCTGGTGCAGGCTTGGTTCCCCAGAGTGCTAACATGGGCACCTCACTGCAAGGTGTTTTACTGAAATTGTACTCATATTCATATCCTTAGAGTTGTGTGCCTTAACTCGAAATTGTTTTGTAGCCATGCCGTAGAGCTGAGCTGAGCTCTTAGAATTGTACTCATATTCTAAGAGCTCTACACTAGACATCCAATAGCCAGCAGGATATTTTCCCTATTACTAACTGAGTTTGTTTTGCCTTCTTTTCTTTCTAGGGGAAGCTCCTGTTGAGCATGTGAACACACAGCTATCTCTAGGGATGCACCCTACAGATCACAGTTCGAGAGCACCCAACAACAACATTGAAACGAACATAGTGGACACACTTGAAACCAACAGGATCTTGGTAAGAGCTCTACCCTATTACTTTGCAACACCATATACGGTTGGTATAGCTCCCTAAGGCTCCCCTTAAAAACTGCAGCCCAAGGTGACGCCGCCACCCACGGCAACAGTGAAGGAGATATCAAAGTTCATCTGCCCAATCTGCATGGACGAGCTTGTCGACGCGGCATCGACTCTCTGTGGCCACATCTTCTGCCAGAAGTGCATCCGGGCCTCCATCCGGGCTCAGAAGAAGTGCCCTAACTGTCGGACGAAGCTGAACCTGAGGAACTTATGGAAGTTTTAGAACCCTAATTTCTGTTGTTGTATTGCTTGGACCCTCGTGGGGTTTATATGGAGGTACAAGGAGGAGGTAAACTTGGAGTACAAGGTATAGCAATCCTAGTCTATCTCAAAGTCCTACTCGTACGTGTACATATATTCTAACATTCCCCCTCAGTCGTAACGGGAGTGTAGCGGACGATTGCGATTGGAGAAGACCTGTGCGTCCGTCGCCTCCTCCACCTTGTCATCATCGCCGTCCCCTTCTGGTTCCTTCTCTTCCCTCCCGCAGTCACAGCGGGAGTGTCATGGACGCAAGGGATGACGCGGATGCTGTCGACTGGAGCTCTTGAGTTGCTGTAGACGTGTGTATGATGTTGATGTCGAGGTAGCCGAGCGTGATGTAGCCGTGGTCGAGGTTGTCGCGGTCGGTGTAGCCGATAGAGCCGAAGGCGCAAAAAAATTTGCGCGGTTTTGGGTTTTGAGGCGGCGGCGGCAGGGTTTCTGCGGCGGCGGCGGGTTTTTGGGCGGCGGCGGCAGGTTTTCTGCGGCGGCGGCGGGGTTTTTATCAGGCGGGCGAGGCGATCGTGCGATCGCCCTAGCAGAGCGCCGGCGAAGTTTTTGGGCGGCGGCGGCAGGGTATCTGCGGCGGCGGCGGGGTTTTGGTTTTTGGCGGCGTGCGGCAGCGACTCGCTTGGGAGCGGCGGCAGGTAGGCGGCGGGTTTTTGTGTCATTGTGCGGCGGCAGCGGATCTGCGGCGGCGGCGGGGTTTTGGCGGCGTGCGGCAGCGACTCGCATGGGAGCGGCGGCGACAGGCGGCGGGTTTTGCGGCGTGCGGCTCGACTCGCGTGATGTAGACCTTGGCGCTGATTTGTGTTGGCGGTGTAGAACTCGACGATGATCTTAATGTAGTCGTACAGCTTAATGTAGCTCGATGTCGTGGTTCGGCTCGGTGTAGTCCGGTCGGTGCAGTGTAGATCGATGTGGCTTGATGTAGAGGGCGTGTTGGAGCTGGCGTGTGGATGGTCGATGAAATCTGGCGTAGCCTGATGCATCACAGAAAAAATTCCATGTGCGCACGTGCATTGCAATTTCAAGCTAACCTCATCATGTTCCATGCATGTAGCCTGGAGAGCTGCTGAAGACCGCGCATGACGTGCTGGTTCATGCGTCGATCAGATTGGAGGCTTGTAGATCGAGCTTGGTCTTGGACTGGCGTACTGGCGTATGTGTGCGTGATGAAATCCTCCACGCGCGTCTCTGCCGCTGCGTGTCGTCGTCCTGTAGCCGCTGCGTGGTCCGCAGTGGCCGTGTTGACGTAGAGCCGGATGTTGCCCGCTGCACCGCGGGGATCACGAGCCGGATGATGAGGGTATATTGAAGATTTAGCGATTTATTTGGCTAACTGAATCTAATCTATAAACTGGAAATTCGAAATTTGATCTAATCTAGACTAAAGAACCGATCAGATCTTTGATCTAGACCGGGTGCCGCGCCCCCGAGGAGGTTGATCTCCCCGGGGGTGGCGCGCGATGCGGAAGTGGTGGAAAACCTAGTATCGGTGTCGTGAGACTAACCGCTCTGATACCATATGGAAGTTTTAGAACCCTAATTTATGTTGTTGTATTGCTTGGACCCTCGTGGGGTTTATATGGAGGTACAAGGAGGAGGTAAACTTGGAGTACAAGGTATAGCAATCCTAGTCTATCTCAAAGTCCTACTCGTACGTGTACATATATTCTAACAGAACTTCCACCGGGTCTACCTCCCGACTCCCGACGATGGACTGAATTGATCCAGCCATGTGGGCGGGGTGGGGCGACCCTTTTCCTCGCTGCCGTTGTGGCGATTTTTATTGCTATCTGAACTATTCTGCTTAGGGTTGTCATCACCTTTTAGTTTCCTTCCAACAGTCTCTAGCCTGCGACGTTGCTTCAGTACTAATCTGCATTTGTAGCACTAAAGAGTACTGTATTGTTTGCTGTGGAAGCATGAACTTGCCTTGTGTAGTTCGTGCGCAAAGACATTTCCAATGTTTTCTCATGTTAGGAGTTTGTACGGTGATCCTATAGAACTATAGGACGCATGAACTTGGATTTAGGTCCGGATCATCTGCTGTCAGCTTCTGGGCGGTTTAGATGGTCCTGCATCAGTTGTGTAACTCTCTGAACAAAGAAAATTACCAAAAAAAAAACACCACAACTGAGGCTCCAATTTTATAAGACCACCACAATTGTGCTAAAACACCCGCTCTACACATAACAATTAAAAAAACCACTGACAACCGCTGTTGCTAGGCACGCTAACAAGAATTATGATAGGTGGGCCCATTGCCAGGCCGAAATGGCTGCAACGGTTCAGACCAGATGGCCGTTAATGGCACGCACTACCCTAAGGTAGCCGGTCTGGCCAGCCTTCTTGGGCAATTTCACTCTCTATCCCGCTCTTTTTTCTATGACCGCACCAAATGAATAGGCGAATATGCGGAGGCGGATCTGCGAGAGGTGGTGAGGGAAGCAAGGGTGGCGGGATCCCAAGCTTTCCCACGGCGGAGGGCAACTGTTGTGGCAGCTCGAACCCGGACAGCGGCCAAGGTCTCGAAAGAGTACCAGCCGACACATATAGGAATTACTTTATAGTATATGTAGTAAGTATAGTTATACTAACAAACCAAAATACAATTAACTGTGAATCGAATTACGACGAAGTGCACGAATAATACTCCATCCATTGCTTGATTTAAGGTGTATTAGTTTTTGAGAAAAATCCAAAATACAGGGCACTCACCTGAATAATTTTCTTAAAGATTTGATTAGGTTTCATTATCTCATGCAAACTTGAGCCTTTTTTTTAATTTCCGTACCAAAAACTATACACCCAACATATAGAAACGGAGGGAGTAGTGTTTTAAGTATGAAAAAAGTTTATCAAAACTTATGAACATTACTTGCGTACTTTGAAGATCTCGATCCAAAGAGCGCAACGATAAAACAGGTTCGAATGATATATCGTTTTTAATTTTGAATCTTAGAAAGAAAGTTACATACAATCAATCTCCAAACACATTTCCTCACCAAAAATCTTGTATTGTGAAATTTGTTGAGCATGCATCGCGTCACATGTTATAACTAGACAGAAATGCCTTTGTCTATAAATCAGCCATCCCACTTGACGTACTCTGTGAAATTACTAAATTAGCAATGCAACGGCATCGCCGCAAGATTTTCTTGGCAGGAAATATACAGAATTGATATGTAGTGTCAAACCTGATGTTCAGAATCTAATATGAAGTAAGGGGATAGTTTTTTATTACTTGATACCTTGTTCTTGGATTGACAGATTGGCGTACATAGGAAGGAGGCAAATGTCGGCTGAATGGCAAAGGAGGCTGCCGGAACTTGCAAGGTGGCTTGAGGAAATCTTGTATAGAAAATTCCCAAACAAGGTGTTGCTCTCTTTCTTTCTTCTTTTCTAGCAATCAAGTCCATTTGAGCAAGAGTAGACATTACCGTTTCATCATTTAATATGTTGATATTTCTGGTTGTTTGGGCAGAGGGAGTACTACAAGATGATGTTGGTACCAATTGAGCCACACTTGCAGTTTGCTCTCAAGTTCTTGACTGCTCAGAACCAACAATGTCAACAAAACCAACAATTACCAGCAAGGCAGATTGCATCTTCCCTGGGCTATGGGACGATAATTCCGACACCTGTTAGTACGCAAGGCGTAAGTGAAAATTCTGGAATGTCTTATGTAACACACCACATGGGTCCTTCCTCATCCGGTGCGGGCATGGTTCCTCAGAATGCCAACACAGGTACCTCGCTTCCAGCTGGAGATAGTTTTTGTGAGCCTGTGCTTATTTTCTTTTGGGGTGAGTATGGAGTGATTTAGCATTAAATCTTCTTCACACATACTATAGGGCTTCTAGCCTAGAAATCCAATAGCCAGCAAAATATTGCACAAAATTCAACACCAGATTTTTTAGAGTCTAGCTCGTGTGTTTGATAAAAGTTCATCCACTTAGTAGTTGTTATATGATAGAAGAGCTCTAAGTAAAATGTTTGTCTGGAAGATCTGTTATCAGAAATTAGGAATATATTCCTTCAGACTCTTTTCTTTTTGTATGACTTACCAGCAGTTAGAAATGGGATACCACAATGTTCAGCCTCACAGCATGTATCAGTATCCTATATCATTTCTAAATTATACTGCATATATTATTCAGTCTTAATGCTTTATGCTCTACACATTTGTATATTTCTTATGTTTCCTAGTTTTCTTGTAAGACGAAAGGGTCAAGAGGAACTTGGCTTTAAAGCCACACGGTGGAAAGAGTAGCATAGTTCCACAACACCACAACAGACACACAAGGTTTTGAAGCTTATTTCAGACATGGGGATAACAAGAAAGTGCAGGCCTAACGCAAGCAAACGATGACTGCAGCGTAGAGCTCTGCATAGTTCCTAGTTTGCCTTTGTAGATCTTATTTCACTGCTATTAACTTTGTGCTGCCTTCTTTCTATGTGAAGCTCGTGATGACCACGCGAACACACTGCTATCTCTGGGGACAAATTCTACACATAACTTCTCGAGAGTGTCGAACATCAATCCTGTAATAATCATGATGGACTCTCACCTATATTTTGCTAATACCTTAATGTAGTACTGTAGTTACCAGCTCCCTAAGTCTCGTTATAACACTTCAACCTATGGTGACGCAGGCATCCCCCGCACCTCTGAAGGAGTCCTCGAAAGAACCAAAGTTTAGCTGCCCAGTCTGCATGAACGAGCTGGTCAATGCGTCATCGACTACCTGCGGCCACATCTTCTGCGACAAGTGCATCAGGGCCTCCATCGTGGCTCAGAGCAAGTGCCCTACCTGCCGGAGGACGCTGAGCCTGAGCAGTTTCCACCGCGTCTACCTACCCACGATGGACTGAACTGATCAAGCCATTTTGCGTGGTGGAGAATCAGTAGCTCTCCCTTTTCCTCGCTGCCATTTTAGGGATGCTAATTGCTATCTGAAATATTCTGCTCAGGGTTATCAATACGCCTTTTAGTTTTCCTCCAATAGTCTTAACAGGGTATGTTGTAGTTTTTCACTATACCAAACATGCATCCGTAGCGCTACAAAATACCATAGTGTTTTGCTGGAATCCTGTGCTTGGTAATATGTGATTCATGCGCCAAAAAATACTCCAATATTTTGCTGCTGTTATAAATAAATACACACTGGCCAAATCGATAGAAAGTGGTAGAAAAATCCCCATACAAGCACGTAAACCAAAAACCAACAAACGAGGTGCCACCAATTAACTCGAAGTCGAACAAGAAAACAGGAAAAGCCACACCGCGCGAGAAGCGACCTAGACTATCGGACACACCAAAGACGAAGAAGCTTCACACCGGGAGAATGGGATCAACGTGTTTCACCAAGATGTAACCTGAGCTATGCGATGACGCCCCCAAAAGGGTAATGACATAATGCGCCACCGTCGCCGAGCCTGCAAAGAAGGCTAGGGCTTTCACACGGAACACAGTCACGGCGAGGATCCACACCAGTGCCCCCAAGAGGATAATGACACCTGCAAGCATCACCATTGCCGGCGCCAAAGCGTAGACCTTTTGCTCGGATCCTTACACGCGTGCCATCTTGAGGGACAACAACGAGGCTTACATAGCATGACCAAAGGCCGCCGTCGAAGCACCGACATCAGGCGTTGTCAATCCCATCACCCCCACATGGCCAAAGAAACGACCACCACCACTACGATGCTACCCGCCGACGACAGCCATGAAGCCTCTCCCGTCAGAACCTACGCCCCGGCATCCACAAACTCAAATATGTGTCGCGACATAAAGACCACCGCAAGACCGACGACAAATCCAAGCCCGCTCGCTCGGTTCTAGGTAACAGCTGGACAACAGTGGTGTAGCCCGCCTCGCTCGCACCCTGCAGCCATCGACAACACAATCACAAACGCCTGCTCGAATCAGACCAGTCGGAGCGGGTCAACCGTCCTCCACCGCCAAAGACGATCGCCGACGGGACGCAGCAGCATGTCTCGTTAGGCCCGAATAAGGCCGAGGTCAGGCCCAAATATAGGCCTTGATCAGGCTCGAGAGGTCCCGCCGCCGTCAAGCCTACACACCCTCGCCGCCCCGAACACGACCACCCCCGCTATGCCCCGCCCTGGCCGACCAACAGGCAGCGCGCGCCGCCTGGGCTGACGGCGCTGCGCCGGGACGTGTCTCCCTGCCGCCAGAGCCCTTACCGAGCATGTTGTCCCCTCCGGGCGCCACAACCCGCGTCAGTACCATCACGAGAGGATGAAGAAGGAGGTCACGCCGCCGGTGACACCGCGCCGACTTTGCCCGACGGCACTTGCCGTCGGCGGCGGGGGAGGAGGGGAGGGTTGGGCGACGCTAGGTTTAGCGTGCCTCCGTCACCCACGCGGGGGGGGGGGGGGGGGGGGGGTTGGGGGGCGACACGAGGCGCTTCGCGTATTTCCTAACCGGCGAGAGTAGTATTAGGATGGGTTGGACAAATACTCTCAAGCCCTGCTTAGATAACGCAAGTAGGACATTGTTTAGAGTTGGGTTATGCTAAACTGAGAATTAGCTATTACAAAGAGAATTAGCTTTTTCATTTCGGAGTCGGTTTAGCAGTATTCACTAAAGTAAGCATAACTTTTTCATGCTGAGCCCTTTTTTGACGTACGACCAGTCAAATTGTTCAGAAAAAGAACCGTACATCTGATTGTTCGCCCCTTTCCAATTTTGAATCTCGAAAAGAAATTTACATACAATCAATACACTGCATACAATCTCTCCAACGCATCCATGTTGGAAAAAAAGCCTCACCAAAACTCTCATATTATGAAATTTGTTGAGCATGCACAGCGTCATACTATGTTATAAGTATAACAAGAGAGAAATGGCCTTTTCTAGTGATTTCGATGAATTAACTATCCCACTTTAACGTTTACTGTGAAATTAGCAATGCACCGACAGCACTGCGTCCGCGAGGCAGGAAATATGCCGGGGCCTTGGTCAAGTCTTTTTCCCCTCCCTCCCTCCCACCTTCCTTCCCCAGTCCCAACCCTTTACCGCCGTCTCCGGCCGCCGTTCGCCTCCGCCTCTCGATTCACAGGTGTGCCCTCCTCAATCACTAGCCCGAGCCTCGTTTCTGGGTGCCGACTCCCGCTGCTCTCGTGGAGACCTTCCCTGTGAAAGGGCCGCCGCACCTGTCGGGGCAGGCAGGCGGCACAGATGGATCGTGGCAGCGGCGTTGGCGGGATGACGCCACCGCATCAGCAGATGCCTGATGCCGTGGGCCTCTCCGCAGCGGCCGATCGCCAGTTCGTATTGCTGCGCAACAGTAGCCGCGAGAAAATGTAAGTGCCAATTGCTTTTTGTCTGCACCAGTTGAACTGAATAGAAACTTACCAGTCATGAATCTTGCTAGCATAGAGTAGCGCTCACTGTCGCCGGTCAGGGATTTTAACTGGATGCTCTAAACAATAGTATCAAGTATTATTGAGTTAATTACAGAAAACCACCACAATTCAGGCTAGGGTTTCAAAAAACCACCGGAATACGCTAGGGTTTCAAAGAACCACCGGTCCAGAGTTAATTACTTTCACGCGACCACCAGTTCCGAGTTAACCGTCCGCGACGCTCAGTTAACCATGAAACTGACAAACGGGGCCCATTGTCAGGCGTGACGTGGCAATTTTAGACAGCGCGCCGTTAACGGCCGTTGACGGCTCGTTTTCCCCGTGGATAAAAACTTGTTGGCTCGGTCTTTCAAGAAACCACCACTATTCAGGTTTACGGTTTCAAGAAACCACCAATTACAGTGAAATTCAGATAGGCGCATGCCAGAACTGTCACCAATGTTGTACCTAGTAATTTAACAAACTGATAAATGAAAAGAACACCACCAACTTAGCAGAACAAACAGTAAACCAAGCTCAGTACACAATAATTTAGGTTCGACATAAATTTCACAGAGTTGCACATAATAATTTAGGTTCGACATAATACAAACCAAGTTCAGTACACAAATGTTTCAACACACCAGTTGGAACAGACCAACTGGAACATACAGGTGCATACATAATATGTTTTTGAAAGGGTTCAACACACAGAATAACGTAAGGATCAACTTCATTCTACTTCCTTGTTCTGGTTCTTGATGTCCTTCAAGGTTAACTTGTCGATACCGCTTGCTGTGAAGTAACCCTTCAGTCTGGAGCTGCCCCTTCTCTGTCTTGTTGGCCTGCTCTCATGGACAGAAGACACATGTTGAGGCCTTGGAGCTCTGAATGCTTGTGCAGCTGTCCTTGGGGCTGGAGGTGCAGATCTTGCAGGAGCTGCTGTAGCTGCCCTCCTTGTTGCAGACTGGCCTGCAGCTTGTGGAGCTGCTACATCTCTAGGTGCAGATGGAGCTGCAGCAGATGGAGGTGCTCTTCTTTTTGCTGCTGGAGCCTGTCTGCTAGATGGAGCAGCAGCAGTTGGAGGTGGTGGGGCAGTAGCACCAGCAGCTGAACTCTGTGATAGGTCAGCTCTGTTTTCCTGTAGAAAACAAATAAACAGTCAGTGGCCATGTTTGTAACAAGAAACATATGTATATTTGTGGCATTGGTAGTAAGTAAATAACCTGGTGACTGTTTTTCCTGATCTGCAGAGATGGTTTCAGTGCTTTTGTACAACTAGTGTACCTATGCCCCAGCAGGCCACAATTGCTACAAGTAATTGTGCCCATTCTTGATGTTGCTTTGGTGCTGGAACTTCATACTTGCCCTTCTTCCTCTTGTTTTGATTTCTACCTAAAGAAACTTCAAATACAGGAGGTTCTATGTCAGGTGTATCTGTTTTTGTCCAGCAGTCTTGACCAGGAACAGGTTGAATCACTGGACCATATGCCTCTTTGTACATTTCTTTCTTGAAGAAATCATGCACAAAGTCTTCTGGATGCTGGTAAGACTTGTAAATGGCTGCAATTGCATGGCTGCAAGGGATTCCAGTCATGTCCCATCTCCTGCATCCACATGTCCTAGCAGCCAAGTTCACAGCATACTGCCTATCAACTCCACTGCTTACTTCCCACAAACCATCTTTTGCTTTCTTTGATGTGCAAAGCCTAGACCATTTTTTGTTTTCTTCTAATATTTCTGAGTAAGTTGGGGTGATCTCCCATCTAGCTTTCTCTGCTCCTGTTCTTTTTTCATCATTTCTGATCATCAGTTTCTTTCTGATGCCATCGAACATAGTTTTTATTGGCTTGGATCTGACATCAAGTATCATCCTATTGAAAACCTCACTGAGGTTGTTTACCACCAAGTCAGTTTTACAGTTCACATCCATGGCATATCTAGCCCAGGTTGAAACAGGGATTTTCATTAGCTACTCCCATGCAGGTTCACTCTCCTCCTTCATGGTCTCCATTGCAACATCAAACCCATGTTGAGTGTAAGAATAGCTAGCTCGATCCATGATTTTTTTGAGTTCTTCCCCTCTAAACCCAGCAATTTGAAAATTGGCATATATATGCCTTAGACAGTACCTTTGTGGGCAGTTGGGGAACACCTGGTTGATTGCATTTAGCAGTCCCTGTTTTATTTAAAAGTGTCAGAAAATTTGTCGATCGTCGATAAATGACACAAGTACGGTGTAGATAGAGTTTTTTTACCTTCTGCCTATCAGAAATGATGGTGTACAAGCCAAACTTGCCTCTCTCTCCCCCAATGGCATATTTAAGCTGTGTGAGAAACCAAGACCAGCTGGCTGTCTCCTCCTTATCAACAAGACCAAATGCTAAGGGGAAAATGTTGTTGTTCCCATCCCTTCCAGTGGCAGCAAGGATCTGTTGGCCTGTGGTCAGCTTAACAAAACAGCCATCCAAACCTGCAAAGGAAAAACAGAAATGTTAGGCGGGCAGCAATAAATGGACAGAAAACCATTCTGAGTACAAAATGTGAATACACTTACCAATAAATGGCCTGCAGCCATTCAGAAAACCTTGGACAGAGGCTCCAAGACAGTAAAACAGACCATGAAAACGAGGGTTTGTGCTTGGCTGACTTGCAACCATTTTAGTAGTCACAATGCATCTAGAGCCAGGATTGGTGTCAAGAACAGTCTGTAGATAATCCCTCAGCCTCTTGTATTGTTCAATATGATCACCCAACACAACCTCCAAAGCTTTCTTCTTGGCTCTATATGCCATCATCTTGTGCACCTGAACCCCATATTTCTCCTTCGTTGTCTCTCTCACAGCCTCAATCCCAGTTCTAGGGTCTATTCTTATACTGGACTCACAAATCGTTGCTACCCATTTACCTGTCACCTTGCAGCTTTCACCTGATGTGGCACATGTATGATCTAACTGCATTTTCCTAAGGCAGAAGGTTTTCTCACCCTTGATGACTGAACCAACCATAAAAAAGGGCATTTTTTCTTTCCCAGTGCACAGTACACAATAACTCTGTCTTTGCAATTTCTCCAGTACTGAAAGTTCCTGAGCTGTGCAATGTGCAGTGCCTGCACTGCTCTTCTGAACTGATAGACATCAAGAAAACACATTTTCAAGCACAACCCTTCCTCTGGTTGTAATCTACTTTCATCATACCACTGCCTTGGCATTTGCTTTTTTGCCCTGCTTTTTCTTCCTTTTGGAATAGCCCATGACAACATCTCAAAGCCATCATCATCATCTGAATTCAGTTCCCACTGCTTGCCTTCATCATCGGAAGGCACAAAATCTGCTGGTGTGTACTCTGCTGACTGCAATGAGATCTTGTTGTTGGACCCTCCTTTGCAACTTTTTTCTTTTTAGTCACAGGCTCAAGAACTTCTTGGCAGCCACTGTCATCTGATGAACCACCATCTGAATCATAGAATAGCTCCTCTGGTTCTGCAACTCCATCATACATGCTATCTGTCGGCTTCTTCTTCTTCCTCATGTCACATAACTTCTGGCCCAGGTCTTCCTCTGAATCTAAATCCTCTTCTGAATCACTGTCAACATCTTCAGGTTCAACACACTTGCCTTTATCCTTGCTGCAGCTCTGCTGAGTTGTGAATAAATACTCAACTTCTGGTTCAACAACAGGAAGAATTTGCTGCTCATTGTTGCTCTGTTGGGTTTCCAAATAAAGCATCTCCGAATCTTCAGTTAACTGCACACATTCTTCTACAGCACGAGTGTTAATGTGTGAAGGCAGCCGGTTACTGCCAGCAATAACAGTCAAGCTGACACATTTTTTATGCTCGTACTGCTTAAGCATCTCCTCCACCTTGGCCATTCCATCTAATAATGCCATCCCAGCAACACCTTTATCCTTTTCTCTAACATAGTACATGCTGTCATTAATTCCGTAGCCCTCTGTCTCAATTAAAGCTAGCAAATTCATATATGTGATGTCGGAGCAGCACAATGAACGCTCTAAATTATCTCTGCCTTCTAAATTGAACCGAACATCCCATATATCGTCATCCAGGCTACACAAATTGAAAAAAACAAGTTTAATTTCCTATCTACAATCACCTGGAAACCCTAGTGGCAGATCTGAAATCTAAGAAAACAGAGCAGAGGAGAGTGAGGATTTCTTACTCGACGCCACCCCATCCGGTGGTCCACACGTGGCTCTGGGACGGCTGCTCCTTGCAGACGCGGGCTACGGCTGCCGCGGCGGCCTTCATCGGCGAGAATGTCTTCACGGCGCTCGGGTTCGAGCTCCCGCAGCAGTCCCCACCAGCAGCGCCAGCACCCACGACCGCGCCTCCGTGGGTTAACTCTCCGCCGCCATCTCCGGTGCCGGCGCCGCCCTGAGAGCTCGGTCCGGACGAACTCGGCGCCGCCATGGTGTTCGCGAGGGAGGGGGAGAGTGACTGACTGAGCACGTGGCCGGTCCGAGCGGGGGTAAGTTAGGGCAAGGAACGAGCCGTCAACGGCGCGCTGTCTAAAATTGCCACGTCGCGCCTGACAATGGGCCCCGTTTGTCAGTTTCATGGTTAACTGAGCGTCGCGGACGGTTAACTCAGAAGTGGTGGTCGCGTGAAAGTAATTAACTCTGGACCGGTGGTTCTTTGAAACCCTAGCGTATTCCGGTGGTTTTTTGAAACCCTAGCCTGAATTGTGGTGGTTTTCTGTAATTAACTCAGTATTATTACTGCGTTATTTCGTTCCCGAAATTGCAGACGTGATCATATATACACTATCAAAGTCTTGACTTCCTTGAAGTTTACAAGGGCTCACGAAAAAAAGATAACTTGATACCTTGTTCTTGAATTGACAGATTTGAGTACATAGGAAGGAAGCACACGTCGGCTGACTGGCGAAGGAGGCTGCCGGAACTTGCGAGGCGGCTCGAGGAAATCTTGTTTAGAAAGTTCCCGAACAAGGTGTTGCTATCTTTCTTTCTTCTTTTCTAGCAATCAAGTCCATTTGGAGCAAAAGCAAACATTACTGTTTCGTCATTTAAGATGTCCATATTTTATGGTTGTTTGGGCAGAGGGAGTACTACAATATGATGTTGGGACCAATGGAGCCACACTTTCTGTTTGCTATCAAGTTCTTGAGTGCTCAGAACCAACAACGTCTACAAAACCAACAATTGCCAGCAAGGCAGATTGCATCTTCCCTTGGCTATGGGACGATGATTCCGACACCTGTTAGCACGCAAGGCGCAAGTTATGTAACACACCACATGGGTCCTTCCTCATCCAGTGCAGGCATGGTTCCTCAGAATGCCAACACAGGTACATCGCTTCCAGCTGGAGATTGTTTTTGTGAGCCTGTGCTCATTTCCTTTCGGGGTGGGTACGGAGTGGCTTAACTTTAAATTCTTCGGTATGCATGCTATAGCGCTTCTAACTTAGAAATCCAATAGCCAGTGCTTGCCACCAGGTACCATATTGCATAAAATTCAACAGCACATTTTTTTAGAGTCTAGCTTGTGTGTTTATAAAATTTCATCCACTTAGTAGTTGTTATATGATAGAAGGGCTCTAAGTAAAATGTTTGCCTTGAAGATCGGGAAATCCATATCGGCTCGTAGGTCTAGATGCACCCATTACTCAAAAAACATTTTCAAAGTGTCAAAAAAAATTAAATAAAATTTTCGGATATACTAGATGACATTTTATGGTAGCACAAAAAGTTTCGCGAAGAAAAGACATTTTTTGTGGGCTGTGCAAAAAAGACAAATTCGGAGTTTTCAAAATGACTTTGTACGCGATTGTTTTTTGTCTTTTTTGCACAGGTCACAAAGAATATTTTTTCTTTGCGAAACTTTTTGTGCTAACATAAAATGTCATGATGTATATCCAGAATTTTATTTGGAATTTTTTGACATTTTATAAAATAACTAAAAATGTTTTACATAACGGGTGCATCCGCACCCGTGACCCAAAACGTCATGTCCAGAAGATCCGTATTGGAAATTACGAATATATTCCTTCAGACTCTTAATATGAAATGGGATACCACGTTCAGCCTCACAGCATGTATTTGTATCCTATATCATTTCTAAATTATGCTGCATATATTATTCAGTCTTAAAGCTTTATACTTTACGCATGTGTATATTTATTTTGTTTCCTAGTTTTCCTTGTAAGACGAAAGGGTCGAGAGGAGCTCAGCTTTATAAATTAATAAAGCCAAACGGCCAAAAGAGTAGCACGTTCCACAACACCACAACACAGACACACAAGGTTTCAAAGCTTATTTCATTTTTCGCGAAAACGCGAAAGCTTTGCGTTTCGATGCATTGATAGAAAAGAAGGTTTGTGTACATGTCCGAAAGAAGGACAGCACCTCACCATACAACTCAACGCAAATCAACACACCCTAGGGGAGTAGTAAGCGAAGCCCCCGAGCCCCCGCGTGCGAGAGGGCTCAACGCTCTCGCGTAGCTTGACATGATCGAAGCTTATTTCAGACATGGGGATAACAAGAAAGTGCGGGCCTAATGTAGCCAAACACTTTGGTATCTTTTTTTTAGTGACTTTCTATCAATTAGAAACGGGATACCACAATGTTCCGCCTCACAGCATGTATCAGTATCCTATATCATTTCTAAATTATGGTGCATATATTATTCAGTCTAAAGCTTTATGCTCTACACATGTGTATGTTTCGTTTCCTAGTTTTCCTTGTAAGATTAAAGGGTGGAGAGGAGCTTGGCTTTAAATTAATAAAGCCATACGGCCGAAAGAGTTGCGTAGTTCCACAATTGAAAGCTTATTTCATACATGGGGATAACACGAAAGTGCAGGCCTAACGCGAGCAAACGAGGACTGCTGGGTAGAGGCTCTGCATAGTTCCTAGTTTGCCTTTGTAGATCTTGTTTCCCTGTTATTAACTTAGTTTGTGTTGCCTTGTTTCTAGGGGAAGCTCCTGCTGAGCACGTGAACACACTGCTATCTCTGGGGATGAATTCTACACATCACCGCTCGAGACTGTCCAACAACAGTCCTGTAATCATCATGGTGGACTCACACCTATACTTTGCCAATGCCATAATATATTAGTTAGCAGCTCTCTAAGTCTCGTTTTAACAGTTCAACCTATGGTGACACAGGCACCCCCAGCACCTGTCAAGGAGGTCCCGAAGGAACCAAAGTTCAGCTGCCCAGTCTGCATGAACGAGCTGGTCAATGCGTCATCGACTACCTGCGGCCACATCTTCTGCGACAAGTGCATCAGGGCCTCGATCCAGGCTCAGAGCAAGTGCCCTACCTGCCGTAGGACGCTGAGCCTGAGCGGTTTTCACCGCATCTACCTACCGACGATGGACTGAACTGATCATGCCATTTTGGGCGCGGTGGATGGAGCCTCAGCACCCCGCCTTTCCCTCACTGCCATTTCGGTGGTGCTAATTGCTATCTGAACTATTCTGCACAGGGTCATCGATACACCTTTTAGTTTCCCTCCAACAGTCTTAACAGGCGATGTTGTGATTCACGGTTATGAGACGTTACCCTACCAAATATGCATCTGTAGCGCTAAGAAATACCATAGTGTTTTGCTGGAACTCTGTGCTTGCTGCTGTGTGATTCGTGCGCGAAGAAATACTCCAATATTTCGCTGCTGTTAGGGGCTTGTAATGTTCTTATATTTTTTGAGGGAAAACTCACACTTTATTAATCAACACAAATATTCATAGGTACAATATTTCGATCATAAGGAGTACCTAACCACACACATGTCGTCCCACTCCTAAAGAGAGAGCACGTTTGTCTAGATCATGCGCTTCAAAATTTGAACTCCTACTCTCATGGAAAAAACAACAGTAATTAAAAGCCTCTGCTCTTCTCTGGATCTCTTTCACAATCGTACCATACCTTCCCAAAGTGGAACTAGAAATATCATCCACCACTTCTTTGCAATCTGAGGCAATATAACTCTCGTAATCAACAAATCATCCGCTAAACACAATCCCTCTCGGCACGCAAAAGCTTCAGCCGTACCCGGATCTGTTATCCCATGAAAAACCAGTGCAGAAGCACCAAGATAATTACCCTGTACATCTCTGCATATTGTTGCTGCTGAACAAAACTCTTTATTACCAGTAAATCCTCTATCAACATTAACTTTTACCGATAAATTCTGGGGAGAAATCCATCTGCGCCTCACTCTTGAAACTACAGCTGTGCTGTTCACTCTTGAAGGTGGTAAAGTAGCCATGAACTCATCAATATAAGTTCTGATGAAAAAATGTGTCGACCAAGGATTCTGAAAAATATTCTCATGGATAGCCTTCCGTCTAGCCGACCAAATAGCCCAAAGAGTGACAATCATGAGAACAAAATCTGCATTTGATAGCTCGTCACTCAATTGAAACAACCAGGTTCTTTGCATTCCGTTCCACACATGCTCTTATTTTATCAACTAAATCACTATCAGCAAGAGCCCAAACACTTGACGACATCGGACATTCAACCAATGAATGCCTCCACGAATCATGGCCTCCACACAAAGAACATGTATCAGTATGTGCCATGTTTCTATGATGTAAAACATCCGCCGTAGGAATCGAATGTTGGGCTAACCTCCATATGTAAGAAAATTCAGTTTAGGTGGCACCTTCAATTTCCATAGCGTCTCCCACGCTTTAGCTTCAACATGTGGATTTGAAGAACCCCTTCAGCATACAACCAATCTTCACGCCTATGCTTGGTTTGGATCAGCATCCGATAAGCAGAACGCACACTGAAATTACCCTTCCTTTCAAATTGCCAAGCCCAAAAATCCGAAACTGGACTAGTACACAAAGGTATGCTTAGAATCACCGTAGCATCCATAGGAAGAAAAACATTCCGAACCAAATCCTCTCTCCATGTGGCTGACGTATGATCAATGAGATCATGTACAAGCTGTGGTGGATCATCCACTCTTGATAATAATGGTCTTGGCATAGTCTTCTCGTGGAAGCCAATTATCAACCCATATCTCGGTAGTTGCACCATCTCCTATTCTCCTGATTAAACCCTGTTTCATCACGTCCTTTCCATCTATAATTGCTCTCCAAATCTGTGATGGATGAAACCCCACAGATGCATCAAGAAAATGAGTATTAGGGAAATACACAGCTTTTAAAATTCTTGCACTTAGAGAAGACGGATCTTTCAAAACCCTCCATGCCTGTCTTGCTAATAAAGCAAGATTAAAAATCTCCAAGTCTTTAAAACCAAGTCCACCCATAAATTTTGGTCTGATGTCAGTTGCATGTTACAGATCATGGGATTGTATGGCCATGGACCTAAAGCCAAGCCAACTGAGCATTTTCGGCCTAGATCCTGTTGGGCCTAGAAAACAGTTCTTCCCTCAAAACAAAGAAAAAACAGTTCAGCTTCCGTTCAACGGAAAAAAACGCACTTCCATCACTGTCCAGCTCCAGCACGAGGCGCCCAGCGGGGCCAAAACAACAAGATTGACCTCGGGACAAAACTTCAGCCTGAAATGAACTCGTTCTAAACTTTTAATCGGATCTAACCCATTTTACTACCGCTCAACATGCTGACGGTAAACTTAACATGGTACCGCTAGGATCGTTGGCGGTAACCTTCTTGATCCACCGCCGCTGAAGGAATTTTCACTTGGCTGGCTACCGCCGGGGAAACAGCCGGTACCATCATCAAGCCAACCGCCAGCCGCACTGGCGGTACGTCCTGAAGCCCGTACACGATCAGCCAATTAGCTTGAAGCAGGCTAAGTCGCTGGGCTGGCTATGCGTGTGCGCCTACTAGGCTACTAGATCCTTGTGTGCGGGTGTATGGTGGAGCAGCCCGGCTGGCTGACTTGAAAGCTAGCTTTGCTCTTATCTACAAGGAAAATATGTATATCTACAATAGGAAATGGAATAGGGATACTAGCTATGACATAACTTTTAAAATGTCGAAATATTTTAAAAATAAATCGGGTATACATCAGAATATTTTGTGTTAGCACAAAAAGTTTCGCGGAGCAAATACATATTTTATGACCTGTGCAAAAAGGCAACAAAATGTCTCGTACAAAGTCATTTTGGAGCACCCGGATTTATCTTTTTTGCACAGGTCACAAAAAGTATATTTTCTTCGCGAAACTTTCATGCTAACATAAAATATCTTGAAGTATATCCGATTTTTTCTTTTACCCGATATGGATTTCCGATGGAATAGTTCTTATAAATTGCCAAGCCATTTTCCAAAACTAAGGAAAATCCATAAAAATGTAACAAACAAAAAATAAGTATAGGAAAATAGTTTTCAACCAAATAAAATCTTATAAAATTATTTTTGCTTACAAAAGGTTTTATAGGTATGTAATAAACGAGCAAAAATATTTTGGGGTTTATAAAATCCTATTTTATTTTCGAAAATGCAAAATTGTAGAACAAAATTTTAAATAAGATCAAATATACTCCCTCTGATCCATAAAAAGTGTCGTGGAAAATGAACTTGCCTAGTATAAATCCATAGCTATACTTGCGACACTTTTTGTGGATCGGAGGGAGTAATATTTTCGCCCAATTTTTTTATTTGTAAATTCATTTTATTTTCTCCAATTTTTAGGTGTACACATATATCTAAATAATCTATTTTGAAAGTAATATTTTTCATTTTGAGCGCAAGCTATAATATTTTATTTGTGAGACATAGTAAATAAAGTTAGATGAGTACTCTATAAAAATATGACAGTTTTCATAATACATTTCTAGAAGTTGCATTTTAAATATATTATTCATGCATGCAAATTTTATTGATATGCATAAATAATTTTCATACATTATAGAACTTATTTAAAGATTAGAGTAAAATGGCATACGTATGTCTTTCTTTTGAGTTTATTCCGTAAATAATGGCATGCTAATTTTCATACATACTATTTTATCCAATAAAGTAATTTGTCACATACATATGTCTCTCTTTTTAGTTTAGAGTAAAATGGCTACCAACACACTTAAACTTTATCTCGTGCATCTGCCATATGGCTTATATAGTTCAGTAGTATAGTTATGTACGTACAGTACAAAGGTAGCATGCCATTATGAACTTGTCAACTTGCTAACGCCATATGTCCTAGTACTCTCCAGTTAATCTAGACCGACTATATATACACGTAATTAGGCTTGAGGAATCGCCGGACGGTGGGTTGGCTACCGCCAGCTCTCTTGGCGTTATTGCTTGAGGATCTACCGTCCCATGATCCGGCGGTACCCTACCCATCAGCTTAGTCAACATTCGTCGTATCAGGATGTCTACCGCCAGCTATTCCGGTGGTAGCACGCAAACTCTACCGCCAGCATGTTGAGCGGTACTAAAAAAGGGTTAGATCGAGTTAAAAGTTTAAAATCAGTTCATTTCGGGCTGAAGTTTTGTCTCGAGGTCAATTTTGTTATTTTGGCCCCAGCGGCCCAGGTCCATATACCAGTTCAGCAGCAACTGGGTTTCAGCTCCTCTGGGCAATTAAAACGATCTCATAGCCAATCAGCCCTTTGTGCCTGAATAAAACACACTAAATTAAAGAAGATGCCTCGGGTCATATAGATTCTTGTCGACGAGTTGCCATCTAGTTAGCCTAAAGCAAGGGGCGCACCATGGACGCCGCCGTTGACGGCGACGGGGAGAAGAGGCGGTGTGCCGTGTGCGTATGGATGTTGACGCGACCGCGCATGCCATTATCCTCTCCGCCTCCTCCACTAGCTCGATCGGCCATAGATGCTGTGCCCATGGGTGGGCAGCACTAGGTAAGGTGGCGGCTAAGCTACTGACCTAGCTTCGAGAATCCGTTTATCTTTTCTCTTTTGATGCCAATGGCACGAAAAGTGCCAAGTTTTTTTTTCCTCCCTTGTTACTGAGTACACTCTCTTGGAAAATTGCTTTGTGTGTGTGAGAATTACTAAAAAACAGGATGATGATGACCGTATTTTATTTGCCGCTGCTCGATCAAACTTGGAGCGCCGGACGTGGTGGTGCTTGCTGAGCGCTTCAGTCAGATGCGGCGTTCCCATCCCATCCCGGCGGCCGGACATGGCGTGGTATGACGGGCGAGAGCTCGTCAACGCAACGGCCGCCCGGTGGGAGGTCCTTTTTGGCTGCGTGTCGCTCGGGGCTCATTCGGAGACTTCGGCTGGTGCTACCTGAACGCGACAACGCAACGGCGGTTCCACGCTGAACTGGTGATAGATTTCCTGCAGGAACGTCGAAAAGGACACTCAACTCCTGCAATTTGTGAATATCTTGAGAGGATTCCGAGCAAAAATTTGACAATGCCCAATCCAATTTGGAGAAAACACACATGGGTAAAAATCTCCACAACAAGGAACATATATGAACGGATAAAATAAGTTGAAGCAGCACGATAGGAGAGTCGAATAGTAAGGAGGCCCCCCCAGGGCCAGGTGGCTAGGGTTTTCGTCCCCTCCGCCAGCTATGCCGTCAGTCTGCACCGACTACGAAGGTTTTTTCAGGTCTTCGAGGCGCGACCGACCATGGCCTCTCGCCAGCAGGGGTTCCCGTTTCTTTATCTGGTAAATTATGGGTTTTCGTCGGGCTGGTGAGGCGGCGGCAACATCCCGATGTCAGGAAAAAGATATTTCTCGCCCCATTTCCGTTTTGGCGATGCGCCTAGTGCCGACGAAGGGGTCGTGAATTGTGCGTCTGCCGGATCTTTAGGACCCGGTCAGTTTTCGTATCTGTTTGTGTGGGTTGTAGGTCTGCCTATTCCCATCTACAATTTTCATCTTTAGTGATGGTCGCTGTTGTTGCACGTTGGTCTTTTGGGGACTTAGCATGATAGCTTACTGTATGTCTACTTTAAATATCTCAACTACGACAAGCTTAGCCTGGCTCCAATGTGGAGGGCGAGGACGGCGGTGCCCCTTTGGCTTGATTTAGTGTTTGTAGTCGTCGCTAGGTGGTCGAAGTACCTATTTGTAATTTTTATTACGCTTGTTGATCTTCGTACTGTTTTTGATGATTGATAACAGATCATTGGACATTTTCGCAAAAAAAAAGGACCACATTTGAACTAGGCCTGAAGCACCACTGCACAAAGAAAGCATATTAAACAAACGTGCACCCCCCCCACCGGAGCTGCCAGACAACCTCATCATCATCACCCATCACAGTCGTAACCAAAACCGACTGTCTGACTTTTACTTAGTTCTGCCACCGAGGAGAACGCCCCAACCATGAGAGAACGAAACACTAAAACCAAGTTTGTCACGCGCACCTCTTTCAGTTGCTGCAATGCTAGAGGGAAGAGACATGCTACACAAAAGAAGTTGGACCTAGACCCCCTCAGCCATGAGAAAACCTCTCAGGGTCGTGTTGTCCCTATTTACCCATATTTTATATTTGAATACATTTAGGGTATGTTTGGTAGCCAGCATCACTCTGGCATTGTGGTTCCCTCCTAATACATGCTAGCCCTAGACATGCTGAGTGCATGCGAGTGTGCTTTATCTGGTAGCATGTATTTGTTGACTATACTGAGTTGAGGTCTTGTATGATAGCATGTATCTTGAGTGACATGATGAGCTGAAGATATTGGTTTGATAGCATGTGTGAGGCAAAATCATTTACCAGTTCTACTAAGATATTAGAAGCAAGACAAAATTTAACTAAGTTTTGACAATACAAACATATTGGTTCTCCTCTCAACGCGTCTCCTAAATTAAATATTTCAATGAGGTTTTGTCAATATACGGACTTGAAAAACATATTGCGGGATGTAAATATATCAACACCATTTTTACCTAATTCCAACAACAAACAAACATATAGGTTTATAATTCTTTCACTCGAGCACTTGTTCTCAATATACATGCTTCAACGTGAGGAATAAAACAAATTAATATCACGGGTTTGAAATACTTGGTGTAGCAATTCAGGATGTTATCATCTCTGCATTCACCTACGGCTTAATTAATCCACCTTTGCACCCAACAATTTTCTCAGTATCTGGCAGTATTATAAATCAATTCATATTCGACGCACCAAAAAGTTGACGGAAAGACATACCAAAAATATGAACATCTCATATATATTTTGTGGAAATTTTCATATCCACCAAAATCATAGGAATGCTGATAATTTTTAATGTAACTTCAATTGTCGTCATGATTAGGGGCATGCAAGATGGAGAAATCGATAGTCTCATAGATCTCCAATACTTACCCAGGTTAGGATTTTTTGACAATCAATATCAGGATATATTATAGCAGTGAATAGTGCAAGGTAAATAATTCATGGTGAAAGTAAAAAAAAATTGACGGGGTTTGGTGGCTCCCATGGCACCCCTGGATTCGCGATCCCCTTCATCCAGTGCCGTCATATGCATCGATAACTCTCACCGGCACTCATCATCAGAATCATGCCGCCCGCGTCGATGTTCTAAAATCGCGCCAAAATCGCCACCTCAAACTTCCATAAAGTATTTATCCATGATGTATATATTGAGCACATCTTTTTTTTTTGCTCAAGAAAGTTTTTTTTGTTTGAAAGGAGGCAAAAGATGATCCAGAAAGTTTAGCACAAACTCCCTTAAGTTGTCGGAACGTAATCAGCCTGTTCCGCTGATGATTGGAAGACAGTTTAATTAAGGCTAGCATGAAGTCCCAAATGTGTACTTTCCTGTAACCAATGTCGCCGTGCAGATTGAGATACCGAACCCTGAAACTAGTCTGAAATTCTACAGTATGTGCCAGCACGTGTCCTACTAAAATGGAGATTCTTCAAAGTTCAGAACTTGTAGCATGGAAATACTGCAATCGTTTTTCTTCGTGCAGCGATTTTTTGGTGATGCGTCAGGTCATTTTTCAGGCCGTCCACAATTCCACATGGAAACAAGATCAACAGTTGTTATATTATAGCCTTGTAGGACGGGCGACGGGGCGAGTACAGCTAGAGGAGCTTCTTTCTGCAGGAAAATTCCAACTTTTAATTGTCTCCTCCAAGACCTTGACACCTTGCACTAGTTTTGTTGACGGAGACCATGGCTTAAATTTCTCCGGAAGCGACCAAGGCATTCTGGTACTTTGAAGAAAATACAAAAGAAAAAGATGATGGTGGACAGTTCGTGTGGAACCCTGCGACGTTTCATGGTTGCTCGATGACGACGTGAATACGGCTTGGTTTGGCGGATGCAGCGGCACGTACGTTCTTTGGCATTCAAAATAAAAAAAATGTAGTGATTAATTTTCTTTATCATGGAGTGGGGTTAGGTACACTATCATCTTGTAGTGGCATCTCAGATTCTCAGTTGGTGGAGCTAGGTAGCAATCTCCATCTGGTCCAATATGTTATGCATTTCTTTTTGTTCATTCTAGCTTCAACTTGAGAATACCACAACTTTATGGATGACGGATGGATATACCTCTCTAATTAGTTTTTTGAGCATTCGTGCTGTCTATTGCACTGACGGAATGAG
This sequence comes from Poa pratensis, assembly GCA_947311845.1. NCBI lineage: Eukaryota > Viridiplantae > Streptophyta > Magnoliopsida > Poales > Poaceae > Poa > Poa pratensis. The sequence continues at coordinate 15,561,294 of CAMZMU010000042.1, read as the reverse complement.
CCTCTCTCGGGCATCATCTTGTTACTGTCGACATCTTGGCATGTTAAGCAATAAGTGAAGGTGTCAGGCGGCGGCCCGTAACGGCTCGCATAACCCCAGATTAGTTCAAAATAGCTTAATTTGCGAAGGGAAATTATAACTAGCCTAACCAATTTTGCCTACGAAGCAGCGCGGATCGGGCGCCGCCCTGACACCTGAGCAATAAGCATACAGCTCACTCATAGTCTCGCACTCCTCTTCGAAAACGTCATGTCTTTTAACTTGACACAGCACATGTTTTTTCGGCTCAAAGTTTACGCCCCAGAAAACGTGATCAATGTATGATGCAGTTAAAGATTTCCTACGAGGCGAAAGCCACTTCTGGGGAACGGGCCAGAATCAGAACTCCTGCCTCATCACTCATCAGACAATCTTCTCACCTGTCAGACCATGGGCCCCACCTACCACTGACACGGCAGTTTCTGCTCATTCCCCTCTTCGTATGTCGTCTCATAAATTTCGCATGCGCCCACCAAAAAGTTCTAGCGAAATACCATCCACTCCTGTGTATTAAGTTATCGGAGTAATGATAATAGACTTCAACTGAGATTTACAAACGTGTCGGTTCTGCATATATGTGGGTATTTCGCCAATAAAAATAGTGGAAATAATTCCCAGAAAAAAATAGTGGTAATAATTAACTAGTGATGGATGAGTTCCTGCGGAATTACTTTTTGAAAAGTATATAGTATTTGTTGGTGACGTCGAGAGAATTAGTAAGCAGATTTTTGCATTTCCGTTTTGAGACGATGAGCAATTTCTGCTAAGCTGGTGGATGAAAGCTGAAAGAGAAAGGACTAGTCCTCCGTGTGGGCAGAACATCTAGTCACCTATCTTGACTTCCACAAAGTACTATTCCGGCATCTTCCATCAGAAACCCGTTGCTTTCATCATTTTTTTGTTCATATAATATGTATTGTGTAACCATATGCTTTATCAAGTTTTAATTTATTATAAACAATTTCGTCTTCCACACACTATCCAGAATCCAACTGACTATAGGTTCAAAAAAAAAAGAATCCAACTGACTATGTGAATTAATTCAGTTTCACTCATCGATTTGAAATTTTGACATTCAGCCCATGATTTTGCCTTTTTTTTACTTGATGATTTTGCCCTTGGTTGATCACGTTAATGCTTGGATCTTACATGACATCCTAGTGGGCGATAGAGCAGCGTAACTAACAAAGAAGGATGACTAGCATGGTTCACCGTCCCTAGGCCAGCTCCTCCGTCTAGCGATCTGCACGTCGCCGGGGACGTCGCGGAGGTTCCTCCAGCGGAAGAACCTGGAGACATCTGCGAGGTCAGCCAGAGACACAACCTGCAGGAACCACGGAGACGTCGATTTCAGTTTCAGAACACTAAACAACTGTTGCCGTGCTCTGCGTGCAGAACCAATGCAGGTCTCCAGGCAGCGAGGCGCTGCCGAGGGGCATCGTGCAGGACAAGTCCAACTTCGAGTTCGAGTCTCTTGGCGGAAATCCTGAACGGAAGGAGGCCCGGTCGGCAAAGAGCCTCTTGGCGATCCCCGTCGGCATCAAGCAGAAGGCCGTCGTCGACAAGCTCGTCTCCAAGGTGCCATGATCAGTTGATCACCCAGCTCTCCCATTCGTTCACGCTTGTCGATTCTGTCAGTCAGCATCATTGATGCTTTGATCATGATAATGCAGTTCCCGGCGGCGAACTTCACGGTGATGCTGTTCCACTATGACGGCGCGGTGGACGGGTGGGGCGACCTGCCGTGGTCGCGGCGCGCGGTGCACGTGGCGGCGGCGGACCAGACCAAGTGGTGGTTCGGGAAGCGGTTCCTGCACCCGGACCTCGTCGCCGAGTATGAGTACGTCTTCCTGTGGGACGAGGACATTGAGGTGGACGGCTTCGACCCGCTCCGTTACATCGACATCATCCGAGACGAAGGGCTGGAGATCTCGCAGCCGGCGCTGGACCACCGCTCGCAAATCCACCATCGGCTGACAGCCCGCGCGCGGCGTGGCGGGGCCGTGCACCGGCGGTTCTACAAGACGGCGGGGGGCGGGCGGTGCTACGGCAACAGCACCGGGCCGCCGTGCACGGGGTGGGTGGAGATGATGGTGCCGGTGTTCTCGCGGGCGGCGTGGCGGTGCGCGTGGCGGATGATCCAGAACGACCTTGTCTTCGCGTGGGGGCTCGACTTCAAGCTCGGCTACTGCGCGCAGGGGGACCGGAGCAAGAACGTCGGGATCGTCGACAGCGAGTACGTGCTCCACCGCGGCATCCCCACGCTCGGCGACGCCGGCGGGGGCGGCAGGACGGCGAGGGCGTCATCGGCGTCGACGGCCGCGGACAGGTACGCGGTGCGACTGCGGTCGTACACGGAGCTGCAGATATTCAACAGGAGGTGGAAGCAGGCCGTGGCGGAGGACGAGTGCTGGGCCGACCCTTATCCGCAGTCGCCGACGGCGACGTCCAAGGGATGACCGACGGTGGTTAGCCGGCTCGTCGCCGGCGATGGCGTTTGCGTTTTTCTTAGATAACATAGATACATCAAAATTTACAGTTCTAGCTAGAGAGCTTGAGATATGATATCATGTACAGATCATCTCTCCCTCCCTCTCTATCTCCCCGGGAAATAAACTAGAATCAAATATGATGTAATTATCATAATTTTCGGTGAAAAGGTGGATTAATGAAGTTTTGACATGTCAAGTTACCTGTATATCACCAGGAGCCAGGGTGTAACATTTCGATAGCACTGACACTGAAAGTGCCTAAACTTCATATCATATTTGGTATTACTTCCAAAACTTTCTTCGGGTACTATTATCTAAAAAAAAACTTTCTTGTTATATACCTTGGAATCACAGAAATTCTGCACTTGGTGCGTTAAATTGCGGCAAAATTTAAACCGGCTTCGGCTGCGGCTAGCTATCTAAAACACACAAACATCATTTGGAATGCACAAATTACCCGTTATATATATGACAAAAGGATAGTTTTTAAGTAACTTTGTCATTCCAAAAAAAATAAAAAAATATGAGCTTTTAATTTTTAATAAATAATAAAACTAGGTGATTAGAAATCAAGTATACTTCTCTGAAAAGAAAATATAGGAAAGACAAGTGTATTCTTCTTTCTTGGGAAAAGCTATATGAAGCGCCGCATAGAGAGCCTTTCGCAATGCTTTCAATACGTAGTATCGTATTAATTGAAAAATTCAAAATGATTTATCTTCTAAATCATTATTCTGATTAGCGATTCATTTTTAATGTTAAGGGCATCTCTAGCCGACCCCTTATAATTTAGAGCAGCCGAGTAAACTTTACTCTTTAACATTTTACTCCTCTAACAGTGACCGGACATAACCGATTGCTCAAATTTAACTCCTCAAACAAAAAGATCCCACATGAAAGTCTCTCTAGATCTCCTTCTTCCTTATTCCTTCTTCTTCCTTCCTTGTTGCAGAATGGCGTATATAGTGGCGGAGCTTCAGACAAGTGGTTGGGGGGGGGGGGGGGGGGGGGGGATGGATTAGGGAAATATTTTGGTCAACTATTGGGGGCAAATGGGTAAAATAGAGTGTCTTTTAAGCCAAAAATTGACAATATGATGGGTTTTACACAAAAAAATCTTCAACTGGGCGGTGCCCCCCCCCCCCCCCCCCCCCGAGCTACACATAGCTCCGGCACTATGCGTAAAGAAACATGATAACCATATTATAAGCTAGTGATAATAATCTGGTAACTACAGAAAAAATGTTACTCAAAACATGATAATATAGCATCTAGTTTCAAAGATGTCATCGAAACTAAGACAACAATGAAAACAAATTTTTAATCGGATTAGTCGATTGAGAGATGATTGTTTAATTAATCATTAGAAAGTATCAAAACGTGTCATCCATGATGTCACTGCATGAATGCATATTTGAGTGTCATCACACTTAGTCTAGGCCTTCTTTTTTAACTAATAATTGTACTAGTGTAGTGTTTTTTTCTGTTTTGTTGTATATATCATTTTACATTTTGTTCATACGTGGAAACATTTACATTGGAAATAGGATGCCACAAACGCGTAGCGCGGTAACGAGCGATCAAACTGAAAATTGCCACGTGGTAACTTGGTTTGATGGCAGTTGCATCCACCATCGCTTTGGTGACGATATTGAGCCCCCCCCCCCCCCCCCCCACCACCACCACCACCACCACCTCCGACCTCCCCCCACCCACCTCCAAATGGGACGTGTCGCTACTGATGTGGCGTCAACTAAGGTGATCACAAGGAATGCGAGCAGTAGCACCAGCCGGCTTCACCGGATAGATCTTTCCGATCGCCTGTCCAGTGGTGGTTGGGTTCTTAGATGAGTAGTAGAGAGAATTATCACGAGGAGAGATAGAGTTGCTCAATGAAATGTAAGGTCCATAAAGATTGTATTGGCCTAAAAAACTTCGCAAGTATTACCTTTGGCTTGATTGCATGGCCCAAACACTAATAAAATGATGCCATGTCAGCATATAACGCACGACATGGATGAAGGAAAAGATCGTTGATAAGTGACGATTATGTTATAATAACTAGAAAGATACCCCGCGCGTTGCATTGGTGATTTTTTTAAAAGTATATTATATAAGAAAGTATATTTGAAGCATCAAATGGAAAAAAATTCAGGACTATGGAGGATTTGATTTGCCACAATAGTCGAGAATCTAAATTTAATCACGTGGAATATTTGTATATTTAACCGCTAAAAATTGATTATGTGAAAATTGTACGGCTAAAAGAATTAATGATGTGAATAGATTGCATGTATGAATATATTTTCATTAATAATTGTGGGATGACATGGATAAATGAATGACTCAAATAGTATATGATGTGGACACCTTACATGTATAAATAGTAGATAGATAGATATCCTGAGCGACGAAAAATATATTATCCAAGACAAAATCCTCGGGCACAGAACCATCAATAGTGTACTGACAAAACATTATATATTTAGGTTACCAATCCAGATGATGTATAATAGGACACCCCTGAAATTCCAGGTGATGTAAAATAGGGCACCATACTGAAATCCAACGGCAGGGAGGGAAACAGGCCATCTAACGATTTTCGGGCATCGAGCATGATACTTGCCGGAGAAGGTCGCCGGAGTCCGAGGAAAGCCAACAAGAGGATGTAGAGGATCTTCAGGAAAAAAACACCTACAAGGCATGCGCATGTAGAGGATCGATCCCTTCTAGCTTAAAATAGATCAATCAGGTGCACGATTTTTTGCATCGCAGCTCAGCTAAGCCAACCCGTGCCCTCTTCCCGCGGCCAGCGAGCGTGCGTATTTACTTGATGCGGGGGTGGCGGCGTGCACGTAGAGTTACGTGCAGGAATTTAATTTTTTTTGTCTTACCTAATTGCGAAAATATATCTATGAAGATGCAATCTACACAAGGGGTTAGATCTATTACTTACAAACATCGTAGCGGAAGTTGGCGTTAGTTGATGACGAAGTTGGTGAATCATGATGAAGATTCGCAACCAAGCATGGTGGTGAGAATGTCGCCAATTCCCCCCTCGAGATCACACGTGTGATTCCTCTTCTACTCCACGCATCCACTTGCGCCAACCCATCAGCGTTCTGCCGTCCAGGACTTGACGCTGACGAAGAGAGGCAGCCTTTCGGCATAGTAGTTGTAGTGGTGTTGATCTAATCAAATAGACTAGATCATATAAGAATTAGAGAGTTTTTTCAACACATGAGATCTAGAGAGAAAAAGAGAGAACTCCGTTAGAGGACACCTCAAAAATTATGAGCAAACTTGTGTGTCTTCCAATGAGGGAGGGGGCGGCTTGCTTGGGGAGGGGGTCGCCCCAAGCCTTGGTGCACCGGCCCTAGGAGGGCCAGACGAACCCCCTTGCCCAACTCGGATTGGACTCCTAGTCAACCTAGGATTCCACTTCCCATACTTCTCCTATTTTTTTTATCTCTTCCTTTAATTATGGGATATACCAAATCTCACAAAAAAATAATGAAACATGGGGGAGTGGTGCGCTGGCCCTAGGTGGTCCGTGGGGCCCATGCGGCTACACCACCATGTGTGGCACAGCCCTAGGGCACCTAGTGCCCACTTCCGGCACTCCCCCCTTCCCGACCGGGTTTCCTCCGAAACAATCCCGAAACACTGTGAACCATTTAGATAAAATTATCGACTCTACCCAACGATGTGAGAAACACTTTCTAACATCCCGAGACATCTCATGTACGCCTATAACTCTCTCGAAAAGCTTCCAGCCTCTCACCAGATAATATGCCTCTCACGATAACTTCTCCGGAGCACCTCCAATTAATATCGGAGTAGTTCCTGAGACATCGGAATAAATACGACCACTTCTCATAACCACTATAATTACAAAATACTCTCAATAAAAGATTGACACAGCTTAATCGCGTGACCCGGAAATTTCGGCAATACACAGACAATGTCTGGAGTACCTTCCGAACAATAACCAACAACAGAGCCATGGACGCCCATGGTGGCTCCTGTGTATTCACGAAGAACGTTGGAACCTTTTATGTTTCTCATTACGCTAAATCCAGTTAGATTCACGATGCCAATGATATCACGAGGTGAGAGAATGTGTACTGTGTGATCAAATTATTTGATCATTACACATGTAAACTCGTACCAATATCATTCTCTTTCTCATTCATATCTCCGATATCCTTGTGATAAATCACAGTATGTTTGGCCAGACGAATATTTGCTATCGGCGATACTGAGAGTGCCCAGAGTATGTATCTCTCCATCGCCTGGAGGAGTAAGTTCGTAATCTTGAACAATCTCAGTTCCATTACACACTTTAGGTTATGCCCGAAAATCACCGTTATAAACTCATGTTACGGTAGACGGTTGATGCCGACCAGAACATAACTGTCAAGATGTGCGGTCACTAGATGCTCATGGTATAAGGACATAAGCTAATGAAAACTTCATATTCACTTTGCTAATTTCATCAACATCGATTCATCTCTTAACAAGATCATATATTTGGTTGGTTCGGTACTATTGTTATCCTAATAATATACCCTCATAGTTGTTTGACTTATACAAAGCCCATGATGAGGAAAACATGATCATCACACGACATATAAGCTAATCTTAGAGACTAGATTAGTATCTCTTGTTTATTCATATCTCTACACGTGCATGTGGGTTTTCATTCGAATACTCACTATTCAAGTAGCACATCAGTTATATCATAAAGATATAAACCTTAATAATATACCTGAAGACAAATAATAACTCAATATTATTGTCTCTAGGGCATATCTCCAACCGTGCCCGCGGTGGACAACGAGCGAGGCGGCCGATGAATTCTTATGTGACCAGCTCGCACCCGCGTGCCGGCAACCTCTTCCGCGACTCCTATCCACGCTGCCACACACCTCCAACATCAGCAACATGTACTGAATCGCAAGAACCGAGGCTGCAACCTGGCGGTGGGCGACTTCACCGCTGGGATTGAGCCCTCTATGCTCCACCATGGGGGGACCATCTCCTGGCCGGCGGCCCGGGCAGAGCTCTTGGCCGTCGGGGGACCGTGCTCTGATACAACGGGCAGAGAGGCGAGAAGAGGTAACCGTGAAGGTGGAGCTCGCTGCTCGGGGGCGTACTCGCCGACGCACGTGGAGGAGTTCACCGGGTGGCGAAGATGGTTGGCGGCGGAGGGGAATCCGGTAGGGCATGCCGAGGGGGAGTCGGGCCGGTGAGCGGCGACGCGCGGGGGCATCGGAACCGGGCGAATCGACCGGCGACAGCGACGGGAGATAGAGGATGAGAGGAGCTGAAATTACCGTTTTGGCGGTTAAGTTGCGCATGCGGCTGAAAATTTGTTTTACGTCACGGCTTTGGTGTCCTATATTTAGTTATTTACACCACCAAACCCAAAATTTTAGGGCACGATGTAAAAATATACATAAGCAAATAGCTATACATCATTTGTTGAAGACCATTTTTTTGACGTTTGGTGATGTAAAACTTAGTTAAATTTGTTTGTGATATAAAACTTAGTTAAATTTGTTTTACGCGATCTGTTGGAGTTGCTCTTAGGACAGATTGAGCAGAAATCAATGAGAAAAACAATCGTATACACTCACGGCGATCACTGACAGACAAATGGGACCCAAATAAGTTTGGTTTTTCCGGATCATGGCCGTTAGAACTGTGGCGGGAGGAGCAGCAGGCCAGGAACCAACCAAACCCTATCCCCACCACGCCGTCTCCCTCCAAAACCCCGTCCGATCCCCCATGGCACCCTCCCATGGCGCCGCCGCTCGCCGCCCCGCGCTTCCACTGCGCCCTCCCCCACCGCATCCTCCTCCGCCCCCAGAAGCCCCTCCCCTCCTGGCGCCGCGCGGCTCGTCCCGACGATCAGGTACCCCCCGCGCCCGAAGCCGCATTTCTGATCCGTGGCTTGGTTTTGAAGTGATTTTGCGCTCATTGTAGGATCTTTATGTGGACGACGACATCGGAGACGGCTTCTCGTTCAGCGGGGGTGAGTCGGGGTAATTTTTGGGCCACTGGGCCCGTGGGGAATCGTAGCGAGCACAGTTTCGGTTCAGTTCTTGTCGGCTCTTATGTTTGCTTACCTTGGCCGTGGGGATTGATGCAGGGAAGTATGCGGAAGCGGAAGGCCCGAGTAAGTCGGACGAGTGGTTCGCTCAGGGGAGAATGGTATGATGCGATCACTCATTCACTCTGTTCTGAACTTCTGATATGTTGTTTTGCGCTGATCAGTGCATGCCATGTTGTTGCAGGTAAAAGCTCATGCATTATATGGGAACAAAGAGAAGGCAAAAGATCCCTTCTTTGGGCTCACCATGGGTAAGGGATCACAATCTTCGGATGATGTTTTCAGGTGAGCTGACTATGTAAACTGTCTTGCATAGGAGATGTATGATAATACAGTAAAGAAGATCATAGTTGTTGGGAAATCTGTTTTGACTCATAAGTGTATATGCACCCACTATTAAAAACCGCATTTTAAAATGTCAAAAAAATTCAAACAAATTTTTTGCATAGTTTTTCTGTGTACTTTATTTATTGTGTTTCAGCTGGTTTTGTGTGGAGGCAGGGAGCTCTTCTAAGCCTACGGTCCTTCTAATTCATGGATTTCCATCTCAGGTGGATCTTTAGATGGCTGTTTGCTTCCATTTTTTTGCATTACACGACAATGGCTGAGCTGAACTTTTTATTTTTGTTACAGGCATACTCTTACCGAAATGTGCTACCTGTACTATCAGACAAGTATCGTTCCATTGCTTTTGACTGGCTTGGTGAGTTATACACATCTTTGGGTGCTGGATAAATGCAGAATGATCACATAAGTTGGCAGAGAAAAGCTATGTCACAGACATGTTGGCAAAACACATTCTGGAAAAGTATTGGTCATTACGCTCAAAGAGTACAAAAGTCATCACTGTTACCATATAGCATCATCTGTTAGCACTTAGCAACTTCACATCAGAACTCGAGAACAACAAGAGACATATTTGATTTGACTTACCACTGAAGAAAATTTCTTCCCTTTTGTAAAATTCTATCACTGTTTGTGCTGTTGTAATTGTTGCGCCATCTTGGCGTGTATCTTTTCGAGAAAAAGTAAATCCAGTCACAGTTTTACAGTCTAGCAAATAATAACTGGATCCTTTTCGGTTTATTGTTGCTCCTCTGTCCCCAGAATTTAGCAACGGTTAGATATTTATCTAAGTTCACAACAAGAACTTTATATGTGCAGGTTTTGGATTCTCAGATAAGCCTCAACCAAAATATGGTTTTGACTATACTCTGGATGGTAAAATGATCTACGTAGTCCTTTTGTTCGAAATACTCGTGCTGAATTCGAAGTAATGTGAACTGCTATGTTCCAGAATATACTTCAGCCCTGGAATCACTAATTGACGCTGTTGCTCCTGATAAGCTCTCCATCGTTGTTCAGGTGCTTCTTATCATTAGAGTGTTGGTTAAAGTATGTTGACGCTTTCATTAATACAAAAATGTAAAAACTTGCAGGGCTACTTCGCTCCTATTGTAGTCAAATATGCTAATGAACATCAAGACAAGTTGAACCATCTTATACTAGTGAATCCACCGGTGAGCTTTCTAGCGTATGTTTCACACAGTCATTTTGGCGAGATGCATAATTGTTCATTTTAAAGATTTATTATACATTAAGGGTTGTTGGCTACATTTAATTTAATGAGTTAACGGCTTCATTTTATTTCAAGAGTCATAGGCTGATCATGAGATATCTCGTATTATAGATAACTGACAAACATGCAAAGCTTCCATCCACCCTTGCATGTTTCAGCAACTTCTTGTTGGGCGAGATATTTTCCCAGGTTAGCAGCTACAATGCCAACTTTTCCTTGACCCTACACAACCACTTTGGTTTGTGTTTTGAAATGTATGATTTTTGCTTGAACTCTTTCAGGATCCTCTCAGGGCTAGTGATAAGGCCTTAACTAGTAGTGGCCCATACATGATGAAGGAGGAAGATGCTACTGTATATAGAAGGCCATACCTTGTCTCAGGTTCATCTGGTTTTGCACTGAACGCGATAACAAGAGCTATGGGAAAGGATCTTAAGGTAGCTCTCTCATCTATCACCTCGTTACCCTGGTTTTTTCTTCAATCAATGTACAGACAATTTATCGCCTTGATATTGCTTTATTAAATTTAAGTGTTCTAAGTTGGTTCTCTTAGTACAGGCTTATATTGAATCCATGAGGAGCATATTAGCGAGTGATTCATGGAATACAAAGACAACAATATGTTGGGGATTGAGAGATCGCTGGCTCACTTATGACGGGGTTGGAGATTTTTGTGATGGCCTAAAACACAAGTTTGTAGAGCTGCCAATGGTTTGTTTCTGAACTCTCCCCCCAAATGTAAATTGAAACTCATTCTGTTCAAAATAGTTAAATGGTAATGAAATCGAATCAAAGTACAATTACGGTTTGTTCAGATTATTTTCATGGTTGCTTGTATTAGGCCTTGGTTGCTGACACATCTTTTTTTTCTGCTGCAACTAATTTGATGTCTAGATCTTTTTCTTCACTTCACATCGTATTAATTTTGATTATTTAGTATCATGACTTATCATGCAGGCAGGGCACCATGCTCAGGAGGATCGTGGTGAAGAGCTAGGCAATATACTCAAACGTATACTGAGGTAGTACTGTTGAAACTTTTATTTACTTCGTTTCATAGTTACCTCCTACATTCTGAAGGGGTAAATGAATTGTTAGACATTATCCTGCATAAATGTTGTTTGAACTGTTTACACCACTGCGAAAATTACTGGCGCAGAGAAATCAGAGTCAAAACCAAACATTCTTGTAATGCACATCCTTCTGAATAACAAAATAAGTAAGCCTTCTTGTTACAATGTGTTAAAAGTATTCCATAGCACTCAGATAATTCTCACTGCAGTTTTATGGGATTAGGAATGTAGTTATGCGATATTTCATAACATCCGATGTCAGCATTTATGTTTGCGCAGCTTCAGGGAACAACTATATTTTCCTGATGTACCCAAGGCTCTGCGTCTATCTAATTAGCTCTAAGACTACATAAAGTCCTACTAGCAATGGCAGCGAGACAAGCATCCCAAAAATCACCCTGCAAAATTGAACAAAAAACTGGTATGAGACTACTAAAATACTGTCTACATAAGCACTTGCCTGTTGTTAGTTCCAAAGACTTACGCAGTACTAAGGACGTCCGCATGCAGCCCGTATTCTTTTGCAAATATGAATGACGTGATTGATTGAGGTAGTGCAGCCTGCAGAATGTTCAAACGAAGTTTAGTCAAGCTATACATATATTCCTTAGTCAGGCACAGACTAATGTGAACAGCATTATAACGTGCAAAATTGCCAATATATTTCATAACAGGCCACTAATGTCAAGATTTGAACTTTGGAAGTTCCACAAAAGCAGCACACTCGATTCATATTTTGAAAGTTCTGGTATTTGTTAATAATATATAAATTAGCCGTGTAAGTTGAATTTTAATAGAGCATTTCAAAGCTTGTTTTCAAAAAGGAAAAGGAGGAAAAAACCTTGTGTGCACTCATTCTAGTAAGGTTGAGATAGAAACATATTCTTGATATATGATATTGGACCTGTAGAACCTTATTGTCACCTACTCCCTCCGTCCTAAAATAAATGTCTCAAATTTGTACAAAAGTGGATGTATCTATACATGTTTCATGTCTAGATACATCTACTTTTTGACAAATCTAAGACAGTTATTTTTGGACGGAGGGAGTATATGATAACTTTCCCACTATCTGGATTCTGGGTGGAGTCCAATTCACGTCTCTTTCTAAACTGCAAATTCTTGGAAACAAAAACTGAGTTTGCACTTGCTACAAGGACATCTTTCAGAGTAACAGTCCCCTTGTTACTTCCAGTTTGGTAAGAAAGCAGTATTTTACTTAATTATTAGTAGAGCTTGTCCCAAACAAAGCAAAACTGGCACCACTTTGTATCTTTTATAATGTTATGTATAGAGTTGGAGGTTGCAACATAATTATTATGAAGGTATGACATAGATATCAGTCATGCATCCAAGAGGACAAGTTAGTCTTTAACCATGATCCACGTCAAAATCATCACTGATTCAGATGAGTCTAAATCATCTCCGGTGAAATGCGCATTAGCTCACAATAAATGATGAGAAGTAGGACTAACTTGGTGCATCGTCTAAGTGCTAACTCCACAATAGCAACTACTGATTTTAAAAACCGTGAACCTATTATGTTCGAACTTTCCATATTACTATAAGGGTGCTAGTGTTTAACTAACAGTTTAGTCCGATTCGTCCCTATGCGATAAGCATCTGATGAGTGGTCGCTAATAACTTGCTGTTTTTGACATGGCCTTTTGTTCAGGGGATGACTACAATCATATGGGCCCAGGCTCTAGAACATGCCAAAAACAGGTGCTGCACCCTTGCACTTTGCCTGAACCTTTTCTTTATTTTAAGCACACTTCTGACTCCAGGACGATTTCAACAATCTCCTCCCATGTCTTGGGCAGGGGTCAAAATGTGGCACAACAATACCCAATAGAGACATGCACTCTTCTTGGTATGAACAAGAGAAGCTGCACCGCCCCATTGAAAACCAATCCACTCCATGGATAAGAGTAAGACAATGCCATAGAGTGATGTAAAAGTGTCTTCGGACAATAAACGGTTTACCCGTTTGTGTTCGTCTTCTTGGATACAGTTCATCAGCTAGCCCTATGTTTTTCAGTGTTTGACCTTTGTTTTTGCTCGATGTAAATGCTCTTAAACAAGACCAAGCTAGATTGCCAAGATGATAACCCATATTGACTGCAATTTCACAGCTACTGTTTTGAATGCACACTTGCGCACGAATGTGATTATATATTATAATTTATCTGTTGTTCCTCTTTTGGTGCATGCTTAGCTTTTAAGCATTAGGCTTCATGTTTGTGGCTCTGCAAGCAGCGTTGGCCTTAAAGCCCAAAGTGGCGAGGTTAGTGGTGCTGGCAAAACCTTTGGGCGGTCTCCGAATCTCACGTAGGGATTGTACATTTATGTGTGTGGTCTTGAGGCAATTATACCTAATCTAGCTATGCCTTCGTTTCTTCAAGTAAACAAAACCTTTAGGCGGCTTCATACAACAATATTTTGCTTTGGATGCAAATCTAATGTCGGTGAAATGCAATTATGGTAGATGTCCTGCGAAAACTTTTGTTTAAAGTTAAAAGTAAATGGAACGAAAAGCTCCGGCTAAGGTACTCTTATTGTTTTTTGTGAGAGGGTAGTTCCAAGACTTTGCTGTAAAGTAGTAAAATTTCGACATTAGTTTACTAGCTTGGATGCATGCCTAGAAAGGCAGATGCCGGATGGATTGACATCAGCATACCATCAAATCTACGTAGCATTAACCAAGCGTGTTTTTGCCTCAGATGTCAGGAAACAGAGCCTAGATGTTCAAAAAGATACTCCGTCTGTTAGAATATAACATCACTCATCTTGGGCTTGAAACAGCTTTTCAGCCCGCAACTTTGATCTTTACTTTTGTGCAAAAAGCAATATGTTGGTCAAATGATTAATTAAGGAGGCGATGACTGATTCGGTTACGTGCCTGTATGATGGCGACGCGGAGGACGTCGCCACGGAGGCCGACGGCCATGGAGCCGATGGCCATGGCGACCGGGCCGAGGGCGAACTTGAGGGCCAGGCCCAGCGCCGCAAAGCTCGGCCCGCAGGCCAGGATCTTCTCCTGCTGCGCCATGAAAAGTCCTGCACAGAGAAAACGACGCATGAGCTCGGAAAAGTTAGATACGTGAGTAACGGTACTCTAGAGTAATCTCTTCATTCATTAAATTTCTCTAGTAAATTCATCTTCGCCTTTCACTGCTGCCGTGCATGCAGAACCTGTGCCTTTTGATCGATGGATTAATTCCACTGTAAATATTCTACCGCTTTTTGCGATATAGGATTCTTTGTGTTTCTTTTGAGTAATTATCAAATGGAATATTATAGGTATTACTACTAGGTGGGGGTATTAGATACGGATTGAAACATGCAAGTAGTGACGTTAAAGCCACTAAGCCAGGGATGAGATAACTATGCGATACCTCAACGATTAAGATTAACACTAGCATGCAGTGTGCGTACATCTGGACAAAATGTGCATGGTTTTGCATAAGTATATAGATTCGGTTACTGATGGCTCACCCATGCTGAACATGGCCATCCCCGTGCCTGACTTGGACATGATGAGCACCGAGTTCTCCAGGACACTTGGCAGCTCGATGTGTAGCCTGCAAGCCACTTAAGTTAATTAAGCCAGAAAGCACACAAAAGTTATTGGAATTTTCTAACATGGTTGAAATATGCATAGTAAAATCAGGCTGGTCGCATTGCATATCTACGTACCACACATGCATATTCTTGTATTTTATAGAGCAAAACAGAAAAATACAAATTGTATGGCCATTTTCGTGTTGTGGAGCTAGCATATATTAGGGTGGTATGCCCTTTCAAAAAAAAAAAAATATATATATATATATTAGGGTGGTATGCAATATGCATGCAGTGCTGCATGGTGAGCTCCACGTCAGAGTGCACGTACCTGTTTGCAACGCAGGCCCAGGTGATGCCGACGAAGCTCGCGTAAGTGTTTGGGTTCCGCGCCAGCTTGTGCGCCACCGTCTTCACCAGCCTCCACACCGACGGCTTGCCGCCGATTCCCACCACCATCTCCTCGGCGCCCCGGCTGCTGCTGCCTCGACGTCGGTCTTGACCGGCAACTCCAGCACGGCGTCGTGGACGACAACGCTCTGTTTGCCGACCTCGACGTACATGCCGATGGCGGCCTTCCGGACCTCGAGCACAAAGAGGAGTAGCGTGAGCCAGACGATGGCCTGGAAGACGGAGAGCTGCACGACGAGCTGCTGCGCCCACTCGCCGTACATGGCCCGCAACATGGGCACGCCGACGACCAGCGAGTTGGTGAGCGTGGAGAGGGAGAAGCCGGTGATGCACCAGTTCCCGGCGGTGCCGCCCTTGCCTTTTCCGGCGCCGGAGAGGAAGAACCTGGCCCAGACGGCGATGACGGCGACGATGATGGCCTTGGAGATGACGTCGGCGGCGATGGCGCGGTAGTTGACCAGGAACGGGTCGGTGTGAAGCGTGAACTCGAACGTGAAGAAGGGCAGCGCGAAGAAGGCCACGAGACGGTTCACGGCGTCACACTGCTCCTTCGTGAAGATGCGCCACCACCGGACCGAGCCGTAGCCGAGGAACAGGGCGAAGTAGAGCGGCACAGTCGCGGCCAACACCTTGTACAAGTCTCCCCACCCGATCATCTTAGCGCTTAAGCTTCTTCCTTTTTTCCGGTGCCGGCTACGAAATGAGTCCTCGCTTCCTCCTCCGCCTCCTGCTTGTTGTAGAACTAGTTAGCTTGTGTGATCTTGTGCAAGAGATCGATCGAACAAGAGCAGTGTGTGCACTGCGAGTTATGGATCGGTATAGTGTGAGAGGCAGGGTGTGCTGGGGTGGTGAGTTTTATAGGAGGAGGTGCTGAGCTAGCGCCTTGGCTGTGTGTGGCCAGGTGTTGGACAAGTCACGGCCATCTAGCTAGCAATCTAATGGGAGAGGTTGAAGGGACGGTTAGGTTTAAGGGAGGAGGGATCTTGTTCCCGCGCTTTCGGCTTGTAATTCATTCGAATCTGTGTATGTTGCATGCGTACAGCGAGATAGACTTGGGTAATTTATCTTGGTTTGCTTCGCTTTGACGATCGAGTAATCGATCGAAGGAGATCGGCGAAGAAATGGACGTAGATACACGCGCGTGCATGCGTTCAGGTGCGTGCAACAGTAAGTGTGTGGCCGAAAGAAGCCAAGTGCGCAAGTCCGTTCGACGAGACTGAAATGGACGTACGTACATAGTTGCATACTTTCGGCTCGGGTCGATCGAGAGGTCGACCGTCACCGGCCGGTGTACGTACGACTGCCATGGCTCCTGGTTTTATTGTTTTTTTCTTTTATTATACTCCCTCCGTTTTAAAAAGGATGACTTCCATTTGAAATTTAAAAAAAAAAAGGATGACTTCCATTTGTATGCATGTGAACATATCTATACATGTAACATGTCTAGATACGTCCGCATGTAGACAAATGGAAGTCATCCTTTTGGAACGGAGTGAGTACATGTTCGTGGTTTTATTGTCGATCTCGCGCATAATCGTTTTATGCGCTTATATTTGAACATGTATTTTGAAATGATCCGATTTTACCGGTAAACTAACACTAGTACATTATCAAGCCATTTAATCCCCCATCGCATACCAATTGACAATGCAATAGAATCATCGCGTACCTTCAGGAAATAAATGTGAGGTGTCAGATAATTGCACATACATAAAAAAAAAGTATACGAAGCAATCGCATGCGTTTTTTTTTTAGAATGTGTGGCATATGAGGCACTCACACGGGGTTTTCAAATAAAATTTATGTGTGATGCGCCAAAATTTTATTTCATCATAAAAGGATGCATTGCACACGGTTTACAAAAAACGTGTCCGGTGTAGAAGTCAATCACATTCGGTTTAGAAATAAAAGTTGTGTGTGAGGCACCATAAGCCAAATTTTCATCATAATGGGTCCATTTTTGGTACAAATGTGCCTTGTACCATACTAAATAATTTGCTAAAAGAGTTTACAACTTTTATTTAAAAACATTTTTATATCAAAATGCGAAAGGGGGTATTTTGTGAATCTAGTTTAAATAATATGGTGCAAAATTACACATCTCCAGTTTTCACATAAAGTATACCATACTGGACGATTAATGCCAAAATATTTTAATTTGTTTTCTCCTTTTAGCTACTTTTTCCATTTAAATGAGTTTCGGCCGATTTCTAGAAAATAATTAAAATTTAAACTATAATTGTGCTCCAGTTTGGTGCTACAGATTACCAAAATATAATTTTCAAATACCCAATTAGGATTGTATGTAGTAGTCACAGTAAAAGATCCAACCACTTCCTATGAATAGCCATGTCAGCCGCATTGACTGTATTTTGAAAAAATATCAAAGAAAATATAGGAAATTAAAAAAAATCCTCTAGCATGGAGTACTTTTATATGTACTGTTGATAGGGAAAATACAAATTTTGTATTTTTTTTAAAAATATGTTCTAAAATGATGCCATCATGTATAAACATTTATGAGTTTTTTAATCAAGAATACAACATTTATGAGTTTGAAGCCAATTGACTAAGGTCATGGTCATATCCATGAATATTTCATCTTGGCCGAAGAATACAGTTTGATAAGCTTTCAATATAAGCTCGGCCGAGGGCCTTTCCTCTAAAAAAAAGCACCGCTCATAGCACGCTATAGCGTGCTGAGAATTTTCTCGCTAAATAAATCATTGCACAATGTATCTCAAATAGCACATTATATCGCGATATAGAACGGTAATAGCGTATTTTAAGGCCAACGCTATTTTGCAATATCGCGCTATTTTTTCCTCGCTAAAAACACACTAGAAAAATAGAAGAGAAGACTCGTTGTTTCAAAGGAGAAAAACTTAACTCCCGGCACTAGCGTTTACGGCTTTCCACTGTTACGTGCGTACAAGTAAAAATGGGTTCGATTGATTGATGCAATAGCTTGGAATATCATTCCAGTAATCCAGTAGCACTTGCGCAACTAGCTACCTATAGCTGACGGTATAAAACAACATGTAAAGCGCAGAAAGAGAATTATAGAAGTGCTAGCATGATACTACTACTCATACTTGGATGCTTCAATTGGCAGTCGATCAGCTCGGTATATTGCTTCAAAAGTGCACTACTAGCCACCTAGCATCTCCTGCCAGGGGAGCCGCAGCAAGCTAGTAAAATATATTCTTTCTCCTGTCGCAAGAAAATGTATTCTTTCTCGCTTACGTACTTACCTGAGGAGTGAGGAGAGTGGAGACGTATGGTATGGTGGTGGATCGGTCAAGCATATATGTCTCTGCATGAAGGAATACGGTGCGCCCTGATTTATTCTAAAATTCTAGTCCCCATGCATGTTGTCTAAATTATTGTGTTGTTTTAATTACCATCCTAGCTTGGCCCTGTATGCATGCATATATATCTCTGATCGATCTTGAAACAGCGAGGCGGTGGAACAAAGATATGAACCCATTTTTTTGTTCGGAAGATAATGTAAAGAATTTGTTCACGTCATTATTAAGCTGGCTATGGAGAGCGATTGGGATATATACCTTGCATTAATCCCTTGCGTATTGATTTTGATGTTTGTAATACTACTACTAGATATTTTCTCTTATTGCTGATACTACACACAGATTTTTGTGCGCACACGCATATGACGAAAGAAAACTAAAGTTTTGTCTCGTCACTTGAAGCAAATCGTGATTTTCGTCCTTATTGAAATAGTTTATATTCCACGAAACAGGCTTTCGCCCCGCTTTATAAATAAAACCCAATGGCCGAACAGATACAAGGTGATGAGGAAACCCTCTTACAAGACGGATCAAAGATAAACAACAAAGAAAAAAGGAAACCGGACTTGCCACCGTGGACTCCGACGTAGGATCGAGAAGTACCGAGGCTCCACGACGACGCCCCCACCAGGGTGACGACGCAAAGCGCCGCCGCCGTCTAGACCAAGAGGTCAAGGTTTTCACCCGGAGCCCTAGTGAGGAGAAGGCACCCACAACAGCGCCCTCAGGAGGGTTACGACACCCGCATGCGTCGTCACTGTTGGCGCCGAAGCGCAGAGCTTTCGCTCGGAAGCACACGCTAAGTGCGGAGAGGGCACCCACAACAGCTGAAAAGGCATGGCGCCCCCATGTGTGGTTTTGGTAATTAATGACAATGCCTATGGACTAATAGTTGCATTGAGTTGTACTTGTAGTGTTTGTCCATAGACCATGCTTGAACTCCATATGTTGGATTCAAGGTTGATGCCATGAATATATTGATATAATGAAGTATTTGGCATCAAGATCATCGAGTTGAGCATATTGCAAGTATGTCTTGAAGAAAAGAATTATGTGATCATTCATGGTTATCTTCAAGACATCATCTATTGAAAAGAGAAGAAAAGATACAAGGTTGATCAAGTATTGATCAACACACAAAGCTACAAGATGTACCAAGTGGGATCATGTATCTCTTGGTATGGTAAGCAATTGTCCATATAGCTTTGTGAACTAACCCATGATATGTGTATAGCATTTCTATGTGTGGTTAGGTATCTTTCTATGGGCTTGCATCAAATGAAGATTTCATATGGCCCATGATCGATGACGTCAAGTGGTGATCGTCATCAATGTTGAGAAGCGCAAGTTCAAGAGGAGCATCTCGAAGAAATCCTAGGCTTGAAGCTTGTCACCCATTTAGAGATAATGTTCATGTGAAGATGTGCCTAAGAGAGGCTCTCCCATAGTGGAGTATGGGGGAGCAATGTTTGAGTCTTCACCAAGCGAAGCGCAATCAAGAAAGGTGGTCCACTTGAAGAGATCAAGATCGACGTCATCTAGCTCAAGTGGAATGCGCAAGGCAAAGGTATGATAGGGTTTCTATTTTGGTGCTTGTTTGGATTCATCATCTTTCTTGGTTCTTATTTGGATTTTCTCCTTGTTGGGTTTTGGTGCTTGTTGTGATCTTCATGACAAGCCCAAGTTCTCCGAAAACGGATTTCGTATGGAAAACTTGTTGCGTTTTCAGGTTGAAAATATTATCGGTCCACCTTCGAGATAGGGTCCACACCTTCCCATGTGTGGTATCCCCTCTATATTTGTAGTAAAGCTCTTGTCGCTACCTTTCCAACAGAATTGGATTCACCTGTTTTGGAGTTCGAACGAGAAAGTTATTGCATTTCAGGTTTTGCTGTTTCTGTCTGTTTTGCTCAAACAGGGGAATCGGATTATCCGATCAACCTTGATTCGGATTATCCGATTCTCAAGATTGATCGAATTCGGCTAAGGACTTTAATAGCAATGCATACTGGAGCTTTTCGGATTATCCAATCCACCTTGATTCGGATTATCCGATTTTCAAGTATTGCTCGATATTGGCTAAGGACTTCTTGCAGCCAGTTTTGTTGCATCGGCACTGGAGATGTTCGGAATATCCGATATATGTTGAATCGGATTATCCGACTTAGTCGGATTATCCGATCCTAACTTATATCGGAATATCCGATTTTCCTGGCTGCAACGGCTCTTTTTCTGGGAGGGGTATAAATACCCCTCCACCTACCTCCAGCCTTGGAGCTTTTGCTGAGCACGAATTTGACCCCCATTGTTGACCTTCTTGAGCTTAGCTATCTCTCAATCCCTCCATGATTCTTGCCTCCATTTAGTGGGAAAAGAGAGAGGAGATCTAGTTCTATTGTTCCACCAATCCATCTCTCCTCTAAGTGAGGGGAAGCCTTTGGATCTAGATCTTGGAGTTCCATTTGTTGAGTTCTTCCTTGTTCTTCCTCTCTTCTCCCCCCACAAGCATTAGTTGCTTTTGGTGGGATTTGGGAGTGAAGGATTTGACCACCTCTAGTGGTCTTGCCTTCACTGCATCGGTTGCATCGGTTTGAGTTCTCCACGGTGATACGTGGAAATCGAAGTTGAGAAGCTTGTTACTCTTGGGTACTTGGGGTGCCCTAGAGCTTGTCCTCTTGGGTACTTGGAGTGCCCTAGACGGTCCTTGTTGATCTCGGAGTTTTGGTGGCTCGCGGGATAGTTGGGAGCCTCCAATTAAGTTGTGGAGTCACGCCCCAACCTTGTGATTCTTGTGCCTTTGGGAGCCGCGGGAATTCGGTGAGAGCCTCCAATTAAGTTGTGGAGTGTGTCTCATCCTTGTACGGGTTCGGTGACCACCCTCAAGTGTCCCATAGTGGCTCGTGGCACTCTACATTGGTAGAGGCACGAAGGAGATTACGGTGTGCCATTTGACGGCTATTCGGAGATCACTTTGTGACTCCGCACCGCTCCAACGGAGACGTAGCTTCCATTGGGAAGTGAACTTCGGGATAAATCATCGTCTCCAAGTGCCTCGGTATTTCTATACCCGAGCTTCTTACTTATGCTATTTACTTTGTGATAGCCATCGAGCTTGAAGTAATATATCTTGCTATCACATATTTGCTTATCTTGTCTAGCATAAGTTGTTGGTGCACATAGGTTAACCTAGCTTGTTTAGGTTTCGTGCTTGATAAATTAAACGCTAGTTTTATTCCGCATTTATTCAAGCATAAACCGCAAAGAATTTTAATCGCCTATTCACCCCCCCCCCCCCCTCTAGGCGACATCCGTGTCCTTTCAACAGCGCCCCCAAGAGGGTTACGACACCCGCAGGCGTCGTCGCTGTTGGCGCCGAAGCGCAGAGCTTTCGCTCGAAAGCACCTTTCTACTACACTCGATATCACGAAACGCCAAAAGTCTCGAGCCAGGCCATCAGGACGCGATCTGAGCGCCGCCATTGCCGAAGCGAGGCCAGCACCAGGAACTCCTTCCGCCAACTCCACGCCACCCACGTGGTCCAAGAAGACGACCATCACCGCTGCCACGGCACTCGCCGCAGAGTCGCACGCGTAGACCACCTTCCGAGGCCGCCGCCCCGGCGTCCAAGATCTCGCACCCAAGGAAAGCAAGTGTCTAGACGACAAGTCCATCGGAACGGACAGAAGAAGGACCGAGATAGCCTGCCCTAGAACAGTGGGGGTGCAACTAGCAGGACGCACCCGCCGGTCACACCCGCAAACCTCGAGTAAACGAGGCTGCTAGGCGGTCACCGGATCCAGGCCCTCCTGGCCCGGTTCCAGCACCCCATCCACTCCGTGGTCGGGGGAAGGGTTCCCGAACCTCGGGAACCACTGAAACCCTAGGCAGCATGGCCCGCCCAACCCAGATCAGGCCCAAACGGGCCCAGATCTGGGCTGAGAGCCCGCCGCCTCCGGCCAGCTCCGCCAGCCACCGTCCCGAGGCCGAGCTGCCTCTGCTCCATCCCGTCACCTACTCCAGAGGAGAGCCGCCGTCGAGCGCCCTGCAAACCTGACCGAGAACTCCGGCCCAAAGCCGCATCCCGCGTCGTCCGAGCCGCCGCCGCCACCACGACGCCGCTGTCCCTGACCCGCCCCACCGCCACCGAGTCTCCGCACCGCCGCCGGAGCGGCCGTGCCGCCGCGCCCTCGGTCAGCACGGCGCCCAAGCTGCCAAGGCCAGCCCGCGCCGGGCTCCACGAGCGAGGGAGAAGAGGATCCTCGCCGCCGCCAGCGCCCGGCCTACGGCCGGCGACGCCGTCCGACGGCGGCGAGGGAGGGGGCGGCGCAGAGGGAAGCTGAGGAGGACGGGGCGGCTAGGGTTCCCGCCCGTCGCTCGCGGGAGCGACGAGGGGAACAGGGGAGAGGAGGGGGACGTCACCTAACCTAACACGGTTCCACATCGATCCAATAGTTTATATTCTACTAGGAATAATTCTTGAATATTTGATGAGATCTTTTTAGTTGTGAATTTCGGATTGTTCTCGGGTGTATATATTTATAAAAGTACCTCACTCATTCCTAGTGTCCTAGTGAATGAGTTGCATTTTCACCATCATACTAGTTTAATCGTTTTGTATAGTTCTCGGGTTGATTGACTAAATTGTTATTTTTAAGTCACCGCTGCGAATCATTCGGATCAAACATCCCGATGCGGGCAAATGCAAGATGATGGAGAGATTCTTGATTTTGCAGCTCTCACCGGATGATTAAGAAATAACTATTTCTATTGAGTGTGGCTAAATGGAAATTTATTTTCGAAAATTCGAAAATCATTTTTTTTCAATTTCAAAAAAACTGTGAAAACAAACCCTGCATGTATACTATGTCATATTCTACCAACGTGTAAAATTTCGAGTCGAAATCTGTTGTATTTTGGGCTGTGCAAAATGAAAAAAAAAATGTATTTGAAATTAGTGAATAGTTCAAATTTGAACTCTACAAAATCTGTCAGATTTGTTATTTTCGTGCAGCCTAGAATATGAGGTATTTTGAGTTGAGATTTTGCACATTAGTAGAATGTATCATTTTCTATATCCTGCATTTTTTCAGATTTTTCTGAAACTTCAAAATATGTTTTTCAGAAGTTTGAAAATAAAGGGGTCCATGTAGCCCGGCCTCCATTTACACTTTCCGCTATTTCGAAGTCCAAACAAGCAGTGGTGGAGCCACGTTGTGACCTGTGTGGTCAATTGACCACACAAGTTTTTTGCAAATCCTTTGTGTACAAGCAAAAAAAAATATTAAGAAAAAAATTAAAATAATAGTAAAAGTACATGTATTTGACATCACAGATTTGAAATTACACCACATGTTTCGGATCCTGGCTCCGCCACTGCAAACAAGCCACGGTCGCTTCTAGTAAGACACCTAATTTCCTTTACTTCCATAACAACATAAATAACATGGCACGTTGTCCACACGCATTCAGAAACATAGGCCATAGCATTCTTCAGCATCTACTTCTACAGGGACATGAAAAGCCACAAAAAGTAACCCTTCTTTTAATCCGAACTTATAGTGGTAATCCCTAATTCAGAAGCCACTGCAAATTTCATTATTTTATTATTTTTGTTCAGAAATGGAATACTATCTCACAAAAGTGACGAGCTAGCTAGCTGTGTCCATATATTGCCCTCTCCATCTCATCAAATGATCAAATTCCATCTCAGAGTCTTGTCGATCAACCACCGTTCCGTGGGGAGAGGTTACTTGTCTCTCTTTTCTGACAGAAAATGGAATGAATTCTGCCTTTGCATTACTCCGTAGGAAACTTGGCTATAGACGTCACCTCCCCTTCAGGTGGCAGAAAGGATCTCTGCGTCAGGCGGATTGTGCCGATTAGAGGATAGAAGTGAAGCCAAGCATATATTTCCTTCCTTCATGCCATGTGTGTCAGCAATCCAGCCAGCAGTAGCATTCGCCTTGGACAGAACAGAGGATGGCTCTCATTTGTTTTCACTTTTCAGACACAATGGAATTGTCCATTTCAGAATTTGCATCAATAAGTTTGCAATTTGTTGAACTTATTGGTTTGTTTGTTTCGGCATTTTCAGACTTGGCAAGCATTTGTTCTGAGCAATATCCGTAATATGCATATTCAGAATTCTTTTTTCTTTCGACATAAATCGGCAACACTTGCTTGGAACAAAACAAGGTACGTTGACCCCATCCCTGAGCTGAAAAGATTATCAAAATGCTTGGTGAGTGGTCTGGCAAGCAGGGAGATAGGCCAATTTGAGTCCGAATGCTGCAACTTGTACGGTGCATATGGGCTATGGCTACTACACGAAGCGAATCGGCATCTGTTCGAGCACCTGAGCTGAGAATACATGGACTACATCATGGTAGAGCATTTCGTATATTAAACCGTTTATACCGACCATATTGTGCCTATACTTTCTCTAAAATGCACCAACAATGCCATGCGTTTGGCCACATCTCAGATGTAGCGATCGGGTGCAGCATGATGGATAGCAAACCACTGATTTATATGCAGATACCAAAACATCACTGGCTAAATCGTATGCTGCCTCACATAGACAGACAGATAGATGGCTACATTGCACAATTTGAAAGATTTAACTCCACCAGTAATCTTCGGTTGGAGCTCTGCATTATTACTTGACACAGCAGATTTCGCCCAGACAAAAAAAGCAGGGTTCAGGATGACAAAGTTCTCGTCACAAAACTTCAAAGGAGCTGAACAACACAAACATCACACTGCATGTTCAGTTCATGTCCAGTCCACAAGGCCACAGCAGTTGTACATCGGAGCACAAAAACAAAACTAAAACACAGGCAGACGACATCTCCCTATCACTATAAGAAACTATAAGGAACGACACTGACGAACCGAAGGACTATGTAACGAGGCGAAACCTGAACCTCGTTATCACGACACAGTCTCCACATGGTATGGATGGGCAGGCAGTACGCGGGGCGCCTAGAATGCAAACAATCGCGATGGCGTTCAGAGCTCACATCTGCACTTCCCTACCATATACCCAGCTAAAGGGCATCTTACCGGCTTGCTTGGCTCTAGATTGAGCCCTCTCGTCCAACTTCCTGATCCTTCCAGCGAGAGTGCAAAGGTAGTCCTGGGCCTTGTGTCCCTCGCCAGAGAGGCCACTCAGGTCAGGGACCTTCCACCTGCCAACAAGGAACTCGAGGATGTCGGCGTAGTCCCTTGCGGTGTAAACACCAAGCCTCTGTGCCACCATGGAGAAGTGGTCAAACAGCTTCTCATCTTGCCCATCGAACATCAGGTGGGCAGGCATTGCGATCTTCTTCCTCATCATGTCAGCTAGAGCAACCACGGTGCCATCTGGATCAATCTCAAACAGCTTCTCAACAATCTTGGTGTATGCAGTCTCATGCCTCTTCTCATCTGACGCGATAATACCACAGATCTGTGCGAGCTTTAGGTCACCAAAGTCCTTGGCATGGCGAGCAGTATTTCCATGCGAGATGAAGGTCGCACGCTCTTGGAAGGAGGTGTAAATGAAGCCAAGATATGGATTGTTCTCTGTCCTAGGATCCTGAAAATAGAACAGCAAAGACAGTAAATTTAACATACATCTCTATGTCGTAGCGAACATGAACACAGACCAGTTCAAAGTAATCAAAGATAGATAATCAATTTGAAGATGTCTCGAAAAAAATTTCTAAGTATGCTTTACTGTGTTATACATTCTCTAAGAACAAGAATTTCATGAAAGCATCACATGATAACATGCCAACTAGGTAAAGATGCTCAAGGTAAATGAAGAAAGCTGTTACCAACTTACCATTCCAGAGCCTATTAGATACTGAATTGTCTTCTCAATTTGTCTCATGTCCACTCTCCCAGTGAGGTACAGATACTTGTTTAGGAGGTCACCATGCCTATTCTCCTCAGCAGTCCATGCCCTTGTCCAAACAGCCCAAGCTGTGGGGCTTGCACCTGTTTCATCTCGGACACCATCAAGGGTGTTAAGCATAGTCTGGTATGTAGGAAGAGCTTCCTCAGTAATCATGTCTCCAACCAAACAAACAAGATAATCATCAGGAATTTCCTTGGCGCGTTCTCTGAGTTCCTTAACTTCATCGTGAAATCCATCAGATGCTGGATCAGGGAGGAAATCCTGTGGCTGCCAACACTTCTCGACTGGCTTAAGATGCAGCAAGAGATTATCTCTAGCCCAACCATCAAGAGACTGGAATATTTCCATCTTCTGAGGTGGCATTGAATGTGTAACCTGGACATGCACCTCTTTTGGAGGAGCAAATGGCTTCTTGCTCACAACCCTGGAATGTAACAAAACAATGTTCAGCGATATCCAGTTACATGATGACTTCATCACCTGCTTTAGGCATTTGACGCAACAAATTTAGAAGAAGACATATGTAACCTTTTTATTTTTTACTCAGCTTACCCTTGTACTGCAGAGTTTTAAAAAAAGGGGGCAAAAGCTTGGCCCCAATCCATTAATTAAGAAGAAGAGAGTTGCCTAGTTAATTGACAGAAAACCGAGCGAAAACCACAAGCTAACAACTCCCTGAGATTTAAACCCCTTATTTGCCTATATTACCTAAAACATATGCATGGCTTCTTTATGCTATGCATGGTACAGCAAAATAATGAAGATGAATGCGCTCAGTTCATGTCATGGCCATGGAACTTATATGCTTTGATCCTATTTAACTGCTTCAGGTAATTAACATTTTTACAAGTACAGGAGCGTACCATGGTCTAATAATTTCAACATATGACTGTAATCAAAAGGTAAAATGAAGTTAATTTATATAGCTGACAAAGATAGTCGACTAGGTCACTTTTCTTCCTTCAGCTTCCATAACTTAGTTATGCCTCAGATTTTTTTTGACATAAAAAGCAGAGTATGCATGAAAACCAGATTGTAAGCTAGGCTTCTAGCCTCTAGTGCTGGCATCAAATCACTAATGTTCGAGGCATCACTTCAATTTAATCTGAACCCATGCCACCTGAGAGGCTGAGACAAAATCTCTCCACCAAAGATTACATGCCAAGATACGAAAGGCTGGAGCAACAATATCTCGTATTGTTGCGTAATGATGTGAACTTCAGAGATGATACCATGGAGATGCTAGTATACGTCCATAAATGCAGACATGCAGTTAGGTTAGCAGCTAATGTCATAGACATTCCCATACTACAGACGGATCCATGCTGCGTCCCATGCCAACCATGATGTGACTCCCATAATGAACATATTAATGCAAGGATTCCATCTGCATTGCTATTAGCTACCAGTATTTCCTTGCTGTCTAAGTCCCAAATTCTGCATATCGCTGTCACAGAGCAACGGGAAAGGGACTACTAGCAGCAAACCAGTGACATCTGCTACTATAACCCTCATTGCCAGATCTAACCCAAAAGTCCACACGTCAGTGCAAATCAGGTTCTGCGATACAGAACTAATTACAAAGCCCACTTGGACGAAGACTCCAGATAGCAGAGACTGCCATGTCCATGTTTTGCCAGTAATTTTGTGTTTTCAATGCCAACACGTCAACGCCTGGAGTAATAAACATAGCCAGCAGCCAGCAATGTGACCACGTATGGGCTTACGCTGTACTAGAATCAATATACTCCTACCAAGGTCATGGCACAGTCAGAGCATACTCATTCCGATGACACGCTGTATTTAATAGCTTCAGGCACCCGTCAAGCGAGCAGATGAACACCACAGAGCTGCTCATAAAACTGCAACAACCTAAGACAACCACCGGTACCGAGCAGCTCGAATTAAATCGCACCACTGTCTGAGACTGAGGACATGGCATGGCATGGACCACCGGAGGCTACCGAATCAGGCAGACAACGATAGTCCACCTCTGTCTCCGAAGTTAACGAAGCCAAGTGCTTAGTGCTACGGAGAGAGAGAGGCGGTGATGATTGCAGGTTGTTGGGGACGAAACCGACCTGAACCACCACCGATCTCCCGTAGCCAGGACAGACAGTACAGCAAACTAACTGATGGATGGACGGTGCATGGTGGTGGTACTACGTCCGGCCGGAGCCATGGAACGCAAACTGAAAGTAATTAAAGAGATACGCTCGCGGTCGCGGGAAGCAAAACTGAAGGTCCCGGCAGAGTTAATGCGGAGGAAGTAAATATGGAACGGACTGGCACTTGGCGGTTTGTAACACATACGGAGAGACACGAAGGAAAGAAGGAAAGGTCAATCCTCGCGCAGGGCCTGCGCATGCAGAATTAAATGGCGAATATACTTGCGGCTGATCTGAGGTCCGAGGATGAGGGAGATGGAGTTGCCCATGTGATGTGGCTGCAGATGCTAGCGGGCTGCGACACCGGGACGGGGAGGCGAGCGGCAAACAGGGACGAATCTGACAATCCTGACCTGACACAAGCATCGACCGACCCATAATGAAGGAAGAGAGACTGAGAGACCCGATTCCTGAATTCCTGATCCGGCATTTCGAGCACGGGCAAGGGGATCAGCACGAGGAAGGTGTTCATGTTGCACCGCAAGTGCTGGGGTTAACAAGCGCGCTGCGCGCCCCAATCCGGCGCGGCGGAGCACGCGAGAGGAGAGAGTAAGGCCGATCCATCCAATTCCAGTCCACGGGAACCAACCAATCTCGCGGCAACGGGACTCGAGGAGGGGAGAGGGGGCGGCTTACTTGGTGGACGAGGCGACGGCGAGGACCCTGACGCTGCTGCGGCGGCGGCGGGTGCCGCGGCCGGCGGCGGCGAACGGGGAGGAGAGGCAGAGTGCGACGTCGTGGGGGCAGAGCGCCATCCTGGAGGCCATCGCCGCGCCGCCGCCGCCGCTGACGAGGAGGAGCGGGACCGCGGGCGGAGGGAGGCGGAGAGATTGGGATGTGGGTGTGGTGGCGAGGAGGAGAGAGATGGGCGATCTCCACCTCAGGTTTTTGGTTTTTGTCCCGCCGCGGTGTGGTGTTCTTGGCTTGGGGACGGGTGCAGCACAACTGCCTTCTGCACGGCGCTCCGCTATTTATCCCCGTCTACTAGCCCTCTCATTTTTTACTGTTTTGGCCTCGCCTCACTGATTAGTAACAGTAGCACTGCTAATATTTCTTCTTCTCACTGGAGCCCACACAAGGTCGGCAATGTGACCCAGCTAGCCAGCTCGTTCTTTCTCCTCGCAGGGAAGAGTCTAGATATTCTTTTCGTAGTGTGGAAGAAAAGCCATCTCTGCTTTCCTTGACAACTCAGTTTTGATTTTCTTGTTAAGTTTATTTAGTTTTTTATTACCAGTAAAAGTATTTAATATCCTATTTAGAGCATGTCTAGCAGAAAACGTAAACACGATAAAACTAGAAAATTCCGGCGACTATACGGGATTGGGCCCTTTTTTTGGGTCAGAACACTGCTCGTATAGCCGCCCCGGCCTGTAAAAGTTTTACGGTGGCCCGAGAATCCAACCCCGCGACCTATATTTCTACCGCACGGGGCTGCGGATTTAGTTACAGCCCGTCCAATGCGCCGCCGCCGACGAGAAATCCACCGTGAGCGCAGCCGTCGCCGACGAGCAATTAGTCCCTACCGCATCGTCATGTGGCCTCGGCGTGGCTCAATCAGGCACGGGGACCGTTCGCTGACCTCGGGCGACATTTCCGACGACGAGCTGAAGAAGCTCGTTGTCTTCGACACGGCGCGGAAGCGAGCGATGCGCCACTACACCACCGCCGGAATAGAGTCGCCGCCTGCCCCCTCCTCTACCGCGTGGTAGAGGATTTTGACCGGGAGCGAGCGGCGCGCCGTCGCGGCGAGGCGGGGAGCTCCTCCTACGCACGCCGAAGAGGGAGGCGCCGGAGGAGGAGCCCCCAATCGAGGGGTACGACCCGGCTGCCTTCGCCTCCGCCGTCTTGCCCGTGGACTTCGTCCCCAAGAGCTCCCGCGACGTTGTCATTGCGGTGCTCTGCCAACGCACCGCGCGGAAGGAGGCGGAGCTCCAGAAGCGTCGCCGCCGGGACGACGACATCCTTCTCGAGCAGGGGGGTCGAAGGATAAGGCGGAGGAGTGAGCGCAGCCGAGGGCTTCGGTGAGCCAAATTTTGGCGTTAGGGTTAGCTAGGTTGACGACAAGTGTTAGTTTAATAATTGCTACGATCATATGCTTTTGCTATGAACTCGGTGAGGAACGTGCTTTGATCATCTGTTTGTTCCCGTGGGTTAAAAAAAAATTACAGTTTCTATTATGCACGGTGAAATTTAGACTTGTAAAACACCCAAAACACGACCACGGGATACGGCTTCTGTCAGAGATATCTTAGTCTTGGTTGGGCTGGTGGCTGGACGCTGGTGCAGCACCACGGTTTAATTAAACTAAAACCGTGGGTGGAGAAGGAAAAATCTTTTTCGTGGGTGAGAATATCGGTTCCATCCTGTGTGCTTTGGACGCCATCGCTTTCGTGAGAGCCATGTGCTTCTCGGCGGCGGCCGTGTGGAAACTTGCAGTGGAAATTCCACACACCACTGTATAGTGTATAGTCGGTTACTGTATTGGTGCTGGTCTCTCTCCCGCTGCACGTTTCTCCCGCCAAGACTGCTTACGTTCACGTTGCCTCGCCGCTCGGCTCGGGGGTGACAGGTGTGCGGTCGCCGGAGCATAAGCGGGAGCACGTACAGACAGGTGGAAAGCATATGCTTTCACGTGCCCGATCGAGGAGGCGCAAGCGCAACGTACTACCGGTGTCTGGTGGTCGATGATACCGAGGGCGCCCCGGCAGGTTTTGGCATCAGGATTCAGGACACGAGTGCGTGCATGCGTGACACGGTGCGGCGGCCCCCGTGCCAAGTGTACATGCTTGCGACGGACGTCTCGTGCACTACTCCCAGAGTCCCTGTCTGACCACCACGGACGCATGGCACAGCGCGAGCTCCTGTTGATCCTGACTCGATCGTATACCTGTGCTCCTGCATTCAATTCAATGGGGATCCATCCAAGCGCTGTAGCCGTGACCGCGGGACTCGGGTTTCCACCCCACGTCTCGCGTCGTGCGTGCCATGCCGTGCACCGCGGCGTGTTTCACGGGTTTTTTCAGTCGTACAGATGCTTCTACTACTAGGGATATCCATCCGGATATGGTTTCCGTACAGCACTACTCCGAATTTCTTTTTTACAAAAGACGGGTCGACAAGGACTCAAATAAACAAAACATAAACACAACAGTCAACTATATATAGTTGTTGACACGGAGGGCATGTACAATGAATAATATGACGCGTGTTGTCTACCTCGCGCAGTGCTGCGGCTCGCATCCCAACGGGGGAGTGTGTGTTTTGTGCACTGCATGTCATCGTGAGGGCCCGCTGTTTGTGCCTGGTCCAATTTCACTCGTGAACATGTTTATGTACGGTTTCGAGACCTAGCTTTCATTATAAATTGTGTCATGAGTCATCTTGACCTTCTTCTTCTTATATTAATGAATATATAAAAGTAGCTGGTTTCCCTCACTTATCATCTTCAGGCTAGAAGGTTCAAAATGCCACCCATCGGCAAGAGGATCCGGCGGGCGAAGACCGACAGGTGGCCTTTGTAGCAAAGACAGTCGAAGACAGAGGAAACAAGTTGCACTGCAACTCCCGCATATCACCATTTTTGTTGAGCCACGGTGAAAGATCGAGATAGATAACCTAGAGGGAAGAGGGATATATTTCTACAGTTATTTTTCTTTTCAATTTACTTACATTTCCACTAAGTTTAGGCTTTTATGGATAAAGTAGAGTGAGCCTAATTGATGGGATAGTGGACGAAGGCAAAATTATAATTATTGGCTAGCGACGGTTCACCCTAAACGCGACCCCCCTCATCCGCCCTTGTGTAGCCTACGTCCCATCATAGCCTGTACCTGGCTACCTGCGCATGTAAAGGCATACTGCCATGTCTATACAAAAGGCACGACAGACCAAGACCAAACCCTAATCCTAGAAGAAGACCGAAGTCGTTGTCTCTCTTATTCCTACTCTAGCCGGCAAGGTCGCCAGATGGAAGGGAAGAAAGGTCAGCGACGAGGACTCGACTCTTAGACCTAGAGAAGTAGAAGATGGAGAAAACTAGGACCTTTTGGAGATTTTGTTGGGGAATACTGGAATGTACCTGATAATTTACTCTGCACGACGTGTATGCTTTTGAGGCTAAATCTATTTCGTATTCGTAATGTAATTAACTAACTGAGAAGTGGTTTTTTTGTGAAACACCTATAACTTTAGTCATACTCGCAACAATTACACTCTCCAAAATTGGATCCCCTCTCCAAAATTTACAAAGTTACTCCTACAACTAAAAACTATACTTGAATCTCTTTGAGACATCTTCTCTTTGGCATCAATCATTGCAAGACAATATACTTTCAAGACTTCAGTAAAGAGAATACGATTGGACTGGAGCAATGATATTGTCACTCGTTCACTTACACGATTTTGATTGTTGATAAGATTGAAAGCCCCTTGAGTCACTCATCCAAAATGATTGAAAGTTATGAGCGATGAACATACTACGAACGGGATTATTCCCTAGAAGTATAAGCTGTCGACCCACGCAATTTTCACTATATTGTCAAATACGGACTCCAACTCCACACAACAAATCAAACCAACAAAAGCAGTATGACATAATAAGCTGAACTTACTAGATCTGAATAATCAGATCTGTGAGGACACAAATTTATCTGCCTCCATGTCACCGCAAACAAAGTAGACTAACTTTATTCGAAAAAGCATCACGACCACCGCTAGACGCTAACGATATTCTGAGAGATCCAATCCCCCCCCCCCCCCCACCCCCCCAGCGTCAAGATGGCCAGGAGAGGGTACAAAAAGTATCTGCGGTGACGGCGACTGTTCTAACTGAGAAGCGATAGCTTTTTTTGTTTGTTTTGGAATATGATGATAAGTGATGGTTTTTTTTTTTTTTTGAGAGAGAGAGTGATAACTGATAGATAAAAAGGGAAAGAGGATGACAAATGTGCAGCCCACGATAATAGAGGCCCAAAACAGCTAAGGTGTGCCGGCTGCGCGGAACCAGCTGTTAGTAGAAGCCCAAAAAGTTATTAGGCACGCTGGCCTTTATAATACAACACTGACCACATTCTTCTGTGTTCTAAAAAAAACACTCTTAATATTTCTGCCTACACAAGGGTGAAGATTGCGGGCAAGTCAAATATGCCCGGGAATCCAAGAAGCATGGCAACGTTTGGGCCAATTTAGAGAGCACAAGCATAAAACTGAACGTTGCAAATGCTGATCTGAAGTCCATGCGCTGTGAGAGCAAGAAAAATGGCAAACCGCAGATCAGTCAGGTGTAAGGCAGGAGCATGCAAGATCGGATCGATCAGACTCCCAGGCAAAGGCCCGAGTCTGCCTTGTTATAGAACCATCAACAACGAATGCACATCCAAGTATCCAACAATACACCTCAGTTCAGCCTCACGCACGCCGAAAGCTCTCAACTCTGGACAACCAACCAAAATATACACAGTACTACAATACACGCCTGGCTAGCCAGATCACCCACCCGATCAACGGGCCGCTGGAAGCCTGGAATCAGTGTGTCGATGGGTAATCAATCCCTGGTGACAGCACCGAAGATGTCGGTGTACCCCACCACGCCGACGAGTACGCCCTCCTCCTCAGCCTCCGCGTCGGTCACCCACACGTGCGTGGCCCGGTGCGAAAGCATCTGCGCCATGACCGCCGCGAGCGAGCTCGTGCTCCTGCACGTCAGCGGCGAGCTCCGTCCCCGGTACATGCTCCTCATTTGGTTCGCGTGGCTGTTCAGGAACCCGATGCTCCTGCTGCTGAACTTCTTCAGCAGCCTTGGAGAGCGCCCGGGCTCGGTCTCATCCGCCGGCAACGAGGAGCTGATGGAAGGCTCCAGGTAGGCTGAGATGGGCTTCGACCCATTCTCGTCGGCGCCGATGACGAACTGCCCCGCCGATAGGTTCGCCAGCGCCCACGCGGCCGCGACATAGTCGCATTTCCACAGCTTGTAGGCAGAGATGTCTCCTATGATCTTGCGGACTCCGTCTGGCGTCGTCTCGACTACGGCTACGCCGCACGGGTCTCGAGGGATCTTCTGTATTGCTTCCATGGCCGGTGCGGATGCTTCGACGTGACAGTAGTGCGGGTTGATGGCTCCAAGGGTACTGATTGGAGATAGTGGGATGGGAGCAAGAGCGCCGAGGCATCCGATTAGGAACCGGAGAATGTCTTCCCTTGACAGACAGCAGAACCTGTCCACCGAACTGATAAATGGGGACATCTGCCTAGTGCTGCTGCTAGCTGAGCTAGGCGATCCTGATTCCAAGTTCTTTAGCCATTTCCCATTGTAAAGCATTGAAAACCTCTTGGTCAGGCCTCTCCAGGAGCCATTCTTGCGAACAAGGAAGCGCTTCACTCCATTCCTCATCAACTCCAGCGCATCAATCAACCTTGCAAGACAATAAAATTGATGAATAATAGAATACACATTTCAAACAGCACATCTGAAAAAGATGAAATTCCTTGAAAGGTGAATGACTAAAATAAGCAGAACAGTATGACAAGTAGACACCAAATGCTATCCAGCTAAAACTTTTATCTCCTATTGAACTATTTTGTCAACTCTAAGGATGTGACGGTGCCTCACTACTTAGTGCTTTCCAAATCATTTCGAGACATGATTGGACAGCTTTAAATGTCTCTTGTATGACTCATTTTATTTAAATTATTGTCTGGATGCATGAATCCATTAGCAGCCTGCACATCTTTCACATGGATTGACACCTTCTTGATTGTGACATTGCATTGTCAAATGAAATCATGTCCCCACTTTGTTCCTCTTATGTCAACACAATCAGAAGAAGTTCTGCACCATGTGAAATCCATCTGGCTTGTTTAAGTTTTGAAATGAAAGTTTGCCACAAAAAACGAATAGAGGCTAGAGGCTAGAGTTGACGTTGACCACCATATCGTTTTGCACCACAAAACTGCTCTTCTGTGCTTGCTGAAGAAGATTTGCGCAGCTCAGCATCAGGGCATTGGGGTAAAAACTAGCAAGTACTTGCCGTGGGAGCTTCTGTTGAGCTAGTAGTACTAAAATGTATTCATTTACATTCTTACACACTCGCGTTTTTCCCTAATAGCAAAAATTACTGAACACACACATACAAAGTGAATATATCAGTTCACTAAACACAAAAAAGGCAAAAAGCAAGATGTCTGAAAGCTTGAATTTTTGGGTGATAACTGAGTAATATAAAATCGACAGACATGGTGGATTTCAACACTTCAACTGGTTATTTTTTATGGTATGCAATACAGAATGAGTCCGAGAAATTTAGTTTCTAACGAGATTGAGTCATCACCCATTAATCACCAGTCTGCGGCATTTCTATGTATACTGAAGAAAAAAAACTCTGTGCATACAGGGATAGAGTATCTTAAATTTCAGCAACAGATTTGTGACTAAGGCTGGCTACAAATGATTCCACAAAACAATACCTAGATTGCTACCATTTTTTCCATATGGACGTTTCATCCAACAACTTTCATGAACATGCACGAAATTCAGATAGTCGGAAAAAGTAAGACATTTCTTTCAGACAAACCAATTATCAAGTGAACGAAAAGCTTCTTCAAGTCTCTGTTTAGAAGGCATTTAATCAACCTTTTCAATTTAACCAAAACTCAATCCGATCTATTATGCAATGCGACCTACTATGACAGACCACCAATTACTACGCCAGTGGTATGCTTTCGACTGAAAGAGCTGGGCAGCAAGGGATTGTGCTGATACGGCCACTGCACACATAATATCTCAGCTTCAGTATCGACAATGACAAGCACAACGTAGGCAGCGATAAACTACCATTTGCTTTCATCAAAAGCAGCACAATATCCTAGACTAATTTAACCACAAACCCTGTGATCTCTTACAGGTTCAGACGTAAGTAGAAATAACTTTACACACACGTAGTCTTCCAAATGTCAAACTAGTCCAAACATGCGTAAAAGAGACAAACATCACCAACCAGATCAGATTTAAAAAGGGCTTGTGCATCAGCTGTATCAAGGCAGAGACAGATCCGAGCTGAGAGGAACCAATTAGCAAGGGGTGCGTAAACAGAAGTACCGCTACCTACGAGGCTACGACATGATGAAGCCGTTAACAAGGGATGCCTAGAAAACACAGCAGAAAAGTAAAGTCGCGCGCAGTTTAGCGGCTAAAACGGGGAAATTCCCGCCTCACTCGCGGATCAATCAAAAACATCTTGAAACGCGCCCAATTCTCGATCACCACGAATCTAGAACGCAACGGTCAGAGATTGGGCGGACTTTCTGATCAGATTGAGCGCGAAAGCAGCGAGAAGAGAGGCATCTAGAAGCAACGGCGCGTAGAGCTGACCTGGTGCCGGGATCGACCTCCCTGAGCAGCTCCGGGTTGGGCTGCACGACCTCGCCGACCTTGGCGCCCATGGCCCGGTCGGCGGTGGCGACGAAGGCGGCGATGTCGACCGCGGAGATCATGCCCAGGAACCTGGCCCCGGAGGGCGGCTCGTCGGGCGCGGCCCGCGCGCGCCAGACGGGCACGGCGCCCTCGGGGCTGCCCGCGATGGCCCGCGCGGCATCGTCGAGCGTGTCCGCGTCGCTCAGCTCGACGATTGGGGGCTTCCCGACGGTGAGGTCGCCGACGACGTGGTGGTAGAATATGGCGGCCATGGCCGGGGACGGCGCGGGGTTATAAGAGCGAGTGGAGGAGGAGCAGGTGGAGGAAGAGCCTGGAGGGGCCGAGGCGGAGGCCGCCCCCAGGCGCGAGGACGTTGGAGGAGGAGGAGGAGGAGGGGAAGGCAGAGGGGTCACCGGCGGCGCGGGTGCGGGGATCGCCGGCCATGGCGGAGGGAGGGAAAGCCCATTAAAAGCAGGAGCTGGTCGATGGTGGGAGGAGGGCAGACAGCAGGGGAGACCAGCAGCGATGCGAGAGACAGCTCGGGATTGGCGACGACGGTGGACTGGATTGAATGGAGGGGCGACCGCTCCGGCCTAAAAATCAGCTTCGTGCTTTCAGATTCGGGAATGCAGTGCCCGGTAAGTAATAAATGGGAATCATGGAGTTGCTTTTTTTTTTTTTTGCATGTATGGAAAAAAATCTCAGAAATGCCGATAATTTAGGGGACTAATGGTTTTTTTTACCTTGTACGCCCGTGGGCATATATTATACTCCCTCCGATCCATATTAGTGGGCACAACTTTGTCTAGATACACATGTATCTAGTCTAAATACTTAACTAGATACATATGAATTTAGACAAAGCTATGCCCACTAATATGGATCGGAGGGAGTATTGATAATTGTATGGATACAAAGTTGACACGAATACAAGCAACATAAAACTAGGAGAAAACAAGCCATAAAACTGATGCAAACCGCCATCGCCGCAACTACCAAGTATCCACGTCTTTCGCCGTCGCCGGAAAAGAAGAACACTAGCAGTTGATCCACATCTTGACGCTGAAGAAACCCCTTGCCATAAGGCGTTAATGAGCCGCGATATGCTTAAACCTTGATGGTTGGTGGCCCCTACAAAGAGGTTAAAGAGAAGACAACGTCTTTAAATTTCATATTTGTTTTTCATCATTTCAAGAGGAGTTCACTGTTGGTATGAAATGGCGATCGGTGTCATTTACATATCACAAGAAAAAAATAACCTTAAGTGAAACCCCAAGCATGCCTAATTTATAGAGTAGTTAACTACTCCCTCCGTCCGAAAAATGATGTCTTGGATTTGTTCAAATTCGGATGTATATAGACATGTTTTAGTCTACACATACATCCGAATTTGGATAGATGAAAGACATCTATTTCCGAACGGAGGGAGTAGAATTCAGTTAGGTTCCGGGCATGATC
The DNA here is from genome assembly GCA_947311845.1 of Poa pratensis. NCBI lineage: Eukaryota > Viridiplantae > Streptophyta > Magnoliopsida > Poales > Poaceae > Poa > Poa pratensis. The sequence continues at coordinate 15,522,771 of CAMZMU010000042.1, read as the reverse complement.
TGGGCTTGCTCCGATCTGATGCTGACTATTTTATTGTAAACCTCATGCCCGGAGTATTCCGAAGGCCCGGAATCGTCCGAGCACCTGCAAAGGTCGTTAAAGTTTAGAGATCATGGACACCTATATAGCAGGGTCTTCTCCAAAGAGACCCACATTTTGGATTGAGTTGTGTTGCCATTGTTGTCTTGTTGACATAAAAAAGCTTGATTTCTCTCCATGTTTTCATTCAATGCTCCATCTAAATGAGGGGAAAAAAAGATAAGATCTAGATATGTGATTCCGTTCGATCCAAAAGTTGATTACCTCTCCAATCTTACTTTGTGCTTGTTACCCTTAGACTTGTGGGGAGCCCTAAGGATTGGAGTTGCCTTCTGAGCTTCCAAACTCGTGGATTGCTTCAAATCGTTTGTGATGAGCCGAAAATCGTTTCAATATTTACCACTAGTGGAAGAATTCATACTTGGTTTTATTTACTCAAGAAAGAATAAGGCTTGATCAGAGAGAATGTTGTGGGCTTGGTTAGCCACATACTGTTTAACAGAAATTAGAGTTCCACTAAGGCCTTGAGTTTTAGGATACTGTGTGCTTGTCTCATTCCACATATGATTGCTAATTAACCTTGCCATAAGGGATTCTTCACCTGAACTGCATTTTAGATATCTTTTTATCCATGGCAATTTCCTAAAATCACTGAAATCGCTAAAATTTATCATCTCTCTAGTCATCATTTTTCATGCTTCAGTAAATATTAAAGTAGACTAGCGAAAACAATCAGCATTAGTATGGACCTACGACCGAAAATTTTACACCATCCAGACGGAGCATAAGGGATATGTCACCATTGAAACAATAATCTAGCTTGATTGGATCGATGAATTCGCCACTAGCATCTTGATATCGACTTGTACGTCAAACGTTGAATGCTCGGTTTTTCATTGGAGATTACTCTAGATTATGTGCGGTGTGAGTGTTTAGTGGAAATCCCATTGTTATAAAAACACCAGATTAGATTATGTGTCATTATAAAAAGAAGCATCTTATAAAATTTCAGCATGTTTGTTTGTTGATCCGTAAGTCGACAAAAAATAGCAGCATGGTGGGTCTGCGAACGATTGACGCACCATGATTGATGACTTGATGAGGGAAACGTCATTGTGCCACTCCACGCAAGCAGATAATTACTCTCAGCGGCCGCCTTCACCACCACACAGTTGTACTCACTCCGTTCCAAATTAATTGGCTTCCATTTGTCCACACATAATTATATCTAGACATGTTACGCGTATAGATACATCCACATGTGGACAAATGAAAATCAATTAATTTGGAACGGAGAAAGTAGATCTTTTTTTGTGCATCGAAAGGCTGCACACATGTTGAAATGTTCCTTTTTCTCACTACTCCATTTTATTTCGAGATCGGATCTACATCCAGCAGATGTTGTGGCTCTCGCACTCTTGTACTTACGGCAAATGCATCTCATGGTTGTTAATTATCCGGCGATGCATCACGATCAGCTAGACGGCTACACCCCTCGGATGCAAACTTCTGATCGCATTCTTCTCGTCAGTCCATGTGTATCGTACGAAGAGATCTGGGAAAGGAACATCGAAAACGAATGGTGCCACACTACTCGGTACCGGCAGCAAAGCGGGTTTGATACTCATAGGTTGATCTATACATGATAGAGTTGGAATTAAAACTCACAAACTGTTGAGTCCTTAAAAACTTGACTCGTTTAAATAAAACCCAACTACATATTTTACTCGTTAAGGTTAACGAGCGTAACAAACAAGCTGAGTTGCTAGTGAGGCTTTTTTAAGGAAGTAGCTAGTGATAGACCCTCGAATATATCTGACCATGGGCCGGGCCGGGCCTAACAAAGCACGTGGTCAAAATTCCAGGTTCAGGCCCGCCCCAGACCCATCCTTCGGGCCTATATTTTAGGCACAGGCCCACCCATTGGCAATATCCCATCATCAGGGCTTGGGCTTCTTCCTTAAAATGCCAATATGTAAAGCGCAGGCCTAGGCCCAATCCCATCTGACCTTCGGGCTCAAATCTAAGACCTAGGTCCGCCCGTGGGTAAGCCTAGGCCCTATATTTTCGGGCCGAGCCTAGGCGGGCTGGTCGGGCCGGGCCGGACATGGCCAGATATACTCCCGAATAGCCCGCATGCCATAACACTTGAACCCAACTTTCAGGCCAAACCCGGCCACAACCACATAGGCACTCTCATACATATCCAGTCGAAGTACCTGGTCAGCCAACCCTAATCCCAATTCACTGCTAGTATGTGCCCTTTCTTGCACTCCCTTCATACTAACATGATGAGTCGTCGAGAGCAACACATAATCCTTCCCCGCCAGGATTTCATAGAGGAGGGCTCTACAAAGTCGAGGAACAAGAATATGAGGGAATATTCTTGATTAAATATGGAACATTGACATGTAGCCGATTTGATAATTGTTGCCTAAATTTTAATTTGTTGAGTTTAATGAGCTAAGTCGAGCTTTAACAAGCCGAGTTGAGCATTTTACTCGCTAAAGCTAACGAGCTTGTCGAGTTTCGAGCCTAGTGTCTTCGAGCTGAACGGTCCGAGTCGGCTCGTTATCCATCCCTAATGTTAGTGACGTGTTGGCGGAGAGGAGTGATGGCGGGTGCCTAGGACGCGCGTTTAGCCGTGCGGGTCTGCAGGTGGGGTGGCCAACAGTGTCCCATGATCCGGCTGGCGGTTCCCTGGATGTGGTCGGCGGTTTCATGAGATGGATGCAATAGCGTCCGGATCAGGTCCTTAACTTATACTCCCTCCGTTTTTTAATATAAGATGTTTTACCTTTTGTCCACATGCACATGCACACAAATGTATGTGGACACATTTTTGTGTGTATGTTCACTCATTTTAGTGTGGATATAGACAACATGTGTACCACCTAAAACATGTTATATTAAAAAACGGAGGAGTGATGGCGGGTACCTAGCTCACATGTTGACTAGGTGTACACCCAAATAAGTGTGCATACACACTAAAACATGTCTACATACATGTTGACACAGGTGAATATGGACAAACGCTAAAACATCTTATATTTATGAACGGAGGGAGTATGTCCAAAGTCTCACCCTGTCCCATCGACGGGGATCCAATGAGGTGCTACAATGACAGGAAGCCGGGTAGCGAGGGACTGAACCTGCTTCCAACATCTTCACCATCGGCGTGTGAGGATCTCAGCCTCTTTCACCGCCAGGATTCGGCTAACGAGAAGTCGTGATCCGGTAAAGAGATTGCCGGTAGTGAAAATTTTGACAACAAGCATGCGCGTATTCGGCTAAGTCGTCATAGACCACTGCTGACAAGAACGAACTACTCAAGATCATAAGCAAGTTTAACAGGTCCAGAATGCGTTTCTTTACCGCAAAAAGGCGTTTTTTTAGGGACAGGTCTAGAATGCGTTACCGAGCACGCGCTCCATGCAGATTTCAACTTCCAGACAGCTCCGGCCTACCGGAGTACGGCCAGCGTGCCTACCTTTCAGCTGTCCTAATTATACTGGTTTACATCAAATCACTTCACTGCTAAGCTCGTTCGTTCTGCAGCGCAATCATTAGACTACAGAGACCACACATACACACACAGCACGCCCCTCGCCGGCTCCACATGACTTGGCATGCTCATCTCTGCTTTGCTTGTCGCAGCGTCCCATGGTCACACACACAATTATTAATTTTGAGCTCGATGGTCACAAACAATTATGGGAGTACCAAACATAGTACGTACGGAGTACATGATGAATGAACGGGAGACGAGGTCAGATATGAGGTGGCATGATATTTGGTGATTTGAACATCACTAGATTCAAGGTGCTGTATGAATTTTGCAAGTATGAAAAATGACTACATGCCTAGATGCGAATATTTGCAGCCAGGATTTTGGCCACATTTTGAATAAGCTCAAATTCAACATTTCTCTTTGATCCGCGCAACAATCACAACAAAAAACAAAATAAAAAGCAAGGACGAGGGCAGAGCATTTCTGCGATCCGTATAGAATAGACCAAGGAAGCTAGCAGTCTCTTGAAGTGCACTTGCTTCTGTCATCGCCGACTTCAGCACATCCTTATCCATTTTTTCCTCACTGAAGGTACTTAGAGCTGAATACAAATGAACATTTTAAAGATGCGACCAGTTGGATACATATGTATAACCCCTTAAATTGTGAGCGTTCAAATTTGAAAGGCAAAGCCAACCCAAAATATGGGACAATTTTGACACGAAAACGCTGGGTCGGGCAAACGAATTCCGTAGAGTTTTTCCATTCATAGTTTAAAAGATCTTTAAGGGCATCTACAAAGATTGAATCTTAATTTTATCACACGGATAATTGTTTATGTGGAAAAGAAAAGGAGTGAGAATAGAGCGCTTTTTATATAGAAAAAAGACACCCAAAGAGTATCTCATATCAGATATTTATCAAGAAAAACCATGTACTTAGCTCTGCATTTTTTAAATATTCTTGTTTCTTTTAATTAATAAACTGCTGGAGAGGCTGTTGCCCCACAGGTTCAAAAAAAAATCGAAGCGTATAAATAATTGGTTTGTACCATTTTAGTATGTAGACATATTAGGGTTTTATGTTTGGGATAGTTTGGGGTATGATTTTTCGCTTAAATTAGTATGATTTAATTCTATGTATTTGTTCCCGCAAAAAAAATCTATGTATTTGTTGGAGCGGCATGTATTGCTCGTATGAATCATTGCGAGATAGCGCTATTTCTTAACGTTATGAATTTTTGTGTAGTCTGTTTGGGTCAATGTGTGTGAAACTGGCTTTAACTTTTTTCAATTGAATTGAAACTGGATTTACATATTTTTATGAGAGGGAAACTGGCTTTACTTGACCAGACTTGTCGACTAGAGCCTGGAAAGATGAACTGGTTTGCATGTGAGAATGCAAGTTCGGTCACTGAATTTCCATTAATTGCGGTAGGCGAAGAAGTAGAAAACAGGATAGGATAATAAAGTATATTTTTTTTAGTAAATGGCCCTTTTGCTAACGTTTTAGCTAACTGTGACTTTTCAAATAACTTTCAGCAACATGTGGCCATTTTCAAAAACGCCATGGGCTTAGACGTTCTAAAAACCTCAGAGATTCTGAAAATATCAGAAAACTCTATACACTTAGGCTTATCCTGAGCCCGAGAAACGCAAATATTTCTATATCATTTAGAATAGCGATTTATATGGCGTTTTCAGTTTCAGAGCCTTAGATAATGTCATAGTACATCGTCTGATATGGCTTACTCTGAAATTCGCAGAGTCTTAGCGACTGAAAAGCGCCATATTAAATGGCTTATTCATTTTGCTGTGGTTGAGCAGCAAATGAAATCTCATCCAAAATTTAGTAGAGAAGTTATACTAATTACAATTGGGAGAGGAAATCTCACTAATCAAGACCTAATAACAATGACAGAACTTACTGCAAGAGGGGGGCCACCCCCCTTCTTACTACAATAAAGGGGATTGCGAGCGGAGATTTTTTATTTTCTATAAACGATTGGGAGAGGAAGCTCGCTGGACTGGTGGGCTTTACGAGGTCGGCCCAATTAAACAAAAACGAAATTTAGACATTATGTTTGATTCAACTTTAGTATTAGTGTACGTTCTCCCTATCAGTAGAAAAAATTGTCAATTTTATTATATTTTATTTCCATTAAAGGAATTTTATATTTATTTATCTGTGAACACATGCACAATGAATTATTATTTAGATGAAATCATGTTCCTATTTTGACGGGACATTTTTACATTACACGGTGGATCAATGAGCAAAATTAATAATAATCCAACATTTTTAAATAGGACAATATATCTGTCGTCCATCTATTAAACAAACGACAACGCAACAATCACGTGCGGCCTTGTATGAAAATAAATAGTTCAACACCGTAATATGTACACACCCATCATAAAATGCACACACACGTACAATATAGAAATATATCACACACAAGTGATGTAGAGGGATCAAGCAGGTCTCCCGTCGATGATCCAACACCTGGCGCACTTGTAGTGGAACAGGTGGCCGCAGTCTAACCTGGCGATATGGTCGTCTCTTCCAAATAGACCGCACACACTACGCCATCGGCAGGAGCCTACTCGTTGTGTAACTCCCTGAGAGTGCTCATCTTGATGATCTTCTTCACGATGCTCCCGCAAGCAGCTGCATCCACTCTCCTCGTGGCCCACCTGATGCAGGTGCGGTAGACGAAGAAGCACATGAGGAGGACTAGACATCCCTGTGTAATCTTTATGGAATCAAGACCTAATAACAATGAGAGAGCTTACTGCAAGAGGGGGGCACCCCCCCCCCCCCCCTTTCTTACTATAAGAAAGGGGATCAGGAGAGGAGATTTTTTTTTAGAAACGATTGGGAGAGGAAGTTGGTGGGACCGGTGGGCTTTACGGGCTCGGCCCAATTTAACAAAAAACGAAATTTAAACATTATGTTGATTCAACTTTAGTATTATTGTATGTTCTCCCTATCATTAGATCTTTTATCAATTTTATTATGTTTTACTTCCTTTAAAAGAACTTTTATATTAATTTATCTGCGAACACATGCACAATGAATTATTTTGACGGGACATTTTACATTACATGGTGGATCAATGAGCAAAAACAATACTAAAATATAATAATCCAACATATTTAAATAGGACAATATATCTGCAGTCCATCCATTGAACAAACGACGACGTAACGATCAGTACCGACATGTGGCCTAGTATGAATATAAATAGTTCAACACCATAATATGTACACACGTCATAACTACACACACACACACATGTACAATATAGAAAATATATCACACAAGGGAGGGGGCAAGCGGGTCTCCCGTCGGTGATACACCGCGTGGCGCACTTGTAGTGGAACAGGTGGCTGTAGTCCAACCTGGCGAGCTGGTCGTCGTCCTCATACTCCTCGAAGCAGACCGCACAACACGTCTTCGTCTGGAGCCCTTTTGCTGTGTAACTGGTTATCTTGATCTTTTTCATGACGCTCCCATGAGCGGCCGCCCCCGTTCCTTGCGGTTACCAAAGACACTACAAGCGATAGACAACAAGCACTAGATAGAGTTGCACTTTCACTATTGTCTGTGATGCACAACGACATTGATTTTCCAATGTGTGACATTTTGGTATTGACACCGTTGTACACCCACGCATGTGCAGCCAAGATATGGCGTTCGGTCCTCCCTGAGCAACTACGGTTTAAACTCATGGAATGCAGCTCAAGTTTAGAATTCTTGCATGAGGTTTTGTCCCTGAAGTATGAAGAGATGATGACCACCGACGCTCTACTTTGGTGCTGGTGGACAGAGAGGAACAAGGCCAACCATCTTGAATGGCGTTTTTCAAGTGAAGAATTCCAATTCACTGTCGGAAGACACGTTCGAGAGTAGGGCAGAACTAACGAGTTGCTCAGATCGTTAAGACTCGGCTCATTATGACTCGTGATCGTTAAGACGGATTTCAACTACCAGGCAGCTCCGGCCTACTGGAGTACGGCCAGCGTGCCTAACTGCCTACCTTAGTTTCAGCTGTCATGCTGGTTTACATCAAATCAGTTCACTGCTAAGCTCGTTCGTTCTGCAGCGCAATCATTAGAGTACAGAAGTACAGAGACCACACACACAGCACGCCCCTCGTCGGCTCTCCAGATCACCGAGGACGCTCCGAAAGGACCCTTTTGGAAATGGTGACTTGGTATGCTCATCTCTGCTTTGCTTTGAGCGGTTGGTTGTCGCAGCGTCCCGATGGTCACACACACAATTATTATTTTTGAGCTCGATGGTCAGTTGGTCACACACAATTATGGGAAGCCAGCAGCTACCAAACATAGTACTGGCCATGATGAATGAGCGGGAGACAAGGTCAGATATGAGGTGGCATGGTAGGATCTGTGCTGCGGTTATACCTGGCCACACCTCGGGTCGGGCCGAGAAAAACCCAACGCAAAAAACTCAGACCCAATCTTGGCCCGGCCCGGCCAAAAAACACCAAATCCTGTTAGGCCGTCGGGCCGCGGGCTGTAAAGAATAGACAAGGAAGCTTGCAATTTATGTTGTCCTGAAGTTCACTTAGTTCTGTCATTGCCGACTTCAGCACATCCTTATCCGTTTTAGTCCAAGACATTACCTCCCAAGAATATGAAGATGCACTCCTAGGGCCTTTGTTCTGAGATGTCAAGTACCAGCTCAGACTAAATTTCATAGACTACCGTATAATATACTCCCTCCGTCCCAAAATAAGTGTCTCAAATTTGTACAAAAGTGAATATACCTATACATGTTTCATGTCTACATACATCCACTTTTTGATAAATCTAACATAGTTATTATTGGACGGAGGGAGTATGTTCCTCGTTCATGTAATAAGCCAGCCCACGAGATGGTGGCGCTGGGTGCAGATAATATGTCAGGTGTCAACCAAGTGTGGTTGGAAAATTATCCAAATGTTGTAACCGCGGCCCTGTACGGCGATTCTGCCGACATATGTTAAAGGAATCTCTATTTTCCACGTAAAAAAAGATAGTGTTGACCATGTAAAATTTTCTTTACGAGTGTAATTGCCCCGGTTGCACACTAAACAAGTGTACGAGTAGGGTGGCTAGTGGCTCACCATCACTTGGTGTCCAGTTGCAAGCTCCGTGCGCAATTGGGTGTCTAGTTACACCTCGTATGTAACTAGGGTTGGATAATCGTAACCCGTGTGCAACTCGAGGGTATTAGAAACCAGCGTCCAACTGGAGTTAGTCGCGACCTGTGCGCCACCGAGGGGCTAATCGCACCGAATCTACAACCGTGGGCAGTGGCACCATGTGCGCCACCAAGGGGCTAGTCACACCGGTTGTGCTACTTGGGTGGGGTGAGGCGGCTAGTCAGCAACTTGATCCATGCGAATTTGAACAGGTAAATATAACAATTTTGCAATTTATTTATTTACAAACATTTTATTTTTCACCAAAACATGTGGAATGTGTCAACATTTTTATGAATGTTCGATCACCTCTTTATCTGCTTACTAAAATTTATCTGTTGGCTAACACATTTGGTGCCAAATCTATTAATCAGTATTTTTTAATGAACGTTTTTGTGTTCGGTTTGTACCTTTTCCCGATGGAAATATTTACGGTTTTACTGTGGAGAAATCGGCTAAATAATTCAGAAGTTCAAACTTTTATTAACGAGCGCTCTAGCAGTTATCATTTTTCTTTTTGAAAATTTCTTGCGCAAAGAGACACACGTACAAAGGTACAACCATTCATCTAGATTGTTTTTTATGGGATTCATCTTTTTGGAATGGTCAAAGGTTAAAATTAAAAGAAAAGGAGGGAAGAAATGAGAGGCGCTTTTTGGAATGGTAGGGGGATGGGATCCTCTGATAAAAGGAAACACACGAGGGAGATGTCTCATGAATTCGGGTTGGATTTTCTGGCCATCCAGGAAACACAACTCGAAGACTTTAGAGACGCTTGGATCGAACAGATTGGTCCTAGAAACATTTTTACCTGGCATGCCCTGGCTTCGAATGGAAGATCTGGGGGCATGTTGGTTGGCATTAAAACTGCTGATTATGAGGTGTTGGAAATCACGAAGGGGCTTACTTTGTTCAGTTCCATATTATGACTAGGAAAGATAAATTTAAGTGGAATCTTGTTTCCATTTATGGTGCTGCGCAGGCGTCAGGAAAGGAGGCTTTTCTGACCGAGCTAGCTAGGATTTGTCATGATGTTAAAGAACCTTCGATTTTTGGGGGAGACTTTAACATCATAAGACATAGTGGCGAAAGTAGTGCTGGAGGAGCCTGTGATAAATGGACTGACATTTTCAATAGCATTATTGAAAACAATAATCTTGTAGACCTACCCATCAATAACAGGAAGTTTACATGGTGTAATGACCATGAAATCCCCTTATACAAAAAATTAGATAGGGTTTTGGTGACCACAAATTGGCTTGACAAATTTCCTATGGCATTTGTGACTGCCTTGCCGAGAGGGTCGTGATCTGACCACACTCCCCTCTCCTTGGATACGGGATGTGGGGAATCAAAAACATATCATTTCAGATTTGAATTGAGTTGGCTTCTTCGTGAGGATATCATTGATGTAGTTAAGCCTATCTGGGATAAGCCGGCTGGTAGGAGAGATTCCATTGCAGAATGGAATTGGAAGATGGCGTTAACTAGGAAAGCTTTAAAAGGTTGGGCGAGGAACGGGGATGCTTTCTACAAAATGGAAAAAGCGAGGCTAACCAGGTTGTTAGACAACCTCGACACAATCGCCGAGACCTGTGGTTTAACAGCGGATGATAGGAAATTGCAAATCGACCTGAAACTTCAGCTTAATGAAGTTGTACAGGAAGACAATATTAAGTGGTTCCAAAGAGCGAAAAGTAAAGACCTGAAAATGGGACAGAGTTGTACTAGGTATTTTATGAATAAAGCCAGCGGTAGAAGGAAGAAAAATAAAATCTTCCAACTCCATGATAACGATAGGGTGATCCAGGGAGATCATGATTTGTTGGAGCATGCAACTGAGTTTTATAAAAAACTCTTTGGACAGTCTGAGCGGGCTACTGTGAAACCTAATATGCATTTTCCTTATGTGATGAACGCTGAGGAAAATGAGATACTAACTAGAGAATTCTCGATGGAGGAAGTCAAGGAAATAGTCTTCTCCATGGCTCACAACAAGAGTCCTGGGCCGGATGGATTCCCAATCGAATTTTATCAATTCTTTTGGGACTGTGTTAAAAATCCTCTTAAAAAACTTTTTGATGATTTCATGAGGGGGAGTTTGGATGTGGGTCGATTGAACTTTGGTACAATCACTTTGCTTCCGAAGTGCGACGATGCGATGGTTATCACTAAATTCAGACCAATCTGTCTTATGAATGAAAGTCTAAAAATTATCACAAAAGGTTTAAATAATAGGATCAATGAATTTAGTGATAAACTCATCGACAAAACCCAAACTGCCTTTATGAAAAATAGGTTCATAATGGAAGGGGTAGTCATTTTACACGAGGTGATGCATGAGGTTAAAAGGAAGAAATTGTCAGGGGTCCTTTTCAAAATTGATTTTGAAAAGGCCTATGATAATGTAAATTGGGCGTTTCTGTATAACATAATGGTTAAGAAAGGTCTTTCAGATAAATGGAACGACCTGATCTTTAGCATTATGTCAAGCGGTAAAGTTAACATTAAAATGAATGATCAGATTGGGGAGTTTTTTAGTACTTATAGGGGGGTGAGACAGGGCGACCCCATTTCACCCATCCTTTTTAATATGGCGGTAGATTCTTTAAGTGTGATGGTTAAAAATGCTCAGGAAAGTAAAATTATTACTGGTCTTGCGTCCCATCTGCAGGAGAATGGCGTCCAGTATGCGGATGATACAATCTTCTTATTAGACGAGGGGTTCGAAAATGCTAGAAATCTCAAATTCCTGCTTTGTTTATTTGAACAGATGTCAGGGCTGAAAATAAATTTCCTCAAGAGTGAGGTCTTTTGTTTTGGCTCGTGCATAGAACAGAGGGATGTATACGAGGAAATTTTTACTTGCAAATCTGGGGTTCTTCCCTGATTTACCTAGGTCTTCCGGTTGATAAGGATAGACTCCTTAACAAACACTGGAAACCTGTGGAAACTAAAATGGGGAAGAAAACTGGGTGTTATCAAGGAAAATGGTTAGATATTGGCTCACGGACTATTCTGCTGAATTCCTGCATTACTTCTATTATTTTCTACATGCTCTCTTTTTATAGAGTGCCTGTGGGAGTTAGGAAGACTTGTGATGGTTATAGAAGTAGATTACTGTGGCAAGAGGACCAAGGGATCAGAAAGTACCACCTAATGAACTGGGAGACGGTTTGCTCTCCTAAAGATTTAGGGGGTTTGGGTGTGCTAAACCTGGATATAATGAATATTAGCCTTTTGTGTAAATGGTTATGGAAACTCGAGAACGAAAATGGGGCGTGGCAGGAAATTTTGAAGAAAAAATATCTTCAAAAAGAAACACTGTCACAGGTTACAGAGAGAGATGGGGTGTCCCAGTTTTGGTCCGGACTAATGAAGGTGAAGAATATTTTTTATTCTTTTTGTGATAGGAACTTAGTCTCTGGAAGTAAAACGAGTTTCTGGGATGACAAGTGGTACAATGGAAAAAGTATGGCAACGATGTTCCCTAGGTTGTACAACCTCACCTTTAGCAAAAATGTTAAAGTTGATAAAGTTGTTGCGTCCAAGGGTGGATGCCTTGTGTTTAGAAGGTGTCTGTGGGGAGATTTGGCGATTCAAAAAGAAGAAATGTTCAACATTATTAACAATGTTGAGTTAAAAGAAGGGGAGGATACGGTGACCTGGAGGCTAGGACAGAAAGGTTTTACGGTTAAAACCTTGTACAATGCCCTACAAACTAGAGCACCTGCTAAGAATTTCAAACATCTTTGGCCAATGAAACTTCCTGTTAAGATTAAAACCTTTCTTTGGTTAATCATGTGGGGGAGAACCTTGACTAAAGATAACCTGAGAAAACGGGGATGGGAGGGGAGTAGTCAGTGTATGTTTTGTGCAGCTGATGAAAGCATTGATCATCTCTTCTTTACTTGCCCTATTGCAAGGTTGGTTTGGGGTGTTTTTTGCTGTAGCTCTGATGTGCATGATCCACCTAGTTCGGTAGTCGAACTGGGACAATGGATTTTGTCGTTTCAAGGGCCTGAGCGCAGTGCGATCAAAATTTGTTTGGCTGCCATCTTCTGGGCAATCTGGAAGACGAGAAACCGTGCATGTTTTGATCAGATTATGCCTAAAGACCCATGTGATATCATTTTCTATATATGTTATTGGATTGACTTATGGAGTGAATTGCAGATGGAAAAGGTGCGAAAAATGCTGCGGCAAGGAACTGAGAAGTTGAAGATCGTTTCAACGGAGGTCTTCAACCGAGCAAAAGGGTGGTCGCCAATATGTCCAAGAATTTGCAGTGGATAGCCTTCGTCAGGAACGATTGCGTATGGAGTCTATGTCTGGTGTCTTTGTGTTGTAATAAGGGAGTGACCTTTGTTTCACGCCTTGGACCCAGCTGCGTTGGCTTGCTGTCGTTTACTTTATCTCTGCTTTGCGTTGTAAAAAACTGAATGATGTAGTCCGTTAAGTTTCTTTATATGAGGCTGGGGGATGATCCCTTTTAATCAAAAAAAAAAGTTGGCGTGCATCGTGCAGGCCCTGGCCATGTCGCTGCGGAAGAGCCGGCAGAATCCGCCAAAGAGTGCCGTGTCGAGGAACTGGAACCGCAGCCGCAGGTCGCTGTCCTTGGCGGCCAGCTCGTGCTTGATGTTGTTGAAGATGGTCTGCTCGTGGCCGCGCGGGAACCGCCACCGCGCCGCCCGCCACCGCCGCATCATCTCCACAGTCCGCCCTGTCGCCTTCACGTAGTAGAAGCCCGTGTTGGGCCAGTTGCCGTCGACTGCGTCGGCGTCGCCGGAGTAGATGTCGCACGACACCGCCATGTCCGCGTGCACGCCGATGTGCCGGAACGGGTCGCGGAACCACACGACGTCCACGTCCGTGAAGAGGAAGTTGTAGCCAAGCTGGAGAACCCGCTGCTGCAGCTGGAGCTTGGCCCAGACGAGCTCCAGGTAGGCGTCGCTCATGAAGTCGTTGGCGGAGCTCAGGTTCACGGGCGTCGTCGCCGTTGCCGTCGCCTCGAGGAGGTAGCAGTGCGGGTGCACGCGAAGGCAGTGGTGGTACGCCACGGCGTCGACGGCGACGATGAGGGTGTGGTTGAGGAGGTGCGCGATCCCCAAGCCGTCGCGGAAGCTCCCGCGGAAGAGGTCGAGGAACGAGCCTGGCGCCGCCCACGCCTCGTTCACCGACGTGATGATCACCGTCCGATCGTCCGTCGCCACCTTCCGCAGCAGCTCCGCTAGCCCCGGGAATAACCTCGCCCCCTGCGAGGTACGTCAGTACGTGGCCCGAGAAAGCGAGAATGTCTACGACTTTCAGACGTGTCTCCGTGTCCGGGTGCACCAACACAGTGCAAACTGTACTGTATGTCCATACCGTGATGATTAGAAAGTTAAGCCTAACCTTTTCGTCTTTGCCGGTGAGGTTTGCGTGGCTGAACTGCTGATGAGCTGATCCATTCCCCAAGCTTGGGATGCTTGCCAGCTTCTCGTCGTCGGCGAGGAAGAAGAGAAGCAAGGTGGGGAGGAGAGCCCCGAGGAGGAACGAGACCGAGTGGCTGACGCTAGCGCCGTCGTGAACGCTGCCCATTGTTGATCGCCACAACCCTCGTTGATGGTGGTTGACGCAATGATGCTGTATCAGCTTGCGAAGTGAGCGACTGAATCTCGTGGAACCCGACCGTTCGCCCCCAAATCTTGCTTAGCTAGCCAGCAAATGCTTGTACAGCACTCCATACGCAAATTAAGCGTGTGTTGTACTCTTCAGACGACGACCATATGCACGCGAAGCAAGGTTAATTAATCGATCGATAGCCTCCATCTGTCATGTAAATTGAGTGTGCGTCCATGTGCATTCCATGAACCTCGATGCAGGTTGTCCGGCTGTTTATCGTATCTTCTGCCACGCCGAAACGTAACCTCTGATCGCCACATTCTTTAGGTCATCACTGCATGTACGTACGGCCAGGAGATGAAGTTGACTCGGGTATCTGGGATCGATCGAGCTCCCCAGAGTGCGTCATGTCTCCGCGTTGTTACCTTTGACTTGGCATGGGTCACGGGTGAGAGAGTTGATAGCATAAAACTACCGCAGACTAAATTTCACATTTCAGAACCAGTTTTTAGTCCAATAGCATAATGGTACCGGAGTTTTTCGAAGTTTTCGCAAAAAACCCAAATCTGACCCTGATGACGAATTGACACTCAACCTGACTCCACATGTCAGATGACGTGGCCAGCTCAGAGAGAATTAACACCTAAACTGACAGTGCCCCACTTGCTAGTCCAATAAATTTTTAAAAAAATCTGAGAAAATAAAAATATATAAAAAAGAAAAATTCCCCAACCGGGTCTTCTTCCCCACAGCCGGTGGCTCCTCCGCATCGCCTCTCGGCTGCTCGTCACCTACATCCGCAACTTCCGCGGCAGCAGGGGGCCAGTGTCGAGCTTGCTCAAGGGCTTCGTCGGGTTCAACACCGCCATCTTTACTGACCTCCGCTCCGCGCACTTCGCCGACGACCCGTCCTCGTTCCTCGTCATGCTCGCCTCGTGTCGGCCGCCGTCTGCGCCGTCCCCATGGTGTTCCCCCACGAGGGTCGTCTTGCAGGGGGTGTGGACGAGGAGGACAATGCCGACAATGCCATCACTAGTAGAAAACGGGCCTTTAGGGCATCTTCAGCCGTTCGCCCCCAGGCCGAAAAACGGCGCTATTTTAGGCCGCCTGGGGGGGGCAACGACGCTATTTGACGCCCTGGGGGCGGCGTTTTCCCAGCCGTGGCCAAACCCAACACTTGGGCCAAAAAATTCAAAAAACTAAATTTGGGCGAAATTTAGCTAATTTAGGCGAATTTCATTAATATATGGGCGAAATTCGCCGATTACATAGTTGAACATAAAACAAAAACTTGGTAAAATATAACTTGGCGATCTACACGCCGTTCTACATGCCCAGCTGGCTGTAGAAGACGGTGTAGTCGCCGCCGTCGCCGTCGTCGGAGTCTCCGGCGGGGCGGCTGGGGCCTTGGCCGTCGTCTCCGCCGTGCCACCTGCTCGGCCCGGGCGCGCTGGGGGCGTCCTCATCCTCGTCGCTGGGGTCGAGGATGTAGTACTCCGGGGGCGGTGGCGGAGGTGGAATGCGACGGCGAGGAGTTTGGCGTGCGCCACTGGTATTCAACTTACCAGTGGCGCGCAGTTTGGCGTGCGCCACTGGTAACTGAGTTACCTGTGGCGCCCGAGCCGTGCGCCACAGGTACCACTTACCAGTGGCGTAAGTTTAGTGGCGCACGCCCGTGCGCCACAGATAGCCCATTTTCGTGCGCCGCTGATAGGTTTTTTCCTATTAGTGTTAGTTTATTGTTTAGGCCTATGATTTGGGTCATGCTTTATTTAACAAATCAATTGGATCAACACGAACTAAAAGTCTTATGTATGGGAATAACAAATTTGTGACGCATGAGAAATTCACAATATTTTAATTACAGATTGTTCATTCAGTCTGGAAGTGATATTTTAAACTGGAAAAAGACCACTCTAGTCTATTATATGCTTTTGTAGAGAGGTTAATCCTGTCCTAGAAGAAAACCGAAGTTAGATGTATGTTATGTGGGATGATAATGGATGTCCATTTAGTGAGGGTGCACACATCAAAATAATTCGTGTATCATGCTGTTGAGGGAATACCAAATGATGATTGATTTGGAATTGGTTTTGCCTGCTTAAATTGTAACAGTAAGTTCTCTCCAGTGCTCAAACTCAAACAAGCATTATAACTATATTTTTTCCTAAGCTGAAAATTTAAATAGATTTTGCATGCAAGTGTGGATGCAATACAAAATTAATACTAACATGCATGCTTCAATGGTTTGGATCGGTGATGAGCATCTCTTACTATTTCAAAAATGGTGATGATTTCTAAGCTAATATGTTAGTGCTGATTGTATTCATGTTGCACTCTTTCGGCGTTCCTTCTATGCCTACATACTTCATCAATTTCTGGACAACTTGGTACCACTGGTCGTAACCATAGCAAGACTTTCATCTAACTGAAAGGGAGGTTGCCACATAGGCTAAAAAATATTCATTTAAGAGTCGTTTCCTCACTTCCACCTCGTATGCCAAATGAGGTTAAAGATAAATTATTTTTGTGGATGAATGGTGCGATCCAAATATTAGGGTAAATCAGAAAAGACTCATGCCAATTGTGGCAACTTGAAATATAAACCTCACAAAGGTGGGTCCGACTCCATCACAACATGTTTTCACAAAAAGCCTACCAATCCATTTTAGGAAAATCCATGTTTCACAAAACCGTCAGATGGCTTTGGGATTCTTACTGTTAGAAAAAGAGCAAAGTTTATTTTTCTCTTATTACATAGTAGATTGAATACCAGAGAGCTGCTCCAAAAGAAGAACTTCATTCCCGACTATTTCTTCCATCATGTGTCGATTATGTAGGTTGGAAGTTGAAGTATATGTGGATTCCCAATCTTGTCCATCAGTTCGGACTTTTGATTCTAATGGTTGTTGGGTTCAAATCTCGGCCTTCACCCTCTTTTTGTCCACGTTTAATGCCTATCGAGCCACTTGTGTGAGGGGGTGTTGAAAACTTCAGACTTTTTGTTCTACTGGTTGGTGCATGAAACTTAATTGGATAAAAAGAGACCATCTCATCTTTATTTATCTGTGCACAAATGGGACTCTTCCAAATTGAGGTCTAGACACCCTCATCAAGTCCTTCAATGGTCATTTGGACAACCTTTTTCATGGAACTTTTCACACTAACAAATTTGATCTATTTGGATAGTTAGAAATTATCATTTGGTCTTCTGATTACGTGTTTTCAGTATCCTTTTCTTTGTATATACTTTTATTGGAAAAAAATGCAGCAGAGAGTTATTCTTTTCCTAAAAAAAACATGTCTTTACAAAATGTTGTTCTTTATATATCCAAATCACAGGACATTTTTTTTTAGATAAGGGGGTGCGGATCCCCGGCCTCTGCATCAAAAAGATGCACACAGCCTTCCACAATTATTAATCTCCAAAGTTATCAACGTTTACAATTCATGGATCACATAAGGATCCCAAATCACAGGACATATCCATTGGTTTAGTTATTTTCTACTATCCAGTTTTATTTTTTGATGCCAAAGATTTCTTAATCAGTGGAATGGTATCTTGGTGGTCCTAGCCTCCTAGTTAACTAATCTGGCAATCTCTAGATGACTCAGTCAACACGTGGGCAACTAACTGTACATGCCTTCCCTTAAAAGGAGCTAGACTACCCGGTCTCAGAATGCGTTTGTTACCTGGACCGTCGGATTTACCCTCACTATTTCTCTTTACCACTCGTTTTACTGGTTGCTTCTACTCCATGATTACATTGCTGGTTAACTGACTGTGGGCTGTGGGGCTGTCGTGGTTTGCCCAATGCTTCGGTGATGGACACTAGGATCGGCTAGGTCCCCTGTCTTTAGCACCTGAATGATGAGGTGAAAACCCTAGGGCCCACCTGTGACAGAATCCTCCTCTACTCTCCACAACACCCACCTACTCCCCCACCCTACTACGCCTCCTCTCCTCTCACCATAGCCTCCCACATTCCCGCAGCTGATATCTCACCTACTTCTCCTCCGGCTCATGTTGTGTAGCCTTGCTTCGTGACAGCTTCAATGAAAGATAAGGAAGGCGGCGACCCCCACGTCGGCACCCTCACTGCGGTCTTGCTCCTTGCGAGAGCCATCGGCAGGGACCAAGCCCGTCAATCCATGATGGCGTGCACACAGCAGTCTGGATTCACGGCAATTGGTCCTTTTTTTTTTTCTTGTCCACACCTCATCAATTGTCGACCTAGGGTTGCGATAACTGAAAAGGCCGGAGATGAGCTAGCCAACCTGCCCGCTCACTGGCTGTAGGGAGGATGTCAACATCGGCTGCGGCGGCGATGATTTAGTAGTTAGCAGTTCCGCGCGCCAAGGCCGCGGTGGTGTCCCTGGTGGCCGTCTGTCCCCATGAGATCACCTGCTGTTCATGATGAACATCGCCTCCACTTCCACCTTCTTCGTAAGAGCAAGTCCAGCAGTCCCCCTAAAATTTCTCCCCTATACCTCAAAACCAGGGACGCCCTTAAAAATATTCTCCCCTAAAAATTGTCCAACTCCAGCAGTTCCCCTAAAACATCTCCCCTATTCTATATTTTAAGAATATTGTATAACTACCATTTGAGACCCAACTGCTACCTCTCCAACGGCTAGTTTTTCAACGGCTAGTTTTTTAACGGCTAGTTTTCGAACGGCTAGTTTTCATATCTATATATACATGATCACCCTTCATATCCCTCACAATCATCATTCTGCCTCTCTTTCACCATCTCTCTGTCATCTCTCCACAACGAAATGAGTCATAGGCGAAGCTTGGCACGACAATTTTGTGAAGATTCCTCATCTGAAGACGAGGAACTCATGATGCATGCAATCATAGCCGAGGAAGAACAAGCGCGGTTGGATGCTCCAAGACATCGAGGTTCACTTCCAGGACGTCAATCTCTTCGAAGCACTTGCTTTTGAAGCACTTGCTTTTGAAGCACTTGCTTTTGAAGCACTTGCTTTTGAAGCCCTTGATTTTTTAGCGTTGGCTTTTACACGAGGGGTAGATTCTTGAGACTCTTCGAGATTGATGTGTTGTTCTTCATGCCCTTCGAGATTGATGTGTTGTTCTTCATGCCCTTCGAGATTGATGTGTTGTTCTTCATGCCCTTGAGGCCAGTGCAGATCGTTCAATCCGGCACCACTTGCCAAAAGGTCAAAATAACTCTGATTATCCATCACAAAATTCTGAAACAGAAACAAAAAGCCAGGCACAATTTGACAGCAATTCCCTAGTACAATTTATTCAACACAAGCAGTAGCAAGATTGGACAGCAATTCCCTAGCAAAATTGGACACAATATAGCAGTACATCAATCAGATCACCATGCGTACAAGCTAGTGTCTTGAAGAAATGCAGTTGTGACATATATGGATCGATCACCTCACCATGCGTACAATCACTTCACCGGATGGATGGATCGATCGGTTAACTAGCTAGTTGAGGTTCTGGATGGATCAATCGGTTAACTAGCTACATGGGCAGCAGCTTCCGCTTGGACATGACCGTCGTCCCGCACCCGACCACGCACTGCGTCCTAGCCAGCGACCATCGGCCCCGCGACCAACAGCCAGCCACCACCGGCCCCAGTAGATGCTGGAGATCCCCGCCACCAACAGCCAGCCACCACAGGCCCCGCGCCGCGGCGGCTGCGCCTCCCGCTCGCCGGCCACCACTGGCCCACTCCATGCCCGGCTCCGCGGCCGCGCCTCCCGCTCGCCGGAGCGGCGGCTCACCATCGAATCGCCGTCCATGGCCAAAACTCTATCTTTCCCCGCAGGTCAACCCCTATCTATCCCTTGATCTGAGAAAATATGGAACGGAACGAACCTGCGAGAGATGGAGCAGCTGCGTGCTGGCGGGAAGGAGCTTTCCGGATGGCGGTTGGTGTCGACGCCGCGCTCGGGAGATGGATCGGGGATCCCTCCAGTTCTCTGATAGATGAGGGAGTTGGGGAGAAGAATCGGGGAGCCCCGAGAATGGGGGAGTGGGTCGGGGAACTGCTGGAGGCGTGTTTTTCAGTTTTCTCCCCTAAAAACGCTACCGGGGACGCGATAGGGGAGCTGCTGGACTTGCTCTAAGCTATCTGGTTGAATTTGATTCCCGAATTCAGCTAGTTAAGGAAGCATTTTGTTCTATCGGTGCTGCAGATCCTGAGCCCCTACTTTGGCGTTATGCCGCTGCGATAGAATGAGGAGACAATCTTACTCGGCCTCAGCGCCCTCCCAGGTAGGGATGTAAATGGAACCATAAATGGTGCCATATAATCCCATTTATTTTGTTCAATAGTTCAAAAAAACGTTTCGTATCCTGGGAAAGTTACTAGGTACCGATTTATGAGGGATTAAATGGCGCCATTTACTCTCCCATTTACATCCCTACTCCCAGGGGGCTCATTGATCGCCAGACCCAGGTCTGCACCTTCCTCACTTGCGTTGTTTTAGTTTGGACAGTTGCCAACGGAGCTTTGAGGACCTCCAGCTTGCTGCCAGCATGAGACTTGTGGAGTGGTTCCAGACGACGAGGCAGGTGAAGCTGCACAAGGATCGCCAGGACGTGCATAAAGTATGTGTTTTTTGGCGTATCGCTTCTCCCATTCTGGGGGCCAACCCAGATCAGCGGGCTCAACCTTCTGGTGAGCCCTTACTTGAGCTCGCAGGTTCGTCCCACTAAATATTTGTTATTTCTTTTTCAGTTTTCTATGTTTCAGCTGGTAATGCTTTCAAACTAATTTGGTGATTTTGTGGTACCTCGTTGTAATTTATGTGTACATGTCTATAGTGATTGTCTTGATCACAAGTGTTCGTTTAGTGTTATTCACCAATTGTGATTGTTTTTACATAAAAATTACAGATTTATTGGTTAGCAAAGTCATCTATTAGCATAGCTATTTTCTTATATGAAGTATCATTTGTTATAATGCTGAAGAATGTAGTTTTTTTAATCGTTCTGCAGCTCTGCACATGCCTTAGCTTTCCCTCTGGATATAGAGATTTTTTTTAGAGTTAATAGGTTATATGCCACTACAACTCTTGGCAATTCGAAGTATGCCATAACAAAAATGACTTCGAAATATGCCTTTGCAACATTCCTATACTACTATGGATGCTATTTTCTCCATTTGAAAGATAAAACCATTTGAAAAAAGACCTCATACTGCTGCTGCAAACAGAAAGCGCTAAACCAGACCTAGAGTGACTTCTTTTGGGCTTCTAGGGTGGCTTATAGGTTCCAAATCGCATAAGCCCAAAAGAAGTATCCAGTTTCCTCCCACCGAGAAGCCCACCAGAAGCGACGCGCAGTGCAGTGCCGAGAAACTGATCGGGAGCAGGTTTCCCGAGCTTCTGGACGAGAGGAGCGAAACGTTACGTGAATTAGGACATGTCGATTGGGACAAATTACCTCCAAACTGCCACCCACGACCGAGCGCCCTCGTTGCCGAGCCCCACGTCACATTTGCTACCGACGCTTTCGGTCAAGGCAAGCAGCAGCGGCCAGCAGGCAACGTGTTGGAATTTTAGGCAGCGTTCGCGTGTGAGAGCTGGCTATGGACATATCGATCTAGTTGATTGCGTTTCTAGCTAGCTACATAGTGTTTCATCACGAGGCTAGCTTGTACGTCAGTGTGTGAGCACATGATCGAAGAATATGCTGGGATACTAAACAAGATAACAATGAGCAAGACCACACGTAAATAAGATATTATTATTATTTAATTACATACACATATCAAATCTCGGGGCATTACAGACATGTCACAACTCAGCCTAACAAATAAGCCAAAACAGTACAAACCCAAAAGAAGTCTCCTGAGAAGTTTTTGCAGTTTCTGCCCACCACAGTTTCTGCCCACCGGAATCTATAAGCAGGCTTATGCATAATCATAAGCCCAAAAGAAGTCACCCCTAATAGGTTCTAGATTTTGGACATGATATGCTAGCACTCTTTTTGCTAATGTTCTCAAGACATTCTTTTTGTTGCTAGTGTAGCCAGCAATGTGAAGCCACTCTCTCCCCTCCCAATCTATCATGGCGTCCCCCTTTCTGCCCTCCCTGCCTTTTGAGATGAATCTTGTGTGTCTAGATGCAGCAAGTGATATAGTGTGCTCTTAATTTTTTTACTCTAAAAATCAAGTTATATGTACAGGCATTGTAGTAGTTTCTCATTAACAAATATTATATACCTTAACTCAAATAGGCCAATGTATTATTGTAATTTCCCCTTCCTCATTCCTGGTTCATTTGTTTGTTACAGCAAGTGGTTTCTTGAGCTTCCGATGGACATGAGGAAGGATTTGTAGTTAACAGATATTGAGAGGACTCGAAGGTTATATATACCAAATAGCATTACTGTTTTGCCGCAAGGTGGGCGGTGAAATTGCTCACGGACATGCTAGAGTGGTACAAGGACGAGGAGCATATGAGATGCGACATCTCTGGGGTGATCAAGAAGCAGAGGGAAGAATCAAGGCCTTCCTCAGCGATGTTGATAGTTATAGTACGGGGCTAAAGCTCTATTGCTGTAGTGTCTAACATCCCCCACAATCTTGCAAATATGCCAATAAGTAGATTCATTTGCTATTTTCTTTTCACCATTGTTTTGTCCTTACATTCATACATAGTATGATTCTAAACTCTGAACCCTAGGTAGATCTGAATTTTCTTACTAATTAAATGCACCATCATTGGTCCATATCCAGCAAGTGTAACTGACACATCGGTCGTATATTTATTTGAAGTGCTCAGTTTGTAACTTCCAAATTATTTGAAGTTGAACATACCCATAAGGTGCAGGTTTTCATGTGGTAGTATACTATAGAAAGGTACATACCAAATGTTTTGTACAGCGAACTCCAGATGTTCGGCTGCCACTCCTCCATTAGGGATAAGAAGAAAGCCGGGTCTGGGATCAGCAGCTGTAGAGGAGAAATGGTGGGCGTTAGGAACGACTTTAACTGTCAATAGCTGTACTCTTTTTGTTAAAAAATCACATCACCTTCACTTCATATGCTAGACCATGATGCTTTTTTGTAGTGTTTCTACACAATCGGATGTACTCCGGAGGCTCCCCCTTCACGTACTCTGCTTTAGTATTTGCCACTGCAGCCGCCTCCCTCTCGAGCGTTCTCTCCCTGGCGAAAATTTTGGAGGTGCTCCAGATCCCGCCGTCCTTCGTCGCCCGACCCCTGTACGCCACCACTAGCCGCTCCCCACCAGGCGCACCTACGTCCGCCGCTCACAGCCAGGTGCCGGCGAGGATGAGCAGGAACAGAGGCTCCTTGGACGAGCTGGAGCGGGGAGGCGCTGGCCGCGTCGCCGGATCGTAGACGCATGCGCTGCTCCCCCGCCCCTACCACTGGCGCGTTGTATGCGCCTGGCCTGCCATGGCGGGAGGAAGTGGGGGAGAAGGGGATTTGTTGCCTCACAGGGCATGGAAGTCGTACCTCCTCCAGCTCCAGCTACACCCACTCTGATGTCTGAACCAAATGTGTTGATCACTTTCTCTTGTTGTTTCCATTGAATTTCCTTGATTAGGTTTGGGAGATTTTTTTTCACCTGGGTTTCGTTGGTGCAGATGATCATGGTGGGGTGCCTCTCCCGTGTTAGTGTCTGTGATGCAGAAGCTCTCCGCGTACCAGAAGATTGAGAAGCGCCTCCTTCTGCTCCGGATTGCGAGCGCTGATTGTTTTGTTTTGATATGTTGTGTTGTGGGGCTCCTCTTTTTTTTCTTTTCTTTTGGTTGCTAGATTGATTTCTTTGTGTGGAATCGTGTTCCATTCTCTTGGAAGAATATTAGGACGATATGTCAGTTCAATTCTGCCTCAAATTGCTGGTTATCAGAAGCGGAGCTTGAAGGTTATTAGAAGCAGATCTCTTGTGATGTCCTTGAAAAAAAGGTTGTTCCTGTACTATCTATGATATCTGAATATGCTTTTCTTTTGTGTTTGTTGTTTCCTTTTTGCATCTAGCTATCACTATTATTGTTTTTTCACATGAGAAATTTTGTATGGCCACCAAAACTAACTACTGACGAGAGCAACAAACTAGCTTAATGATCAGCCATGACTCACGAGGGGGTGCGCAGTAATTTAAAAGAGGTTCAAGTGGACAAGAATTCCAGTAAAAAGCCGGTAAAAAATTGTTAGCCTTTTCCCTTGCTTCTTGCAACTCTAAAATAACTGCCGGTAGGGCACTGTTTACACCCATGCCCTGTGATTTTGGCAATTCTGAATTTCTTATCCGATGATTTTGTTTCAGTTTTGGGAAATGAAAAAACATTGCCCATTAAGATTGCAACTTTCCTTATTGATGGTACAATTTGACTACTCCCTCCGTCCCAAAATAAGTGTCTCAAAGTTGTCCAAAAGTGAATGTATCTATACTTGTTTCATGTCTAGATACATCTACTTTTTGACAAATCTAAGACAGTTATTTTGGGACGGAGGGAGTATATGTTATCCTAACAAAAATGTATATTTCAAGAACCAGTGTTGTTTTTTCACAATGAATTCAACTCTCACCACGTTACGATTATTTGGTTCATGTTGAACGGAGTTTTTGTTTTTATAGCAAAGAAGGTGAGTGAATTTGGTCTCACAATTTAATAGAATGGATTGACATCAATTTCTTACACGTATCGGGGATTTTACACTGCTCTGGATATTAGTAGTTTGATGTTTTACAAAGGCAATTAGAGAGGCCTTTGTTTGAAGGCTGTCAAGTACAATTGATTTTAAATAGAGGCCTATTTGCTAGGCCATGAGTTCCTTTTTTTCTAATTGCACATTTATGATGTGACCAAGTAATAGGATGACCATCCTGGAGGTGGTGATGTTTGTTTGTGCCTTTGCGGTGACTGGTACTGCTGCTACTCTCCTTCGGCACTTCAATTTTCCCTTAAGGCTGTTTGATCATATATGATAATCTTTTTGAAGGTAAGGATGTCATTGACGAATTCACGTCCACAGCAGCAGCACAATGGAGCTAATGCAGGATTACTTCATTAGGGAGTTGGACTTAAACGAAATGCTGGACATGGACTTTGCCATCAAGCTGGTGGCATACAAGATGCAGTATTGGGCCATTCGGGCAGCAGCAGCATATTGTATGGACACAGGGATAATCGATTGTACGTTGATTGAAGGACCATTTTGGGGGAACCAACCCATTCGTAGTTGGTTATGGATGGAGATTTTGTATTTCTGTTCTAAAAGAATACATATTGCTGTAATGAAAATGTATTTGAATCAAATACTTATATGCATAATATGTGGTACTATTCCATCAATATTTCATTTAATGGATGGATTCATTAGATAGTCTGAATCATATGCTCAGTGTAAATCCTCTTGCGTACTCCGTAGCGGAGCACGGGCAATTAGCTAGTTTTTTAAGAAGAGGAACGGCGCGCAGAGCTCACTCCTACATGCATGTTGTGGCTGTATGTTCGTCCCGCCATGTGCTACGGCGGTAGGAGACGCGTGTAGGATTTTTAGCCTCCCGCCAGGCCATTTTTAGCAATACAAATGAGAGGAGGCTACTTTTGACAAAACGATTGGACAGAGGGCCATATTTGTAAAAAAATCGGCCATTGCCAAGCTTCTTCAGAAACTGATATTGCTTTGGAAGTAGGCCCACTTCTTTCTTAACCATCCGCTCAACGGTCCCGGTCACGCGTGGACCCCCCATGGAGTAAGTACACTTATGAAGTCCAAGTGGAAGACCATTGTCATCAGTCGCGTCAGGATCCATCTGCACCACATGAGCCCCACACAACTCTGAAAATACAATCAAATGGTTGTTAATTCACAATTATTATTTTTTGCATTTATTAAAGTTCATTTGAAAGCGAAAATTCATCAAGTAGGGAATATAAAGATATTTTGGCAAAAGAAAGAGATTAATTTAGTTAATTTGGAAAGGAAAAGTCATCAAGCCAGGTGACTTGTCTCGGCGAGCACTGCCGCGAGTGCTCGGCCGGCTCATACAACGTGGATCCATTCATCTATCCGTCCCTAGCAAAGTTACTACTAGAATACATCACCAGCTCAAGATAGTACGCACACTCGGCCGAAGGTTATTTTTAAATCTTGACCAAACTAAGCCTCTGAAAGTATGTACACCCATACCTAGATCCATCGATCCCAGCCAAGCTACTATATATGCAGACCATCAGAAGTGACTTTTAACTCTTCGACCAAAATAAACCTGCGAAAATATGTACACCCACACCTAGATCCATCGAACCCCAGCCAAGCTACTTAGCTACTACATATGCAGACCATCAGAGGTGGGCGAAGGTGATTTTTAACTATGGATCAAACTAAAGCCTACCCGCCCATGGATCCATCGATTCCAGCTAAGCTACTACATGTGCACACCATCAGAAGCGGCCAAGCGGGCGAATGTGATCTTTAACTCTGGACCAAACTAAGCCTACGATACTTAGCACGTAACAGTAAAATGCAATCTTGGCAAACAAGACTAATAACTGATAGAAACTTTACCAGGTTCCGGCTGCGCCGCCATCCGGCCGGCTCTTAGGACAGGAACTCTTGTTGTTCTAGGACGAGCAAATAGTGGGCTTTTCTTGGACAAGCAAACAATGGTGAGGTAGAGCAGTACCAGCGGTTCTTTATACAACTCCGTGAGGTAGAAAAACAAATTTACTATACAATCTATGTATTTTACTATCTAGCCTACATTTGAAAGACTTTACTACACTGTGCGAGCTTTTACTACCTATCATCCCACATCTTTTCCTACATGTTTTAAGTTTACGACAGTATCTATTTTTGGCAACCTTTGCTCACGCGTGGCACATGGGTGCATGCTGCAGGAGCTACATTACACAAGAACCCATTATGTAATAATGTTATCCTCTCCTACGGGTTAGCGCCTATCTACAGTTCTACACAGCCTGGTTCTACTGGAAATGACCCCGTAGGAACCAATAAATGGTCATTCCAACTGCAAAAAAAAACCCTACCCGCCGATGGATCCATCGATCCCAGCTAATCTACTACATGTGCACACCATCAGAAGCGGCCAAGCGGGCGAAGGTGATCTTTAACTCTGGACAAAACTAAGCCTACAATGCTTAGCACGTAACAGTAAAATGCAATCTTGGCAAACAAGACTAATAACTGATTGAAACTTTACCAGGTTCTGGCTGCGCCGCCATCCGGCCGGCTCTTAGGACAGGAGCTCTTGTTGTTCTTGGACGAGCAAATAGTGGGCTTCTCTTGGACGAGCAAACAATGGTGAGCTATAGCAGTCCCAGCGGTTCTTTATCCAACTCCGTGAGGTAGAAAAACAAATTTACTATACAATCTATCTCTTTTACTATCTAGCCTACATTTGAAAGACTTTACTACACTGTGCAAGCTTTTACTACCTATCATCCCACATCTTTTCCTACATGTTTTAAATTTACGACAGTATCTATTTTTGGCAACCTTTGCTCACGCGTGGCACATGGGTGCACGCTGCAGGAGCTACATTACACAAGAACCCATTATGTAATAATGTTATCCTCTCCTACGGGCTAGGGCCTGTCTACAGTTCTACACAGCCTGCTTCTACTGGAAATGACCCCGTAGGCACCAATAAATGGTCATTCCAACTAGAAAAAAAGCCTACCCGCCCATGGATCCATCGATCCCAGCTAAGCTACTACATGTGCACACCATCAGAAGCGGCCAAGCGGGCGAAGGTGATCTTTAACTCTGGACCAAACTAAGCCTACGATGCTTAGCACGTAACAGTAAAATGCAATCTTGGCAAACAAGACTAATAACTGATTGAAGCTTTACCAGGTTCCGGCTGCGCCGCCATCCGGCCGGCTCTTAGGACAGGAGCTCTTATTGTTCTTGGACGAGCAAATAGTGGGCTTCTCTTGGACGAGCAAACATTGGTGAGGTAGAGCAGTACTAGCGGTTCTTTATACAACTCCGTGAGATACAAAAACAAATTTGCTATACAATCTATATCTTTTACAATCTAACCTACATTTGAAATACTTTACTACACTGTGCAAGCTTTTACTACCTATCATCCCACATCTTTTCCTACATGTTTTAAGTTTACGACAGTATCTATTTTTGGCAACCTTTGCTCACGCGTGGCACATGGGTGCACGCTGCAGGAGCTACATTACACAAGAACCCATTATGTAATAATGTTATCCTCTCCTACGGGCTAGGGCCTATCTACAGTTCTACACAGCCTGCTTCTACTGGAAATGACCCCATAGGCACCAATAAATGGTCATTCCAACTGCAAAAAAAAAGCCTAACCACCCATGGATCCATCGATCCCACCTAAGCTACTACATGTGCACACCATCAGAAGCGGCCAAGCGGGCGAAGGTGATCTTTAACTCTGGACCAAACTAAGCCTACGATGCTTAGCACGTAAAAGTAAAATGCAATCTTGGCAAACAAGCCTAATAACTAATTGAAGCTTTATCAGGTTCCGGCTGCGTCGCCATCCGGCCGGCTCTTAGGACAGGAGCTCTTGTTGTTCTTGAACGAGCAAATAGTGGGCTTCTCTTGGACGAGCAAATAATGGTGAGGTAGAGTAGTACCATCGGTTCTTTATACAACTCCGTGAGGTAGAAAAACAAATTTACTATACAATCTATGTCTTTTATTATCTAGCCTACATTTGAAAGACTTTACTACACTGTGCAAGCTTTTACTATCTAACATCCCACATCTTTTCCTGCATGTTTTAAGTTTACGACAGTATCTATTTTTGGCAACCTTTGCTCACGCGTGGCACATGGGTGCACGCAGCAGGAGCTACATTACACAAGAACCTATTATGTAATAATGTTATCCTCTCCTACGGGCTAGCGCCTATCTACAGTTCTACACAGCCTGTTTCTACTGGAAATGGCCCCGTAGGCACCAATAAATGGTCATTCCAACTGCAAAAAAAAAGCCTACCCGCCCGTGGATCCATCGATCCCAGCTAAGCTACTACATGTGCACACCATCAGAAGCGGCCAAGCGGGCGAAGGTGATCTTTAACTCTGGACCAAACTAAGCCTACGATGCTTAGCACGTAACAGTAAAATGCAATCTTTCAAACAAGACTAATAACTGATTGAAGCTTTACCAGGTTCCGGCTGCGCCGCCATCCGGCCGGCTCTTAGGACAGGAGCTCTTGTTGTTCTTGGACGAGCAAATAGTGGGTTTCTCTTGGACGAGCAAACAATGATGAGGTAGAGCAGTACCAGCGGTTCTTTATACAACTCTGTGAGATAGAAAAACAAATTTACTATACAATCTATGTCTTTTACTATCTAGCCTACATTTGAAAGACTTTACTACACTATGCAAGCTTTTACTACCTATCATCTCACATCTTTTCCAATATGTTTTAAGTTTACGACAGTATCTATTTTTGACAACCTTTACTCACGCGTGGCACATGGGTGCCCGCTGTAGGAGCTACATTACACAAGAACCCATTATGTAATAATGTTATCCTCTCCTACGGGCTAGGGCCTATCTACAGTTCTACACAGCCTACTTCTACTGGAAATGACCTCGTAGGCACCAATAAATGGTCATTCCAACTGAAAAAAAGCCTACCCGCCCATGGATCCATCGATCCCAGCTAAGCTACTACATGCGCACACCATCAGAAGCGGCCAAGCGGGCGAAGGTGATCTTTAACTCTGGACCAAACTAAGCCTACGATGCTTAGCACGTAACAGTAAAATGCAATCTTGGCAAACAAGACTAATAACTGATTGAAGCTTTACCAGGTTCCGGCTGCGCCGCCATCCGGCCGGCTCTTAGGACAGGAGCTCTTGTTGTCCTTGGACGAGCAAATAGTGGGGTTCTCTTGGACGAGCAAACAATGGTGAGGTAGAGCAGTACCAGTGGTTCTTTATACAACTCCGTGAGGTAGAAAAACTAATTTACTAAACATTCTATGTCTTTTACTATCTAGACTACATTTGAAAGACTTTACTACACTGTGCAAGCTTTTACTACCTATCATCTCACATCTTTTCCAATATGTTTTAAGTTTACGACAGTATCTATTTTTGGCAACCTTTGCTCACGCGTGGCACATGGGTTCACGCTGTAGGAGCTACATTACACAAGAACCCATTATGTAATAATGTTATCCTCTCCTACGGGCTAGGGCCTATCTACAGTTCTACACAGCCTACTTCTACTGGAAATGACCCCGTAGGCACCAATAAATGGTCATTCCAACTGCAAAAAAAGAAGCCTACCCGCCCATGGATCCATCGATCCCAGCTAAGCTACTACATGTGCACACCATCAGAAGCGGCCAAGCGGGCGAAGGTGATCTTTAACTCTGGACCAAACTAAGCCTACGATGCTTAGCACGTAACAGTAAAATGCAATCTTGGCAAACAAGACTAATAACTGATTGAAGCTTTACCAGGTTCCGGCTGCGCCGCCATCCGGCCGGCTCTTAGGACAGGAGCTCTTGCTGTTATTGGACGAGCAAATAGTGGGCTTCTCTTGGACTTGCAAACAATGGTGAGGTAGAGCAGTACCAGCGGTTCTTTATACAACTCCGTGAGGTAGAAAAACAAATTTACTGTACAATCTATGTCTTTTACTATCTAGCCAACATTTGAAAGACTTTGCTACACTGTGCAAGCTTTTACTATCTATCATCCCACATCTTTTCCTACATGTTTTAAGTTTACGACAGTATCTATGTTTGGCAACCTTTGCTCACGCGTGGCACATGGGTGCACGCTGCATGAGCTACATTACACAAGAACCCATGATGTAATAATGTTATCCTCTCCTACGGGTTAGGGCCTATCTACAGTTCTACACAGCCTGCTTCTACTAGAAATGACCCCGTAGGCACCAATAAATGGTCATTCCAACTGCAAAAAAAAATCCTACCCGCTCATGGATCCATCGATCCCAGCTAAGCTACAACATGTGCACACCATCAGAAGCGGCCAAGCGGGCAAAGGTGATCTTTAACTCTGGACCGAACTAAGCCTACGATGCTTAGCACGTAACAGTAAAATGCAATCTTGGCAAACAAGACTAATAAATGATTGAAGCTTTACCAGGTTCCGGCTGCGCCGCCATCCGGCCGGCTCTTAGGACAGGAGCTCTTTTTGTTCTTGGACGAGCAAATAGTGGGCTTCTCTTGGACGAGCAAACAATGGTGAGGTAGAGCAGTACCAGCGGTTCTTTATACAACTCCGTGAGGTAGAAAAACAAATTTACTATACAATCTATGTCTTTTACTATCTAGCCTACATTTGAAAGACTTTACTTCACTGTGCAAGCTTTTACTACCTATCATCCCACATCTTTTCCTACATGTTTTAAGTTTACGACAGTATATATTTTTCGCAACCTTTGCTCACGCGTGGCATATGGGTGCACGCTCCAGGAGCTACATTACACAAGAACCCATTATGTAATAATGTTATCCTCTCCTACGGGCTAGGGCCTATCTACAGTTCTACACAGCCTGCTTCTACTGGAAATCACCCCGTAGGTACCAATAAATGGTCATTCCAACTGCAAAAAAAAAAACCTACCCACCCATGGATCCATCGATCCCAGCTAAGCAACTAAATGTGCACACCATAAGAAGCGGCCATGCGGGCGAAGGTGATCTTTAACTCTGGACCAAACTAAGCCTACGATGCTTACCACGTAACAGTAAAATGCAATCTTGGCAAACAAGACTAATAACTGATTCAAACTTTACCAGGTTCCGGCTGCGCCGCCATCCGGCCGGCTCTTAGGACAGGGGCTCTTGTTGTTCTTGGACGAGCAAATAGTGGGCTTCTCTTGGACGAGCAAACAATGGTGAGGTAGAGCAGTACCAGCGGTTCTTTATACAACTCCGTGAGGTAGAAAAACAAATTTACTAAATAATCTATGTCTTTTACTATCTAGCCTACATTTGAAAGACTTTAATACACTGTGAAAGCTTTTACTACATATCATCTCACATCTTTTCCAATATGTTTTAAGTTTACGACAGTATCTATTTTTGGCAACCTTTGCTCACGCGTGGCACATGGGTGCACGCTGCAGGAGCTACATTACACAAGAACCCATTATGTAATAATGTTATCCTCTCCTACGGGCTAGGGCCTATCTATAGTTCTACACAGCCTGCTTCTACTGGAAATGACCCCGTAGGCACCAATAAATGGTCATTCCAACTGCAAAAAAAAAAACCTACCCGCCCATGGATCCATCGATCCCAGCTAAGCTACTACATGTGCACACCATCAGAAGAGGCCAAGCGGGCGAAGGTGATCTTTAACTCTGGACCAAACTAAGCCTACGATGCTTAGCACGTAACAGTAAAATGCAATCTTGGCAAACAAGACTAATAACTGATTGAAGCTTTACCAGGTTCCGGCTGCGCCGCCATCCGGCCGGCTCTTAGGACAGGAGCTCTTGCTGTTATTGGACGAGCAAATAGTGGGCTTCTCTTGGACGAGCAAACAATGGTGAGGTAGAGCAGTACCAGCGGTTCTTTATACAACTCCGTGAGGTAGAAAAACAAATTTACTGTACAATCTATGTCTTTTACTATCTAGCCAACATTTGAAAGACTTTGCTACACTGTGCAAGCTTTTACTATCTATCATCCCACATCTTTTCCTACATGTTTTAAGTTTACGACAGTATCTATGTTTGGCAACCTTTGCTCACGCGTGGCACATGGGTGCACGCTGCATGAGCTACATTACACAAGAACCCATGATGTAATAATGTTATCCTCTCCTACGGGTTAGGGCCTATCTACAGTTCTACACAGCCTGCTTCTACTAGAAATGACCCCGTAGGCACCAATAAATGGTCATTCCAACTGCAAAAAAAAATCCTACCCGCTCATGGATCCATCGATCCCAGCTAAGCTACAACATGTGCACACCATCAGAAGCGGCCAAGCGGGCAAAGGTGATCTTTAACTCTGGACCGAACTAAGCCTACGATGCTTAGCACGTAACAGTAAAATGCAATCTTGGCAAACAAGACTAATAAATGATTGAAGCTTTACCAGGTTCCGGCTGCGCCGCCATCCGGCCGGCTCTTAGGACAGGAGCTCTTTTTGTTCTTGGACGAGCAAATAGTGGGCTTCTCTTGGACGAGCAAACAATGGTGAGGTAGAGCAGTACCAGCGGTTCTTTATACAACTCCGTGAGGTAGAAAAACAAATTTACTATACAATCTATGTCTTTTACTATCTAGCCTACATTTGAAAGACTTTACTTCACTGTGCAAGCTTTTACTACCTATCATCCCACATCTTTTCCTACATGTTTTAAGTTTACGACAGTATATATTTTTCGCAACCTTTGCTCACGCGTGGCATATGGGTGCACGCTCCAGGAGCTACATTACACAAGAACCCATTATGTAATAATGTTATCCTGTCCTACGGGCTAGGGCCTATCTACAGTTCTACACAGCCTGCTTCTACTGGAAATCACCCCGTAGGTACCAA
This sequence comes from Poa pratensis, assembly GCA_947311845.1. NCBI lineage: Eukaryota > Viridiplantae > Streptophyta > Magnoliopsida > Poales > Poaceae > Poa > Poa pratensis. Next base: position 15,488,875 of record CAMZMU010000042.1, on the reverse strand, counting down.
TAAATGGTCATTCCAACTGCAAAAAAAAAAACCTACCCACCCATGGATCCATCGATCCCAGCTAAGCTACTAAATGTGCACACCATAAGAAGCGGCCATGCGGGCGAAGGTGATCTTTAACTCTGGACCAAACTAAGCCTACGATGCTTACCACGTAACAGTAAAATGCAATCTTGGCAAACAAGACTAATAACTGATTCAAACTTTACCAGGTTCCGGCTGCGCCGCCATCCGGCCGGCTCTTAGGACAGGGGCTCTTGTTGTTCTTGGACGAGCAAATAGTGGGCTTCTCTTGGACGAGCAAACAATGGTGAGGTAGAGCAGTACCAGCGGTTCTTTATACAACTCCGTGAGGTAGAAAAACAAATTTACTAAATAATCTATGTCTTTTACTATCTAGCCTACATTTGAAAGACTTTAATACACTGTGAAAGCTTTTACTACATATCATCTCACATCTTTTCCAATATGTTTTAAGTTTACGACAGTATCTATTTTTGGCAACCTTTGCTCACGCGTGGCACATGGGTGCACGCTGCAGGAGCTACATTACACAAGAACCCATTATGTAATAATGTTATCCTCTCCTACGGGCTAGGGCCTATCTATAGTTCTACACAGCCTGCTTCTACTGGAAATGACCCCGTAGGCACCAATAAATGGTCATTCCAACTGCAAAAAAAAAAACCTACCCGCCCATGGATCCATCGATCCCAGCTAAGCTACTACATGTGCACACCATCAGAAGAGGCCAAGCGGGCGAAGGTGATCTTTAACTCTGGACCAAACTAAGCCTACGATGCTTAGCACGTAACAGTAAAATGCAATCTTGGCAAACAAGACTAATAAATGATTGAAGCTTTACCAGGTTCCGGCTGCGCCGCCATCCGGCCGGCTCTTAGGACAGGAGCTCTTGCTGTTATTGGACGAGCAAATAGTGGGCTTCTCTTGGACGTGCAAACAATGGTGAGGTAGAGCAGTACCAGCGGTTCTTTATACAACTCCGTGAGATAGAAAAACAAATTTACTATACAATCTATGTCTTTTACTATCTAGCCTACATTTGAAAGACTTTACTACACTGTGCAAGCTTTTACTACCTATCATCCCACATCTTTTCCTACATGTTTTAAGTTTACGACAGTATCTATTTTTGGCAACCTTTGCTCACGCCTGGCACATGGGTGCACGCTGCATGAGCTACATTACACAAGAACCCATTATGTAATAATGTTATCCTCTCCTACGGGTCAGGGCCTATCTACCGTTCTACACAGCCTGCTTCTACTGGAAATGACCCCGTAGGCACCAATAAATGGGCATTCCAACTGCAAAAAAAAAACCCTACCCGCCCATGGATCCATCGATCCCATCTAAGCTACTACATGTGCACACCATCAGAAGCGGCCAAGCGGGCGAAGGTGATCTTTAACTCTGGAACAAAATAAGAATACGATGCTTAGCACGTAACAGTAAAATGCAATCTTGGCAAACAAGACTAATAACTGATTGAAGCTTTACCAGGTTTCGGCTGCGTCGCCATCCGGCCGGCTCTTAGGACAGGAGCTCTTGTTGTTCTTGGACGAGCAAATAGTGGGCTTCTCTTGGACGAGCAAACAATGGTGAGGTAGAGCAGTACCAGCGGTTCTTTATTCAACTCCGTGAGGTAGAAAAACAAATTTACTATACAATCTATGTCTTTCACTATCTAGCCTACATTTGAAAGACTTTACTACACTGTGCAAGCTTATACTACCTATCATCCCACATCTTTTCCTACATGTTTTAAGTTTACGACAGTATCTATTTTCGGCAACATTTGCTCACGCGTGGCACATGGGTGCACGCTGCAGGAGCTACATTACACAAGAACCCATTATTTAATAATGTTATCCTCTCCTACGGGCTAGGGCCTATCTACAGTTCTACACAGCCTGCTTCTACTGGAAATAACCCCGTAGGCACCAATAAATGGTCCTTCCAACTGCAAAAAAAAAACCCTACCCGCCCATGGATCCATCGATCCCAGCTAAGCTACTACATGTGCACACCATCAGAAGCGGCCAAGCGGGCGAAGTTGATCTTTAACTCTGGACCAAACTAAGCCTACGATGCTTAGCACGTAACAGTAAAATGCAATCTTGGAAAACAAGACTAATAACTGATTGAAGCTTTACCAGGTTCCGTCTGCGCCGCCATCCGGCCGGCTCTTAGGACAGGAGCTCTTGTTGTTCTTGGAAGAGCAAATAGTGGGCTTCTCTTGGACGAGCAAACAATGGTGAGGTAGGGCAGTACCAGCGGTTCTTTATAGAACTCCGTGAGGTAGAAAAACAAATTTACTATACATCTATGTCTTTTACTATCTAGCCTACATTTGAAAGACTTTACTACACTATGCATGCTTTTACTACCTATCATCCCACATCTTTTCCTACATGTTTAAGTTTACGACAGTATCTATTTTTGGCAACCTTTGCTCACGCGTGGCACATGGGTGCACGCTGCAGGAGCTACATTACCCAAGAACCCATTATGTAATAATGGTATCCTCTCCTACGGGTTAGGGCCTATCTACAGTTCTACACAGCCTGCTTCTACTGGAAATGACCCCGTAGGCACCAATAAATAGTCATTCCAACTGCAAAAAAAAAGCCTACCCGCCCATGGAGCCATCGATCCCAGCTAAGCTACTACATGTGCACACCATCAGACGCGGCCAAGCGGGCGAAGGTGATCTTTAACTCTGAACCAAACTGAGCCTACGATGCTTAGCACGTAACAGTAAAATGCAATCTTGGCAAATAAGACTAATAACCGATAGATGCTTTACCAGGTTCCGGCTGCGCCGCCATCCGGCCGGCTCTTAGGACAGGGCCTCTTGTTGTTCTTGGACGGGCAAATAGTGGGCTTCTCTTGGACGAGCAAACAATGGTGAGGTAGAGAAATACCAGCGGTTCTTTATACAACTCCGTGAGGTAGAAAAACAAATTTACTATACAATCTATGTCTTTTACTATCTAGCCTACATTTGAAAGACTTTACTACACTGTCCAAGCTTTGACTACCTATCATCCCACATCCTTTCCTACGTGTTTTAAGTTTACGACAGTATCTATTTTTGGCAACCTTTGCTCACGCGTGGCACATGGGTGCACGCTGCAGTAGCTACATTACACAAGAACCCATTATGTAATAATGTTATCCTCTCCTACAGGATAGGGTCTATCTACAGTTCTACACAACCTGTTTCTACTGGAAATGACCCCGTAGGCACCAATAAATGGTCATTCCAACTGCAAAAAAAAGCCTACCCGCCCATGGATCCATCGATCCCAGCTAAGCTACTACATGTGCACACCATCAGAAGCGGCCAAGCGGGCGAAGGTTATCTTTAACTCTGGATCAAATTAAGCCTAGGATGCTTAGCACGTAACAGTAAAATGCAATCTTGGCAAACAAGACTAATAACGGATTGATGCTTTACCAGGTTCCGGCTGAGCCGCCATCCGGCCGGCTCTTAGGACAGGAGCAATTGTAGTTCTTGGACGAGCAAATAGTGGGCTTCTCTTGGACGAGCAAACAATGTTGAGGTAGAGCAGTACCAAGCGATTCTTTATACAACTCCGTGAGATAGAAAAAAAAAATTTACTATACAATCTATGTCTTTTACTATCTAGCCTACATTTCAAAGACTTTACTACACTGTGCAAGCTTTTACTACCTATCATCCCACATCCTTTCCTACGTGTTTTAAGTTTACGACAGTATCTATTTTTGGCAACCTTTGCTCACGCGTGGCACATGGGTGCACGCTGCAGGAGCTACATTATACAAGAACCCATTATGTAATAATGTTATCCTCTCCTACAGGCTAGGGTCTATCTACAGTTCTACACAGCCTGCTTCTACTGGAAATGACCCCGTAGGCACCAATAAATGGTCATTCCAACTGCACACAAAAAAGCCTACCCGCCCATGGATCCATCGATCCCAGCTAAGCTACTACATGTGCACACCATCAGAAGCGGCCAAGCGGGCGAAGGTTATCTTTAACTCTGGATCAAATTAAGCCTACGATGCTTAGCACGTAACAGTAAAATGCAATCTTGGCAAACAAGACTAATAACTGATTGATGCTTTACCAGGTTCCGGCTGAGCCGCCATCCGGCCGGCTCTTAGGACAGGAGCAATTGTAGTTCTTGGACGAGAAAATAGTGGGCTTCTCTTGGACGAGCAAACAATGTTGAGCTAGAGCAGTACCAGCGGTTCTTTATACAACTCCGTGAGATAGAAAAAAAAAATTACTATACAATCTATGTCTTTTACTATCTAGCCTACATTTCAAAGACTTTACTACACTGTGCAAGCTTTTACTACCTATCATCCCACATCTTCTCCTACATGTTTTAAGTTTACGACAGTATCTATTTTTTGCAACCTTTGCTCACGCGTGGCACGTGGGTGCACGCTGCAGGAGCTACATTACACAAGAACCCATTATGAAATAATATTGTCCTCTCCAACGGGCTAGGGTCTATGTACAGTTCTACACAGCCTGTTTCTCCTGGAAATGACCTCGTAGACACCAATAAATGGTCATTCCAACTACAAAAAAAAAACCTACCTGCCCATGGATCCATCGATCCCAGCTAAGCTACTACATGTGCACGCCATCAGAAGCGGCCAAGCGGGCGAAGGTGATCTTTAACTATGGGCTAAACTAAGCCTACGATGCTTAGCACGTAACAGTAAAATAAAATCTTCGCAAACAAGACTAATAACTGATTGAAGCTTTACCAGGTTTCGGCTGCGCAGCCATCCGGCCGGCTCTCAGGATAGGAGCTCTTTTTGTTCTTGGACGAGCAAATAGTGGGCTTCTCTTGGACGAGCAAACAATGGTGAGGTAGAGCAGTACCAGCGGTTCTTTATACAACTCCGTGAGGTAGAAAAACAAATTTACTATACAATCTATGTCTTTTACTATCTAGCCTACATTTGAAAGACTTTACAACACTGTGCAAGCTTTTACTACCTATCATCTCACATATTTTCCAATATGTTTTACGTTTACGACGGTATCTATTTTTGGCAACCTTTGCTCACGCGTGGCACATGGGTGCACGCTGCAGGAGCTACATTACACAAGAGCCCATTATGTAATAATGTTATCCTCTCCTACAGGCTAGGGTGAAAGGGCATGGCGCCCCCATGTGTGGTTTTGGTAATTAATGACAATCCCTGGATTCAAGGTTGATGCCATAAAGATATTGATATAATGGAGTATTTGGCATCAAGATCATCGAGTTGTATGGATATATTTGATATGATCAAGAAGAAGAGTATGTGATGACCAAGTTGTTATAAGAGGAGTTATCCGATGATTGGTCATATGCGAGTTGAGCATATTGCAAGTATGTCTTGAAGAAAAGGATTATGTGATCATTCATTGTTATCTTCAAGACATCATCTATTGAAAAGAGAAGAAAAGATACAAGGTTGATCAAGATATTGATCAACACACAAAGCTACAAGATGTACCAAGTGGGATCATGTATCTCTTGGTATGGTAAGCAATTGTCCATATAGCTTTGTGAACTAACCCATGATATGTGTGTAGCATTTTCTATGTGTGGTTAGGTATCTTTCTATGGGCTTGCATCAAATGAAGATTTCATATAGCCCATGAACGATGACGTCAAGTGGTGATCGTCATCAATGTTGAGAAGCGCAAGTTCAAGAGGAGCATCTCGAAGAAATCCTAGGCTTGAAGCTTGCCACCCATCTAGAGATAATGTTCATGTGAAGATGAGCCTAAGAGAGGCTCTCCCATAGTGGAGTATGGGGGAGCAATGTTTAAGTCTTCACCAAGCGAAGCACAATCAAGAAAGGTGGTCCACTTGAAGAGATCAAGATCGACGTCATCTAGCCCAAGTGGAATGCGCAAGGCAAAGGTATGATGTTGATAGGGTTTCTATTTTACCGGTCTCTTGGTACTAGTTGGGAGACCGGGTTATATGATAAATACCGTACTATCAAGAGGGGCTCTCATTTAGTTTTAGCGTATCAGTTGGAGAGAGCTCAAACCTTTGCATACTTGCCTTCATCATCTTTCTTGGTTCTTATTTGGCTTATCTCTCTATGGGGTTTTGGAGCTTGTTGTGACCTTCATAACAAGCTCAAGTTCTCCGAAAACGGATTTCGTATGAAAAACTTGTTGCGTTTTCGGTTTTGGAGTTTCTCCCGGTTCATCTTCTATAGAGAGGTTTCACCTTTCTACATTTGGTTTTATACTCCCTTGTTGGACTATGATGTTTTCCTGCATCATCTTGTCGTGCTCGTTGTGGTGATTCCAACGAGCCCAAGATCATCGAAATCGGAGTCCGGATGAAAAAGTTGTGGGTGTTTCATTTTTGGCAGCTGGGTGGCCAGCCCCCAGACCAGCCTAGGCCGGCCCCCTGGCTGGCCGGCTCAGCTGGGTGGCCAGCCCCCAGACCAGCCTTGGCCGGCCCCCAGGCTGGCCGGCTCTGCTGGGTGGCCAGCCCCCAGACCAGCCTAGGCCGGCTCCCAGGCCGGCCGGCTCTGCTGGGTGGCCAGCCCCCAGGCCGGGCTCCCGTACCCCTCCAACGGTCACTTTTTTCAGGGGACCTATTTAAGGGGGTTTCTTCCCCAATGGTTCCCCAACTCTTGAGCACGGTTTTGACCTCCATTGTTGACCCTTTGAAGCTTTGCTATCTCTCTATTCCTCCATGATTCTTGCTTCCAATTAGAGGAAAAAGAGAGAGGGGATCTAGATCTATCATTCCACCAATCAATCTCTCCTCTAAGTGAGGGGGAGTTTTATGATCTAGATCATGGAGGGATTTGGTGTTCCTCTTTGTTCTTCCTCTCTTCTCCCCCAATAGCATTAGTTGCTTTGGTGGGATTTGAGAGTGAAGGATTTTGAGCACTTCTTGTGTTCTTGCCCATTGCATTGGTTGCATCGGTTTGAGTTCTCCACGGTGATACGTGGAAGTTGAAGTTGAGAAGCTTGTTACTCTTGGGTACTTCGGGTGCCCTAGAGCTTGTCCTCTTGGGTACTTGGAGTGCCCTAGACGGTCCGTGTTGATCTCGGAGTTTTGGTGGCTCGCGGGATAGTTGGGAGCCTCCAATTAAGTTGTGGAGACGTGCCCCAACCTTGTGATTCTTGTGGCTTTGGGAGCCGCGGGAATTCGGTGAGAGCCTCCAATTAAGTTGTGGAGTGTGCCTCATCCTTGTACGGGTTCGGTGACCACCCTCAAGTGTCCCATAGTGGCTCGTGGCACTCTACATTGGTAGAGGCACGAAGGAGATTACGGTGTGCCATTTGACGGCTATTCGGGGATCACTTTGTGACTCCGCACCGCTCCAACGGAGACGTAGCTTCCATTGGGAAGTGAACTTCAGGATAAATCATCGTCTCCAAGTGCCTCGGTATTTCTATACCCGAGCTTCTTACTTATGCTATTTACTTTGTGATAGCCATCGAGCTTGAAGTAATATATCTTGCTATCACATATTTGCTTATCTTGTCTAGCATAAGTTGTTGGTGCACATAGGTTAACCTAGCCTGTTTAGGTTTCGTGCTTGATAAATTAAACGCTAGTTTTATTCCGCATTTATTCAAGCCTAAACCGCAAAGAATTTTAATCGCCTATTCACCCCCCCCCCCTCTAGGCGACATCCGTGTCCTTTCATAGGGCCTATCTACAGTTCTACACAGTCTGCTTCTACTGGAAATGACCCCGTAGGCACCAATAAATAGTCATTCCAACTGCAAAAAAAAAGCCTACCCGCCCATGGATCCATCGATCCCAGCTAAGCTACTGCATGTGCACACCATCAGAAGCGGCCAAGCGGGCGAAGGTGATCTTTAACTCTGGACCAAACTGAGCCTACGATGCTTAGCACGTAACAGTAAAATGCAATCTTGGCAAATAAGACTAATAACCGATAGATGCTTTACCAGGTTCCGGCTGCGCCGCCATCCGGCCGGCTCTTAGGACAGGGGCTCTTGTTGTTCTTGGACGGGCAAATAGTGGGCTTCTCTTGGACGAGCAAACAATGGTGAGGTAGAGAAATACCAGCGGTTCTTTATACAACTCCGTGAGGTAGCAAAACAAATTTACTATACAATCTATGTCTTTTACTATCTAGCCTACATTTGAAAGACTTTACTACACTGTGCAAGCTTTGACTACCTATCATCCCACATCCTTTCCTACGTGTTTTAAGTTTACGACAGTATCTATTTTTGGCAACCTTTGCTTACGCGTGGCACATGGGTGCACGCTGCAGTAGCTACATTACACAAGAACCCATTATGTAATAATGTTATCCTCTCCTACAGGCTAGGGTCTATCTACAGTTCTACACAGCCTGCTTCTACTGGAAATGACCCCGTAGGCACCAATAAATGGTCATTCCAACTGCAAAAAAAAAGCCTACCCGCCCATGGATCCATCGATCCCAGCTAAGCTACTACATGTGCACACCATCAGAAGCGGCCAAGCGGGCGAAGGTTATCTTTAACTCTGGATCAAATTAAGCCTAGGATGCTTAGCACGTAACAGTAAAATGCAATCTTGGCAAACAAGACTAATAACTGATTGATGCTTTACCAGGTTCCGGCTGAGCCGCCATCCGACCGGCTATTAGGACAGGAGCAATTGTAGTTCTTGGACGAGCAAATAGTGGGCTTCTCTTGGACGAGCAAACAATGTTGAGGTAGAGCAGTACCAGCGGTTCTTTATACAACTCCGTGAGATAGAAAAAAAAATTACTATACAATCTATGTCTTTTACTATCTAGCCTACATTTCAAAGACTTTACTACACTGTGCAAGCTTTTACTACCTATCATCCCACATCTTCTCCTACATGTTTTAAGTTTACGACGGTATCTATTTTTGGCAACCTTTGCTCACGCGTGGCACGTGGGTGCACGCTGCAGGAGCTACATTACACAGGAACCCATTATGAAATAATATTATCCTCTCCAACGGGCTAGGGTCTATGTACAGTTCTACACAGCCTGTTTCTACTGGAAATGACCTCGTAGACACCAATAAATGGTCATTCCAACTGCAAAAAAAAAGCCTACCCGCCCATGGATCCAACGATCCCAGCTAAGCTACTACATGTGCACACCATCAGAAGCGGCCAAGCGGGCGAAGGTTATCTTTAACTCTGGATCAAATTAAGCCTACGATGCTTAGCACGTAACAGTAAAATGCAATCTTGGCAAACAAGACTAATAACTGATTGATGCTTTACTAGGTTCCGGCTGAGCCGCCATCCGGTCGGCTCTTAGGACAGGAGCAATTGTAGTTCTTGGACGAGCAAATAGTGGGCTTCTCTTGGACGAGCAAACAATGTTGAGCTAGAGCAGTACCAGCGGTTCTTTATACAACTCCGTGAGATAGAAAAAAAAATTTACTATACAATCTATGTCTTTTACTATCTAGCCTACATTTCAAAGACTTTACTACACTGTGCAAGCTTTTACTACCTATCATCCCACATCTTCTCCTACATGTTTTAAGTTTACGACAGTATCTATTTTTGGCAACCTTTGCTCACACGTGGCACGTGGGTGCACGCTGCAAGAGCTACATTACACAAGAACCCATTATGAAATAATATTGTCCTCTCCAACGGGCTAGGGTCTATGTACAGTTCTACACAGCCTGTTTCTACTGGAAATGACCTCGTAGACACCAATAAATGGTCATTCCAACTACAAAAAAAAAACCTACCTGCCCATGGATCCATCGATCCCAGCTAAGCTACTACATGTGCACGCCATCAGAAGCGGCCAAGCGGGCGAAGGTGATCTTTAACAATGGACTAAACTAAGCCTACGATGCTTAGCACGTAACAGTAAAATCAAATCTTCGCAAACAAGACTAATAACTGATTGAAGCTTTACCAGGTTCCGGCTGCGCAGCCATCCGGCCGGCTCTTAGGATAGGAGCTCTTGTTGTTCTTGGACGAGCAAATAGTGGGCTTCTCTTGGACGAGCAAACAATGGTGAGGTAGAGCAGTACCAGCGGTTCTTTATACAACTCCGTGAGGTAGAAAAACAAATTTACTATACAATCTATGTCTTTTACTATCTAGCCTACATTTGAAAGACTTTACAACACTGTGCAAGCTTTTACTACCTATCATCTCACATATTTTCCAATATGTTTTTCGTTTACGACAGTATCTATTTGTGGCAACCTTTGCTCACGCGTGGCACATGGGTGCACGCTGCAGTAGCTACATTACACAAGAGCCCATTATGTAATAATGTTATCCTCTCCTACAGGCTAGGGCCTATCTACAGTTCTACACAGTCTGCTTCTACTGGAAATGACCCCGTAGGCACCAATAAATAGTCATTCCAACTGCAAAAAAAAAGCCTACCCGCCCATGGATCCATCGATCCCAGCTAAGCTACTGCATGTGCACACCATCAGAAGCGGCCAAGCGGGCGAAGGTGATCTTTAACTCTGGACCAAACTGAGCCTACGATGCTTAGCACGTAACAGTAAAATGCAATCTTGGCAAATAAGACTAATAACCGATAGATGCTTTACCAGGTTCCGGCTGAGCCGCCATCCGACCGGCTCTTAGGACTGGGGCTCTTGTTGTTCTTGGACGAGCAAATAGTGGGCTTCTCTTGGACGAGCAAACAATGGTGAGGTAGAGCAGTACTAGCGGTTCTTTATACAACTCCGTGAGGTAGAAAAAAATTACTATACAATCTATGTCTTTTACTATCTACCCTACATTTGAAAGACTTTACTACACTGTGCAAGCTTTTACTACCTATCATCCCACATCTTTTCCTACATGTTTTAAGTTTACGACAGTTTCTATTTTTGGCAACCTTTGCTCACGTGTGGCACATGGGTGCACGCTGCAGGAGTTACGTTACACAAGAACCCATTATGTAATAATGTTATCATCTCCTACGGGCTAGGGCTTATCTACAGTTCTACACAGCCTGCTTCTACTGGAAATGACCCCGTAGGCACCAATAAATGGTCATTTCAACTGCAAAAAAAAAAGCCTACCCGCCCATGGATCCATCGATCCCAGCTAAGCTACTACATGTGCACACCATCAGAAGCGGCCAAGCGGGCGAAGGTGATCTTTAACTCTGGACCAAACTAAGCCTACGATGCTTAGCACGTAACAGTAAAATGAAATATTGGCAAACAAGACTAATAACTGATTGAAGCTTTACCAGGTTCCGACTGCGCCGCCATCCGGCCGGCTCTTAGGACAGGAGCTCTTGTTGTTCTTGGACGGGCAAATAGTGGGCTTCTCTTGGACGAGCAAACAATGGTGAGGTAGAGCAGTACCAGCGGTTCTTTATACAACTCCGTGAGGTAGAAAGACAATCTAGCCTACATTTGAAAGACTTTACTACACTGTGCAAGCTTTTACTACCTATCATCTCACATCTTTTCCAATATGTTTTAAGTTTACGACAGTATCTATTTTTGGCAACCTTTGCTCACGCGTGGCACATGGGTGCATGTTGCAGGAGCTACATTACACAAGAACCAATTATGTAATAATGTTATCCTCTCCTACGGGCTAGGGCCTATCTACTGTTCTACATAGCCTGCTTCTACTGGAAATGACCCCGTAGGCACCAATAAATGGTCATTCCAACTGCAAAAAAAACCCTACCCGCCCATGTATCCATCGATCCCAGCTAAGCTACTACATGTGCACACCATCAGAAGCTGCCAAGAGGGCGAAGGTGATCTTTAACTCTGGACCAAACTGAGCCTACGATGCTTAGCACGTAACAGTAAAATGCAATCTTGGCAAACAAGACTAATAACTGATTGAAGCTTTACCAGGTTCCGGCTGCGCCGCCATCCGGCCGGCTCTTAGGACAGGAGCTCTTGATGTTCTTGGACGAGCAAATAGTGGGCTTCTCTTGGACGAGCAAACAATGGTGAGGTAGAGCAGTACCAGCGGTTCTTTATACAACTCCGTGAGGTAGAAAAACAAATTTACTATACAATCTATGTCTTTTACTATCTAGCCTAAATTTGAAAGACTTTACTACACTGTGCAAGCTTTTACTACCTATCATAACACATCTTTTCCTACATGTTTTAAGTTTACGACAGTATCTATTTTTGGCAACCTTTGCTCACGCGTGGCACATGGGTGCACGCTGCAGGAGCTACATTACACAAGAACCCATTATGTAAGATGCACACCATCGGTTCAATCCCCTGTCTATTTTACTTCACTCTATTCAGTTTTTTTTCTGCCTTCCGATTTCTCTGTTAATTAATTATTGTAGGATTAAGGTTCCGCTTTTACATATTCCTGGTTTGGTTTGTGTTTTTTCACCTCAATGCAGGCAGTGATCACTTATTACAATTACGAAACATGTTTTCTGATGAAAGAGGAAGCAAACAATAGATACATATTATTTAGTATGATTCATTGTACAAAACGTTAGGTGTATTCAACAAATTGTGCAAGCTTGGATATCATAGATTGGAGGGTTATTGCATTCAGTTTAATGCGATTACAGTAAGTAAATCTTCTTTTCTCCCTGAATATTCTGTATCTTAAGTGAAACAAATTGATCATCATTATATGACTTTACTGCAAATTCAGTAACAGAAATTGCATGAATGTGTCCAGGGCACCTGCATCCATGACCGGTGATGAGAGAACAAGCCCTGGCCACACCGGGTGTGTTGCAGCAAGGAAAAATAAAGCCTCTTGACATCAGGTTCTTCCACACTGTATCGTGAGATTTGTTGCATATCTGAAATCTGATTTCCGTAACTGGAATTAAAATGCTATTAGATAGAGGTTTTGTTCATAATTTGGTGAATGAATTAATCATTCAAGAGAGGTTTGTTACATATCTGAAATCTGGCCATATGCAGGTGGTGCCTTGGCCAAGTGGTGAAGCCCAAACTGAATAAAACGATGTACATGAAGAATGATCTCACGATGAGCTTCAAGAAGAGGACACATGCTGAGTTGGAGAAATATAGGTAAAACATTCGAACCATTGTTACAATAGATGCATGTCCATTGCCTCCAGGAACTTTATAACGCCGAAGGTATCCGGTCCTTCCCAGTTTTGCATTTGTCATTCTCTAGCCTACTCTAAAATTGATCTCCTTCGTTAGTGCTCACATGCTACAAATAGTAAGTGCTTGCATGATAAAGTGACCCAAAGCAACTTTTCTATGTTCTTTTGTCCAGTTCGTAAAATAAGAGATGCATTGCTTGGTTATATAAATCCATTTTTGCACGCATTGTCTCGCGAAGGTTGTCATGTAAAATACTAAAATCAAGATTGTATTGATTTGACAACATACTCACTATTTTACTACCATGAGAGCACTTAACTACAATTCAATAGAAATATACTATGTATAGTGTGTTATTTGTGTAAGAACCTGAACCAAATAAATGGTTATAAGAACCTGTACTAACATCATCTTATGTGCATGGACCTGGCCTGTTGGTACATATTTCCAAATCTATCAGTATATCAAAGCTAACCTGGTTAGCCCTCCGCACGTTGCCTCCACGTCGCCCCTTTTTAGCGCCGTCCGATCGCGGAACGGACGGTCCAGATTGAGCCGCGTCGCCTGTAACTGTGCTAGCTACAGTTTCGCATTTCTACAGTGCCTCAGCGCCTCCGCGCCGTCGATCTTTCATCGGGCGGCCAACGGACGTTCAGCGGGACGTCTTTACGAAAAGCTTCTTCAATTGACAGAAAATTGCGGAGCGGTCCCAACCTTTACACGTAGAAGGGCTAATTTGCAAATTTCGGAAACCATAGGGACTTTACTGTAAAACGCCGCCACACCCCACTCTCTCCTCCTCTCTCCCCGCGCGGCCGCGACGCCGCCGTCGCCGCCGACACGCGCCGCCGCCACCACGCCCCTCCCCGCTCAAATCGAAGCACACTGCGAGGTGCGCCGTCGCCTGCTCGCCCTCCTCGCCCAGCGCCGCTTCCCGGGACGGCGTCAGTGCGCCGGAATCGCCGTCGCCGTGTGCGCTGGCCTCCGCCGCGTCCGGCCGCGGCGCGTCGAGGCGCGTCCACTGCGCGCACGCGCACGTCCCGGAACGCGCGGGTTCGCCTCCAGCGTCGTCGTCGCCGCCGCGGCAGAGCCCGGCCGCAGGACCCGGCCGCAGGTGACGTCAGCGTGACGTCCCTGCGGGCCTGGGCTGCGCAGCTGGGCCGCGTGCTGGACTGGGCTGGGCTGCTGTGCAGCTCACCCGGCCCTTCCTTTTTTTTTCCTTCTGTTTTCTTTTTATATTTTCCAAAACTTTTCAAATGCAACTGAAAAAAATCAAACCAATTTCTAACCATTTGTACAAACCAAAATAACCATTTTAAATTCGTCGTGATCTTTTCTAAATTATTACAAGTCTTGGATACTCAATTCAATCCAACTTCACAAAAAATACAAAAAAACACAATCATTTCCATTAATCATTTGAAACCAAACACAGAAAATGGAAACATTTCCATAATTGATCATCCAAAAAATTATTTGACAATATCAAAAACGACTAGAAAAAAAATACGTCAACAAATGAAAAGTTTAAATTTTCTGTATTGCCAAGTATTTGGATAAATTTGTGGGAAACATACAAACATGTTAGAGCATTCAAATCCAAATTTTAAATTTGAATCTCCTGAAAGTATGGCGGTCTTTCAAAGCTGACCATTTTACAAACGTGAAAACAATTCAATTAGTAATAATTTCCTAACTTCAGCAATTTTGAAATCTGAACATTTCTAAGAAACAAAAGCTTTCTACAAATTCCAACAATTTCCAATAATATATTTAAAAAAAACTTAACAAATTTTCAAAGTTCTCATACAAAAGTTGCACAAACATTCCAGCTTGCAAAAAAAAATGTAAATAATATGCCCAAAAAGTTTCAAGTTTAACAAATTTTAAGACTGTTCCCACAAAAAGTAATCAAATTTCAAATTTGGATACTCTAAACTTTTAAAATATCTTCCAAATCTTTTGAACTAATTTCGAGACCTGAACAAGCTTTAACCACAAGCTTTCTTTGCATTTCGACAATTTTCAAATCTACACACTTCAAAGATGTGGACATTTTCCAAAATTCAATTCTACCGCTATAACACGGCAAACAAATTTGAATATTTTCAAATTCCAGCTGCCTTTCAACTCTAACCATTTTACTAACGCCAAAATAATTCAAATCTAAAAAACTTTCCAATTCGACTAATTTTCAAAATATAAGCAATTTTCAAACACAAACTCCCTTTGCATTCAAACGATTCTCAAATCTACACAATTTTTAAATGTCAACGATTTCAAAATTGAATTTTACCACACGGGTGAGGTGGCACGCCGCACCAAATTTACCTAGTAAATGGTTATGAGAACCTGATTGGTGTAATCATCTTGTGTGCATGGACCTGGCCTGTTAGTACATATTTTTTGTAGCTAGCTACTACTTTGGAAGGTCAAGGTGTGAACTGTTTTTGTTGGTAGATGTTACTGATATTTTAGCGCAACGCCTCCATTCTTGACTAGACAACCATGATGATAATGCATGTGCACTTAATGAAGCATTTAGTGCTTACTGCTTACATTTTGATGCATCATTAGCTTAATGTTATTTCATAAAAACAACGTACATATATTAACTTCAGTCCTACAATGCTCTTGTATTCTTACTCTGTTGTACCATACCAAGACCCTCTGCTTATTTACTTCCTGAGTTACTATTATTAGACTATTACTGGCAACAATATAGCAAGAATTTCACACCCGAGCCATAAGAATCCTGTGTGGCCAGGCGAGGTGAGAAGAATGGCGACCAAACAATGCAGGAAAAAAGCGACATTTGACGCATTAGAAAGGTGTATCCTAGCATCCCTGTGGCATGCTGCCTGTGTGGCCCAGTGCTCGGATGCATCATGCTCAACCAGATTGTCGTACTCCGCAGCTTGGTATTTTTGTGCCAACTACGCCATTCCCTTCTTTGTGCCAACTACTTGCTGTGTGCGTGGAAATTATTTAGGCATGTGTGCATGCTTCTGTGTGAAGATCAAGTTTTGTTGATCAGGTCATCAATCAATGGAGAAATTAAATTATGTAGTTCTGTATGAGTTGCCGGGACAGCGAGGTGGTAACTGGTAATTTTCAACTCCGCAGTTCAGTTTCTCATTGGTAGTAAAAACTTGGAATAACGGTTATTGAATCATTGCATATCATTATTTTCTTTTCTAATATTCATATCTTTGTTGTTCATTGGAAAGGAACTAAGAGGAGCTGACCAAGAAGAAAAAGATGAGGAAGAAGAGATGATAGAGATTGTAATATTGGGTCATTTCTGAGCTTTGGAGATGAATACTACTATCAATTCCCTCCGTTCCTAAGCTATACGGGTTTTATCGTGTAGGTTGACTTATTTTTCTTCGTATGTAGTCCACATTAAAATATCCAAAACAGTTTAGAAGTTGGAATGAAGGGAGTAACACTGACGATATCCAATAAACCTCCAAGACTTGTATGTTGTTGGAAGGTGCTCACTTAACACACATATTTTGGGTTCCTCATTTGTGTCATATATAAGGAGCTATTAAGTTTGTGGTATATTATTGTAGTTATTTCATTTGAATGGAATTCAATGCATCATGTGCCTTTTTGTGCACACTGAAAATTGATAGATGTTGGATGGTTAATTGTTCATATACATTTCTTCAGATGTTGTTTTGAGGGACATGTGAAGTGGAGAAGGGTATGATAGGAAGACAAAACGTTCTCTTCTTTGAAGGTAGGGTCAAGCAAGACTGCAAGAGGAGGCTAAAGTTGCTGTTAGGTGAAACATGCAATCATTAGTGAAATAAGATGACAATCAATATATTTATACGTCCGTAGCAACGCACGGGCATTCAACTAGTTGTAGATCAATTGGGAATTGGAAGGCCTATTTTTGCAACGGACTGCCAAGTTTTAGTCCAAGCCATTACCTCCGAAGAATATGACGATGCACGCCTAGGGCCTTTGTTCCGAGATGTCAAGTACCAGCTCGGACTAAATTTCGTAGACTACCGTATAATCTATGTGCCTCGTTCCTGTAATAAGCCAGCCCACACGAGATGGTGACGCTGGGTGCAGATAATATGTCGGGTGTCAACCAAGTGTGGTTGGAAAATTATCCAAATGTTGTAACCGCGGCCCTGTACGGCGATTCTGCCGACATAGGTTAATGGAATCTCTATGTTCGACGTAAAAAAAGATAGTGTTGACCATGTAAATATTTATTTACAGGTGGAATTGCCCCGGTTGCACACCAAATAAGTGTACGAGTAACCATCACTTGGTGTCCAGTTGCACGCTCCATGCACAATTGGGTGTCTAGTTACACCTCGTATGTAACTAGGGTTGGATAATCGTAACCCCTGTGCAAGTCGAGGGTATTAGAAACCAGCGTCCAACTGGAGTTAGTCGCGACCTGTGAACGACTTAGGAAAGGTGGGGGGCTATTTGCACCTATGTGGAATCCAGGGGCTAATCGCACCGAATCTACAACCGTGTGGGCAGTGGCCCGTGTGCACCACCAAGGGGCTAGTCACACCGGTTGTGCTACTTGGGTGGGGTGAGAGCATCTCCAGTCGCACCGCCCAAATGGCCGCCCAAAGCGTGTCCGGATGGGAGATTTGGGGCGTGTCCGGACAAAAATAGAGGGCAATATTGGTTTGGGCGGCCACAAAAAAGCACGTCTTCCAGTCGCACACCCCAAACGCGCACCGGGACCCACCTTTGCAACCTCTCCACCATCTCCCTCCCTGTACTTGTCCTCTGTGCTCTCGGTGGTGCGGCCGTGGCGCCGTTCCTGTTGTCGACGGGGGTGCTTGGTGGAGATGGGCGCGGAGCGCGACGGCGGCGGCGGGCGGCGCGTGTTCCTGCTGCCGGAGTCGCAGGAGGAGGCCGACGAGGACTAGGAGGAGTCGCGCGAGAGGAGCGGCCGGCGCTCATCGTCGTTGTCCTTGCGCGCTCGACGGCAGCGCATCCACGCCCGGCGGAGAGGCCCGAAGGTTTGGTCCGCGCCCGCGTCCAAGCTTCTCTGCATACGCCTGTTGGTGTCTACAGCAGGCTCCTCTCCGCGCCCGTTCAGGGCTACCGCCCACGCGCGGCCTTGCCCGTCTTTCGTCTCCGCCACCACCTGCCGGCGTGCTGCGCGTCCGCCCGTGTCATGGCTCCATCGTGCTCCAACGTCCTTCGCCTGTCAATCTATATCGATATCTAAGCAAGCAGCAGGTACATGAATCGAATCAACTGATTAAGCAAGCGTGCAAGCAGATGGATCGATCGAAGCAAGCAAGCAGATAGCTGGATCAAATCAGCTAACGAGGCAGGATGCAGCTGAATCGTTCGCGCTTGCACGCTCCTCCAGCGCGCAGCGCGGGGCCTCTCCGGCGGCGGTGGCCATGGCCCGGAAGGGGAAGCGGCGACTGGGGCGGGAGAAGCGGCGGCGGAGGAGGAGGTTGGGAGGCGGCGGCGTGGGGTGGAGACGGCCGGGAGAGAGAACGAGAGGAGAGGAGGTTGTGGTTGGTGGAAAGATGAGGGATGAGGAGAGAGAGGGGCCGCCCATGACTGACGCGTGTGACTTTTCCCTCTGTCCGGACAGAAAAATCGTGTCCGGCACCGCCCAAGGAAGCCCTTGGCCTAGGCGGTGGTTGGGGTGTGCCGGACAATATTTGCGGACCAATTTTGATTTGGGCGCTCCGAGTGGGAGCAGTTTTTGGTCCAAAAGCCCCAAAAGTGATTTGGGCGGGGCTTTGGGCGCCCCGAGTGGAGATGCTCTGAGACGGCTAGTCAGCAACTTGATATATGCGAATCTGAACTGGTTATAACAATTTTGCAATCTATTTATTTACAAACATTTTCTCTTTCACCAAAAGATGTGGATTGTGTCAACATTTCTATGGATGTTCGATCACCCCTTTATATGCTTACTAAAATTTATCTGTTGGCCAACACATTTGGTGCCAAATCTATTAATCAGTATTTTTTAATGAACGTTTTTGTGTTCGGTCTATACCTTTTTCCGATGGAAATATTTACAGTTTTACTGTGGAGAAATCGGCGTAAAGAATTCAGAAGTTCAAACTTATTTTAACGAGCGCTCTAGCAGTTATCATTTTTCTTTTTGAAAAATTTCTTGTGCAAAGAGACACACGTACAAAGGTACAACTATTCATCTAGATTGTTTTTTTTATGGGATTCATCTTTTTTTTTAATATAATTTTATGGGATTCATCTTTTTTTTTTTTTTGAGATTAACTACCAACACTTTATTGATCAAACTGAAGAATGTTTACATTGATGCCCAGGTCTGCAGGGGGTACAGAGAACCACACATGCCGCCCTACCGAGAGAGTGGTAGCTAAGCGAGCTAAACGATGTGCTTCAACATTTGCATCACGTCCTTCGTGGATGAAGCTCACCTCCTGGAAGTTCTTCCTTGCATTATCAATCTCATTGAGGATCATGCAATTTTGCCCTTTGCCAGTTCTTCCATTGATATCCTTGACCACATTAAGACAGTCAGAGGTAATCAGCACCCTACGAACATGAAGATCAGCCGCCATATTCAGAGCTTCTGCACACGCCTGTGTTTCGAGGATTTCAGGGTCGACCACTCCCGCAAACACGACAGCCGAAGCAGCCAGAAAGCGGCCTGCACTGTCCCGACAGATCACCCCAACTGCGCCTCTCTGCTCCGAGCGCGCTACTGCCCCATCAGCATGTATTTTGACCACTCCATCCGGAGGTGGTCTCCATTGATTCCTTGGTCGCTCTCCAACTCCAGGGGCACATAAACTAGTTCTTTTCTGGCTGTCTATATTCAAGTCAGCAAGGTACCTCTTAATAAACATGTCTGTCGACAACGGAGATTGGAGTTCCTCCTCATGTATCAGCTTGCGCCTAGCCCACCAGATGGACCAGAGTGTGACGAGCACCTCGATGAAGTGAGCTTGGTTCAGAGTAGAACTGAGCGTAAACAGCCATAGCCGAGGGTCAGTCGTCTCATCTGCATATACTGGCAGAATAAAATCATCTTCTTTCATAGCCCAGACTGACTGTGCCATGTTACACTCCAAAAGAGCATGTCTCCAAGAATCCACCGCATTGCCACACACAGTACATGCTGCAGATTGCGCCATATTCCTATGCGCCCTAACAGCTCCAGTAGGCAAAGATGACCAGGCTAACCTCCATGCAAAGATTCTCAACTTTGAGGGCACTTTGACCTTCCATAGCTTCTTTCATCCCTTCTCCACGTCCTCCATATTTGAAGGCTCCGAGCGGCCCTCTAGATAATTTACCCGGCGTCGCTTAGTTTCAGATATCATGTTATACGCCGACCTGACCGAGAATAAACCCCGCTTGTCATAGTGCCATGCCCAGAAGTCGGCCTGTCTCAAGAGGCTGATTGGTATTTGCCTAATTGCTTCCACGTCCATGGGTAGAAAATATTGCCGCAACTTAGCTTCCACCCACGTCCTCGTCCCAGGACAGCTAAGTTTAGAAACATGAGCTGGTGGTTCATCAGATATGCATGCAATAGGTTTCAGCTTGTAGTCACGAGGGATCCAGTTTTCAGTCCAAATAGGAGTAGATTGCCCATCACCGATCCGTTTAATGAGGCCCAGCTTCAGCATATCTTGGCCTTCACATAATGATCTCCAGATTTGTGACGGATTTGAGCCAACAGCTGCGGATAGAACATCCGTATCAGGGAAGTAAACCGACTTCAAAATCCTGGCGCCTAAGGAATTAGGATCCATCAAAATTCTCCAGACTTGACGAGCAAGCAGAGCCAAATTAAAAATCTCCATGTCTCTGAATCCCATTCCTCCCCTGTACTTGGGCATCGTCATCGTATCCCATGAGACCCAGGCTACCTTGCGTTCACCATTTTTGCTGCCCCACCAAAATTTGCGCACCATTGCTGTGATATGTTCGCACAAACCTCTTGGCAACTTAAAAAGTGCCATCGAGTATGTGGGGATGGCTTGGATGACAGACTTGATAAGAATTTCTTTCCCACCGCCCGACAACACCTTCTCCATCCAGCCCTGCACTCGTTTCCAAATTCTGTCTTTTAGGTATGCAAAGGCACCTTTCCTCGATCTACCCACATCAGAGGGAAGCCCCAAATACTTATCACTTAGGGCTTCATTATTAACCTCCAGGATGGTTTTGATATTCTCCCTGACTGATTCATGACATCCTTTCCCAAAAAACAGGGAAGACTTATCATTATTTATGCGCTGGCCGGAGGCATTACAGTAGGCATCAAGAACTTCCTTCATCTTGATAGCATCAGCAGTAGTTGCCCTACTAAATAAAATGCAATCATCGGCGAATAACAAATGGTTGATATTTGGTGCTGAAGTTGCAATGTGGATGCCCTCCATCTCCTGATTACTCATACAATGCTTGAGTAGACATGATAAACCTTCGGCTGCCAAGAGAAAAAGGTAGGGCGAGATCGGGTCCCCCTGACGGATACCTCTCGTAGGCTTGAACTCCTTAGTCTGCCCTCCATTAAACAGGATGGAAAAAGTCACTGATTTTACTCCTCTCATAACGGTGTCAACAAAAATTGGTGAAAACCCCAATTTCTTCATAATAGCCTCTAGATAATTCCAGTCCACACGATCGTATGCCTTTCTCATATCTAGCTTTAAAGCACAAAAGCCTTCTTCTTGCTCCTGTTAAACTTCATAAAATGGAGGCATTCATATGCAGTGATCACATTATCTGTAATGAGTCGGCCTGGCACGAAAGCTGACTGTTCTTCGGATACAATATCAGGGAGAACCTTTTTTAGACGGTTCGCAAGTACCTTCGATGCAATTTTGTACACCACATTGCACAAGCTAATCGGTCTAAACTGAGAGAGAGATGTAGGGTTTACGATCTTGGGAATAAGAGCAATGAACGTCTTGTTTATCTCCTCCTGCGAGTCCTCTCTGCTAAGGATCCTCAAAACAATCTTCGTGACCTCCTCACTACATAAACTCCAGTGCTTCTGGAAAAAATGAGCTGGGAAACCATCAGGCCCCGGCGCCTTTGTGGGAAACATCTGAAAGAGGGCCGTTTTTATTTCATCTTGGCTATAGGGCTGAAGCAATTCAACATTCATCTCACTCGTTACTTTCCGTGGTACATGTGAGAGTACTTCTTCTATCCCAATTGTTCCCTCAGCTTTATAAAGATCCTCATAGAAGGTTGTAGTCATGGTCTCCAATTCACCATGATCTGTGCATACCGAACCGTCCACCCGCGTCAGCCTATCAATCTTGTTTTTCTTCCTGCGATTACTAGCTTTTAGGTGGAAAAACGAGTATTTCTATCTCCTTCCGCTAACCATTGAACACGAGCTCTTTGCCGCCACATTATTTCTTCACGGTAGGATTCATCTAGATTGATGGAGGTGAGCTAGGCTAACGTCATGTTTATGGGCCATAAAAGAGAAGGGAATCGAACAACAGTGGATCCGTTTGCAACTAGAACATGGCCCAACATGTAGTTGATTCTCAAGCCTGGAAGCTCATACGGCCCAACGCAAGCTAGTTCGACTATTAACATTGCTGTTATTTTTGGAACGAGTAACGAACGACTAAAATCCAACACGCGCCGTCCGGGATCAGGTGCCCGGCGGAGCCCTCTTGTCGGGCGTCCCGCACTTGGCCGGGACGCGCCACCCGAAGCTCCTTCCGGCGGTCTTCGCATTCCTCCTCTCCGTCGGCGTCATCGCCGTGTAGTTATTCCACTGTCCGAGCACGTCTCGGAGATCGCTCAGCTTCTTCCTCAGGCCGAAGCAGCAGTTGGCGTGCATCGTGCACGCCCTGGCCACGTCGCTGCGGAACAGCCGGCAGAATCCACCGAAGTGCGCCGTGTCGAGAAACTGGAACCGCAGCCGCAGGTCGCCGTCGGCGGAAGCCAGCTCGTGCTTGATGTTGTTGAAGATGGTCTGCTCGTGGCCGCGCGGGAACCGCCACCGCGCCGCGCGCCACCGCCGCATCATCTCCACCGTCCGCCTAGTCGCCTTCACATAGTAGAAGCCCGTGTTGGGCCAGTTGCCCTCGAGTGCGTCGGCGTTGCCGGAGTAGATGTCGCAAGACATGGCCATGTCCGCGTGCACGCCGATGTACCGGAACGGGTCCCGGAACCACACGATGTCCACGTCGGTGAAGAGGAAGTTATAGCCGAGCTGGAGGACGCGCTGCTGCAGCTCGAGCTTGGCCCAGACGAGCTCCAGGTAGGCGTCGCTCATGAAGTCGTTGGCGGAGCTCAGGTTCCTCGCCGTAGCCTCGAGGAGGTAGCAGTGCGGGTGCACCCACAGGCAGTGGTGGTACGCCGCGGCGTCGACAGCGACGATGAGGGTGTGGTTGAGGAGGTGCGCGATCCCCACGCCGTCCCGGAAACTCCCGCGGAAGAGGTCGAGCAGGGAGCCGGGCGCCGCCCACGCCTCGTTCACGGACGTGATGATCACCGTCCGGTCGTCCGTCGCCACCTTCCGCAGCATCTCCGCCAGCCCCGGGAATAGCCTCTCCCCCTGCGTACATACGTGGCCCGAGAATGGTTACGACTTTCAGACGTGTCACCGACACCGAGTCTGGGTGCACCAACACACTGATGATGAGCAAGTTAATCCTAACCTTTTCGTCGTTACCGGGAAAGTTTGCGTGGCTCGTCTGAAGATGAGCTGATCCATTCCCCAAGCTTGAGATGCCTGCCAGCTTCTCGCCGACCCGGTTGGAGGCGAGGAAGAAGAGTAGCAAGGTGGGGAGCAGAGCCCCGAGGAGGAACGAGACCGAGTGGCTGACGCTGGCACCGTCGCGCAGGCTGCCCATTGTTGATCGCCACGGCCCTCGTTGACGGTGGTTCAGGCAATGAAGCTATATCAGCTTCCTAAGTGAGCCAGTGTGGACCAAAGTCCCCGGAAGAAGAATAAGGCGTAACCCCGACCGCTCGCCCCCAAATGCTGCTTAGCTAGTCTGCAAATGCTTGAACACTACTCCTCCATAACTCCATATATAAGCTAATTAGGCGTGTGATGTACTCCTCCACGCGAATTGAGGTTAATCCGCAGCTAC
Organism: Poa pratensis; assembly: GCA_947311845.1. Lineage (NCBI taxonomy): Eukaryota > Viridiplantae > Streptophyta > Magnoliopsida > Poales > Poaceae > Poa > Poa pratensis. The sequence continues at coordinate 15,464,695 of CAMZMU010000042.1, read as the reverse complement.
CATACGTTAAATTAAGTGTGCGTCCATGTGCATTCCGTTAATCTCGGTGCATGGTTCTCCATGGACGTGCGGCGAGGAGACGGAGTTGACTCCGGTTTCTGTGATCGATCGAGCTCCCGAAATCGTGCGGCTGTCTCTGCGTGAGAGAAGATTAGTTTTCACACTCCAAAATTTTCAAAGTCTCAGCACGTCCCCGATCTTGAATACCGGACACACGTCGTCGCACGTCCATGGAGTGCTGCCCCGCCGACGAGCGAGACCCTCCCAGGCCGCGCGCAGGTCTCCCGGGCCTCCGTGTTAAACTGGGCAGTATATCACGATGTTGGGTTTAATTTCGCGGCCTCGGTCCCGCTTGATTCAGCCGTAACCCAGCCGTAGTGTGGCATTTCCATGAGCCCATACAAAAAAAAATCTAAAAAAAAAAATCCATGAGCCCATACAAAAAAAAAACAAGGCATCTCCAAAAATAAAATAAAAAATCGAGGTTGACGGGGAAGTACCCCACCGTTCAAAAAAATGTTAACAACGACTATCTAGCGTGGACCGGTTTTTTCTCTCTTTTTTAACAGGTTTTTCTTAAACACCGAGTTAGAAGTGGCTGTAGGTCACCGAGTTTGCTGAACACGACATCCTCACGTTGCATAGGGCGACGGTGCCGAAATGTCGGGCCAACACCTTGGGCGGGGTGCATGTGCTGCCAGTCCCCACCGATAAGGCCGCCAAGTATGAGATCCAACCAGTGGCGGACCTTGACAATAATTGTAGGAGGGGCAAAAAGACATTAGATGGCAGTTGAGGGGTCCAACTTGAATTATTTTGTGTTTTGTATTGTTGGTAAATACTAAGTAATATTGTGCAAAATGTAATTGTATTGGGGGGCCATGGCCCTTTTGGCCTCCATTAAGATCCGCCAGTGGATCCAACGCCGCAAAGCGGAAGCACGAGTTGTGACTGGACACACGGTGCGATGTTGACAGTGACTACTGGCCCATGCTTTTCCACGATAAGAGAGAGGCGTCGCTCAACCCTTCACCGGCAAGTATCCACCGCCATAGAAGAATGTCACCAAAGGGAGGCGGTTCTGGTTAGTACCTGTCTGCGACGTTTAGAAATTAGAACGTCATCATCACGCCACCTGGGTCGAAGCCTTCCATCGTGCCACTACGGAGGCCTGCATCATCGACACTAAGTCCAACTCCGGTGCATGGTACATTAGACTAGTTCAAATTTATGTTCAACTTTGTTTGAGTCATTCTACTAAATTTAATGTGAATAAAATTTGGTGCCGCTAATGGGAGTGTCTAAGCGACGACAGCGCGGTCGCGTGCAGCATATCCCTCCAACGCAAATCCAGTCCAAATTTAGGTCGAAAATGGGTTTGACCAAAATTGCCCTATATTCGCACGGTCACCGAGAGATGTGGGAGGGACAAATTGGTCATTCCGTTCAGTGTTGCCCTAAGCCTGAGTGTGAAAAAATTGTTGTCGGGAAGGTTACTATAGCAAAATCCATTAGAATTCATATTTTATATATTGGAATAATTAGTTTTGTTATTAATGAAAAAAAGATGGCTAAAAGAAGAGAAATAATTAGTTATTCATTACGATTAATTTGATTCGGTTACGAGAGTTCCGCGAGGACTGCTTACTTATCCTGTGATATGGGGCAAAATTTAGGAATCTGTTTATGTAGAGCCGATCCACCGAGGGATTACGCAGCAGTGTAGTATCGGATCCCAAAGATAGTAAGTTCTTTTTTCTTTCTTATGGAAAAAAGTCTTTTTTAAGGATTCTATAGAGATTTCATATATGAAACCGACTTTCCAAAAAATCGAACGAAGTCTAGAGATCTATCTATGCTTCATCCTTCTGAATGTGGGAAAAAAGATCAAACCGACTATTGAGTGTGATGCTTTTGGGTTTTGGCTGCAGCTATGCAGTGCAGGGTCGCCGTCTCATCTTCCCTGACATTCAGGTTATGAATCCTCTGCACTCATGAGCCGTGACGTTCAGGTTATGAATCCTCTAGATACGGTTCATACATGCACATAATCTAATGTATGTACATGATCCATCGCACTGGCGGACCTAGAGGGTGGGCCGTGGCCCACCCAGAATTCTGGAAACTTTTTTAATATCCCTCATATCGCTTGTAAATTCCACGATAGAGCCTTCCAGGAAGGAACGAACGGGTAGCTAGTCTTTGTAGAGTCGCTCGCCATGGAAGAAATCGACCGTCGCTGGACTACCGAGCAGAGCAGCGGGCCAACGGCTACCACCGGCCTTCCCATACACGGAACCCCTTGCCTCGCTGGACTTATTCTCACCGGATACGCTCTGATTCCCCGCTGAGATGCCCCGGCCAGGTCCCGCGCCGCTACGATTCCCCCGCTGCAATGCCCCAGGCGCTCGCGGCTCACCGCTTGGCCACCGGCGCCGATCGCCCGATTGCTCAAGCAAAGCAGCGCTCCAGGCCGACCCGAGAGAGGAAGGTATTGCCAGTGGGTATGCCCGCTGTTTGGTCGATTTGCTAGTGGATTTGGCGATTTTCCCCACAAGGACACAACCACATGCAAACAGCCCAACTGAAATCCCCAACTGTCTCACTATTTGTGTTTCAGGTGTCTATGCATTGCGTCTAGAATTAACAATTTATGCTCATCATTAGCAACTAATTCATTATGGACTGATTATATATGTAGTTTATATTGTTCTTTTGTAATTGTAGAATTAATTATGATTGTGTCTCTTTTTCAGAAACAAGAAGCTAAGAAGATTTCACCAGCATTGGTTCTAGAGGATGAATAAACTGAAAATAATCCGATATTGTTGACGTGTATTGTCCAATCCGATTTTGGGAGTGAGAGTGAGACTGAACGGAAGATGCAAGTAAAACCACCATGCCAATTTTTACTGGGACACGCACATTTTTCTACTGAACTACAATGTTGTGAATCAGTTTTCTATTTATGTTATCTATTCGGTAACTTTTAATCACCGCACGATTTTTTTTGAAGTGTGCCCACCCTCCAACTCTTTCCTGCGTCCGCCACTGATCCATCGTAACATTTATTCAGGAAAAAACACTCGCTCATGCATAATAACAGAAATACGTGAGGTCGTTTTCCATCAAGACTGAGCCATCGTATATTCCAGCCTAAACAGGGCCGCGCAAGTGGCATGCGGAATGGCACCGTTTCCCCCGCGGTATTGACGCAGCTTATCACGCCACTCCCATCGGTATCATTTTCATTGCCGACATATGCGTGTCACACTTCTTCTGCTACGTAGTAGTACTATCACACGTTTTTTATTCGAGGTTACGTGTGATGTGCCCTTTTATCTTGATCCATCGATCATCTCATATTTCTATCTACAAATCACCGTTATGGATCAATTGTTCGGCTAAGATAACTATAACTAGTAGTAGACCATACAAATTGTGACACGTTTGTTCCCTGAATACTGTTATAACACAGGAGGGTGTCCTAAACATTGGCACGATATACTAGTGATGAGGATACATGTAAAACCATCGCCAATCCAGCTTTATTTTTTAGAAACATAATATATACGCAGACACTTACAAACACACAACACATTACACTCACCTCTATAAACTCACACTCTACCCGTGGACAGACTGAGCCGCCATATCTTGCGGTTTACAAAGCCATCACGGCCGCCTTGCTGTTGACGTGCACGTCACCTACTAAAATATTATCCTCGGTTAAATTTTGAAATAAATCCAAGCAAGGGTAAATATGAGCATCCATGCAAATTCTATGACATGAACATGTGTGTGCTGGTTCCACCACGAGGAACCAAACAAACCGAGTTGGGCTTAGTTTGCCACCCGGAGCATATTTCCCAAGGAAATTGCATCGGACAAAATCGTGTCGAACTTCAAAACACCCTCCTATATCTATCCTCTTCACTATTATAAGGTAGGATTGGTGATGGTTCGTCCACACGTCCACACACCGTGTTGAAATGACACACAAGAATATAAATGTGCATATGTGGGCCTAGTAAAATTCCGTTCATTTGTGCAGATGATCGTGGTTAATTGCGGAGATTGTGATATATTCTTTGCATCACTTCAATGCTTGTATCTAAGGTATTAAAATCATGGTGATAGAAGTAGGAGGCCATTATTTATTTGCTTTGGAGTCCTCTATATATGGACCTTTGAGAGGCAACTTCGTTGTATGGATAAAACTTGGGGGAAGTGCGAACGATTTCGTAGTGAGAACTACATAAAGATAGCATATCTTGTATGACCGAGCAATAGAGCAATGAAACATAAACTAGATTGTTATAGTATTATCCAAGGTATCTAAATCATGGTGATAGAAGTGGGAGGTATCCGGACAATAGAAAATTTGCATTGTGATAGGAAATTTATGCCAGCGCAAAATGAGATAGTGGTCATCGACCGAGCAACTCTCAAAAAATTTCAATCGATGCAGCGAGGTGATTATTCATGAGCTCAGATTGTAACCAGAAGTACCAAAAACTTCTGTCGCCGCTATGCATTGGCACCAGCCAATAGAATGGAGCCCTAGTATTGGAACCTAACACACTTGCAACAAATTGGATATCATGGCGACTGTCAGCTTGATGTCCGCGGTCCTCCAATGGTTCTTGTACGTGCTTGTAGATTTCCTGATGTGTGATTGTGACATTCTTTATTTAAATGTTATTTTTATATGTGCATGAACGAGGCAAGTGTAAAATTTTCAAATGTCAGGCTAGTCTTGAAGAGTGTGAGATGAGAAGAGTAGGGACAATCATGGGACTCGCTGACTAGAGCTATAAGTCAGAACTTGATGAATAAAGAGTCTTAAAATGTAAGAAAATATATGGAAGAAATATTATTTTTATTGAAAAATCAAGCATTTCTCATAAGGTGACTATATGGGGATATTTTCATGTGCATTGGCCATGAAGAACTACCACAAATATGATGATCTACAACTCAGTTTATTATACATATGACCCAGATGGAAACTTTATTAAAATCATTCATAACCTTCAACCATTTTTAAATTTGGATCCTTTTATTGTTGCAGAGACAACAAACACAGATACATAGCTTGTTGCTACAACTTTCACGATAACCATTTGCTACCCGCAAGACGATGAGTTGATGCTATGGTAAAAAAAAACTTTTGTTCCAATAGTCACGGTTACCGGTACCCCTTTTGCTCCCCCAAGTACATTCGAGCATCCAGACATAACATGGCACCAGATGGACTGACGCACCTTGTAGCGTGTGGGGAGATTAGGATGAGATTTAGTTTAGTAGTTTGTTTTGCGCTTGCTCTCTCTTTTGTATCGATGATACATGCCAAATTATTTTAAAACATGCTTAAAAAGTTAAAATAGTACTATATGAACGTCGTTTGAGCTCACGAGTTATGCTTATTAATTCTCAGTATATCCAGCTTATTAACACCATGATTGTGAATTTGTGATCTATATTGCGGCTTTTCCCGTACTCACACCGCTACAATAAAGCTGGATTTTCATTACATTAATGATTTACATGGGAAAAGTTGTGACATATATTCCAGCTTCATTTCACATGTTGATATTTAACAAATGCACGAAAAAATTAGGGGGATGTTTTCGCAAAAATATCGTCGCCACGTGTTAGCACCATGATGATTTGAACCAGTTCTATACCCATAGCACAAGTTTTTTGTACCAGCTGTTCACAGTTTGCAAATTGTTTTACTTGTTTGCACCTCGGTTGTACATATACTCCCTCTGTTCCCAAATATAAGATGTTTTAGGTATTGTCTACATTCACATGTACACAAGTGTATCTAGATACATTTCATGTGTATGTTCACTCACTTTAGTGTGTATGTGGACAACATGTGTAACACCTAAATCATCTTATATTTAAGAACGGAGTGAGTAGCTCATATTAAAAAATGCACGGGAAGGAACAACTTTTCCGTCTTCATATCTATCTCGATTCTTCTTCCTTGTCGTTTCCTCCCCGTTCCTCATGTGGAGACAAAAGGTGCTCGTCAGGGAACAACATTGTTTTGCGATACCATCCAACGGGACGCGCCGGGCCTCATACACGTAAGTGGACATTATTGACTCTTCTAACACGCACAATGCAATGCTACTGTTTGGAGAAATCGACAGGCACGTACGATACGTTTGTGATGGCTAATTGAGCCTTTGCATAGTTGCACAACGTCCAGTCCAAGTACCTAACAAGATATTTCCTCTCCTGTTTTTCACTCCAACCTTTTCTGATAGAGAGAAGTCTATCCCCGATATTGAATACCGAAAACCGGGGTCCAGGCATATGCAAGCGTCAAATTCCAGTACGTGAAATGCTATGTTAAGGATGACTCCAACGGGGCGACCCAAATGGACACGCGTTTTGTCCGTGTTTTGTCCGTTTGGGCCGGCGAACTGACAGGCCCAGTCCGTCCATGTCCACCCTTGGTGTCAGTGCGCCCAACGGCCCGACGCATCGCAAACGGATACCAATTGTTTTTCGATAAAGAGGCCATACATGGACTTTTTTCTCTCATATATAGGGGGTGGGCCACAAACGGTCATTTTACATATATATTCTTAAAAAAAAAAGATAAAACTAAATATTTTGCCCGTCACGGGCTTCTACTCGTCGTCCTCGGACGTACTCTGGCGCCTGCCAGAGGTGCGCCGGTGGGACGACAGCCGGTGACGTGGGCGGCTGCTCCTGCTCCTGCTCCGGGAGGGGTCGCGCACGCTGGACCTCCCAGCTGCTGCCATTCCAGGTCCAGCTCTGCACGAGCAGGCCTTCTGGTAGGGGCGGCGCCGGTGGCAGGTCCACGGCCATGGCCTGCCACCATGGTTGTGGCTCCATGATCGCGGCCTGCTGCGCCTGCAGGGCCTCCTCCTGCTTCCAGGCGACGGCCTGCATGACCATCTCCCATCGCTTGGCCTCGTCCTCGGCCATGGATTTCTTGGAGGCCTCGAGCGCGGCGGCGAGCGCGGCGTCCTCGTCGTCCACCTCCATCTTCACATCCGGTGGAGGTGGCGGTGGTGGTGAGCCAATCCGCAGCGCGCGCGACACTTGTGGTGCGTCCCGCTGCAGTGTGTGCGGCGGCGGTGACCAACGGCCACTTGGCGACGTCGGAGCCCGCATGTACAGGGCATGCCGCCGCAGGCTGTGCTCGTCGCTGAACCACGTGGCCCAGTTGTTGGACGTGGCCGCGAAGGTGGGGTCGTTGCGGACGGAAGCCGGGAGGCGCGCGCGGCGGCGCTCAATCTCCAAATCCCGTGCGCGGTGGCTCGTCGGGAACGGCGGCACCAGGATCCGCTGCGGGTTCAGGTGCCAGTTGTCGGGCAACTTGGTATCTGGCCATGGCAGCGGGACTGCATGATTCCAGTACCACCAGCAGTCCTCCACGCGCACGTAGACGTGGTCGCGCCGTGCAATCTCGGCGCCCGGCGGCGCGAGATTGAAGACCGCGGGGAGCGGCGCCGGGGATGAAGGTGGGGAAGGAGATGGTGTCGGGGTGGGAGTGCGGAGGCGGCGGCGGCGGCCAGAGGACGACCCCGCCTCGCGGTCGTTCTTGGCCTTGCCGAACCCCGGCCATCGAAGCGGCATCGCGGCGAGGGAGGGTTTGCTGGCTAGGGTTTGGTCGCCGGAGAGGGAGCGGCAGTGGGGCAGTGGAGTGGGTGGGGGCTGGTCGTCCCTATCCCATGGCATTAAAAAGGACTGGGCCAGGGGAGGCTGACCGGCGCCGGGTCGCTGCCAGGTGAGCCTGGGGAGGACACCACGCGTGACCACGCGGACGCGCTTTCAGTCCGCCGCGCGTTTGGGCCAGGAATGTGTCGGCGCGGACGCGCGGCGGACTGAAATCGGCCACTGTCCGCTTTTGCGTCGCCCCGTTGGGCCCTGGTTTTGGTCCAACGTGATCCAAACGGAGGCGCGCGGACTTGATGCGTCGTCCCGTTGGAGTCATCTTAACTTTTTGTTAAGCGTGAGACGAAACCTGAGCCACTGGCGTGAAAGCACTGCATCCAGGACCATGGATCCATCAATCAGGGTAGCTGGGAGTTTGAACTGAGCTTGGAGGGAGTTCCTATCTACGGATCGATGTACTCCCTGCTAACTGAAGAAATCTGTTCGTGGACCCATCCAAGAGTCACGCACATCTAGCCAATTTCTCCATGCTACTAGCATCATAGGTGGACAGGCTAGCCAATGGCTCACACTCCAAAGTGTCGAAAATGTCAAAGTCTCACTCTCATCACCACGTAGTACATCCCCGTTCTGCTGACTAGGACAGTGAGAGACCGCCACCGGGCAGAAGAAATGTCAATGAATCCAAACTCCGTAGTACTCACAAACATCGTTTTCCCTCGTGTACCACCTAACTGCTCCCCCCATTTTTCCAAAACGAGCAAGATTTTTTCTCACAAGAAAATATCCACCTTGTGTTGTGTGTGTACATCCAAGACGCTACCGAAATAGCTAGAATTATACTACGGTTTCATCACATAGTGTCAACTCTGCTCGCCGTCAGCTACAAGTTAGGTACGCCGCGGAAATGCGCCTTCTCGCTGAGCAGACACGGTTTTTTAATTGAGCAAAATTGTTTCTGAATTTTCTCTTCCATTATTTTGCCGGAGAGCAGCGAGCGACCGGCCGGTGCGACGCCGGTTCGTCACCAGGGCGCCGTCCACATCCGGAGACCACCGCCACGCGAGCATGGCTGCTCCGATACCACCGCACTATTTCCCGTTGAGAAAAAACCCACTCCCCACTCCCTCGCTCCTCGCGCGTTTCCCCCTCTCCGCCCCCAAGAACCCGTGCGCCCCCATCGCCCTCCTTCTCCTCCACTTTTCTCGATTCTTTCTCTCGTCAGCACCCTTCCCTCCCTCCCTTGCTCTGCGTGCCCGACGGGGATGTTTGTTTTCTTGCGGTGGTCTAAGGAGCGGAGACGAGAGGAGATGGGTTCTTGCGCGTCGGTACACAAGGACGACGTCGGGCTGCCCAAGAAGCTGCTCGCGTCGTCGCCGCCGCCCAAGGAGGGGGCCGTGGACGGGAAGGGCGGCGCTCGGTCGGGGACGTCCTCGATGATCTCAAGCGCAAGATTGAGGAGGGCACGCGGGGTTCGGCGCCAGCAAGAACCATGATTCTGGTATGATGGCGGTCCATCTCCACTTCCTCCTCTTCTTCTTCTTCCAAAGCGGTCTTCAGATGTTTGTGGGCTTGATTGATCATCAGTTACAAAAAGTTAATCTTTGAGGGTGAAAGAATCTACTGTCATATGGGCAGTCGGTTCTTTATGTGGAAAGGGGCCCTTTTCGGTTTCTTTATTTAATGGTTTATTATTATTATCCGGGTCTGCGTTCCAGGATTTGATAGCGAAGGATGTTGGTCTTCAGTTTTTAATAGTCGCTTCTGTGGATCATGATTCATGACTTCTTTCAGTAGGTCCAGAATTCCTGATGATCTTAACTGAAAGCAACCTTTATCAACGCAGACTGGTTCTGATTTCTGAATTCATCCGCACAAATGAGTAGACTTGTCATGGATTCAGCGGTTATCCAAAGCACCCCCAAATCTTCTTTTTTGAAAATCCTTGTCACGATTTACCCTGTTCTAAAGAATCAGGCACTTCTCTGAATCACGATTTCATATTGCTACAAGCCTGCAACTAGGGAAAGACTGTATCTGATTGCTTTGTTATTGTTGTAGACAGATTCTTAGGACACGGGTGTGTCCTTATTTGCTGCTGATTAATAAGCCTTAAAATTACCAATTTAAAGTGTCCGTCTTGTATGTATTTCCTTGTTGCTCCAAATCAGGAGCTCGCTTCGTAGATACTCCTATTTGAATAGCCTGAGTCCACTGGGTTTGGCTTCAATATCACTTTATCTGAGATCAAATGCTAGCCTTGAATTGTGAATCGTCTAGTAGGTGTGCAAATTGTTGGTTCTGTGTATTCTCTACTCTGACAAGGTTTTTTTTATTATCATTTTGCTGAATCTGCTGTCTTTGTTGAGAGTAAATGCTGATGCAATATTCTTAATCGAGCTCCTCTTTGTGTTTCTCTTTTATGATGAAGTGTGGAACTAACAGGACCTAATTTGCAGGTAGCAAGGACGAAATGTTCTTTGAGTCTCAAGGGTGGTTAGAATCTGACTGTGATGATGACTTTCACAGCGTAAACGGAGGTAATCACATAACTAGATACATTTATCAACTGTCTAAGATGATTCCATTCTAGTGCTAGAGTGTTATAATATTGAATACCATCTCTTCATACTGATATTACTATTCTGCCGGTGCTTTGGTTCATGCTGTTCCCTTTTGAGGCTGTTATATTAAATCATCTGTAGCTTACTAGCACGTGGTTTGTTTGTTCCATCTGTAAAGTCCAAACTGCATGTTCTCTCATGATTGAAACTCATGACGAACTGATGATGCAACTTGAATTTGTCACATTAGAATCTGAGGAGCTTATTTTAGGCACTGATTGCTTCTTGAGACAAACGGTTGAGACCTTTGATTTCGTTTTTTGGCACGATCATGCTTATTGGCATCCAACAGTTATGAGCTGCATTGGACCATCCCCACTTTCAGCTACACTTACCTGTCCCATGCGGTCCTTAATTTTATATAACTCGTTGCCAAATCTTGAGAATATATGACACTCATGATTGCCATTTATGGGGTCCTCAGATGCTCTGTAGTGGATAGCTTGATCTTCTACCAGATAATATGATTTGTTCAATCCTTGCAACACCCATAATCTTACGATATGTTCTTTGCACTATGCAGATTTCACTCCATCCCGTGGCAGCACTCCGAATTACCAACCTAGAGCGAATACCGTGATGAGCAACATCTTTTTACCTAACAACGTAAATGACTCGAAATCATCAGAAGCTTCCCCAACCGGGCGAAGAAAACTAGCCGAGCTCCTGCAAGAGGCGATGCAGAACGGCCGCGAAGAGAACAACGCCACCGGAGAACCAGATAGCAGCAAGGACGGAGAGCAGCCGGCGCAATTCGTCGCTCCAGCTGGGAAGCCGGTGTCCGAGCCCAGCTCTGGTTGCAGCACTGAACCGACTCCCGCCAGAGAAGGCAGGATCCGGAAAGAGAGGGCCTGGTACACCGGGCACTGCTGCCTGCCGCCCTTCGTCCACAGCCTAACCTTAGAAGATGATGAGGGGAGGCAGAGACTGGCCCTGCGCCTGTTGCTGTTTGACAGCGCCGCTTTGCCTACGGCGTGCCCCCTCTCCGAGCTGTGTCGCCTACGATACTACCTGATGTCGGCCCTGAATCAAGTTACTGTAAAAAGAATGCAAGTGCTGAGAGTGCTATATCCTTGTAATAATCAAGCGAATAGTCACTCCGATCTTCCGGGTATTCATGTGCTGTATCTGGAATCTGGCTCGAGAAATGTTTGTGCATATATTATTATCGCCTCTGATCTACATGGACATCTTTTTCAGTTGGCAACATATGGTCAGAAATCGGGTGCATGTGGCATGTCATGTGGGATGCATACCTACCATGTCATGTTCTTCATGGGTTCAGTGATTGTTTGGTCTATTTCTGGCTACCTTTGTTTATGCCAACTTGATTATGGTGCACAAGTGGATTTCCTCTTTTATCCAAATGCCAATTGTCCATAGCCTTTTTGTTTCATCCAGTGGCGATTCTGCCGTGGATTGCGGCATAAACAGGGCAGAATATGTGATTTGGAATCGGCGCCCACCGATGGTGCCGCCGGACACGTAGTTGGTTGTGCATCTGCCTACGTGCTCACGCTGTGCTTTGATCGAACATATGACAAGGACACGTTAGCTGCCCAGGATATTTTGTTGATTGTACAACACTGCCTTATGATGTGTGGACTAATATTATGATTATATATTTAAGTCTGACCAGAGAGCAACAGAAAACTTAAATCAACAGCCAACCAGCACAGCAAAAAAATATCTTCTTTAACCTAGTATTGTGAAACCCTTTTCGGAGAGGTTCAGATGAACCAAAAAAATGTTATCAGCAGCAAAAAAGAACGATTTTGGCATCACAAACAAATATACGACTAATAAAGCAGTACAGAGAAGCTACAGAAAATACCAGACAAGGTGACTGATATGATGATTCCCATATGAAAGCAACGCAAAATTAATTCGACAGCGCAGTTAAATATCTTCTTTTACCCTACTGTGAAACGATTTTTTAATGGTTCAAATGAACCAAAAACAAGAGTAATCACAGCTAATAAGATCAATTTTGACACTACATATATGTACAATCAATAAAGCAGCATACAGAAAATACTAGAATCAGACAACATTGTAAGGCCTTCACAACACAATAAAAAAGTGGTGTGTGTTCTTGCTTGGCCCCAAAAAAGAGTAATCGACATCAAATAAGATCGATTTTGGCAGCACATATATGTACAATCAATAAAGCAGCACACAGAAAATACTACTACCAGACAACATTATAAGGCCTTCACAACACAATCACTCAATCAGGTTTCATATGATACACATGAGTACCAAGTGGCATTTAAGCAACATCAGTATAGTATTGTAGTATTACAAGCTGGGAGGTTGGATCTACGAATACAGTGTGGTAATGGTACAGCCGGACAACAGGCCCAACCACCTGCCTGACGTTGAAATATGTTCACAGCATCACAGAGATCACTAGATCCATTTTATGTCGATATTCCTGGATTTTTGCTTTCCTGAGGCATTACCCCTTTCAACATCGATTTTGATGCTTGAACCTTCTTACACGCTAGTTCTGAACAGTACGAAAAACGACTACCAAAGAGAGGAAGACATGAGAAAGGATCGGATGCGCTGCAGAAGCTCTGCCTTCACTGGACCAGGCACCGAGGCTGTTTCAAAGAACAAGGAGAAAATGGTAATCATGCAACAAGAGCCATACCATATGAAAGAAAAACTTGCTTCGCACCGTAATATTGCACAGCAATGCACAAATCTATGACAAACACAGTAGGAGAGAATTAAATGCAAAAAAAAGTACATTCTCCATTTTTTGGGTCTCGAATCCTCTTACAGTAAGCAAGTAATTAACTTATACATATGGAAATATGATATGTGCACGCAAAGGCTATATTATTTTGTGATGATACTTCCAGTTCGTATCTGATTAGCAGTAGAACTGAGTAACCTGATGAACATTCTTTTTACAACCAGAAAGAAATTATTTGGGCAAATGAAATCACTGACCTCTTCCTTTTGGAGTAATAACATGAATAAGATCATCTAGTGTTACATTGTTTCTTCCCTTTTTCCTTGCGTAGGCCCTAGACAAAAAGAATGAAATCAGTTTATGAGAACAGCGGTGATGATAGCTTAGGTTCTCCATGGTAAACCATAGCGTCTCAATTCCAGAAAAATGTGGTGTTCGCAAAATAACACAAATTTCAGAATGCTCTAACTTGACAACTTGAAGCAGCAGACGGGTTAGTGATAAAGTGCAAGCTGAAGATCAGAGGATTCAGTTATTTAGAGTTATTCTGGAGTTGTTTTAAATAATGAAGAACTGGAGAACTGTGTAGCCATGTTCTCTGCAAAAACATAATGGTCAAGTGCAAAAAGCATGTCTTAGGGCGTGTTCGGATGTCCTCCGGCTCCTAGATCCGCGGTGCTCCGGCCCGGAGCAGCGCCGAACGTGGCAACTCCACGGAGCCAGATCCGTGGAGCGGGGCGATTTGGCTGTACAACTTGCGGAGCACCTATTCCGCCGATCCGCGAATCAGCCCGGCGCGGAGCAGCAGGTATTTACGGCATCTTGCCACCGCGAATCAGCCCGATCTGCCTCCTGATTACCAGCGCAGCCACCCTCCCTCCGTCAAGCTCCAGCACCACGGGCCTCACTCCGTCGAGCTCCAGCAGCGGCGGGCCTCACTCTGTGAAGCACCAGCAGCGGCTGGCCTCCCTCTGTCAGGCACCAGCAGCGGCTGCCATCTGGGAGCTTTTCCTCTTGTTCGTGTACCTTGTAGCAGCAGCTTTAGCTCTGTACAGCCAAGATCGGGAAAAAAGATTTAGCACGCCCCACCTAACAGGCCGAATCCAGTGGATAGAGCAGGCTGGCCCAGCCAGTTTGGGTTTCCAGCCCAATCGCGGAGCAGAGCAGCGCCGAACATTATACGCTCCGGCCAGGAAGCAGATTTCCCGATTTGGGAGCCGGATCGGTGGATTTCGAGAAGCTGGAGGACATCCGAACACGCCCTTAAAGCACACATGCTATATGTGTGTGCTCGTAATTTTCGCATTAGAAAACACGAGAAATAAAACATGTACTACCACGACAAGAATTATGGAATGGAAGTGGTAACTCATTGCAAATGTTATAGAGACTGGTCAAAAAGTGATGAGCCTACCTGAGTTTGCTTCATAAGAACTTTTTAGCCAAAGTAATATTCGAACAAAATTCGCCGACAGCAAACAGATACATGTCACCGATTATACTGTAATTAGATGGAGGAGGAGGCAAACCTGCAGAGAGCCTTCATGTCATCCTTCCAGCCGCACTCGACGAGCCGCTCCCGGAGAAGCTCCATCAGCCTCTCCTTCTCGCCACTCTCTATCAGCTTCAGAAACCAAAACCCACCGCACTGTTACCACTCTCTCGATGAAAGCAGAATCAGACGCCACAAAAGAACCCTAAAACCGTCCTCTCCCCTCTATCTCTACTCCAGTTCCTACCAAACCCTAACCAGATCCAATGGGCAGTACCTTGAGGTTGATGATTTCGCTGAGCGGCACCTCCTTCCGCTCCTCGTCGTCCTCCTCCTCCTCCCGATTCGGCGTCGGCGGCCGTTTAATCGACGCCCTCCTGCGCACCACAAAAGAGATCACATCGCATCAAAATCGGAGTGGAGAAGCTGCAAATTCTTGAGGAACAGCGGTGCTCCAGAACTGATTCGTGAATAGAATGATGGGTTGGGGGGTTAATCGCGGATGCGCGCTTACATGCTTGGATTGGCGCGCGTCTTGCTTCGTTCCAGCTTCTTCGTCTCGTGGGTTCCTCCTCTGCTTCCGTCGTGTAGCGTAGCTAGCGGCTCTGCTTTGCTCTGTTCCGATCGGAGACGAGTCTACCGACGAGTAGAGTTGCTGGGCCGTTTCTTGTTGGCCTTGTAGAGCAGCCCACAGGTTGCTGGGCCTGATCCTCTTTGTCTAGGCTTTCTCTCCAACATAAGAAAATTTATATCCTTAAAAAACATGTTCTGAGCTGTTTTGCTCCCAAGTTCCGGTGATATCGTTATTTCTTTTGAAAATAATATTTTAAATTTTTAGAAAAGTGACATGTATCCATAGTTGCAGAATTTGCCAGATAATATGTTGTATTGAGATGTATCCACACATGTTATCTACATAGTTGCAGAGTGTTGCGAGATAATATGTTGTACTGTAGCCTACACAACAATCACAAAGTCATAGATCTAAACATGAAAAAAACTCGTTCATTCTTTCAAGATTTTTATTTTTTTATGCAGATTGCATATGAAATATATTTTGATTTAAATTTGGTCAGACATAGTATACATATATATACTTATATATAATTTTCCACAATTTTAGAGTTTTCAAAATGATTTTTTTAATTTTTTAAAATGGGATCACCGGTGCTCGTGTGTCTTAAAGACTTTTCGAAATGTTCTACTTTGACCATGAAACTAGCGTATTGGTCAACTTACCTTAGCTCCTTTGTCACCCCTCGTTTCATTTCATTTTACATAAACGAAGTGAAAGTACATTGATGTGACCATTTCATTTTCTAAATTTACATTTATTGCTGGTGCTGGTGTGTCTTAAGGACCTTAGCTCCATTCTACCGGCGGGTGCCAATGCATACCGGTCATTGGCTCAGGGAAAGTGCCAGCATACTTTACAAGCTTGTTACCAATATGAATTAAGGCATGCTCGGTCGATGACCATTTCTTCATTTGTTGTTGAAGTACATGTCCTATCACTATGTTATATGCTCCCGATACCTCCTACTTCAATCACCATGATTTAAAATATCTTAGACAATGCAATAGGCTAGCTCGTGTTTCGTTCCTCTCTTGCTTGGTCATACTAGGTTCGTTCTCTTCAATCACATATACTTCGATATAAGAACATTCACATTTTTTCTGGGTTTACTTGACTGTCAAAGGTATCTCTATATATAGGAGTCCAACCGTCCAAGGCATAAATAAAGCGGGCCTCAATTCATGATATCAGTGAAGTTATGCAACAAGATCTCACAATCTACACATTAATTGTATAGGAGTCCAAGGCATAAATAAAGCATGCCACAATTCATGAAAGTACTAAATTTATGCAACACATACCTCACAATCTACACAAAAACTAGGAATACAAAAAAATGACATTTTACTAGAGCCGCACACGATGCCTTCCTATTCTTGTGTGTCATGTCAAGACAACGCGATCTTATTGTTGCATGTGTTTCTACTTGACAATCATAATACTACTCACATGGTTCACCTACCTCTATATGTTCTATAAACATCTAAAACTCTATGCGTACTCCATTATAACTTGTTGTCTACTGAATGCAATCGTTTCCATCCCATTTCATGTGACCTGAAGAAAACAAGCAAATGAGTGAGGATGAAATTAGTATTTGCTTATTAGGTGAAGTAAAGCCTGAAGTAGTGACAATCATAGTCGGTGGAGTGGCCGTATGGAAAATTTATTGCGCTCTCTACCGTCCCTTCACATTCAAATATTGATTTTGGTAGTTCCGGTCTAAAAATAGCCCATCATGGAAAGTTTGAAGCCTGAAAACTGAATTATGTTTCATGTTTCCAACGACATCTTGCCCATGACCCTAGATCAGAGTCATCGAACGTTCTCCCACCTCACCCTGGATGTATAAATCGATTTTCTCGTGTCTACGGTGCTCGCTGCCGCCCCTCCTAGCAAATTATTCATTAGACCCAAAAAACCACACCACCGTGGTTGTGGCGTGCTTGTGTTGGCCTACCACTGTGCTAGCCACTCCGGCATCCAATCATATCTTTGATGGTGCCCTGCCATCAAGTCGGTAAAAACCATACTTACACTGGTATAGACAGATAACTAGTGATACTAGCAACTAATATATTTATGTAACGTTGTATAAGTTATGAGACATAAGTCATACACGAGACTAGATTAATTTCCAATTGACTGGATGCATCTACTTTTAATTTGTTATGCATCTATGCTTATTTTTTTAGATAAAGAGTATATATTAATATCGCGGAGATACCTTACACCCAGCCTCTGCAACAACGTAATAATCTAGGGTATTACGGATGCACACAGCCGAAAACAATAAGAAGAAAAACAAAAAGAATAGTCCCGCTACAGAGTTACAGTCCTTGCAGCAGCACAACCACCACCAAAACAACACCTGATATTCAAGTTCTCCAAAAGCGATGCTTCAAGAAGAAAACAGTGCACAAACACCGTCATCGCCCGATCGAAGATCATGGGTTTTCACCCTAGAGATAGTCCTTACTCTCAAAACAATGTCTTTAACAAGGCCATTACCAGGCACAACCAATTAAGGTCAGACCTTGGATTTTCACCCTGAAAGATAAGACTCTGAACTTCACTTGTGCTGGCGCCCCCACTTACATACCGCTGCTACGATTTCTGAACCTCCAAGCAAGTTCCTCCTTGCAGCAAAGGCTCCAATCATCATTGCTAGTCTTCCAATCTCGCTTTCGTGACATTCTCCGCCTCTGACTTCACCATGATTTTCTCATGATGGCAACAAAAACAGAGCTTCGCACCGCTCCCTCCGGCACGACCGGATCACATCCGATTCAGCAGTCTCTAGACATAAACATCTATGTGAGACCGCCGGCGGAGTCTTCCGGAACGCGACACTCCGGCCAGATCAAGGAGGGCCAGCATCAAACAGATCTTCGCCTTGTCGCAAGAACAACCAAGGACCACCACCATTCTTCAGGCCGAGCCCCCACGCAACCGGCCATCTCGGCCACCCGACCCGCCGGAAAATCCAGCAGATCGACGGCAGCCCTGGCCGCCACGCCCGCAAATCGGAGCACGCACAAACTGTGCGCATCCAATCCCCAGCGTCGCTGCCATGCTTGCCATCTCGCCGCTCGCACACCGCCCAGCGTTCCCGCTCCGCGCGAAGCCGGTCCGCTGTGGTGCGCCCACCAATCTCACGCCGCCTTCAACGGCCGAGGGCCGCCACCACCGATGCATCTATGCTTATGGGCAAAGAGGAAAGCAACAACAATAAATTCTCTTTCAAGCTAACTCCATCAAAAGTTCAATCGAATAGAAATAGTTTTTATATTGTGAATATATGGTTTACTATGATTTGATATCGATGCTACGATGAGACTTAACAATAATTATACCATGACATTTATGCATGAGTGAGTATTATCTTTCTCGCCCTCTCAAATCATGTGCATGTGTACATTTTTGGGGTGAGGTACGTGCTTGTTCGCGAACGTCTCCTAACGTATTTTTTAAAAGAGCCTTTCATATATCTTGTATTGAATATTTTAGGAGCATACATATTCTTGAACATTAGTATATACTCCATCGGTTTCTAATTATAAATATTTTGGATATTTGTAGTATACCACATACGAACTGAAATGAGTAAGAACCATCTCATACGGGAAGTGTTTTTGACTCCCGAGTTCCAGTGCTCTCTACATTTTAAAATATTAAAAAAAAATATTTACTTGTTTCAAAAATTCTGAAAACAACTGTAGACATAGCCAATGATATATCCTACAAGTATGAAAATCGTAATGCAAAATTATTTGTATGACTGGAGCTCGAGAGCCAGAAATCACCACTTCTATTTTAAATGATTAAAATAATTTTTTATTATCCCCTTTACTTGAGAAAGCAGTCCCATATTTCAGGCACGGCTAGATGTTTTGAAAACAAAAAGAACACATAAAAACAGTCTGAAAAAATCTACTCCGATAATCCAATAGCATCGTCGCCTCCTTATCCCTCCATTTTTCCTCTTCCCGCCTCTCCACCGCCGGCGATGCCTCCCCCGGCGGGACTACTCCCATGGCCGTCGCCGACCGCCCCGGCGCCGCGTCTCACCACCACGACCCTACCGCGGCCCCCGCCTCGCGCTCGCCCTCCTCCCCCTCCCCCACCCCATCGCCGTGCCCCGTCGCCACCTCCGCCACCTCGGCTCAAACCGGTCGTCGCACCAAAGCTGGCCACCTCAATCCCCCCGCCCCCCGCCATTGTCTCCACCCACGACCCTGCCTCCACCTGCCTCGGATGCACCCACTTCGGCTCGTAGGATCTCTCCCTCCCTTCGATCTCCAACCGCGAGTGCTAGCTCCCCTGCGTGCGTATGCGTGCGCTAACCCTTTCCTCCGCGCCATTCGCAGGTGCTCCGGGTGCACGCACGAGTTCGACCTGGACAAGCCGCCAGTGCTGCAGGAGGTGACTGAATTTTTCAAGGCCCACGGAATTGAAGACTTCACCTTCAGCAGGGGCAGGCTGGTAAGTGTAGCTCCGGCTCTATGTAATATTTACCCCATGTAGTTCCGTGCTAGTATGTTAGTGGTTCAGATACATGGTGCCGAACATTAGTTTGATGGATCGATGACTAGAACTTAGCTCTGAATTGGCAATTAGCTTAGCTTGTGTGAAGTAATCTGTAACCGTGCATGGTCTTTGTTCATTGTCGAGGCGGTTTGATGAACATAAGCCCTCATGTTGAGGCTAATCAAGTAATGTGTGCAGCAGAAAAATCTAGCGTGGAATGCATTTATGTTTATTTGTTCTCAAGTTTAATTAGCTTGGTAACTTCTAGTTGCCCGATCAAGTAACCGGGAAGACATTTATGTTTCAAGGTTTTCCACTTTCCGATAAATGTTAAGTTTAGCTCAGTTAGCGGATTTTCTTTTGCCGCTAAGCCTAAATATGGGAACATTGTTTTCAGTCTGAATGGCGGTGCCGGGCAAAGCTAGCGGTACGTGGAACAGCAGAGAGCCCGCTGATTGGCTTATATCAGGAAGGGACACATACTGTTCAAGATATTCCCGAGTGCAGAGGTTAGTTATCAAGTTCTATTCAATCGCAAGAGTTAAACGGCATCAAATTCTATTCAATCACAAGAGTTAAACGATACTGCATATTAGTTTTGTTCCAAATTAAAAAACATCAGTACCAAATAAATATCATTAGACCTATCATGAAATATATTTTCTAATTGAATTTATTTGGTATCATAGATGGTGACATTTTTTCCTATAACTTGGTCAAACTTTACAAAGTTTGAATTAGGATAAAACTAATATGCACTACATTTTGACATGGAGGGAGTATCTTATTATACACTTGAACTTCGCTCTGCTACATGTTATTTTTATTTTCGATCAATGAATCATCATTTCATTTTCACATTTTCAGCCCATCACCCAAGTATTAATGCTGCTATTAAGCTTCTGAAGCAAGGTATGTTCCTGTCTGTTGTGCTTGCTTCAGACAGATTAGGAAAGATGTAGTTTTCTCAATTTGTGAAGTAAAACCTAATATATTAGAACTCTGGTATTGTAGGTATATCTGAGCTGAATGTGCAGCCTTTTAACGAAGATGCTGGTACTGGTGAACTAAGATACGTGCAGGTATTGTTACTCTGCTTAATAGCATGTGCGTAAAGTATGTATAACTATTTGAATAAAGTATTCTATTTTTTATGGACCAAGAACATACATCATGGTCGCATCAAGCATTCATGGTTTATGGTTTCATCAAGCATGTCAATACCAATAACCCTGATGCATTTGATTTGTTATCCTATTCCCTAGATGACCGTGACAACATATAACACATCTATTCCAGTTGCACAAAGATATGAGCAAGGTTAGCTTTATTCTCCTTGTGTTCTAATTTCTAAGATGTAGTGTCGATTCGCCAACCCCAAATAGATTGAAACATGCTGTTTTCTACGTAGCGAGAGTTCAAGTTTCATTGGTTTGGAATTCAAGAGATGAGCGCTCGAAAAATTCAGAGAAGTTGAGTTTGTTGCAAGAAGTAAGTTTTCCAACTGAAGTTCCACACAAATAGATTCCTTGGAAGTATTCTACGAAAAACATTTTACTTCGCTTTTGTCTACTTCTATCCTCAATCTTGGCAATTGCACTTATGACAGTTCTTATGGAGAAATGGTGGACCAAGAAGTAATATGTATGTGATTCACTCTATATGGGCCAATTTTCAGACATCAACCAGCAATGTAAGATATGTGTGTGAGTTTTGGTGGATGTAATATACTTCATGTTGTCTAAATTAAGGCACACACTGCTTTTGCCATTTTAATTATGGATAGTAATATAGGTTTATGTGAAGTTGGGATAATGTACTACATTATAGTTTTTTTTTTGCAAAGTGATGAATACTAATGATAAGGTTGAAGGCGGAATACCGAGTGAATGATTCATATGGTTCCACTAGACGTTTCCCATATCTACAAAACTACAGTTGACTATGTTTTCTAAAAGTTTCCATTAATATGGGTCAAAGAAAAGGCCGTGCACCATAGTGGTAAAGAACTTTCTAGGTCAAGCAGTTCAGGTCACGAGGCCCCATTTATAAGAAGCTTATGCATATGTCCATTTAGTCTCTTCTGATCAGGTGTAGATATATGCCAAGTCCTCGAGGGGGATTCATCTGTTCGGAACCACTTCCATGCTTCTATGAAAACCATATTCTAAAATAAATATTTCTGCAAGCTGCAATGATGCATACACAGTTACACAGATGAGAAAATCCCATGGAACAAAAATTTGAAGGCTTTTCCCACATTCTATTCTTGGTTTCACTCAAAAGTTAAACTTTCTGCTTACTAAATGTTGATGGATATTTGGTTTGATTAAAATTTGCTCCTTATATTGACCTCCTGCTTGACCAATTAGTTACCTTCAGCGTCTTTGCCCCTTTTTAACAATAATAATGCTGTTGCGTCCTCAGATAATTTTTGGGCATAAATGGAGACATATTGGTGGGGAGGCAGACCTGTGGGAGCGTTTCGGAGGAGTTGATATTTGTCTCGATCCGTATAGCTTTGGGCAGGTAATACTCTGGTATGTGTAGTTATGACTGTGTTTGTTCATGTAATACTTATCGATGTACATCAGGATTAAATTTTGTACCAGGAAGTGTAGTATAGTGTATCGATGTGTTGTTTCTCTGCAAAACAAAAAAAAAAAATCGATACGTTGTTTCAGGCGGTCCTGTAGCAACCGCGCAGTGTGTGTGCATACACGCACCGTTTGAAATTTGAAGTTAGATAAGAATACTTAGTTTCCCTGTTACTTGGGTTCATTTCCTTATAGATATATTTCATTTATTAGAGATGAGTTCTCCTAGAAACAGATCTGAGTTAAATGTAGATCGCTAGATGACCTTGGATCTTGAATGGATTGTTAGAGATAGAGTTCGTCTTAGTGGGCAGATCAAGTTAGGCTTATAAAAGTTTATTCATTTATTATGTATGTGAGAAAGCAAGAAAAAAGAGTCACATAGACGCGAGCTTGGACACGTCTCCTCTCCCCGCAAAGCAGAGGCGATTTCTGGAACCACCCCGCTTCCCCACCTCACCGCCGGCGTATCGCTGGTTCCCCTCTCCTCCGCCGGCCGCTCCGGCGGCGGGAGGTGGGGGGAACCCCGATCCCCAGTGTGTATATAGCGTAGGAGCTTGCAGGGTCCAAGACGGCGGCGCTTTGGCGATGGAGGCGCGGCCGGAGTTGGTTTTGCTGGAGATGCTCGTCCTCGTCGACGGTGGAGCTCGGTGGAGATCCATGGTGGAGCATCTCTTCTCTCGTGCTCGAAGCCTCGGGGCTTCTGTGTGCGAGCTACCCCACCCGGCGTCCGGTGCGGCGGAGCCGGTTCGAGTTCTTCGGAGATCTGGTGTCAGATCTGGGCTGGGTGGTTGCTGGCGGCGGCGGATGGAGGATCTTCGGATTTCGAGGCTCGATGACAACCCGCGCGCCTGGGGTCTTCTCCGTATCCAAGCTTTCGTGGAGAAGCGGCGGCGGCCACGCCATCGGCACGTCCTCATCGTCGGCGACGACCTAGGGTTGCAGAAGGTCTTATGTGTAATTTTTACTTTCAAGGAGGTCCTTTCTGTAATTGTTCGGATCTGATGTAACCAGGTTTCCCCGCAAAAAAAAAAAAAAGAGAAAGCAAGAAAAAAAAAATCTATATCCCATATGAAGTTCATCATCCTACTCTTAGCCCATCTCCCCTTTCAATGCCCTTCAAGCCTTACATCAACCATCTTCGGCACCATATATGTCGGCTTGTTGCACTGTGAACCAATGCTCACCACAGAAGTAAAAAACTATAGGCAGTTCTATTTACTAGGTGCTGTTGATTAACCATAGAGCCATCCTATACACTATATTTTCAGTTCCACATGGATCTTGGTTATAGTCAGAACTGAAGTTTGATTGTATATCTTAACTTGAGTTAAGTTTTCCATACAATATTTTCTTACACAGTGATGTATTTCTTTTGCAGTCTTTTAACTCATTACTGCATAAGTTGATCAAATATGTACCACGTGGCTCAACAGTTGTTGATTTGTACTCTGGTGCTGGTGTTATTGGGTTATCCCTTGCGGCTTCTAGGAAATGCAGGTGAGTACAAAAAATGCATTATAAGATGCTGTGGAGCAGACTTAAATTCGTCCATGTTTTAAATGATTCATGATCTGATGCACTATCTTAATGCATGCATAATATAGAATACTGCACTAACGTATTTGTCCGAAGAGCTAGAATTCCTATTTGTACTAAATAAACGCTGGTCTAAAAAACTAGTGCGCTACAGTTTATACCGTTATGTAAGTTAAAATATTTGGTTGTCTCAGATAGACTTTGCCCGACCCTGCTCGGGTCTGATCTGGAAATGATAAATGCGAGACTGGTCTGGCTCGACCAATGAGTCCCAAAACCACTGTGATTTGGTCTAAAACCAAGTTATAATTTTTTGAAAACGAAGTATGTTATTTTCCAGTAGAATGTTGATTTGCACTTTTTAATACTGAAAATACTACTCCCCCCCCCCCCCCCCCCCCCACCACCCCGTTCCTAAGTATAAGATGTTTTAGCTTTTCTCAGTTTTCTCAGATTCCTATGCATCTAGACGCGTTTTAGTGTGTACATTCACTCATTTTAGTCCGTATGTAGTCCAGTAGTCCACATTGCAATATCTAAAACATCTTATAATTAGGAACGGAGGAAGTATATATTTGCAAGAACTTCTTGTGGGCCTGGTTCTAAAGCCAGTTGACTCAATCTCGAGATTTAGGACAGCCAGGCTTCCGGTGGCTTCTCTATTCAAATATTTATAAGAACTTTCACTGTAAAAGTTATAGTGCCTCGCTTTTAAAAAAAAACTCTTATTAAAGTTATTCACGAGAAGTTCTTATAATTACAGGTCTGTGAAATGTGTTGAAATCAACAAAATGTCGAAGCTGTCTTTTGAGAAGTCAGCAAGCCGACTTCCAACAAACCTGGGTTGCACCATAACTTGGCACAATACCGATGCTTCAGTTGTAAGCAACCGAACTTGTATTTTCTGTGATGGTTACATTTCATGGTATAAGCATTCATTTGGAACCTGCATCATGGTACCAGGAACCTATTCACTGGCTTGAAGGGTCAAGTGTTGCTATCGTGGATCCTCCCAGGAAAGGACTGCACCCTTCTGTTATCAATGCTCTACAGAGAGTAGGTTTGTCTGAGCGCAAGGTGTACAAGGCTAAAAGGTAGAAGAAGTATCATTCAGTCTGTGTGCTTTCATGCTTTTAATTTTATTTGACAAATATGTACACCTGAGTTTTCTTAAATTGCAGTATCCTTTTCCATTGTGGTAACTTAATCAGTAATGGCATTCATTTCTGTACGCAGTTCACTTATGAAGGTCAAAGATGAGAAAGACCATGGATCCTACGAGCAAGGGAGGCAGCTGTTCATGTTGATAGCACAATCATGGAAGAAAGTAGTGAAACATGGCCAGAAACCCTCATATACATCAGCTGTGGATGGGAGAGTTTTAAGAAGGTGACAGTTGCTTATGTATCATAAAGTCTTGGAACTCGATTTGTTTGTGTTTATGCAATGGTAGCTTATAAGGAGTCTCTGAAACTTGTACCTTTCTACCTCAGTTATCTGTTGCTGCAGTTCTCTTCTCTCATCTGTAACCATTTCATCTACAGGACTGCAAAAGCCTGATATCCCACGAGGCCTGGTATTTGGAGAATGCTCATGCTTTTAACTTCTTCCCTGGCACTGATAGGTACTGGTTTCAAATTCTGGACTGGAAATTATCCTTTTGTTTTGCAATTGGTATGGGGAAGTCTTGGAGATCCTTCTGTACTTTTTCAAGATCTAACACAAACAAACATAACTCTTCCAAGTTGCTCTGACCAACGCTTACTGCCACCTGGCTTGGGTGATTATATTGATTTGAATCTCTCATTTCATTTCATTTCATTTGGCCGAAATGAAATGAAGGACATTGGGCCATCATTTCATTTCATTTGGTAGAAATGAAATGACAGGTCAGGGACAGGAATTAACTTAACATACCAAGACATTTGCTGGAATTCCAATGACAGCCAAACACGTTGGGTATGGAATATCAATTGAATTCCATGATTCCGGCCCGAAATGATGGCTACCAAACGAGCTTTAAGGCTAATTAAGTTTGAATATAGTTCGAGAGTAGTCTAACTTGAAGACGGTTCTCAATATTCTGAATCGGTGAACCTGTCTAAAGCTTAATCTGGCTTCGATGAACTGTTCCAATAGCTTCACTTAGCTTCTCCATCTCTACCCATGCAAACCCATTCTTAATTTGACATTAGTTGAAGCCTTGAAGGCAACTAGGTGATGCTGTTTTTTTTATTATGATGATGATTCAGATGCTTGCCCCTGGACCCCTTTCCAAATTTTGTCGTAAATAAACTATGTTGGCTGTGTGCATCCTCTTGACGCAGAGGCCAGGAGAGCAACAAAACCTCCCTGCTAAAAAAGAAGTTGTTTAGATAAGTGTGGTTTGTCATGTGCATGCTGGATACTTTGTAGTCTTGAATCACAATTCACATTACTTAATGAAATTACTAATGCAGCATTGAAGTCCTGGCAATCTTCAGACGGGAATCTGGAAGTGTTCAGAAAAAGAAGAAAATAAAAACCAAAAGCAAAGCGAAGAAGAAGAAAGCCAAGTAGGCTACCAAAAGGCTGACCCAATAGGAGTGACTTGGGCGTACCTGAAAGGCTGGAAGTGGCATGGGTTAGGCGCTAATCTGATGGATGCTTGCATCTCTAGCGCTTCTCCATGCCGACCTGGAAAGTCATGGGTTGACGTGAGGAATTTTACACCGGCTTAACCAACCGTCGACTCAAGGATCTCAAATTAGGCAAGGTAATTGGAGAAACTCGCATATCTAGCTTGTCTCGAGTAACCAGGAACTTACAATCTGTGCTAGGAGAAGAGACGTGTCACGGGGATGTAATATAGTGGCTTTTAGAGGCCTTTTCGTGTAGACCAGCATTGAAACTGTGTGCAGGTTAGATTAAGAGGAGAACTTCAAGCGCAAGGATCTCATGGGCTGTTTCATCAGATTTTCCCCGTGCGTATCAGTTCGACGTTGTTGGAAATATAGAGATTACACCACCTAAAGTGGTTTGTGTATCTAGCCATGTATCTAGGAACATTCAAATGAAACATCATTGGCAATGTAACGTATTTTTAGGTGTAATCCTACATTTTGGTTTGCTAAGTCAGCTTGTACCTGCTGCTGCGGTTAGGATGTGGTTGGGAGAAACTGATGCTCACTGAAAAAGAACCAAGTTTTTTGGGCATCCGAAATTGCAACATCTAGTTTGATAAATCAGCTTGTATTTCATTCAGGAGAAGGTACATGTTACAGTCTTACCTACCTGGCTACCTCTTGAAACAAAATTAGGGAATTTTAGACTTTGGTACTTTCCACTATTTCAGTTTTTTTTATCCAACCCCATGAAAAGGTAGCTGTACTTTGCTGCCTCATCCACTGCCTTTGACTTTGAGGTGGACTCAACAGCCTCCTCGGTGGCCAGTTCTTCGTCCATCCATGCGAAGACCATGAAGGTGACCCGTGCGGCTGCGTTGAAGGCGGGCGTCACCAACAAATCCACGACGGCACAGTCAAGCTTCACCCTCTGACATGCCAGACAAGGATGGAAAGCTCAACTATTTTATATTTAATAGTGTGTTGGCTATGTCTTAAACTTGAGACCGATCGACTCTGATATTGAATTGATATACTAGCCAATTTTCCCCTTCATATACTAGCCAATTTAACTAAAAATACGAATTGCAGAAAAGTGAGCTACATTATATATTTCAACATGCTCCATCATGTCATGCGGCTCCCCATTGGAGTCAGAGGTAATCAACTGCCCACCGTCGTTGGGAGTGGCCCCTGAAGGAGGAAGACTAATCTGCTTGTGGGCTTTAGCGATATTTTATTACGAATATATGAGGATATGTTCTATATTGTCTTCAGACAATTTCAGCAAATCATAGATAACAATTATAACCGGCTTCCCCACATAATTGGTATCTCTGAATCGCTGATGCTTCAGCTGTTGTAGCATTCAGATTATGATTCAGTCCAGGAGGCGCCCGCCACAGCCTCGCCTCGGTGATTACGAATAACAGCAGCCGCAGCCCGCAGAAAATTCTCTGCGAGCGTGCCGCAGCATCTCCCTGCTGAGGCCCCTCCTAAGATCGCGACACGTCAGCACAGATCACCAATCTTAAAGCTCCTCCTAATCAAAAAACAGAAGGGTACGAGGCAGTTGTACCCGTAGGCCGCACCGACCAGCTCCAGTTGAATCTCGCAACTCGCAAGCGACGGCGCCGGCGCCGGCAAGCATCCGAGTCCTCGCCACGGATTTCTGCTCGCAATCCGCCCGAGCGCGCCTCTCCTGGAAGCGACGGACCCGTCGAGCGCCTGATTCCTTACCGCCCCTTCCTGGCGAGTCGCCCTGCCGACTTCTGCTCGCGAGCCGTCCCGCCGCGGCTGCGCTGCTTGTCGCAGAAGCGACAAGCGCCGGCGTGCACACGATTGTTCTGATCGTAGGAACGAAGGCCCAGCCATGGGATTTCTCGCCATTCTTCCCCAATATTTTACTAAGTCTATTTTTAACTGAAATTTGATGTTGTGTTATGCAGGCAGTCACTAATCAATTTCCTTTGTTCGTTTCAGAGAACTTCAGACATCTTGTGTACTGTGGCTCCTGGATGTTGTGCACATCTTCTTGTCCGTTGCAAATTTCTTGTCATCAAGATTTTGGAGCTTGGTGCGCTCCTAGGCTGCTGCCGATTTGCCCATCCCAGGTCCAGAAGGCTACAACACTGAAGATTGTTGGTTGCTAGCTAGGAGGAGGGTCGATTGTTGTAAAATAGATTTCAGTCCAGGTTTCAAGTAGTTTAGATATATTATGTCATATGTCCAGATATTTCCCCCATACTCTCCGAGTATTGGTGTTGTATTTGTAACATCTTAATAAAGATCCGAGTTTGGCATTCCGAGTTATTATAAAACTTGTAGTAATATAGCAGAATCATTCCAAAGTCTGATATGATATAATGGAATTCCAGTGTAAACATCATGTACAAAGTACCCAGTAATATGGAGGCATGTTGTAAATGCAAAGTAATACATTGCATGCTCTAGTAGCCTATGGCAGTATTGAAAAGAAAAAGAAGAGGTGATAAAATACTTTTCACTAGTAAAGCATCATCCTAAATCAACAAAAGACTATCTTGGGCTAATGACAGGTACTACTTCTACGCCTACTCCTTCCTTCCTTCAGGATTCATTGCATCAAAATCCAATCTTCTCGAAGTGTGCGGCACATCTGAAGCTCGATCAGTTTGAAGTAGAAGTTCTGTATATCCTCCTTGGATGAATGGACCAAACATGGTCGAAGTATCCCCGTGAAAAGTATTATTTGTGAACTGTGGTACTGTAGTATCAACACTTGAGCTTGCCCCAAAAGATCCCTGTGACATAAAAATGTATTGCAGCTGTTCAGATTTTTTGTGTTCAAGCTATGTTACATGAGAACTATAAAAAAATCTGAGGTAATCAATCTTACGATAAATTGTTGGGAACCTTCAGCATGGAACATAGTATTTCCGAACTGTGGCATTGCCATATCAGTTCTTGTGCTTCCCCCAAAAGGTCCCTGTATCATATAAATGTAGTGGAACTGTTTAGAACTTTGGTGTCAAATTTATATTAGATGAGAAATATAAAAAACTCGAGAAACCTGACTTACAATAAATTGTTGAGGACCTGCTCCATAAAACATATTATTTGTGAACTGTGGCATTGCAATATTAGTTCTTGTAATTGCCTCATTAGATCCCTGTGTCATATAAGTGTATAAAATCAGAATTTTGTGGTATAAATATATCAAATGAGAGATATTAAACAAAGCACAGAATTTGTCCTACGGTAAACGGTTGATGACCTTCTCCAACAAGAGCATTTGCTTGTACTTTGTTTGCAGCACCTGCTGTTGGTGAACCATGTAAAAATGCAACTCTACTATATGTGCAATCAGGAGAGACAAAAATAATAACCAGGGGGCTGCATTACCTTTCTTTGTTCTAGCCGTTGGCTTCTTTGTTCCAGTCTTTGGCTTCTTTGGTCCTTTCTTTTCAAGTGCACCTTTTGCTCTTTTTTCCATTGGACCCTTTATCACTTGAGGAGCTTTAAATGTTATGTTTGGATTTGTTACGTCTTCACATGAATCATTGGGATTTATATGAACAGTCTGAGGCTTGGCATGTCTTATTTTGCTTAGTGACTCATCAGCTTCTATATCTAGCATATCTATAGCTTTCTCCAATTCTTCAAGAAGTTCTTCTGAAATAGAGCACTTCATGCAATAGAGGTTGCTTTCCGAGAAATGCGCGCAGCACGTGTTTGTAATGTTTCTTTCGTACTTCCTTCATTATTTGAAGAATATCCTCTTTTGCATACTTTGTCCATCTGTGTTTGGAATGCTAAAACCAATGTTACCAGCATACTCGTTGTAATATTCGTATGCATCCTCTTCGGACTTGAAAACCATTCCAACTTTAGGAACAATTGTTGATTCAGAACTAGTATCATGCCCCTGCATTCAAATATATGTAAACTGAATTGTTGCAAATAAATCACGTTTTTTGGTAAAAACTACCAGGATCAGTTTGGTACCTCGTCGGTGTTTGCCATTGTAGCTGAAACTTTCAATGCAGAAACAGTTGAGCTAGATGGATCGCTGCCTCGCATGTCGAACTAGTATTATGATCCTACAATAAATATATTGAAACTGAATAACTGCAAGTAAAACATGAATTTCTTGAAGCAACCAACAATACATGATCAGTTTGGTACCTCATTAGTAGTTGTCATAGCTGAATCTTTCAACGTGCAAACAGCCGAGCTCGGTGGGATCATTGCCTTGCACGTTGAATTATGTTCATCGAACGCATACATACTCTTGTCACCGGCAGCGGCAGTGAGGTGGCCATGACAGCATGATTGGGGGAGGACTGAACAACGAAGGAAGAACCAGGCTTCGTGCCGCCGCCGTCGACAGCACAGTTGTACTGGACATCGGAGGTCTCGGGGATACCCTCACGACGGGTGGGAACTGACACTACTTCTGCGGCAGTTTGCCGGACGGCGGAGGCGGCTGCCGGCGACTCTCCAGACGCCATGATCCCCGTCCAACAACACGCAGCCAGCCACGATCGTGATCCCCTGAGTTTCCGGTTTGGCAGTTCTGAACCTCGGAGCCCTTCTGTTTTCTCCCGTAACGAGTTGATTAGGAGGAGCTTTAAGATTGGTGATCTGCGCTGACGTGTCACGATCTTAGGAGGGGCCTCAGCAGGGAGATGCTGCGGCACGCTCGCAGAGAATTTTTTGCCGCCACAGCCCCAGTTCCATTTGGAAAGTATGAAGCATCAACATTTATTTTATAAAGATCATACGGTGGTTTTTTCCCATTTAATCAAATTAGCTGGAGGGTTCTTAATTAGTCCCTTTTCCATAACTAGTAAACGTGTACGTGCAACGCACGTCCATACAATTGCTCAACGACGTCTCATGAATTTTCTGCTGTGTATCATGTTTCAACACCCTTGCCCCTTGCCTTCTAAAGAATGAGGTGTATGAAATCTCTCAAGCCGGTCCACCTTCTCACACAAACAAGATGGCAACATCGGCACCAGTTGCCGCTGCCCAAACTTGGTGGTGATGCACAAATATTTTTTGTCTTCACGTACAACATATCCACCGTAAAGTGTCTATGTGAGTCCCTTCCTGGCTTCTTCCTCAATACCTTGCGGAGCCCTACATTTATCACGGAGATGTCCCAACACAAAAGCCAGTGGTTCAAAACTCATAGGTGGCTCATCCCACTCCATGCCAGCAACCATCAGGCGGCAGCTGGTAACAATCTACAACGACCTCAAGACCTAAACATGCCATTTTTATGCAATTTAAAAACAAGAATTTATATTGTCTCTACAACTAATTAGTTTTGTCTATGAAAAGTCATATTGACATGCCAAAAGCATTTTTAGTTTCTCTTAACATTCTTGGTGACACCTCGAAAAAAAATTGTGAGATCATTCAAAGATGAAGCTTGTACCATTATATGAAAATGCCATCACCACAGAACAAAGGCCAGTTAGGAAATAAATTAGTAAACCTGGCACGCACATATTTACTACTAAAATTATAAAAGGATAAATCAAGAAATATGTGTGAATTTTCAGAAAGAATAGAATCATGTATATATGGGGAGCTTGACTGCAATCCTAATCAGCCTATAACGACATCAAATAGGCTGGAAATAACGTCACTCCAACCTTCGGTGTGCTTTATGTTGCCATTCATGCTGTAGAGATTTATCACATGAGCGTACAAACACAGTCCACACAAATTTAAAGAGATTTATCAGGAATGACAATGTAAACAAACTGTCGGGCACTCCATTCTTCCAGCAGACTGAGCATGAATCCCATACTGAGCTCTTGTCATCTTCTTGCGGATAACCAACCATATATCTTCGGCTTTAACATCCAGTTCTGCCTGCTACAAAGCAGGCTTCAGCTGACTCTATTTGATTGCAATGAGCCCGAATTTGTCTTTCAAATTCGCCAGGCAAGCTCCTCCTGATCAATATGCCCTGTTTCCAAATTCGCCAGGCAAGCTCCTCCTGATCAATATGCCCTGTTTCAAAAATGCTTTCGTTTTGGTGAGGTTTCCTCGGTTCTTTTTTTTACTTGTTCCATTAACTGTGTATTTGTTGATATTATCTCACAATCATTACTGCATCTGATTCCACTGTGTGCTTTTTCTGACCAGAGCACTAACAGTTGTAACTTCTTTTTTTCTCACATTTTAAACTTCGACGCAATCTATTTTGCTGCCAGAACTTAGCAAGAACCAACTGATTGTCTAGAATAAGCTGATATCCACTCGACACTGACCAATACTACCGCAAGAAAGCACATTATTCTTCAGAACAATGAGTACAGATACCAATGCTTCAAGCAGGATTTCCACCAAGGGTCAGGCTCCTTTACACGGGCTATTGTACAGGGAATTCATCATCGACACATATAAATTCAATTCTTGTATACCTCTGAAGGCCCTCCTCAATCCCTGTAAATGCATCCCAAGTACACCACCCAAACCAATCCAAGTTAGCAGAGATCTGACATTTGTGATAAATTTAAATAAGATAAGACTTATCAACTGTGAGTAAACCAAATATGTGCAAGATCAACAACCTTGTTCTAAGTATAAATAAAGTAGCTTATAGATACCTCTTTGTTCTCTATATGCCTGAAAATTCCTTTGATCTTGGACAGTGTCCTAAACAAGAAGCAAGCAAGTAACTTCCACTCATAGAACCAAAAAATCCATGTCGATATTTAGAGCATGACGTAATTACTTGATAGATTCCTTAATAAGCTTGAAAGGATTATCCCCTGAGTTGACGACCACTGCATCCGCTTCCATCGTCTGCACAAGTGCACATCAGGATCACCTAGCTAGCAAACAGTTCACCACACAAATACTCCATATTTGAGATAGTCCAACCACAGTTTCGAGCGTACACATCCTGCAGCAAGTAAAATGAAGCGTAGCTACCACTCTCGAAGCAGAACTGGAGCTCGTCTTGGCTGGCCCGGAAATCACCATCGAGAACCGGCAGCATCAGCGCGCGTACACCGCATCCTCCGCCGCATTGCTCGTCTCCAGAAGCAGCATCTGCGTCTCCGTCGGCGCGCCCGCCGCGCCGGCGCCTGTTTTGGGGGCCATCCATCAGATCTTGAACCTGAACAGGGACGTCCACCTCTAATAACGTGGGCGCGGCGCGACGCTCAGGGGCGTGGGCGTTCCGGGGAAATCGGCAGAGAGGTCGGCGGAGCTCCCCCGTCATCAGACGGAGAAGATCGAGGAGAGAGGGAGGGGCGGAAGAGAGAGAGAGGTGGGGATGAGGTGTTCAGGAGGGGATGAGGATTGAGGCGTCGCCGGCGCTCGCAAAACGGTCGAAAGGAACCGTTTCTTTTTACTCACCAAGGACGACGCCATGACGACCTCATCCGCATCTCGTCCCCGCGCGCCAACGGCTGCGGCGATGACGACGACGAAAAGCCGACGCCATGGCGATCCGCAGGCGGCGGCGGAAGGCCCCGCCGAGCGCATCATGGCCGGCGTACGCTCTGCGACGGCGCGCAGCGGACCACCGGCCCCGTCAGGAAGTTCTGTTTTTTAATTTCTTTTAGCGGTGGCAAATCTCGTAATTATCACGAAACGAAATAAAACGAACCGGTACGATGGCATTAGCAGTATTATGTGATTTGGTGGGAGGGTAAAACGGGCAAAAGTGGATTTGTATTGAGTTGTCAAACATTGGAGCGATCTGGACCGTTGGCCAAATATTGAAGGGCTCAGATTCAATGTATCAACACAAGTTTGCTCTTTTAATGGTAGTATAGATTTGCTGTAAAAGCTCTGATTGCAAATGTCAACGAAGGTGTCGTATAGCCACTTTTTCTCCCTTTACAAATTCATGTCGCTGCCACCAAATATACCATGCACCAACAACCACTGTTTCCTTCCACCCATAGTGCCCTATAATCCTCTTTCCAATAGATTTATTACACATAATCTCCTCAAGTACTACAGGATCTTTCTAACGTCACTGCTTCTTCAATTATATCATGAACTCCCAAGGCTTGCCAAACTTCTTTTGCTCTTTTACATGTGAACATTAGATAACCTGGATCTTCACAACCAGATTTACATACTGGACATTGGCCCGATGTTTTAATATGTCTTTGTGCTAGGATTCCCAGACCTGGCACAATACTGTGCAAAGCGTTCCACAAAATATTTTAACCTTACTGGGAATGTTAAGCTTCCACATTATATCCCACACCGGATTATCACCGGAGGTGTTTTGCCCATCACCTCTGGATATCATTGAACCAAATTGGTGTTGCCATTCTATGTAATATGCTGACCGTACTGTGAAGCTGAAGCTTTTGGAGAACCGCCAGGCAACAAAATCATCCATTAGATTTTTATTTAGCGGGATTTGCAAAATCCGATTGACATCGATCAGGCTAAACATACTTTTGATCAGCTCTACATGCCACTCACCAGTTATAGGACTTATCAACTCATCAACAGTTCGTAAAATATTTTGTCCTTTATGTCTGACAACTCTCCTCGAGGGACTAGACTCTAGAGGGTATCCATGGATCCTCCCAGATGTTAATACTGGTACCATTACCGACTCTCTAAATATGCGCTTTTTTAAAAGTCTGAATCCCTTTTACAATGCACTGCCAAGTAAAAGATGACCCTTGTTTAGCCCACTGACAACACATTTCCATTTGGATAATATTTAGCCTTCAAGATTCTTGCACATAAGGAATCAGGATTAACTATCAGTCTCCAAACCTGTTTTGCAAGCCTAGCAAGATTGAAAGTATTGAAATCATAGAACCCCAAACGTCCCTTACTCTTTGGGATACACATCTGCCACCAAGCACATTGCATACGTTTCGTATTTTCATCATCTCCCCACCAAAATTCAGCCATTTCATCTATGATTAGCTTGCCAATATCTTTTGGAATTTTGAAAACACCCATGGCATATACAGGGCTTGATTGTATTACAGCTTCCAAAAGCAATTCTTTGCCACCTATGGGTAATAGCTTTTCCTTCCAACCCTTTACTAGAGCAACAACTCTCTCCAGAGGATATTCAAAACTATCAGATCTGTCCTCCCCCACCATGGCAGGCAGCCCAAGATATTTATCACACAAGGACTCAGTCATGATATCCAACTCTGAACAGATACTATCCTCATCTTCCACTTTGACATTTGGACTAAAGTAAATGCTACATTTAGCCAAACTCACCAACTGTCCTGAACTTGCAGAATATTCGTCAAGCACTCGTCTCAATGAGGTTGCATTAATCAAATCAGCCATCATAAGGATTAGAGAATCATCAGCAAATAATAAATGTGACACTGATGGTGCATTTCTGTTTTTTTAGATAAAGAGAGTTTTATTACTTAAAAGGTTTAAGCATTACACCCAGTCTCTGTATAACTAAGATGCACACAGCCGCAACATGTCTGAAGTACGAAACATAAAAAGACGAATTACATATCAAAATGAGAAATTGTAAAAACGCCTATGGTGGTGGAGGGCCAATCCGCAAATTATGCTGCCATCCATGTCGGGATAAAAAGTCTCTCGCCGTATCCTCCAGTCTTGTACAGACCTCCATAAACAGGTCTCGATGCCCCACACGTTGCAACTGAGACCACGAACGGAGTGATGGTGCATTTCTGTACACTCTCACTCCTTCAATACCACGAACCTCCTCTTCATGAGCCAATAAGCATCATCGTCTACAAAAAAATCCATTCTGCCCTGTAATAGGCCTTATGCATGTCCAATTTAACCGCACAGTAACCACTTTTCCCTTTCTTTGTATTCTTCAATTTATAAATGCATTCATAAGCAATCAAAATATTATCCGTAATAAGCCTCCCTGGCACAAAAGCACTTTGCACCGGTGATATAACCTCATCAAGAATAGATTTCAGCCTCAAAGCAGTCATTTTCGAAATGACTTTGTAAAGCACCGTACAAAGGCTAATAGGTCTATATTGAGATATAACTTCAGGATTTTGTACCTTCGGTATGAGAACAATCACCGTGTCATTCCAACCCTGAGGTATTTTCTTTCTGTTGATTGCCTCAAAACCTCAGCCGCGATTGACTCTCCCAAAATATGCCAACATTTTTTAAAGAATATTGCGTGTATCCGAATATTATTATCTGAATAGAAGTCTTTGTCCTACTGATCTAAGACCACAACAGGAAACTTTGTGAAGCACCCAACAAGGCAAGCGAAACGATCGCGCTACGGGGTTCCTGGTTCAGAGCGCACCGCACACAGCTTAATCGAAAGCATGGTACTATCATTTATTTTTTACACAGGGGTTCTAGCTACACCTACATCGGGTACGCATGGCAAATACGGGGAAGCAGCGCTATTCGAGGGTGTAGCAGCAGCTCTTGAAGACGATGTCGCGGCTGAAGAGCGGCACGTAGGCGTCCACGCTGTCGTCGCCCAGGAATAACGACAGGAGGATAAGGAGGCCCTCCACCGGCAGGTACAAAGGGTCGGCCGCCTCACACTACGGGAATGCGTCAAGACGTCGACGGCCGATTTATACGCCGACGGCCAAATGTCGGGGCCGTCGGCGTACAAGTCGAGATAGGGCAGCCGCGACCTCGGCCGTCGGCGTATAAATAACCGTCGGCGTAGCCAGATCGGGCCGTCGGCGTACAAACGCCCGCCGTGACGCTGTTCAGACGCTTGCCGTCGGCGTTCGTGGGTATTTATACTTTTTTCTATTGAATAATTCTATACACCGACGGCAGCCGTCGGCGTATACTTTTTTCTATTTTCAATTGAATATGAAATAATTCTATACGCCGACGGGCGGCCGTCGGCGTATACTTTTTTCTATTTTCAATTGAATATGAAATAATTCATATCTTTAAATCCGTAAATCGAAATTTAACAAATTAAATGTCTAAATTGATTAGAAAAATAAGAGGAATCCAAATATGACATCCAAATAATTAGAGATTTAGTATGTAGCTGAGTTAGAAATTTTGAAATAGAAAAAAAATAAAAAAGTTTTAAAAAATTCAAAAAAATTCAAAAAAAATTGCATTCATAGGCCGACGGCATTGCCGTCGGCGTATGAGGGCTGACGGAACGGCTCGGATGCCGTCTTGTGGGCCCACCACAGCGTACGCCGACGGGGTCGCAGACGCCGACGGCGGATTGGATACGCCGACAGTCGTGTACGCCGCGGCCGTCGGCGTATCCATACGCCGACGGCATACATGCATACGCCGGCGGCGCCCGGCCGTCGGCGTCTTGTGCGTTTCCCGTAGTGTCAGTACCATCTCCGCCGCGTCAGCCGTTGCCACCAGCCTCTCCTTGTCCACCCCACCGGAGCCCAACACATGTTAAATGCATGTGCGGTCTGTGTATGCCTGCTTCAGCTTTGCTTCCCGAACATTTCAGAAAGAAAAAGAGCTTTGCTTCCCGAAAAAGGCTGGCCTTGTTGCCCCTACAAGGAAATGGGCGGTGATGCGGCTACTCATACCCTCCCATCCCCTTCTTTCTAATTCCATTTCCTCTCTATTCATTTTCGAACTAAGCTTTACTTTCTTTGCGTGCCTTCACAAGGTGCATGCGCTAGCCTCTTGTTTTCCTCCCATATCTCAGAGCGATGTTTTTTCTCTATTCTATTCTCTTGTGTTCTTCAGATGGAAGACGATCGAAGTGTGCCGTGGTGATGCATGCAGCTGTCATTTATATGTGTTGCGGATCTCATCGGCCGACGCGCGGGGTCGGCTCATCCTGACGTGCGGCGGCGGCGCTTGGCGAGTGGAGGCGGCGTGTTCATGGCTGGACCTCCGGATATGGTAGGGAATTGTGGAGTCAGATGATGTCTTCACACATATATCCGACACAACTCCGGGGAAAACCTTAAATCTCTCCGGGATCGAGCGATGGTGGTGCTTGCGTGTTGTAGCCCCTCCTGGGGCATTGCTTTTAGATCTTGCATCGGTTGGAGGGACCAGCTGCGGCGGTGCCGACTTCATGGCAGCCTCGTTTCTTCGGGCCGTCAGGTCTATGGAGTGAGATCTGCAGTGACTTGCGGCGGGGAGGTGGTGGATGCCGGTGGTCGTGGTTGCACGTGGTTGCCTACAGCTAGTCTAACGGCGATATTCTGGCCACAATCTTCTCCCTGTGGTGTCGTCTGATGATGCCGCAGGAGTTTGGCGATGGGGCGGCGGTGGCCTCCGTGGTCATGTGGATGACGCGATGGCTAGTCTTCGTAGTGGTAATGGTCTCTAGCTACATGTGTCACGGTCGATGGCGGTATGGGACATCCTCTTCTATGACTGTGGAGTTTCATGGCCGGTGGAAGTATGGGAAGCCCCTCCACTTCGAAATCGGCTTCGATTTGATGCATCAGGTGCTACACACAACAACTTCGAGGGAGCTAGCTGCCAAATCATGCTTGTCCAGCGGTGGCGACGTAGCATCTCACATGGAGGCGTCAAGTTATGCATGATCCTGGCAGGTGCTACACCCGACCTCTCCTCTGTGGTGTCAAGTCATGTCTGTTACTGCTACATTGGTTGGAGGCTCGCGATATGGGACATCTTTGGCTTTCAGTTTCTCTTCAAGCGGCATCTGGTCAGTCGTGGCCGGACAAGTAATGTGGTAGTTGATACAACTTTGAGTTTGCACACTTCGATGAAAACATTTTTGGCAGTTTGCGTCGTGCCCTTGTTAAAGGTGGTGTCTCGAAATTCGTATTTGGGGAGGAAAATTATCGTCAACCTTAGTTTGGACTCGTCATCAGCGGATTTTCATTCTTTGAGGTTTTGCCTAAAAGTTGTATATTTTCTCTTTATTTTTGTATTTTTTTACAATAGGGCTAGTGATAGTGGTGAAATTTCTATCGCGAGTCATGTTGCATCGGGTTTATTTTCTTTATATTTTTCTGAACTATGCAATAAAAATGTCGCGTTCATCTTTCGATGTAGAGGACCGGGTTTCGTTCCCCATTTGGGAAAAAATAGGGTATAATATTTTTTGTTCGATAAAACTTCTGATCCCCTCGAAGGCCTCCATCTGCTGGCCCAATGATGCTTTGGGAGGTTGTCAATAAAAGGAAAGGAAACACATTCCCTCCCTTCGTCACCCGTCGCAATCCCCGCGATGCTGCACGTAGAGCCCCTTGGATATGATCGTCCTGACGACGGCGCAGATGGCGATTCCGGAGAGTGGACGGGAGGAAGAGGCGCAAGCACCTCAGCCCATCTCTTCCCGGTAGTGATACCGGCGAGGTTGCCGATCAACAAGAAGAACCTGACTACAAAATCTATGAGGCGCCATGGGAGGAACGTGTGCAAGACCTGGAGGATCCCATCAGCGACAAAGATCTCCTCAAATACGAGCAACTTCTCCACCCCTCGCGCCGTCCCCCCAGGCGGCGCCAGGGGCTTCAACCACAGCGCCGCAAGTCCCTCGCCACCGGTGCCTCCCTGCCGCTACCGTCGGCGGCCTCGGCCGCGGCGGTGGCGGCACCCCTCTGCTGCCAAAAAGGGCGGTCGGAGGGGAGGTCCGTGGCTCTCGGATGGGGGTTTGACCTGCCCGTGGGGCGGCGGCGGTCGGGGCGGAGGACGGCGAGCCGGCGGGCTCGCGCAGAGGTGTGGCCGGTGCTCTGTCCGTGGACGGCGGTGTCGAGCGGCTGCGGCGCCGTCGATGGAGGAGCTGGGCGCCCGATGGGCTTGGCGGGCCCCATCTGGGCTCGTCGGGCTGGGCTGGGGCGATCTGGAGCGGCCGGCCGTGTGGTGCGGAGTGGGGCGCAGGGGCTGAGCTCCGGCGAGGATGGGGCGCGCCGTCGGCGCTGCCGGTGGTTTTGCTGCGGGCGGGCCCCATCTGGGCTTGCAGCGGGCCGTCGCGACGGCGCGCCTGTGGGCGGTGGTGGAGGACGGCGCGGAGGGAGAGGAGGTTCTCCGGATAGTCTTCCCGCGGCTCGTGGCGCTGCTGGGGGAGGAGCACGGTGGCAGGGGGGTCGGCACTCGGCGTCGCCTCGACGTGCTGCGGTTGGGGCGATGTGCTCGCGCGTCGCTTCGAGCAGGCGGAGGCTCCGGCCCGCTGGGTGCCGCGGGCAAGCTGGGGCGGCGGCCCCAGGTTTGGAAGATGGTGCGGCGGCGACCGCCGGGGCAGGAGGCGCCACGGTCTGGTTCCGACGCGCAACGGCACGAACCACGGCGTCTCTCGGCTTGTCTCGCTGCTCCCGGCGTTTCACGGGCAGATCAAGCTCCGGGCGAAAGCCTTGCATCGACTCCGGTCGGTGCCGATGACGGCGGCGTCTTTGGCGTCGTTCCCCTTCTTGTTTGTGTCATCGTGGAGCTTTGTTCCTGACCGACGTGGGTGGTTTCAAGATCTCCGGGTGAAAACCTAAGCTCCCTCGGTGCCGGCGACGGTGACGGACACGTCATTTCCTTCTTGGAGGCGTCGCCTTGGAGCTCTTGGCCCTCGCGATGCCTCGGTTTCGCAGCGGTTGGGCGGGATGACTCTGTGGTCGGGGGAGGTGGATGTCGGGGTGGCGACCCCGGACGGTGGTGGTACGTCGAGGCGGCGGCCTCGGTCCCCTCTACATCGACGGTCCTATGGGGCAGGGCCTTCGCTTGGCGAGGTTTTGGGTGGCGACTTGGTGTTACGAGGGCAGCAAGGGTGTCGACCCGGCTGGTTCGGCTCCGGGCAATGCGGAGTTTGACCTGGTTGCTACGCCGGGGCGGCGGCCCCGGATTTGGCGCGACGTTGAGGTCTGCGGGCGGTCGTTTTTAGCGAGGGTAGCAAGGGTCTGGGTCGTGCGGCGTTGTGGCTTGTGTGCGGCTTTGGTGCCAAGTGGTGTATGTCGGGGCGGCGGCCCCGGAGTTGGTGGTGTGTTTTGTGGCGTTCGGTGGGCTTGCGTCGTGTGGGCGACGGCCCCCTCGCTTGTGTGGTTTTCTTGCCCTGTTTTCCTCATAAACAGGGCATCTGTATGGTTTTTTGGCCCGGTTTTCCTTATAAACTGGATCAATTTTTCTTCTATACAAATTGTAGGAACGCCCTGCCCTCCTTCGAGAGGTTACTCGAAAAAAAAAATATGAGCAACTTCTGAAGGAAAGGCCTAAATTGCTCGTCCCCTGTGGCGAACTGGACCCGGAGCCGCAGCGCGAGGTCTACAAGCGCCTTGTGCTCTACCGCCTCAAAGCTCATAAGGTTGTCGATCGGTGGTTCCATCTCTCCCATACAGTTGTATTTATAACTTACTACACCATATTGCTTATGCCACCTGCATCCATCTGCATGTCAATTTGCAATCAATGTGTCTCCTTCATTTGCGTATATCTTTTTGTTGTTTGCAGTTGTCAAGACGGGAGTCCAAAGATACACTGAGTGATGAGTTGCCTGCTTTTCTTGAAGACGATGTGTCAGTAGATGATCTTCAATTTAATGTCGAACTTTACTTTTGCTACTCGCGCAAGGAGAAGCTGACACTATTGATTGGTACTTTGACATTCAATGCAAGTCTGCAGGCTTGGGTGTCTACCAGCGGTTTGTTCTTAAAAGAGTAAAACGCACCTGGAGTCTATCAAGTTGCAAGGTTGGAGCGGATTGATCATCTACTGGGAAAATGCTAATTATTGGTCACTAATTTGTGCAAATGTTGCACGTTAGTCATTCCGGTCACTCACACCGTTAAAATGGTGACGTGGACAATGATTTTTTTGTAAAAAAGACCTTAGCTTCTTCCCTTCGTGATTGGCCTTCTGCTCGCCATGGCCGGGCTGCTCGCCGCGCTCGCGATGCAGGATGTTGGCCGGATGCTCGCCGTGGCCGCGCTGGAGGCGGGAAGCTCGCCGTGGACGCGCTAGAGGCCGGGCTTCTGGCCGCGCTCGCGATGCAGCAGGCCGGCCGGCTGCTTGCCGTGGCCACACTGGAGGCAGGTAGCTCGCCGTGGACGCGCTCGAGACCGGGCTTCTGGCCGCGGTCGCGATGCAGCAGGCCGGCCGGCTGCTTGCCGTGGCCACACTGGAGACGGGTAGCTCGCCGTGGACGCGCTCGAGGCCGGGCTTCTGGCCTTGCTCGCGATGCAGCAGGCCGGCC
Organism: Poa pratensis; assembly: GCA_947311845.1. NCBI lineage: Eukaryota > Viridiplantae > Streptophyta > Magnoliopsida > Poales > Poaceae > Poa > Poa pratensis. Next base: position 15,422,277 of record CAMZMU010000042.1, on the reverse strand, counting down.
GGCCGGCTGCTCGCCGTGGCCGCGCTGGAGGCAGGCAGCTAGCCGCACTCGCGATGCAGGAGGCCGGCCGGCAGCTCGCCGTGGCGCCGCGCTGGAGGCCGGGCAGCTCGCCGCGCTGGAGGCCGATGCAGGAATCGATCCAGAGCAAGCACAAAAAGCAATAGCCCCGTAGGTTGTAGCTCTGCCGCCTTGCTTGTACGAGTGTTGTCTAGCTAGCACCACGCAAAAAGAGAAGGCACGCGTCGATCAATCGCCGGCCGGCTGCAATGGACCTCAAATTCCTTCCAAGCCCGTCAGAAAAACTAAGGACCAAGTAATAAAATAAAATAAAATAAATAGAAGGTTAAGGTCTTTTTTACAAAAAAAACATGGTCCACGTCACCATTTTAACGGTGGGAGTGACGGAATGACTAACGTGCAATATTTGCACAAGTTAGTGACCAATAGTTAGCATTTTGCCAGTAGGTGACCAATCCGCTCCAACCTTGCAACTTGATAGACACATGTGCGTTTTACTCTTCTTAAAAACCATCTACCCACTGTAAGCGCCTCTAATTATACTCATACAAAGTTGCTAGCTGTGCAGCGGTTGCTTATGTTTGATTATTGTTAATGCATCCAAGAACCAAATACTAGTTTGTTTTAGAATGCCACGTCTATTTGCTTAATTGTATATGCTCGGCTTATGGTTAAGCGGGCCGTTGGGTAATCTACTTCTCTAGATCTCTGTCTGTGTGGTTACTCTTGGTGGCAAGAAATGCTTTTAAAGATAGAGTACAAACGTTTGACAAGTTTTAGAAAAACAACCTAGATACCTTTACTCAACACAATTGCCACAAAATATACAAACTCTGAAATCAATACTATAATTAAGCAATTGTTTCCTTTTAATATCCTTTTCAAATCTCCAATCTACAACAGGTAGATCTATCGGGCATACCCGAATTATTTGACAAAAGAAACGCCAGATAGTGGTCAGATATATATTACCATGGAGTAAAGAAATAAACTAGCAGCATACTGTCTTATATTATATATTACCATTTTGCATCCCTTTCTCTATAGTGGTCAGATATCTATAGGATAGGAGCTTGCCAAGCATTGGAGATTGCGATAGAGTATACTCACATGAATCTTGTGTTAGCGTATACTGCTTATAAGGTACCATCTCTCATCCCATTAACTACTTGATTGTCATTTATGAATTTCATAGTAGCAGAAATCTATGTCCTATCGAGATACAATTCAGAACTAGCTATCCTCTTGCCTTTTGGTTCAGGAGTACATTTAGAGCTTGCGGTTTGATTAAACTTACAGTGAAGACAAAGATCGCCTCTTTTTTGAGATTCGGAAGCATGTCATTCATGGAAAGGTTGGCATCATACCTAGGTTACATAAGCTACACAGTTGCCCATTTGTGTGTTTTCTTTTAATCCAATCGTATACCACTACATGTATGCTATGATGGATATGGTTGTTGATGTATGTCTTGGAACAATGTTCAGATTGCTTTTGAAGATGCTTTGATGGAACTCCTTCGTGAGAAGTCTTTTCCTCGGAATGAGGATGCGTTGTACGCTGCAGAAAGATATCTGGTCTGGTTTGGAAAATGAAGTAAGTTAGTCTAGGCAGATGTTTCTGGAACTCCCTTGTTACTAACCCTGCATTATTTTGCTAATGTCTTCCATCTGCTTTCTTGTCTAGTATAATTCTTGCGTGGAAGGCATCCCTGACGATGTAAGTATGATATATAATGTCATGTATGTGCAATTGGAATACGTTCCTAATTGATGACACATTTGTCTGACTTAGGTTTCGGAGGATAATGCTACCTTGATTAGAGCGGCGGTTTGGAAGGTATGCATGATTGTTCTTGTGTATTATGTAATCTTTCTTGTTTACTTTGCGCTGCTGTAACAACCGGATTTCGTTTTCAGTTGCAGGAGGTGAAGAAGGCACTGCACCATTATATGGAGAGGAAGATGGAGATTGCAGAAAGTATTGGCTTAGTAAATAGACCGGTATGCATAATTCATGTACTCTCAATTTCATTTCTTGCACATGTTTGTTGGTCTAATAGATCTGTTGTGTTATTTTCCTTGCAGACTTGACAGGTGTCTCATTCAGTCCAACATCTGCAAGATCTCGATCTCCGTTCCTTTCGGATCCAGTCCATTTCTAAGGAACGTCCAAATTAAGATCTATCAGCATATATTATGTATTGCTATTGATTTACGCTATGCAGCTACAGAGTGCCTATTTTAATTGTTAGCATTTGTGGAGTATTAGACTTGTCCTCCTGAACATCTTGGGTGAACCAAGTGCCTACTTATTCGCTGGAAAAGAGACATGTTCCTTTTTTTTTTAGGGTGAGACATGTTCCTATATGATAACAGTGGCTTTAAGCTTGTAAATCTCCTACGAGATTAGAGACAATGCATTGTAGTAGGAAATTTGTACGCGCAAATATATGGTTTGTTTTTTGCAGACCGAATTAATAGGATATTTGAAGTTGGGGAGTGGTGTTTTGGCTCCCGGGTGCATATGCACCCTTTATTTAAAATGCATTTTGGATGTATTTCAACATTTTAAAAAAATTGAAAAAAATGTTCGCGCATATATCTTAACTGCTAAAATATTGACGAATGAACTTGCGCTGCCTCATGTCGATTACTTCTTATAATGAGTATTGCTATCTTGCTACTAATTATGTTCAAGTCCTATTTGATTGTCATACTAGTTCCTTTTTATTGTTAGTATTGCCTCTTAGTCATTAACTTTTCTTTTTGTTGAATTAGTCATTATTTTTTCTTAAATTTCAGCTGATTTTGTTGTATTAGCTTTTTTCTTTGGCCACAACAGCGGTAAACCACCCTACCAATGGAGTAAGAGTTGTTCCTCCACCGCCTTGGCCACCAATACTGTCAACACCTCCGTGCCAATGTCAAACAACATGGGTGACAGGCCCCTAACATGTAATATTCTCCTTCCTGGGACCCCATTGACAGTGACTCTCGTGGATGATGTCGATAGTAGAATAACCAACCACTTGATCCACAGTGTACAAAAGCCCAGATGTTTCAGAGTTTCAAACAGAAAAGACAAGATATGGAGATATCCAGCTTGACCAGCACCCCTTTTTACCTTCTCGCGTTTATATTCTGTGCCATTTGTCTCACTAAGACGAAGTTGTCGTGCAGACTCCTGCCTCTCACAAAAGCTGACTGGTTTGGATTAACAGTATCCCCCAATCTCCTTCTCAACCTATTGGCCAAATTTTTCGAAAACGACTTAAGTTGTGTACCAGGCTAATTGGGCGATAGCCTCCGACTTCCACATCATCTTGTTTCTTCGGTATCAGGGTGATAATGTTGGATTATTAGGCATAATTTCCATGATTAATTCCAGAATATAAAGCATGATCGCAAGAGCTACTAACATGTTAATCTCGAAAATACTAGACGTATTAATTAACATGAACAGCAGCAAGACATCTACGAACACAGCCATCGGAACGTGACCAACGTACCGAACAATTGTATATGAAGTAGTCGTTGGAGCAGCGACGGCAGCAGCTTGAGCGGCGACGGTAGCAGCTCGAAGAAGACGACGTTGGAGACGAGTCGCCCGCGGACCCGGAGATCGTCCAGGAAGTCGAGCCGTGATGAAGAACTTGAAAGCAGTCGCGCGGGGCGCTTCCCAAAAACCTTATTCGCCCTCTCCCGTACAGGATCACAAGGACAAGTGGTTCCGGAAACCTGTTGTCCCGTTCGCCGGTGCACGCCGGCGCACGGGATGGAGTAGAGTACGGTGGCGGCGCAAGGCACGAGATTGGCAAAACCTAGATTGGTTCGGGTGTTTCCAGCGCACACAATGTACGACTTTATATAGTGCGGCTCGGGAAAACCCTAACGGGTACAACGTGGGCCAAGTCCACGTCGCGCACGTTTTAGGTCAGTTACAGTAGCCCACGATCCGGGAGAGACCCGAACCGACTAACTGTGACGCGTCCGTCCAAACCGTTTTTCCCGGACTGGGCGGGCGGTGCGGTGCGTGCGGCGGCGGAGGAGGAGGAGCGCGTGAGAGAGCCTCTTGCTCTCACAAGCTTACCAAGTAGCACAACACTCCACTATATAAGGTGGTGCCACTCCTCTCAAACTAGCGGTGTGGGACTAAACTTTAGCTCCCACTCCACTCCTATGTGTGCTGCCATAAATGTGGGCTTTTGAGATTTCTGAAATTGCTATTGGGCTGCCCACTAATGGGCCCAATTCTAACAGATAAGAGCTTGATTTGGTCTGCCAAAACCTCTTCCGTCTCCGGCATAGAGTCTGAACTCTCAAGATCGCCCCCATCACATCGTTCTTGATTATGTTCCACGCCTTCTGGTAAAACATGCCGATAAACCTGTCCAGGCCTGGTGCCCGCCCGATCCGGTGGCAACTCCTTTACCACAGTCGCCCTAGGTATTCGAGTTGACTCCGGTGAAGCTTGTCCTCTGTGGCGACTGCTCTCCTTGAGCTTATTCTTCTCAAATCTCCTCACCGGCCTTTCTCTCCCTTGCCGTCGGCGGCCATGGTGGCCGGCGTCAGGTGGGAGGGGGGTCTGGTTGCTTTTAGCTGTAGGTTTCCTTTCCTCTAGTTTCTCCCCGGCGAATAAGTTGGCGGCCGGATCTGGATCCATCTTCTCTCTCCCTCTTGACAACAAGGTGGATGGTTGGAGAGAAGGGATCAATGGTTCTTATGCCGGCACCTCCATGCCGAATCCATGGCAAGGATTAGCTTCGGCTGCCCTTGCTCCATTAACCCTAGCTTCTTCTTGCTGCAATAATACGAATCTGGGTGGCTGCGGTCCTCCATACTCTCCTCTGTTCTTGCCCATGGTGGTCGGGAAGGAGAATAAGGGTGGGACTCGGTTTCCTGATTTCCCCTTAATCCAAGCTCTGGTCTGTTGCTGTTCCTCCGCCCCTGTTCTCATGTCCCTAAAGCTACCGTTCTGTCCGGTTCCCTCGGCTCGGAGTTCCACCGGGACTCGCCGTGGAGACGGGAGGCATCTGCTGTCTCCGGCCGGGCTGCAAGAGGAGAGAGCTGGGCATGGTCCGGGGCGGGCCGCTCTTTGCCGCCTCGTGCTTGGAGAGACTCCAGCCGCCGGAGACCTCAAGGTTTCGGCTGGATGTACAAAGCTGATGACGCCCACCATTTTTTCAAGATGTGTCTTCGCAGTCCAACAACTGGGCAGTTGCAGGTCTCTGCATCTGGGGGTGGAACCCTCTTTTTCTGCTCGGCTCGTTGCTGATCTGTGTGATACGAATGAAGAAGGTGATGTGATTCATCTGCACATCCTGCTCGGAGGTACAATCGAGGCAAGTTTTTCCATTTTTCAGAGATCAACTTCCAAGTTTGCCTCGAAAAGCATTGCGGTGTTGGATGTTATGCAACAATTAATCGCCACCAAAGCAACTTATGCTCTTATTCCAAGCTGTGCGGCCAACATGGTGGTGGTACGGAGCCTGGATTTGTTATCAGGTGGCGTCATTGAGGCGATTGCTCTATATTGTCATATGGCCTCAATAGATACCAGTGGCAGTGCTATTCACACATTTGAGCAAGATGTTCTTACAAATTGTAGCCGCACAACTTGCACATGCCTATATTTGTCAGATGATCTCCATGTTGAAGATGATGTCTCTAAGCTGTTCGGGCTGTGTCACCGGAGGTGGACGACAACTCCTCCGTTGTTGATCCTCAGATTTAACGGCAGAGACGCCCTGAGTTTGAGCTCGGTGAAGGCTATTCGATATCTACAGCTCAACTCGACACCTCATGTGCATATTCCAGATAGACCGTCGGGAGAACCACCTGCGGGGCATCAACTGGATCGCACCCCTTTCGAGGCCCTTGAAGACTGCAGGTGCGGCAATTTCGGATCCATGTTGTCTGCGGATGGTCGAACGTCGTTTGGTTCCACTTGTGATCTTCGGCATCTTTTTCATGTGTTTAGATCGACTTCTTACTGTTTTGTGCAGCTAGGCACCTTTATTTCTTGCTCTACTCTGGAGAGCCATGTAAATTTTTTTGAGGAAGGGTCTGATACATAAGAAAGGAGGCTCCACACTTTACAACCAGGTCCCCAAACAAACACAAAAATACAAGGAAACTCAGCAAAGTGCAAAAAGCACCCTAGGCCACCGGAGAAGAAACGCGATCAGACCCCGAGCCGCTCCCAAAGCTCCTACGCGCCGCCGGCGACGCCGTACCGCCCACCGTCGAGAGGAAGCACCACCACATGTAGCAGACGGCCGCAAGATCCATCCGCCGCGCAGCGACGAAATCTGGAGTCGATGAAAGACCACGGCCACAGCACCATCCTCTCAACACCACCCTTCTTCCAGCCGCCGCCGCGACGGGCAGGACCACCACCACCTGCAAGCCACCAACTCCAGGAGCTGCTCCCCTCGCCACCTCGGCCGGCCGGAGCAAGACCACCAGAGATCACCACCCAGGACCACCTGCAACAAAAGCGGGACACCGACGACCTCCCGTTCCTCTCCTCGCCGCCACGGCCGGCCAGAGGAACGAAGAAGAAGAAGGGCGCCCGAAGAAGCTTCACGGCCTCCCCGGCGACGAGGCCGGAACGGAGGAAGGAGGGGAAGCACCACGCCCAAGGTACCGACACCATCGCCTCCGTCAATGACGGCGCCATGCGGGCACTCACACCTAATCTACAAGCACACGAGAGAGCCGGAGCTCCCCTCCACCTCGCGGTGCCGGAACGGCGACCGGAGGCAGAGGGGAGCGGCGGATCCGCCGGCGCGAACAAGGACCTCGGGGTCGCCTTCTCTCCGCCTCCTAGCTACTGTAGCAGGGGAACGGGGAGCGAGAAGGTGTCCCCCATCAAGGTTCTGGAGAGCCATGTAATGATGTGTAATGATCCTTAATTTCAATATATCTAGCTTTGTTCAAAAAAAAAAAATACTTCCTCCTCGGTGCTTGGGACTTGCAAGCACGCTTTGAGCGTTAGCCATCTGCCACACTGGTGAGCCAGTGATACATACAAATAACGTGAATGGAGGTGCGCTCTGGTACACCCCCTTTAAAGTATTTTCGTCCATGACTATTAATTAAGAGGTTTATATGTTGGATAATTAATTAGGGACTAAGATCCGATGAACGTGGAGTTGTAAGTTGGGAAGGCGAGGAAAAGAAATTTTTCGCTTGAACTTGCATGTTCAGAGAACAAAGAAAAAGGTTGCAAAATTTCAGTAAATTGCCACTGATTTCGTCATGATCAGTCTACTCTCCATATTTTCTGTTTGTAGACACTCATCGTTACATTCTCTGCCAAACTGCCTCTAAAGATTTCCTCGTATGAGTCACTGGCTCGGAAGGAATGATCAAAGCGATTCTAGCAACTAAATAGAAAATGCAGTTTTTTTGCGAGAAAATAGAAAGCATGGTTATCCACTCAATGTAAAGTTTTGACCATGTGAGCATACTGAAAACACTTGGATCTTGCCAAAAAAAAAATAGTATTATGAATTCACCGGCGGTAAAGAAAAAGACGATGAAGATCTTACAGAGATGTAATTTGGAAATACTATTAACTACTCACACAAAATTAATAACCAATATAAACACCTACACCTGGAAAACGTATGCTAAGCCGCACATAATTAAATTTAAGCGAGAACTTTTTAGGAAAGCACAAGTGGAATTGCCTTCAACAAAAAAGAGCTGAACTGTGACTTGTCTAAATTCCAAGGAGTTTATTAGTACCTCCTACAAAATCACGGTTATTAAAGTAATCGGGTGATGGAAACATCATATTCATGTAGCACAATTTCTTCGAACCATGTCAGACTTATCACGGTAAAATAAACCGTGTTCAGAATCTTGAGATACAAGGTATTCGGACACTCAAACTAAAACTAACATGTTCCCATAGCTTCTTACATGGGTTTCAACCAAAAAACCATAACCCATCACCGGTATCATTTTAAGACGAAATGATTGGGCAGCGATATACTGTACAAGAGAGGGCAAACGGCAAAAATTTGGCACCGTGCCAATGCTTCGTTGGGCGCAACGCTAAAAAGAATAACAATGGCTAGAAAAAACATATATCTATTGGGCGCACTGGTGAACTGAATGTGGAGTGGTGTGTTGCTACCAGCACATCTGCTGGCTCAGTCACTAAACCAGGGGAGCAGTCGTGAATCGCAATATCAAAATCCATTGCCACTTGAGCTAGGATTGAAAGGTTGCTGCTCCCCAGAGTGGCTTTTCCGAGCCCTCAGGTGCTTTGGGGTCGAATATGGCGAGCTTCCATCCTGGAAGGATGAAGAAACCCCATGGACCCGTGGTAGACCGGTCGCATCAGAATCCAGGGATAACCTCTCAACTGTCTCAGCTTCCTGCGGTATCTCATCCAAAGTCTGCATAATTGTCAAAAGAAACATAAGGTGCAGAAGAGGTAATATCAAGTAGTATATTACATTATCGGATGGAAAGCTACGAGCAGTTGTGAAATCATACTTTGTAGGCTTGCTGAAGGACCTTGAGGGTGTCACGTATCTGCTTCCTCTTTGTGGTTATTTCATCAGGTTCTCTGAGCATGTCCCCAAAGATCTCTTCTCTGCATTGGTATTTACGAAAATATCAAGAACTATTATTGTACAGGAGCAATGGCGAATAAATTTTTTTTGAGGGTGATCAATAACAAATAATTTCATTTGGTCGATGGGAAATGATTCAGATAAGAGTAAAAACTGCCTTCTCACCTATAAAGGGTAGTTATAAGAAAATTATGCAGCTCCCTTTTTGTGTGATTAACCTGCAAGACAAACAATTCCTCAAGAACAGAACTGACAAACACAAAATACTTGGTACTAGGCGTTCTATGCAGCTTCCTGTCACAAGCTACAGCACAAAGCTGAATGAAGAAATTAGGGAAAGAAAGGAGGCAAGATTCAATCAAGTCGACCTCTTTCTTGTGAAATAAAAAACAAAAATTGAGTTTTACAGCAATCTGATCAATGCAATGCAAGACCACCTACAATAATATAGGACTCGACAGTGTTTGACAAGACCACCTACAAATGGTCTTTAACCATGCTTGGAGTAGTTCAGGCCAAAACATTGCTGGATTTAATATTCGGATGTACTGCCACTCATCTATGTTTACCATGCAGCTAAGAAAATAGCACAAAAATCGCAGACAGAAACAGTCACCATAATTATCCAAGTAAACATAAGCCCTCAGAGTACATACAATTTGCACACAAATATAAGCAGTGTATACTCTTAAGTAGATACTAAGAGTTACAAGAATCATACCATAAAATGCATAATTGCCTTTGGTACAAAATCCTCAACATTTTTCCTGACTATATTGTAATACGACTGCAGCAGCAATTTTGTAATTGCTATTTCAAGGGACTCCTGCTCGGAATGATTTTCTGAAGGCTTGAGGACTAGCGGCGGCTGTTTCAGAATGGTCGCCATCAATCACTTAGCACATTCAAATAACAACGGAAGACTAGCATTAGTAAGATGGCTCACCTCTCTTAACTGTATTGAAGAGAATGAATGTTCCAGGCTGGGAGTAGCTGAAGCATAAGATTTGTTCACTGAACTATCTCTCGCGGAAGAGTGTGCACGGTCCTCACTTGAGGCAAATATTGAGCCCCAAAAAGAAGTGCTTCCACTACCTGAAAGATAATTAGGTAAGTAAAATAGGCCGAGGTGAAATTGTACCAACTTCCAATAAACACAAAGCCTGCCTACTGCACTCAGATATGATAGCATACGCAATCAAAGGATACATTGCATTTGCAACAGACTCCGTACCTGAAGATCCTGGTCTCTCTGCCTCAGCAGCAGATCGTACCCCCTGCTTTAATGACCACATAGCATAATCTTAGAAACACTGGATCGAATCATTGCTGATTAAAAAAAAGGTGACGGAAAAAACCTGGATCTGGTCAGTGACAACTCCATTTACACCAGCAGTTCTACCCAATAATGCACGTGGTCTTTGGATTTTCTCAGAAGCCTGTGGCTTATCGGCATCAACTCCATCCTGCAGTGTAGTTCTGTTAAATACAAGGATGTACGGAGTAGTTTATAGAATGTGGAGTGGCTCAAAATACAAGGATGTGAATACCAAAGGCGTAACTTGGTTAAAATATCTTCAAACATCATTCGACATGCTAAAATGTGCCGAAATAATATCTTCAAACATTATTCGACATGCTAAAATGTGCCGAAATAAATAGTACAGCAGTAGATGTTTGCATGTCTACAATCGTTAGCACCTCAAGTTCTAACATGTACCAGAGAGAGTTAGCTTGGTATACATGCCTTCTCCCAAAGATATAAATGGTTTGACACTGGCATCTTGATGTGATTATATACATTATGGTCGGAAGAATAACAAGGGTTATGATTAATTGCATTGTACATGTCGTTATGGTCGGAAGAATAACAAGGGTTATGATACATTATTTCATGAAAAAATCAATATACCTAGTACTCGTTGCTACAGATTTGTAGGAAACAGGAGTTGTCCATCGAATATAAATATAATACTTAAAAGCATCACAAAATAAGTCTGATCTAATTCGGAGTGCTGATAGTGCATGTACATGTCAGTAACACTAAGAAACAGAAGCAGTAGATATTTATCAGATAAAGAGCTTGTTTGCCAGGCACCAGTCAAAAATATTGCCGAGCAGTGGTTTTTAACAGTATGAACATGTACTTAGTTGGTAGCCATTCTACACTTAAGTTGCCCTCAGAATCAGAACAGAAGATATTACTCTACATAAGTTCAATAAAATATACATACTCTTCTAACCACCGTTGCAGGCAATCTGGCGGTTCTAACTTGTTGCTGCGCTTGCTCTACGGCCTTGCTGCCACCGATGAAACTTGGGTGGGATGTGTTTATGTAATCAGCCTGCACAGGTAATATCATGAAAACAGACAAGGTATCAATGCAAGGACAAAATAATAAGTGAACGGGTTATTCAGATCACACAGGTTCACAATAATGTACAAAATAGTTACTCCCTCCGATCATAATTAATTGTCGCTGAATCAGATGTATCTAGACATGTTTTAGTGCTAAATACATCCGACTTAGCGACAATTAATATGGATCCGACTTGGGAGTAGTTTTTTTGTCGCCGTTAAGACACAAAATTGTGTAGGTGTATCTAGACATGTTTTACTGCTAAATACATCCGACTTAGCGACAATTAATATGGATCCGACTGGAGTAGTTTTTTTTTGTTGCCGTTAATATGGATCCGACTTAGCGACAAAATTGTGTAGGTGTTTCATCACTATATACAGAAGCTCGAATCAAATATAGGCAAGTCATGTACATGTTTTTAAACGCCAATGGGGTACTGTGAATAATAAACTAGAATCTCCATAGGGCAAGAAAAATGTTTACCTCCATCTCAATAATGTGTGCTATCATATCTTGTGCTGGCTTAAGCCCATCCCGTAAAAACTTCCCAATTACTTCATCCATGCTCCTTCTGAGTATAGGGAACTGCTGCAGCTCATTGCTAAGACAACGGTGGCTCATCTAAAGTAAAATAGAAGTTATCGGTATGAGTAAAACAGAAACAGTATATATCAGCAAGTTAAATGTTAATTAACACTGTTTGAATATTTAGCCAAATAGATGCTTAAATTTATGTTTCCAAGATTTAATCGCTGGACTGACATACCTTGACTAGTTCCTCGTATATGAAATCTGCACACTGAAGACTGGGATCAAGCAATCTGCTGATTTGTCTACGTACAAGGACTTCAAACGGCACCTGACAAATTGTTAGCATAATAAGAGTTTTCAGCTCAACTGACCAACACGCAAGAATCTATAAATTAACACAGTAGTTCTTACACAAAAGGGCAAAAGTGCATCATACCTCAGGTACAAACAAAGCACTCCTAGGACCAGTTGCATTTTGTATAGCCATGCGGATGTCTTCATCGGTGACATCCTCGCAAGGGTCAACACCCTATAAAGACAGATCTTATTTTCTCGTGATAACATGGATATGATGAATGCTGCCATGCAGAGTAATGAAAGATCCAGTAAGCCATCATATTCAACAAAATTTACAAACCTCTAAGCTTTTGACAAAGATAGACTGAAAAATATAGTGAATTCTCGCTCCACCAGAAAGCTCGATTGTTGATATATCTTCATTTTTTCCTTCTACCATCGAGGAGAAAGCTACAGCAAACACATGTTGTTTACATTTATGAATAGTGCCACAAAGCAAAATACTCCTATATAGGACTGAAACAGAGGCGCCAGGAAAGTAGTCAAGGTTCAGTTATTACCATCACAGTATTTAGCTAGAATGTTCAAAAGCTTAGCACCTTGCCCAGCCTGAAATCACAAAACATAGGGATTGATCATCGAGACAAAGAGCAAAAGAATAACAGAAGAAAGATTGAGCAACTAGGTTTTACTAGCTGATACACAAACCAAGTCAGACAAGAGTATTTAATTTGTTACACCAGACCTTGGACTCGACGGGATCACCATAAAAGGCATGCTCCTTAGCAATAGCTGTCAATTGAGAACTTATGCGTGACTTCAGTCCAGGCAGAATAGTTTTTATATGTTGGACCAAGATCTGAAACCACAGACTCATTTTTAGTTTAAATCACAGCACACATCTGAAGTCATGTAACATGGGCTATAACATATATATTATCCACCAAAAATACCTGGTTTAGCTTCTTTGCTAACTGTGGTATCCCACAGTACTGAGCAAGACCATTGTATGCCTGAAAGGAGACATTTCAGGACGACCAAATAGGCAACATATCAAAGAATACATAAATTGAAGAAACTGTGAGCTTCACTGCAGCATACCGGTTGAGACCGAAAGAATTTTTCTTCTCGTGACAGGGCATCCTTGATGCTCAGATCTGCATTGATATCCTACATTATTCAGCACAATAAACATTAGACGGCTAAAGGAAAACCTTTGGTAACAGTAAAGACGGTGCTGCACAAAATGTGTCCAAGACATTACTATGATTACTACTCACTAGCACAACATTCTGAAAATGATCTTTGATATATGAACTAGGTTTTAAGTTTATATATTTTTTACATCAGGTGTTGAGTTTATCTATTTGTTGAACACTAATTATCTACTGGCAGTTTATATTATTATATGGAATGCGCACAGTGACAATAAAGTTAGGCCACTATCAAATTGCGAAAGAAGGCAAATGTTGTGATGAAGTTATCAGTAAATCTGCACACTTGAACTAAGCAAACATGCTGCAAACTAAAGTACCTGCTGGGCACGGTTAACAACGCCAACATAACCAAGTCGTAATGGGATGACATTTCCCAGCAAAAAATTACGGGCATCAGTGCCCCTGTCCATTATGTCCAACTGTAAGAAAACAGAAGGGCAGTGAATATCAGAAGTTGGGTGACATTTAGAGGGTGTTGCTTCTTCGATCTATAATAACCTAAAATCTGAAGGTTCAGAGCAAACCTTTGTGATAACACCAATTGTTCGAGAACCTACCAGAACAGCAAACAGCCAAGTAAGATAATACATCTTAAAAGAAATGGTCTACTGAACTAAACATGGACTGATGCAGAAAAACATACCATCAGGGTCTGCCTGACGGGCCATTTGAAGAGCATCAGAGTTTGCTAAATCTGCATTTGCTGGTGAAACAGCCAAGATGATACATGTCTTGTGCTTGATATATGACAATATCATGGTCCTTATTCTGGCCTCAATATCAGTTGGTTGGTCGCCAACTGGCACCTTAGTGATTCCAGGCAAATCGACCAATGTGATGTTAAGAACATTTGGTGAATGGATCTTCAAACGTATCTGCCTATCTGACACACCCTTGTTACCACCAGCCTCCCTGTCTGTTTCTGCCTGCATTGATGTGGAGCTTATCATTGACAAGTATAAGGTATAATGACTATTCTAGTTAAACCAAGTCACTGCACTACCCGATTCTCTGCCCCCAGCCTCCCTGTCTCTAAAATCTCCAGCAATTCTTTCAGACACATAAACGCGATTACAGAGAATCAGCAGGAGGAAGTAACAGAAGACCAAATAATCCGATTATCAAGGAAACCAAATTCTAATTCATCACCGAAAGCTCCAGCAGTTCATTCAAACGAACACTAAAAGAAATTACATGGTATCAGCAGTTAGATCAACCTCTCTAAATATACACATCAATACAAATGATTCCAAGCAGTCAGGATTATTCAAGGGTACCCAGAGATCACCAGAGATCACCACCCAGGACCACCTGCAACAAAAGCGGGACACCGACGACCTCCCGTTCCTCTCCTCGCCGCCACGGCCGGCCAGAGGAACGAAGAAGAAGAAGGGCGCCCGAAGAAGCTTCACGGCCTCCCCGGCGACGAGGCCGGAACGGAGGAAGGAGGGGAAGCACCACGCCCAAGGTACCGACACCATCGCCTCCGTCAACGACGGCGCCATGCGGGCACTCACACCTAATCTACAAGCACACGAGAGAGCCGGAGCTCCCCTCCACCTCGCGGTGCCGGAACGGCGACCGGAGGCAGAGGGGAGCGGCGGATCCGCCGGCGCGAACAAGGACCTCGGGGTCGCCTTCTCTCCGCCTCCTAGCTACTGTAGCAGGGGAACGGGGAGCGAGAAGGTGTCCCCCATCAAGGTTCTGGAGAGCCATGTAATGATGTGTAATGATCCTTAATTTCAATATATCTAGCTTTGTTCAAAAAAAAAAATACTTCCTCCTCGGTGCTTGGGACTTGCAAGCACGCTTTGAGCGTTAGCCATCTGCCACACTGGTGAGCCAGTGATACATACAAATAACGTGAATGGAGGTGCGCTCTGGTACACCCCCTTTAAAGTATTTTCGTCCATGACTATTAATTAAGAGGTTTATATGTTGGATAATTAATTAGGGACTAAGATCCGATGAACGTGGAGTTGTAAGTTGGGAAGGCGAGGAAAAGAAATTTTTCGCTTGAACTTGCATGTTCAGAGAACAAAGAAAAAGGTTGCAAAATTTCAGTAAATTGCCACTGATTTCGTCATGATCAGTCTACTCTCCATATTTTCTGTTTGTAGACACTCATCGTTACATTCTCTGCCAAACTGCCTCTAAAGATTTCCTCGTATGAGTCACTGGCTCGGAAGGAATGATCAAAGCGATTCTAGCAACTAAATAGAAAATGCAGTTTTTTTGCGAGAAAATAGAAAGCATGGTTATCCACTCAATGTAAAGTTTTGACCATGTGAGCATACTGAAAACACTTGGATCTTGCCAAAAAAAAAATAGTATTATGAATTCACCGGCGGTAAAGAAAAAGACGATGAAGATCTTACAGAGATGTAATTTGGAAATACTATTAACTACTCACACAAAATTAATAACCAATATAAACACCTACACCTGGAAAACGTATGCTAAGCCGCACATAATTAAATTTAAGCGAGAACTTTTTCAGGAAAGCACAAGTGGAATTGGCCTTCAACAAAAAAGAGCTGAACTGTGACTTGTCTAAATTCCAAGGAGTTTATTAGTACCTCCTACAAAATCACGGTTATTAAAGTAATCGGGTGATGGAAACATCATATTCATGTAGCACAATTTCTTCGAACCATGTCAGACTTATCACGGTAAAATAAACCGTGTTCAGAATCTTGAGATACAAGGTATTCGGACACTCAAACTAAAACTAACATGTTCCCATAGCTTCTTACATGGGTTTCAACCAAAAAACCATAACCCATCACCGGTATCATTTTAAGACGAAATGATTGGGCAGCGATATACTGTACAAGAGAGGGCAAACGGCAAAAATTTGGCACCGTGCCAATGCTTCGTTGGGCGCAACGCTAAAAAGAATAACAATGGCTAGAAAAAACATATATCTATTGGGCGCACTGGTGAACTGAATGTGGAGTGGTGTGTTGCTACCAGCACATCTGCTGGCTCAGTCACTAAACCAGGGGAGCAGTCGTGAATCGCAATATCAAAATCCATTGCCACTTGAGCTAGGATTGAAAGGTTGCTGCTCCCCAGAGTGGCTTTTCCGAGCCCTCAGGTGCTTTGGGGTCGAATATGGCGAGCTTCCATCCTGGAAGGATGAAGAAACCCCATGGACCCGTGGTAGACCGGTCGCATCAGAATCCAGGGATAACCTCTCTCAACTGTCTCAGCTTCCTGCGGTATCTCATCCAAAGTCTGCATAATTGTCAAAAGAAACATAAGGTGCAGAAGAGGTAATATCAAGTAGTATATACATTATCGGATGGAAAGCTACGAGCAGTTGTGAAATCATACTTTGTAGGCTTGCTGAAGGACCTTGAGGGTGTCACGTATCTGCTTCCTCTTTGTGGTTATTTCATCAGGTTCTCTGAGCATGTCCCCAAAGATCTCTTCTCTGCATTGGTATTTACGAAAATATCAAGAACTATTATTGTACAGGAGCAATGGCGAATAAATTTTTTTTGAGGGTGATCAATAACAAATAATTTCATTTGGTCGATGGGAAATGATTCAGATAAGAGTAAAAACTGCCTTCTCACCTATAAAGGGTAGTTATAAGAAAATTATGCAGCTCCCTTTTTGTGTGATTAACCTGCAAGACAAACAATTCCTCAAGAACAGAACTGACAAACACAAAATACTTGGTACTAGGCGTTCTATGCAGCTTCCTGTCACAAGCTACAGCACAAAGCTGAATGAAGAAATTAGGGAAAGAAAGGAGGCAAGATTCAATCAAGTCGACCTCTTTCTTGTGAAATAAAAAACAAAAATTGAGTTTTACAGCAATCTGATCAATGCAATGCAAGACCACCTACAATAATATAGGACTCGACAGTGTTTGACAAGACCACCTACAAATGGTCTTTAACCATGCTTGGAGTAGTTCAGGCCAAAACATTGCTGGATTTAATATTCGGATGTACTGCCACTCATCTATGTTTACCATGCAGCTAAGAAAATAGCACAAAATCGCAGACAGAAACAGTCACCATAATTATCCAAGTAAACATAAGCCCTCAGAGTACATACAATTTGCACACAAATATAAGCAGTGTATACTCTTAAGTAGATACTAAGAGTTACAAGAATCATACCATAAAATGCATAATTGCCTTTGGTACAAAATCCTCAACATTTTTCCTGACTATATTGTAATACGACTGCAGCAGCAATTTTGTAATTGCTATTTCAAGGGACTCCTGCTCGGAATGATTTTCTGAAGGCTTGAGGACTAGCGGCGGCTGTTTCAGAATGGTCGCCATCAATCACTTAGCACATTCAAATAACAACGGAAGACTAGCATTAGTAAGATGGCTCACCTCTCTTAACTGTATTGAAGAGAATGAATGTTCCAGGCTGGGAGTAGCTGAAGCATAAGATTTGTTCACTGAACTATCTCTCGCGGAAGAGTGTGCACGGTCCTCACTTGAGGCAAATATTGAGCCCCAAAAAGAAGTGCTTCCACTACCTGAAAGATAATTAGGTAAGTAAAATAGGCCGAGGTGAAATTGTACCAACTTCCAATAAACACAAAGCCTGCCTACTGCACTCAGATATGATAGCATACGCAATCAAAGGATACATTGCATTTGCAACAGACTCCGTACCTGAAGATCCTGGTCTCTCTGCCTCAGCAGCAGATCGTACCCCCTGCTTTAATGACCACATAGCATAATCTTAGAAACACTGGATCGAATCATTGCTGATTAAAAAAAAGGTGACGGAAAAAACCTGGATCTGGTCAGTGACAACTCCATTTACACCAGCAGTTCTACCCAATAATGCACGTGGTCTTTGGATTTTCTCAGAAGCCTGTGGCTTATCGGCATCAACTCCATCCTGCAGTGTAGTTCTGTTAAATACAAGGATGTACGGAGTAGTTTATAGAATGTGGAGTGGCTCAAAATACAAGGATGTGAATACCAAAGGCGTAACTTGGTTAAAATATCTTCAAACATCATTCGACATGCTAAAATGTGCCGAAATAATATCTTCAAACATTATTCGACATGCTAAAATGTGCCGAAATAAATAGTACAGCAGTAGATGTTTGCATGTCTACAATCGTTAGCACCTCAAGTTCTAACATGTACCAGAGAGAGTTAGCTTGGTATACATGCCTTCTCCCAAAGATATAAATGGTTTGACACTGGCATCTTGATGTGATTATATACATTATGGTCGGAAGAATAACAAGGGTTATGATTAATTGCATTGTACATGTCGTTATGGTCGGAAGAATAACAAGGGTTATGATACATTATTTCATGAAAAAATCAATATACCTAGTACTCGTTGCTACAGATTTGTAGGAAACAGGAGTTGTCCATCGAATATAAATATAATACTTAAAAGCATCACAAAATAAGTCTGATCTAATTCGGAGTGCTGATAGTGCATGTACATGTCAGTAACACTAAGAAACAGAAGCAGTGATATTTATCAGATAAAGAGCTTGTTTGCCAGGCACCAGTCAAAAATATTGCCGAGCAGTGGTTTTTAACAGTATGAACATGTACTTAGTTGGTAGCCATTCTACACTTAAGTTGCCCTCAGAATCAGAACAGAAGATATTACTCTACATAAGTTCAATAAAATATACATACTCTTCTAACCACCGTTGCAGGCAATCTGGCGGTTCTAACTTGTTGCTGCGCTTGCTCTACGGCCTTGCTGCCACCGATGAAACTTGGGTGGGATGTGTTTATGTAATCAGCCTGCACAGGTAATATCATGAAAACAGACAAGGTATCAATGCAAGGACAAAATAATAAGTGAACGGGTTATTCAGATCACACAGGTTCACAATAATGTACAAAATAGTTACTCCCTCCGATCATAATTAATTGTCGCTGAATCAGATGTATCTAGACATGTTTTAGTGCTAAATACATCCGACTTAGCGACAATTAATATGGATCCGACTTGGGAGTAGTTTTTTTGTCGCCGTTAAGACACAAAATTGTGTAGGTGTATCTAGACATGTTTTACTGCTAAATACATCCGACTTAGCGACAATTAATATGGATCCGACTGGGAGTAGTTTTTTTTTGTTGCCGTTAATATGGATCCGACTTAGCGACAAAATTGTGTAGGTGTTTCATCACTATATACAGAAGCTCGAATCAAATATAGGCAAGTCATGTACATGTTTTTAAACGCCAATGGGGTACTGTGAATAATAAACTAGAATCTCCATAGGGCAAGAAAAATGTTTACCTCCATCTCAATAATGTGTGCTATCATATCTTGTGCTGGCTTAAGCCCATCCCGTAAAAACTTCCCAATTACTTCATCCATGCTCCTTCTGAGTATAGGGAACTGCTGCAGCTCATTGCTAAGACAACGGTGGCTCATCTAAAGTAAAATAGAAGTTATCGGTATGAGTAAAACAGAAACAGTATATATCAGCAAGTTAAATGTTAATTAACACTGTTTGAATATTTAGCCAAATAGATGCTTAAATTTATGTTTCCAAGATTTAATCGCTGGACTGACATACCTTGACTAGTTCCTCGTATATGAAATCTGCACACTGAAGACTGGGATCAAGCAATCTGCTGATTTGTCTACGTACAAGGACTTCAAACGGCACCTGACAAATTGTTAGCATAATAAGAGTTTTCAGCTCAACTGACCAACACGCAAGAATCTATAAATTAACACAGTAGTTCTTACACAAAAGGGCAAAAGTGCATCATACCTCAGGTACAAACAAAGCACTCCTAGGACCAGTTGCATTTTGTATAGCCATGCGGATGTCTTCATCGGTGACATCCTCGCAAGGGTCAACACCCTATAAAGACAGATCTTATTTTCTCGTGATAACATGGATATGATGAATGCTGCCATGCAGAGTAATGAAAGATCCAGTAAGCCATCATATTCAACAAAATTTACAAACCTCTAAGCTTTTGACAAAGATAGACTGAAAAATATAGTGAATTCTCGCTCCACCAGAAAGCTCGATTGTTGATATATCTTCATTTTTTCCTTCTACCATCGAGGAGAAAGCTACAGCAAACACATGTTGTTTACATTTATGAATAGTGCCACAAAGCAAAATACTCCTATATAGGACTGAAACAGAGGCGCCAGGAAAGTAGTCAAGGTTCAGTTATTACCATCACAGTATTTAGCTAGAATGTTCAAAAGCTTAGCACCTTGCCCAGCCTGAAATCACAAAACATAGGGATTGATCATCGAGACAAAGAGCAAAAGAATAACAGAAGAAAGATTGAGCAACTAGGTTTTACTAGCTGATACACAAACCAAGTCAGACAAGAGTATTTAATTTGTTACACCAGACCTTGGACTCGACGGGATCACCATAAAAGGCATGCTCCTTAGCAATAGCTGTCAATTGAGAACTTATGCGTGACTTCAGTCCAGGCAGAATAGTTTTTATATGTTGGACCAAGATCTGAAACCACAGACTCATTTTTAGTTTAAATCACAGCACACATCTGAAGTCATGTAACATGGGCTATAACATATATATTATCCACCAAAAATACCTGGTTTAGCTTCTTTGCTAACTGTGGTATCCCACAGTACTGAGCAAGACCATTGTATGCCTGAAAGGAGACATTTCAGGACGACCAAATAGGCAACATATCAAAGAATACATAAATTGAAGAAACTGTGAGCTTCACTGCAGCATACCGTTGAGACCGAAAGAATTTTTCTTCTCGTGACAGGGCATCCTTGATGCTCAGATCTGCATTGATATCCTACATTATTCAGCACAATAAACATTAGACGGCTAAAGGAAAACCTTTGGTAACAGTAAAGACGGTGCTGCACAAAATGTGTCCAAGACATTACTATGATTACTACTCACTAGCACAACATTCTGAAAATGATCTTTGATATATGAACTAGGTTTTAAGTTTATATATTTTTTACATCAGGTGTTGAGTTTATCTATTTGTTGAACACTAATTATCTACTGGCAGTTTATATTATTATATGGAATGCGCACAGTGACAATAAAGTTAGGCCACTATCAAATTGCGAAAGAAGGTAAATGTTGTGATGAAGTTATCAGTAAATCTGCACACTTGAACTAAGCAAACATGCTGCAAACTAAAGTACCTGCTGGGCACGGTTAACAACGCCAACATAACCAAGTCGTAATGGGATGACATTTCCCAGCAAAAAATTACGGGCATCAGTGCCCCTGTCCATTATGTCCAACTGTAAGAAAACAGAAGGGCAGTGAATATCAGAAGTTGGGTGACATTTAGAGGGTGTTGCTTCTTCGATCTATAATAACCTAAAATCTGAAGGTTCAAGAGCAAACCTTTGTGATAACACCAATTGTTCGAGAACCTACCAGAACAGCAAACAGCCAAGTAAGATAATACATCTTAAAAGAAATGGTCTACTGAACTAAACATGGACTGATGCAGAAAAACATACCATCAGGGTCTGCCTGACGGGCCATTTGAAGAGCATCAGAGTTTGCTAAATCTGCATTTGCTGGTGAAACAGCCAAGATGATACATGTCTTGTGCTTGATATATGACAATATCATGGTCCTTATTCTGGCCTCAATATCAGTTGGTTGGTCGCCAACTGGCACCTTAGTGATTCCAGGCAAATCGACCAATGTGATGTTAAGAACATTTGGTGAATGGATCTTCAAACGTATCTGCCTATCTGACACACCCTTGTTACCACCAGCCTCCCTGTCTGTTTCTGCCTGCATTGATGTGGAGCTTATCATTGACAAGTATAAGGTATAATGACTATTCTAGTTAAACCAAGTCACTGCACTACCCGATTCTCTGCCCCCAGCCTCCCTGTCTCTAAAATCTCCAGCAATTCTTTCAGACACATAAACGCGATTACAGAGAATCAGCAGGAGGAAGTAACAGAAGACCAAATAATCCGATTATCAAGGAAACCAAATTCTAATTCATCACCGAAAGCTCCAGCAGTTCATTCAAACGAACACTAAAAGAAATTACATGGTATCAGCAGTTAGATCAACCTCTCTAAATATACACATCAATACAAATGATTCCAAGCAGTCAGGATTATTCAAGGGTACCTTCACAAGATATTCAAGTTCAAACAAACAATATCCCTGGCCCCAATGTAGCAAAATATGAAGGGAACTAAATAAATCAGAGAGGACAAACTATAGCCCTCCGGAACGACCACTAAAGGGCAGTTACTGAAATCACCGCATTAAGCAGCATGGACAAAGCATCAGCACCACCAAATCAGTAGTATAGCTACGATACTAACTGCATAGCCCAAATCAATCGCGTCGCTGTTCAAGAGCCTAGCCGACCCAAAGAGCTACCGAGACGAGAGACTACGAGGAGGGGACGGTGACCTGGATCTCGCGGCGGATTTCGCGGAAGTCGTAGTAGCGGCGGCCCGGGTGGTGCAGGAACTCGCCCCACTCGTCGGCGTCGGCGTCGACGGGGCGGCGGGGCTGGTGCACGAGCTGGAGCACGAGGGGGCGGCGCGTGCAGATGTCGGAGCCGCGCGGGAGGAAGTCGCGGCCGACGAGCGCCTCGAGGACGCTCGACTTGCCGCTGCTCTGGCTGCCGACGACCGCGACCTGCGGCAGGTCGATGGTGGAGCTGCTCCCCAGCTGCGAGAAGATGTCCTGCAGCTTGTTGACGATCGGGATCACCGACGACCCCACCACCGCGGCGACCGCGGCCGCCGTCGCCGCCGGCGACAACGCGCCCGAGGAGGAGTAGTGGTCGTCGGCCATGGGGTGCGGCGGGAGAGCGCCTCCGCCTTCTAGGTCGTCTAGGGTTTTGGTTGGGGGAAGCAGGAGGAATCGATCCCTAGATCGAGAGCTCGGCGTCTGATTTTGTTCCCCTCTTAATTTCTGGGGCTGCGGATTTGAATCGGGAGGTGTGAGGGGGTTTCCGTAGTATTGTATTGGAGCGCCGGAGAAGGAAGGAGAGGAGGCGGAATTGACCTTTATAGCCCTTGTCTTCTTGGCTTAGGGAGCAAGAAGAACATCTGCTTTTTTTCGGGCATCAGATAATCCATATCCATATGTGATCTAAAAAAAAAGATAATCCATATGTACTGCCTCGGCGGCAGTCTCACGCGTTGGCTTGTTGAATACGATAGTAACTAGCTGCGCTGGTTCAGTGCAAGTCAGTGAGCACCGTATCCGGGAGAAGTTTTAATCGGCAACGGATTGATAGTTTGATTAACTGAACGAGATTAACTGAACGAGCGCAAGAACGTTAGGTTTCAAATTCTTTAATGCATGTGATGAAGCTGGATGATGAGTATTTACATGTCCTGGCATGCAAGAACGATGCACAATAGTTGTTAATTATCTATAATATTTCTTTCCATGTACTTGACATGCAAGTTCTGATATAACACGGTCACTAATTTTCATTCAAATAAAAATTAGTTTAGTTTATAGTCAGATAACGTCATCGAATCTTAGTTGCAACAGCAACATACATGCATGTTGCAACTCATGAAAACACGAATCAACAACAAAAGATCCAATGATTCAAGTCATTTTTATTAGTTGTAATTACACTTTGTAACTCGAAAATCTTACTTGCAACTCAATTTACAACTTATTGATGTACGAATCACGATACAGTTTTCGGCGTTATAATAATCGACTGAGCGCTAACTTGTTATCGGGTAACTGAGAATTAACAATTCCGTAAAAAACATTACCATACTGCATGAAGCTATAAGTAGAATCATTGCCATACATGTATAATTATTGGTTTTGCTACTCCCTCCGTCTCTATTTAGGTTTCGTCCTTGTTTTGCGTGCACCAAGTTTGACCATTAATTTGATCAACAAATTGTGGTATGTGCTATAAAAATTATGCCGTTGGATTCGTATTCAAATAAAGTTTCTAATGGTACTATTTTATGATATAATTCTCATATATTAGTGGTTAAATCGATGGTCCAAGTTAATGCATGTAAGACAGAGACGCCACATGCACTGGGATGGTCAAAGATAGAGCTCATTCACGTCTTTGGCAGTTGAATTTGCCTCGTATTCGTGCTTATTTAGGAGTTGCACATATTTTGCACTTGCAACTGTGTGTGAAACGGTGGAAAATATTCACCTAGTACAACCGTGGATTCACTGAAAAACTTGTTCACGACACTAAAAAATTCACCGTAGATCAAAATCGTGGATGACATAACTCGACTGAGATTTCGACTGAGAATTAATCACTCCCTTGTAGGAGTAGTAACTTTGATCGGTTACATGTATCAAAGGATAAATCTCTTTGAAGGTACGAGTATAAAAACGTGTGTACGTCTTTGCTAGACCAATTGCTATCGCCAGTCGCCACCGTCTAGGCAAAAGCGGCGACGGAATGGACGGTCCGCTAGAGTCCAGTACGTTCCTCCTGCTCCCCGAGACCTGGGTCCGTCCGTGTGCGACGGCGATGGCTCTGCAGCCTGCAGCCATTGGACTGCGTCTGCGTGCGACCACCAGAAGGGTTCTGTTGAGGTGGACCTCAATTTACGTACGTGGTGCCCATAGCTGCACCCAGACCATTCTTTTTTTTTTTCGTGTTTTGAGATTGTTTATTTATCGAGAGTGCTGATCATTGAGATTTGAGCAACTAATCGTGCCATTGGAAGTTGGAGCAGGCTGTCACGATCGATCCCCAGATCACGCACCGCTTGTCCGCGCTGGAATTTTCTTCTGACTTGCGCTGGAAATTGGAAGTTTTCCTGGCCGTGGTAGCGGGCTGTCCGTGCAGTCCAGCCCATGGCTGAGCTATTTGGGCCCAAATAGGACGATTTGCACTTTGGAGGCACCTCTTCAGTATATGTGGGCCGGGCCTTGGTCCTAAGGAATTCTGCACTAAAACATGTTCCGACTTCTGAATGAGATTACTAAAAGAACCAAAGCAGTTTGAGTCTTTGAGGAATTCTCAACAGCAAGAAAAACAAAAGCAGTTTGAGGAAGGAGGAGATGCTCTTTCTTCTTTGCACGAAACCGAGGCATGTCTTGTCCGTTCGAGAGCGTGGACATCACTATATATGAGCTATCTAGATTTATGGCGTCATGTCTGGTTTCATGGAAAAGTACTGACCTCCACGGTGGTGTTGCTTTGCGGTACCTGCTGGTACTTACGGGATATACCCAAACTGCTCAAGTAACCTGCTCTCTCCGACACGGTCGCACGGCGCCATCGGAGTTGACAAGTGAGTCGGAAAAAAAAGGAATGAACCTGCTCGTCCACGTGAGACATGTATGAATTCCGGGGTTGGTTGGGGGAAGAAAGCAACTGCGAAATAGTACTAAATTGCCAGCGGTTCAGCATTACACGCATCCAAGCTGAATTTCTCTCTATTTTATGTCTGACACTTGGCAAGAGGCCGAACTACCTAGGTAGTAAAGTATTTTCTCCGGTACGCACGCGCTTATTTCAAGAAGAACAGTAGTAGATATATAGAAGATGCAACGAATGCTTACACATCAGCTGCAGGCCGCAGAATCAGCTGAACTTGGCAGCTTTGCACAAAGAGATCGAGAATTACCACAGGTGAATGGAAGAATGGACAGCTGCATAGATACAACAACTAATACACATCAGTATGAAGTTTCTGATGGCATACAGTACATACACATGCATATAAAAGGCAAAGCTTTTGCCTTCGTTTCAAGTACATACACATGCAGCAACAGTTCCATGGAGTACTACTGAAGGGCAAGCCACATTTGGCCATCTCCCCATCGAAACCGACTAAACCAAGAGGGTCTCTGACTTCCCGCATGACAAGTGCACGTCGCACCAGTATATGCATATACTGTAACCATGTAGAACCGTTCTGATTGGGCAATGTGTAGGTGACGTACCATGTTTGAATATATCAACGTCCTAACTAACACCGGATTCAGAGTTAAGTAGGCACAGCAAGAGCTAAGCAGTTTCCCTCCACGGCACTCCTCTTCTCATCCTGTTTATTTGCTCTGTTCCTGCCGACGATTCTTGCGGACACACACACACGATGGGGATTCAGCCGAACTTGCTTAACCAGCTGGTGTCGCTCCTCCTCGGGGCGTCGGTCGCCGGGGTGCTGATCTTCTTCATGTCGTCGGCCGGGATCGGCGCGGGGCCGTCGACGCCCGGCATATCCAGCTGGGCCAACGGGACCATGGGATTCCGGGTTGCCTCCCCGCAGGAGCCCAACCACACTACCCAGGTTTCTTCACAAAGTTGTACTTATTTGCTCAGTCAGTTGGCTGTCTGTAACTGTAACTCTGTATTTTTGTCGCCTCGGCAAGTTGTCAAGTAGCTCGAGTCGTTGATAGTTCTTGCGTTTGACGTCTGGTTTTTTGTCGGGCAGGCGGCGCTGGCGGCGGAGCAGGAGCTGGAGCAGCTGCTGCGGGCGGTGGCGGATGAGGACCGGACGGTGATCATGACGTCGGTGAACGAGGCATGGGCGGCGGAGGGGTCGCTGCTGGACCTGTTCCTGGAGAGCTTCAAGAACGGGGAGAAGATCGCGCACTTCGTGAACCACCTCCTCGTCGTGGCCCTCGACGCCGGGGCGCTGGAGCGGTGCCGGGCCGTGCACCCGCACTGCTACCTCCTGCCGCCGCTCGCCGGCAACAGTAGCGACCTCTCTAAGGAGAAGGTGTTCATGAGCAAGGACTACATCGACCTGGTGTGGAGCAAGGTCAGGCTGCAGCAGAGGATCCTCGAGCTCGGCTACAACTTCCTCTTCACGGTATGTACGTTACGTCGTCGTAGCAGTTGAGACAAAGAAATCGGAATGAACCAAAAAGAGGAGTTGAGAAACGGTCCAGCATGAGCACATTTTTGCACAAGCGTCCCTCTCGCAGTTGGCAACCAAAACTTGAGGTTTATTAGCTTAGTCATGACACTAGCACTTATTGTATCTTTCAGACATTTGGGACATCTATCCTGTCAAAATACAACAGGTGTGGTAGGTTTTTAAAAATCGGATGTGCAAGTTTGTATGAAAACTGCTCAAGATATTTGACTTCCTTTTAGATATGTTATATCTGTATTAAATTCCTTCAGTAATCTACCAGCAAAAATTATTCTTCAGTAATATGAAACTTACATGCTCCATTATCACACATCTACAACTATTCTTACATTTATTACTTCCTAATGTAGGATGTGGACATCATGTGGTTCCGTGACCCGTTCGAGAGAATGTCCGTGGCGGCACATATGGTGGCCTCCTCAGACTTCTACTTGGAGATCCGTACAACCCCATTAACGCGCCGAACACGGGATTCTTGTATGTGAAGTCAAGCAGACGCACAGTGGGCATCTTTGAGGCATGGCGGGATGCTCGAGCGTCCTTCCCTGGTAAACATGAGCAGCAGGTGTTCAACAAGATAAAGTTTGACCTCATTGAGAAACGCGGTTTGCGGATGCAGTTTCTCGACACGGTGCACAATGCCGGGTTCTGCAACAACACTCGGGATTTCAACACCCTCTACACCATGCACGCTAACTGTTGTGTTGGCCTCGGCGCCAAGCTCCATGACCTGGGAAACCTAATGGTGGAGTGGCGTGCATACAAGGGGATGGACGAGGTGCAGCGGCGACGAGGTCCCGTGCGGTGGAAGGTCCCTGGCATATGCATCCATTGATCAATTCACGATGTGTACGCGTGTCGTTCTTTAATTCGGTTTGAGGTGTGCAAATAGGTGTGCGGTGGGACTATTCGAGATGTGTGTTCTGGGAATGTAATTTCACTATCAGTGTTTATCATATCATCTCCGTACACATTTTGTAACAAAGGGAGTCGCCTCACGAGAGATCCTAGTGCACACCACATTATCAAAATGCTTCCTCCCCCCACCCCCCTTGTACCCCCAAATATCCAAAATAATTCCACATAAGAAAAAAGAAGACTAATAGCATTATCTCTCTTGAACATTACCCGCTCCAAAGCCCCATGGACGGGTATAAGTGTCGAGTGGAGAGGTGATTTGTGATCCTGGGGTCCATCGCGAAGCAACGAATGTGGAAGAGCTTATGCAGAGAATCTTCACTAAAAACAGATTGTAATAAGATTAAGGTGGCTCGCGAATGAGAAACGCCTGAGCCGATAGGTATGATTTTTTGCTCGGAGCTTTGAATTCCTTTATTGTAAACTTGACCAGCATTGATTACACTCGGTACGGGTAGCCTCCGTGCCCTTGTCTGCTTCAGTTGATGTGAATGACGGTGTTTTCGGCATCAATTGCAGCCTCTATATATCCTAGACAAGCATTGGGCCTTTTGGGTCGCCTAGATATCTACACCCATAATTTATTTGTTTTTTACGTTCTACATTTGCTAGCCTCAACGGAGTCCTAGCCAGGCTGGCCACAATGGGGGAGTAATTAAGAGTAGTAACATGTAACATATATGGTCTCATTTAGTAGCTTGTAAACTCATTTTGTTTTGAGAGGCGCTATGTGATGGTAACTAGCTTACCCTCCTGCCTATCGACGCTATGTTACTCTATTTGTCTCTCTTCTCATTAATTAGTTGTCACATCAGTTTTTTTAATTATGTGACATCTATGTTACCATCTTAGTTACTCCCACTGTGGGCAGCCTAAGGACAAGAGCAGATGACATAAGTTTATGTTTTTCAATATATATATTCTATAAATTCAGTGAAATGAATAACACGTATTGTGTGGTACAGGTTGAGACTCAAACAAAGCACAATACTGTGTTACAAGTTGAGGATAACACGGGTGTATTATAAGGTTCTCTCTCTCTCTCTCTCTCTCACAACACAGAAACGTAAAGAAGTGCTAAACAAGGTTGTACTTTGCCATAGTATTTCATCGCGCTTTCTTCGTAGTTGTGTTCTGATCATGACAACGCTCTTTGTCTGCCACAAAATGAAAAGGTTTAATACCACATGATAAATATTGAACTAAATGAACCAAATATATGTTCATATTTGTACGAGGGTCAGAATTGCCAAACTCTAGTTTGTGTTACAACTTTGATCAACAATGGATTTTCTTCACCAAAATAAATTGCACACATTTGAAAAGAGACAACATGAGAAGTTGTATACCACATTTTTTTTTAGAAATGGGGAGATCTTGGCCTCTGCATTGTTGTATACCACATAAAGGTCATTAGAAAGGTCAACGATATATATTGTGAATCAAGTGGTTGGGGAGAGTGTGATTGCCAACATTTTTGTCATCACGTACTGATGCATTTTCATAACAAACGGGAGAAGCAAACTTTCTTTTTCATTGTCACCAAAATAGAGCATTGTCAGCTTGCGATATTCTGGTGACATCGCAAAAGATACTCTTTTAGAAAAAATATGTCTTGTGCAATGAACCAAAATGTCCCAAAGTCGATCAAAATGGAGCAGCACGTGATCCTAGTTGTATAATAAATCAGATATAAGCTAATATTTCATTAAAAATACTAATCACATGTATAATTATTAATTTGGATATCAGATACATAATTAACTTTATATGGTGCATAAAAAGTGTGTCATTTAGCCACATGAGTTGATGTTTTCAATTATTTCTCAGTACTTAAGACAAAAGACATCCATACATTTAATATGCCTAGATTTTAAGTAAGCATCAAACGTATAATGCTAAATACAATCCATTAACATATCCAAGCAAAAAATTATATCAATACGATCTGTGAACTTTAAATCACATCCAACACATATGTGCATTTAATAAATTAAAACAAAACAATTAACTAAACATCACCTAAACTTCTTACTAATATAACTTGGTTTCTTATGAACTAATACAACATCTTATACGGATTTATATATAATATACAATGGATCCCGTGGAGGTCTATTATGAGGGCACCTGACCTTTCTGGAGGAGTTGAAGGGGTCTACTACTATATCGCCTATGGGACTGAAGGCGATGCCATGAAGCAGAAACATAGTAGGATCCATGATCATAGTAAGCCAAGCAGCCGTAGTGTAGCACCAATAAGTTGCTGAGCTATCATGTTATTTAGTATTGTGGTTTCACCCCAAGTGAAGATTTACATGGCGTATAGACTCAAAGGCATTTGTCTGGAGTGTTTTGCTACCCATATCAAAGGGAGCGCATGACAAAAGGCACCGAACGTCCTTTCTCTTTCACACGCACGCACGCACGCGCACACACACACACATGTTGACATGCACATATGCAAACACTTCAAGATCGGGGCAATGATGTCATCATGACAAATCACACACTCGGTCCACGACACCACGTCAAATGTCTTCGAGAATCACCCGGGAATAGGATGAAACAAGAAATGTCTCAAATACCCCTACCATTCTATCATCTTTATAGGGGTATTTGTGTACACGTTTTCGGTAGCAGCTATAAATAAGGCGCCCAACAGAGACGAGATGTCATTTGCGATTTGGATACTCTCCAAAGCCCTTGGCTACTTCCCTTCCCCTTCGCACCCTCCCTTCCCTAACACGGTTAACTCGGTAGGAAGGTGAAAGTTTGGAACTGATATTGGGCATGCGGCGGCGATCCCAACACTCAAGCTAAGTTGTGGGGGGTTAGCACCGGATGTGAAAGACGAGCCGTCAAGGTAGCCATAGCCACGAGGTGGTAGAAGAAAGGCGATGATATTCCGGTCGGTGCTACTACAATCCCCGGGCCGGTCCGGGGTGGGGGTGGGGAAGCGACAACGTGATTCTCCCCTCACCTCTCAAAATCCTTCAAAATCTATGGACACCAAAATTCTGAAGTCGCAATGCCTACAATCTTTAGAAGGTAATAAATGCTCATTTTCCCATGCATATATTCCAAGTAGCCAACAACTCACCTCCATCTAATTAATCCCTGCCCGCGATAGCTGCATACCACAATATAGGACATATACCATCCTATAAATGCACAACCACTGGAGGTACATTTTCCGGCTACGGGTGTTCGTTTTCCTCATGCACATCACCATGGAGTTCCATAACGAAAACCTACGGCGCTTCTTCAAGCTGTGGATTGCGGTCTTCCTCGCTTTCCTTCTGCTATTGCTGCTTGTCAGTCGAGGGTGGTCGCCGATGGACATGATGGCAGCGTCTCGGCGGCAACATGCAACTACTCATGTCGGCAGAAACTTTGACGAGGTATAATGCTCCGTGTGCTTGGTCTCGGTATAGTGATGTACACTTCCGTTTGGTTTCGTTTTATGCATTTTCCTACGATTCGTAATATTTCGGTGTTTCCATTTCAACGTGAAAATACACACAGATATATATATATATATATATATATATATATATATATATATATATATATATATATATATATATATGTCACTTGTGTTCTCACACATGCTTGAATCCCACCTTCTCACTTTGCTCATTGTTTCAACATAGATATATTATTTCTTTTAGGGAATGCATTTCTTCAAATTAGGAGGCCGAGCTTTTTGTCGATTGGGTATGTCTAGCCGTTAGAATGGTGGGTTACTATACATTTTTAGAAGTGTATCATTGCCAACTAAATAGGCTTGTTCATTTATTTCTGGAGTACGCCGTGAGCTCTGGCATATTTTGTTTCGGACCGAGCTATTTTCCGTTACTTCCATAACAGAAACAAGCTGTTCAAAACAAATCTACCGCTTTTTTTTCAAAGGGTTAGAAAAAGATACACAAAAATAAACTTGAGGCTAATCAATTGACTGCGTTTGGTGGGCTTAGATCTATAAAATATTCTCATTTGGGATTAATAAATTTATATTAGAAAAGTCCATCAAACTAAATAAGAAATGTACATCTTGTATTGTTTGCTCTTTGTATTTTGTATTAAAAATTACAGTGTAGCTTTGCCTTACTATACAGTTCAACAACAAAATACATCAAAACATTGAGAGGTTTGTGGGGACCTAAAATTTATTTAGAATGCTCAAAATGACTTATTGCAACGGAAACAATAACTGAGTATAGTAAAGGAGGAATACAGCATTTACTAATGACCAATTAAACTATTTAGAAAAAAATACATTGAAGTTTTTTAAGTGGGATGCCTTTTTTCGATGAGTAGAAAGTTTTTTTCGTTCTTATTTTTTGCCAATAAGTATGAAGACTTTCTCAATAAGGACCAATTTTCCCGTGACAAAAAGGAAGACTGCTGTTTTACACAAGAATCATTTTTTTTAACGGAACACAAGATTCATTTTGGACCTGTTTTAAGAAAGAAAACGCAGCATAATAAGATGCAGTACAAATCAGCGGCCGGTGTTTCCAATGGAAGAGTTCTTCATGCCTTGAAAAGAAAAAGAAAAACGTCTAGCAGTAGCTCTCACATCGTTTTTGTGCTTGTAAAAGGAGCAGGGGTCCAACGCTATCTGAACACTCAAATATTGCTTCAAAAAACTGTGTAATCCTTTTGAGGACTGCGCTATAGCATTAATTGTGTAATAATTTATTTCAAAACAATTGTACAATAATTACCTTGTACATGCATAAAAAATCGATGCGACAATTTTAGAGGGAAATTATGATGTTGAGATATTGACCCCATTTGAACTGCATGACCAGTCCAAATTCGCAGGTTTAGCAGAGCTTCTGCCGAAGGTGGCCACCGACGACCGGACGGTGATCATCACGTCGGTGAATGAGGCGTTCGCGCGGCCCGGCTCCCTACTGGGCCTCTTCCGCGAGAGCTTCTACGCCGGCGAAAAGATCGCCCATCTCCTGGACCACCTCCTCGTCATCGCCGTCGACTCCGTGGCGTACCACCACTGCCGGCGCGTGCACCCGTTCTGCTACCTCCTCCAAGCGACGACATCCATGAACCTGAGCTCGGCCAGCAACTACATGAGCGACGCCTACGTTGAGCTTGTCTGGGCCAAGCTCGAGCTCCAGCAGCGCGTCCTCCAGCTCGGCTACAACTTCCTCTTCACGGACGTGGACATCCTGTGGTTCCGGGACCCGTTCCGGCACATCAGTTTGCACGCAGACATGGCGACGTCCTCCGACGTGTACTCCGGCGACCCCGACGACCTCAACAACTTGCCCAACACCGGGTTCTACTACGTGAAGTCGACGGGCCGGACGGTAGAGATGCTGCGGCGGTGGCGGGCGGCGCGGTGGCGGTTCCCGCGGGGCCACGAGCAGACCATCTTCAACCACATCAAGCACGAGCTCGCCGCCGCCGACGGCGACCTGCGGCTGCGGTTCCAGTTCCTCGACACGGGCCGCTTCGGCGGCTTCTGCCAGCTGTTCCGCAACGACATGGCCAAGGCGTGCACCATGCACGCCAACTGCTGCGTCGGCCTGGGGAACAAGCTGAGCGACCTCTGGAACGTGCTCGGGCAGTGGAAGAACTACACGACGATCGAGCCGCAGGAGAGGAAGAAGGCGGAGGCCGCCGGGAAGAGCTTCGAATGGCGCGTCCCCGCTAAGTGCGGGACGCCGGACACGAGGGTCGGCGCGTGATCAATTAATCAATCGCTGACGCATCGCATGCAGCGTGCTGTTTTGGACTTTAGTTCGAGAGAGAAAAGCTAATGCATTTTGCAATTTGTATAAGTTTAATAGATTTGGACTCTCGCTCCAAGCCGTGCTTCTAGCTCAAGGTTACAAGAGAAAGACGAGTTTTGTTTTCAAGTTCCAACTCTGGAAGCAACCGAGAATGGGACGCGGTTTGACTTAGCTACTACTCGAACTCGAACGTTTCGAAAGTGAGAGGAGGGTGAACAAACAGGACGCACGTAACTGCAATTCTTCAGAGTTGAAAACTAGTATAACCGTGTAGTGTACGGCCGGGCGTGTTGTTTAACCGAAGATGAGACAAAGTCCAAGGCCGAACAAGGGGCGCCGCTGCTAGTGCACGTGCAGCTGAAGAAACAGGGACGGCGCCCAATGCCGGAATATCACGTACGTTTGAAGCGATCAACACATTGATCTCGCGAAATTTTCCTTGTTTAAGTACCTAGCGGCCGGCTGGCTGGCCTAGTTTTTTAGGACAAGGTGGTCGTACCACCGCTCTATTAGATAGAAAGAATTGACCCAGTTTATAAGGAAAACCGGGTCCAAAAACCATCCAAGCTGTACAAAAGAACACACAGACGAAGCGACCTGTCGCCCACACGACACAGGTCAGACAACCGCCACAAACACACACCACCCGCTCCGGAGCCGCCGCTCCGGCGTAACAACCAGATCAATCTCCGCATTGCCTGGAAGCGATCCAGTCATGGTCGACGAACCCTCTGCCCACGCAGTCTTCATCCATTGGTGTCTGTTGGAATTAACCAAACTTGTCCGGGTCCTAGTAGAAACCGGTTGGTTATTTCCATACAATGAGTTAGTAATAGTCTGAGTCGGTTTGTAATTTCCTTTTGTGTGTCCAAGCAACCGGCTGCTATAAACCCGATGAAGCCCACGGGCAGAGGAAAACAAATCGCTTCTTCTTCCGTCGTTGTGCTAATCGATTGACTAGTTACGTGAGGCTAGCCTGTACTCGCGCGTCTTAGCAGTGTCGTCGACGACCGACCGACATGGTGGTGGGCAGCCTGAGCGGCAGCGGCGTCAGCCACTCGGTCTCGTTCCTCCTCGGGGCGCTCCTCCCCACCTTGCTGCTCTTCCTCCTCGCCTCCGACCGGCTTGGCGAGAAGCTACCCAGCATCTCCAGCTCGCGGAATGGATCATTAGCTCATCAGCTGACGGGCCCCGCAAACCTCTCCGGCAACGGTACGCAGGAGGAGAGGTTCTTGGGGCTCGCGGAGCTGCTGCCGAAGGTGGCGACCGACGACGGCACGGTGATCATCACGTCGGTGAACGAGGCGTGGGCGGAGCCGGGCTCGCTCCTCGACCTCTTCCGCGACGGCTTCAAGAACGGCGAGGGCACCGCGCACCTCCTCAACCACACCCTCATCGTCTCCGTCGACCAAGGCGCCTTGGCACGCTGCGAGGCCGTGCACCCGCACTGCTACCTCCTCGAGGTCACGTCCGCCAACGTCACCTCCGCCAACCGCTTCATGACCAAGAGCTACCTCGAGCTCGTTTGGGCCAAGCTCGAGCTCCAGCAGCGCGTCCTCCAGCTTGGCTACAACTATCTCTTCACCGTAAGATAGCTGCTACCTGCATGCATGCATGCCCTCTAAACATGGTTCATGTTTTCATGCTATTTTGTTTTTTGCGCTGATTTCATGGTTCATGCTTTTTTAGGCTGATTTCATGGTTCATGTTTTCATATCGATTTTCTACTCATAATGTCACACAAACTCTATATGATCCAGCTAGAAGCACACAATTACCTACCTAGTCGGCCATTAGTCAATTTTCAAAGTCGTTGACTGGAAATAACAATTTCACGGGCGATTAAGAAATGCACGTTCTCTTTTCTTAGCACGTTTCATAATTGCCACCATTGAATTATCCTATTTTTGCGTTATGCTCAGTTACTAGATATTGTTTGCAGGATGTGGATATCATGTGGTTGCGCAACCCATTCCGGCACATCAACCTCTACGCCGACATGACCGTCTCCACTGACCGTTTCAACGGTAGAGCCGAGGACCTGAGAAACGCACCCAACACCGGCTTCTACTACGTCAAGTCGACGAACCGAACAGTGGAGATGCTGACGCAATGGCGGACAGCGAGGTCGCGGTTCCCTCCGACCCATGACCAAGCGGTCTTCAATGAGATCAAGGGCGAGCTCGCCGCAGGAGAGCTGCAAATTAGGTTTGTGTTCCTCGAGACAACGCTCTTCGACGGCTTCTGCCAGTTCCACGGTGAGATGGATAGGGTCTGCACCATGCATGCCAACTGTTGCATCGGGCTCGAGAACAAGGTGCACGACTTGAGGAACGTGGCTGCCAAATGGAAGAACTACACGAGCCTTACACCATCGGAGAAGAGGAGCGGCAAGTATAGGTGGCCGGTACCCACCAAGTGCCAAGCTTCGATGGGACACCGATGACGGATCAAGGCCGGTCCCGTATGCATAGTAGTTGGTGAAGGTTGATTATAATATTCTTTCATTTTTGTTGGACAAATTAAGTTTTTTTTGGGTGGGGGATGAGAAATATCATACTGGAGGTGTCTATTCATTGACCATAACAATTTTACGATAAAGTACAGGTGAAACCCACATAGAGATCTTGTTTGAATGTTTAAAAATTGTCGAGAATTACATAATTATGGATGGGTAGATTACTATAAACGCGTCAAATTTCAACCTAGAACTCAAAATCGCTTTGGAGGTATATTAAAACAAAATTCAGCGATTTAGAGTGCCAAACAATAAACTACATCAACAAAAATCCAGCCCTCCCTATCTCATCTCATTATAGTCGCGCCAAGCCTACAGACGAAAAGTTATACTTCCTCCGATCCGTTATAAGCGTCGTAGGAATACACACTAGCTAGTACAAATGCATGCATGTCTGGCGAATCTTATTTCGGATAGGAGGGAGTACTAATGTTGCACAAAAATCAAACACTTCTTAGGGTGCAATTTCAAGCTAACGTGCAACTTTTGGATGAACGAAGCCAGACAGCTAGTCCATTTTGGCGTTTGCAATTTGTGTAAGTTAATAGACTTGGATTCCCCAAGCCTTCTAGCTCAAGGTTAAAAGAGAAAGACGAGTTTTGTTTTCAAGGTCCACAACTCTGGAAGCAACCGAACATGCATGGGACGCTGTTGGACTTAGCTACTCAATCGTTTCGAAAGAAAGAGGCGGGTGAACAAAAAATACGTAAGTAACTGATATTAGTCTCCGTTAAAAAGTATAACCGTGTGGTGTACGGCATGTTGTTTAAGTTTAACCGAAGATCAGACAAAGTCGAAGGCCGAACAAGGGGCGTCGCTGATGGTGCACGTGCAGCTGAAGAAACAGTGCCGGAATATCACGTCATCCTTTATCAGATTCAAATCGGAAGTAGCGAGTTTTGCAGACAGAGAAGAGAAAACTATGGGTGTGTTTGGATCTCTCGCTCAACGTGCCTAGCCAGGCAAGGAAATTCTAACTCGGTCGAGCTATAGCCTGTAGAGGCAATGCTTCTTATTTGGTTTATTTGGCTAGCCACCACTAAACCACGTATGAATGAGCAGTTACTGCTTTAATAGACGTGCGCTCAATTCTTGCCGACGGAGGCTAGCCGAATTGGCTTGCCTCGCATGAGGATGATTTTCTATCCCACGCAGGCTAGCTTGCCGGGCAAAGCTAGTTTTTTTTCTCCTCTACCAAACGACTATCCTAGCTGAGCAAGGCTAGGATTAGGCTTGCTCGAGATCCAAACGTACCCTATGGAACTCAGAGGAGCAAGTCAACGAATCGATGAACTGCACATGATTTACCTAGTTTCAAAAAAAAAAGATGAACTGCACATGGATCGGTTGTATACTTGTATCGAAGGACGTGGGTGGGGACGGTGGCAGACTGGCAGGAGTATTTGTAAATATACGTATTGGTTGGAAGATAATGCGCACACACACATACATTTGGTCGTCGTTTGAAGCGATCAACACATTCATCTCGCCAAAGTTTCCTTGTTTAAGCACCTACCAGCGCCGGCCTAGTTGCGCATGTAGCAGGCAGTTCCCTTTTCTGTCACCACCGCCGCGGCGCCGCCCGCTCTGGGGTCGTCGACGATCGACCGATCGACATGGTGGCCATGGTGGGCAGCCTGAGCGGCAGCGGCGTCAGCCACTCGGTCTCGTTCCTCCTCGGGGCCCTCTTCCCCACCTTGCTGCTCTTCCTCCTCGCTCCCGACCGGCTTGGCGAGAAGATAGCCAGCATCTCCTGCATGGGGAATGGATCAGCTGATCAGCAGACGAGTCCCGCAAACCTCTCCGGCAACGGTACGCAGGAGGAGAGGTTCTTGGGGCTTGCGGAGTTGCTGCCCAAGGTGGCTACCGAGGACGGCACCGTGATCGTCACGTCGGTGAACGAGGCGTGGGCGGAGCCGGGCTCGCTCCTCGACCTCTTCCGAGAGGGCTTCAGGAACGGCGAGGGCACGGCGCACCTCCTCAACCACACCCTCATCGTCGCCGTCGACCAAGGCGCTTTGGCCCGCTGCGAGGCCGTGCACCCGCACTGCTACCTCCTCGAGGTCACGTCCGCCAACGTCACCTCCGCCAACCACTTCAGGAGCAAGAGCTACCTCGAGCTCGTCTGGGCCAAGCTCGAGCTCCAGCAGCGCGTCCTCCAGCTTGGCTACAACTATCTCTTCACCGTAAGATACCCTGCATGCCTCTAAACATGTTTTAGTTTTAATTTCACGCGGATTTTCTACTCATTTGTCGCTTTAGAAATTGCACATTATCAAGAGTTCAAGACTAATGTCACACAAACTCTATATGATCAAGAAGCACACAACTACCTAGCAAACCAACTCTTGCTTTCATTAAAAAGTAGGGCCGTTGGCCTTTTCTCCAAAAACTACCTAGCAAACCATTTGATAGCTAGAAAATCAAATTTCAAAATCATTGACAGGGAAATAACAATTCCTCGGACGATTAAGAACCGGTTTTGCTAATTGAGAATAGCTTAGCACTCGGTCCACTCATCCAGCGTTAAAACCGCACGTCCGATTCGTGTAAAACTAGGTCTTCTTCTTCCTCGCGGCGACGGCGGCGTCAAGCCAAGCCGGAGCCGCCGCTGGCCACGGCGGAGGAACAACTTAACTTGGGGGTGTGGGTTCACCGGCGCCGGAGAAGAAGAGGCGAGGGTTAGTGGGATGGTCGGGGCGGCGGCGGACCGGTGGAGGAGGAGCTCGGGGCAGGGCGGGCAGCTAGGCGTCGCGGGAGCGCGTTGTCCGCGGGTGGGGAGGTCGGTGGTTTGGCCGGTGGTGGCTGCGGGGGAGGTGAACTCGCCAGAGTTGAGGAAGAAGACGATGACGTCATTCGACTGAGAATTAGCATAACCCATTAAGAAATACATTTTCTCTTTTCGTAACAAGGTTCATCATTTCCACTCGTGAAATATCTTATTTTGCGTTATGCTCAATTGATATTGCTTGCAGGATGTGGATATCATGTGGTTGCGCAACCCATTCCGGCACATCAACATCTACGCAGACATGACCGTCTCCAACGACCGTTTCAACGGCAGAGCCGAGGACCTGAGTAACGCACCCAACACCGGCTTCTACTACGTCAAATCAACGAACCGAACGGTGGAGATGCTGAGGCGGTGGCGGGCGGCGAGGTCGCAGTTCC
The DNA here is from genome assembly GCA_947311845.1 of Poa pratensis. Classification (NCBI taxonomy): domain Eukaryota; kingdom Viridiplantae; phylum Streptophyta; class Magnoliopsida; order Poales; family Poaceae; genus Poa; species Poa pratensis. Next base: position 15,383,053 of record CAMZMU010000042.1, on the reverse strand, counting down.
CTCTGGCCCACGACCAGGACGTCTTCAACGAGATCAAGGGCGAGCTCGCCGCCGGCGAGCTGCAGATCAAGTTCGTGTTCCTAGAGACGACGCTATTCGATGGCTTCTGTCAGTTCCACGGCGAGATGGACACGGTTTGCACCATGCACGCCAACTGCTGCATCGGGCTCGAGAACAAGGTGCACGACCTGAGGAACATGGCCGCCGAATGGAAGAACTACACGAGCCTGGCACCATCGGAGAAGACGAGTAGCGAGTATAGGTGGCCGGTACCCGCCATGTGCCAAGCTTCGATGGGACACTAATGACGGATCAAGGCCGGTCCCATATGCACAGTAGTCGGTGAAGGTTGATTATGATATTCTTTCATTTTTATTGGACAAATTAAGTTTTTTGAGGGAGAAAAATCATACATGGGTGTGTCTATTCATTGTCCGTAACACTTTTACGAGAGAATATCTGGTGTAAACTAATTTGCAATTGAAGCTGGTGAAACCCACCGAAAACGGTCAAGTTGTTGAATGCTCTAGGGTTTCACACTTTGACAAGTGTAATTATTGGGTACAGCAAGAGGATCCTTCAATAAACATTCGGAACATCAAGCAAGAATTGCTAAAAATACCATGTAGATACAGCGTCCACATACCCTTCCAAATAAGCTTCCAAAACTGCCAAAAGCATCATGTAGCAACTGAACAATGAAGGCTCAGTGGTTTCTGACAACCTTTCTCTGGAGTAGGCAACTAGTGCAATGAGACTGGCCAATACAAATTGTTTCTACAACGAGCCACAAGGATGACGGGGTTCAATCTTCCCTTGTTTCTTAAGAATGGGCAATGGATGCGATGGCTTCCTGTTGCCCAAATGCACAAGTACCAGATGATCTGGCTACCAACTGAGTCAAATTCACCGGAGGTAGCTAGGTTATTGATGTGAAGAAGTGCCAGAAAGTAAGCCTAGGGTGACAAAGGGAGAATGGCCTCCAAGTAGGAAAGCAAAGTGCATTATGTAGTTTACTAAGCTCCAATTCTTCTATGCAGCGCCTTCTTCACCATTAATGAACAGGACGGAGAGAGCGAATGTCGAGCATGGGAGAAACCGACTTTAGAAGCTTCATCCGCCCTATTAATTTTCCACAAACCTGAAGGTAGGAGTCTTACCTTCCTAGGTGGTCGGCAACAGCCTTTCTAGATATGTTACAACCATTATCTGCCTCTGCTGCAAGTGGTGATGAGGTGCTCTGAGATGGCCTTATCACAATCAGATCACTAGCAATACCTTGAGGATCGACAAAAACCACGTATCAAGTAATGGTGCCTACTGCCCTTAATTAAGAACATGTCCATTCAGCAATATTAATTTCTATAGTATGTAATCCTATGAATGAAAATTTCTATAGGAACCGGATATAATTCTTAATGAGATGAGGCCAAACTTTTGCCTCCTCCAAAAAAAAGGCAGCACCGGCCAAATTCGCAGAGAAGAAAAGTACCACTGGCCAGAATGACTATGGCCCACTCGCCACGTGATCCACGAGCAGTGGCGAACCCAGGAACTTATCGAAGCCTGGGCGCACCGCAGTGTAACAAAAAAAAATTCCGAACAAATGTACGAAATATGAAGCAAACATTATGTTTAAAATAGTTTTAATGCGAAAACAAGAATATAATACATTACACTCGCAACATGTTCCAACGTTCACAAGTCACAACCAATGGCGTATCCAGAAAAAAATTACAGGGTGGGCACACTGCAATAAAAATGTCGCACCGTGGATTTTTTTACCAGATGAATAGTATAAATAGGAGATCGATTCACAAAATTGTAATTCAATATGTATGTTTCATATGTACATGGTTCCAATACAAATAGTTAAAAACATAAACAAAATCTTACATTATGAAATATAGCAAAAATATAAAATTACATCACTTAGATTTGGTAACTCTAAATTGTGGCATCCCAATGAAAGATTTTTTTTCCATTTGTAAACAACATACTCCTATAAAAGATTTTCCAATATCTAACCATCCGTATGATACCCCTACTCTCCTCAACATTGGCAAAACAATCTCCTTAATTATTGTCATAAACACTTGCCAAAATCTAACACAATGGCGCTAAACACGCCATCAAATATGTTTGCCTTCCTAACTCCTTCGTTGAGATGGACACGCATACTTATTGCCATCTAAACGAGGCAGACTTTGACCATTGTGTGCATCTCGAGCGATAGAAAAAAGAAAGGCCATGGCCTGGGAATGGAGGGTTCGGGACAGAGGCGAACAGACGAGGAGGAGGAGGACTTGTTCGGCAGTTTGTATCGAGAATCTGAGGCTCGATCGACTCGCTGACTCACGAGGGATTAGCGGCCTGCTGTGCGTGCGACAGTGGCGGAGCTGCACCTACTATATGATGTCAAGTGACATCACAAAAATTTGGAGAACACCATTATGCTAGCTGTGAATTCACAATTTTAACCCCTCAAATACTAGATAATGACCTCACTAGCCCAATTTATCACTCATTTTGAGCTTTTGACATCACTGGTTGCCAATCCTAGCTCCGCCACTGGCGTGCGACAAGGCGACGCTCACGCACGGCCCAGGCCCAATGCCCATGCACTGCCAATGCCTCAAAGCCCAGAACAGCAGGCTGAGCAATTTTTATTTCTTTTGTCGATCGGTTTTGCCCCAGCAGATCGGAACTGCTAAGCTTAATAGCGATGGAAATCAGGAGGCGGACGGGATCGAAGCCCGGCGAGCGCCGGGCAGCAGGGCGCTGCGTCCGCCCACGAGCGAGACAGACGGCAGTGTACGATACGTCGGGTGCACGCAGCAACTACAGAGGAAACCTTTTGCTCCGTCAGACCTTAAAAAAAAAAGATTCCAATTGGTCGACCAAATTCAGCCGCAACCTTCGCACCCCGTCCTCTCCGGTCTCCTCCTCCGTCCAATCTACCCGGAGCTCGCGGATCGAGGGACCGGCGCGGCCCCTCCCCGGATCAGCGCCGGTCGGAGAGCCTCCCCCCGTTTACCGCGGCGGCTGGAGATGGACGGCGCGGGGGCGGCGGGGTGCACCCCTCCCGGAGGAGCATGTCCTCGGCCTCCGGCACCCGGAGGAGGGCGTCGACCACGGAGAACGGGTACGACGGCGCCGTCCCCGCTTCCAGGAGGGCCTCCGCCTCCATCTCCCGCACCGCCTCGTACGTGATTATCCCCGTCCCCCGTTACGATTCATTTCATCGCGATTGATGGTGCCGCCGCTGGATTGCGCGATGCCGTGCAGACACGGGAAAGCATGCCTTATCGCTTTCCGGTCGCGCGTTATGGTGTTGCTGCAGACACGGGAAGCATATGGTGTTGCTTTCCGGTCGCGCGTTATTTGCCCCTTAGGCCAAGGCTAGATTTGATTTCAAGGAATCGCTGAACCGTAGGATACGTTAATTTCAGTCGTTGCGCAACATGACCGATAACGCTCACAGCGGAAATTTGCAAATTCCGTTTATCCATTTGATGATAAGCATATGTATGCCTGTGAAATTTGAAATTCGGTAACGTAGTCAGTGTTTGCGACGCGAAGTGCATACAACCGAAATGCATGTGAGTAACTGAAAATGTTGCTCCCTCCCCTCAGGATGTATGCTTGTGGAATTTTAAATTCAGTAACGTAGTTAATGTTTCCGAATTGCGACGCAAAGTGCATACAACCGAAATGTATGGCAGTAACTGGAACATGTTGCCCCTCCCTCTCAGGACATTGACTGGGGAGAGAACCGTCAAGAGACTGAGGCTGTCCAAGGCGCTGACGATACCGGATCACACGTCCGTGCACGAGGCTTGTCGGAGGATGGCCGCGCGTAGAGTCGATGCCGTGTTGCTGACGGACTCCAATGCGTTGCTCTGTGGGATCCTTACTGACAAGGTGAGGTAGATCTTTCTTCTCTTCATCAGATCATGGCGCCGGCAGGTCGATTCTTAACTTCTAATTATGTGATGTGTTTTGTTGGCTGGTGCCAGGACATAACCACGAGGGTTATCGCACGTGAATTGAAGCTAGAAGACACACCAGTTTCGAAGGTCATGACAAGAAACCCGCTCTTTGTTCTCGCAGACACTCTTGCGGTTGAGGCGTTGCAGAAGATGGTACAAGGTTTGTGAATGTTTCTCGCGATTATTTGGCTACGTTGTTACCGTTTCTCTTAATGTGGCCTGAAAAAGTATGACATGATTCCAGGTAAGTTCAGACATTTACCTGTTGTGGAGAATGGTGAAGTCATTGCACTACTGGACATTGCCAAGTGCCTGTATGATGCTATTGCGAGAATGGAAAGGGCAGCTGAGAAAGGAAAAGCAATCGCTGCTGCCGTTGAGGGTGTAGAGAAGCATTGGGGAACATCTGTATCTGGTCTGTAGTCTTCTATCAGTAGCTTGTGTGATAAACATTAATGTGTGTCTGTGTGAGGATTTGTCTTTGTAGTTTGCCTTCTTAATACCGTTTTCCATTTTGTTTGCAGGCCCCAACACTTTTGTTGAAACTCTTCGAGAGCGAATGTTTAGGCCAGCACTATCAACCATTATAAATGAGAATTCAAAGTAGGTAATATTCTATCATTTTTAAATGAATACCTTCTTAAGTTTTTCAAGAATTTATTTGCTGTCACAGAAAACCTTATTAGCCGACTTACAATTTCTTAGAGTGGCCACTGTTGCACCAACTGACACCGTCTTGACAGCATCAAAAAAGATGCTTGAACTAAAAGTAAGTTCAGCAGTTGTCGCAATTGAAAACAAGCCTGGGGGGATTCTGACGTGAGTGTCTTTCCTCAATATTACATCACTGCTAAGTTTTATAACAGTGTCGGACTCAAAGCTACTTCAATTCTTTTTATCAATCAGCTCTAGAGATATATTGATGCGTGTTATAGCCCAAAATCTCCCTCCTGAGTCTACTACAGTCGAGAAGGTAAATAAAGCCAAATGGATTATTTTCACATTCTTAACTACTCACCTCTGTTCTGCTGTATGTTCTCTTAAACTGTCGTGACATCATGTCTGAAACTCCTTTCGACAGGTCATGACTCAGAGTCCAGAATGTGCCACGGTTGACACTCCAATCCTTGAAGCCTTACATACAATGCATGATGGAAAATTTCTGCATCTGCCTGTTCTAGACAAGGGTTCGTGGACGAATGAGCAATGTAGTTTGATTTAATTCAACTTTTTATGAAGACCATTAAATGAAAATAATGTGTTGTTGTTATCCAGATGGAAGCGTTGTAACTGTTATTGATGTCCTTCACATAACTCATGCTGCAATCGCAACAGTGAGTAACAATTTCCCTCTGCTTGAGTTTGTGTTTATGTATACACAATAGTGGCTTTATCCTCTATGTGTATTTTGGGCTTTAGACTAGAAAATGTTTATTGGCAATATGTTGGTGACCAAATTAGGTGTTTTAGCATGAGTGAATACTTCAGTCTGTATCGTGTTTTAAAGTTGCATGATGGAAATTACTAAAGCGACTTTTTAGCAAAGTGTATGATATGTAAATAATATGGACTGTTAGATAATGTAGTGTATCTTCTACATAGTCTGCTAACAATTGCTGCAGCTGAACTTACTGTCATTGACGTGTCTTCTTACCATTCATTACGTTCGTGCATATTACTTCTAGAGGTTGTTTAGTTTTTGAAATTTATTGATTATCTTCTTGTATTCAGGTTGGAAACAGTGCAGGAGCCGGCTCTGAGGCGACTTCTTCTATGATGCAGAGGTTCTGGGATTCAGCAATGTCAAGTGGGCCTCTTGATGATGACGATGACTCCAGAAGGTAAGCATATCTGCACCTCATCATTGTGATGACACATTCTGTTTACTAAATCATCATGGCATTTATCAGTGAAGGATCAACAAAAGTGGCATCCGAGGCAACAGATATAGGACGATCAGCCTTCTATCCAGCTTCAGGCTTATCAAACACTTTTGGGTTCAAGATTCAGGACAAACAAGGCAGGATGCACAGATTTAACTGTGGTATGTACTCTCATTTTGATTTCACGCAAACTGGAACTGTATCATCATTCTTCTTCCTCTCGTTTCATTCCCGTATTTCTTGAAACTGTGAGGTTCATGTTTGACATTGCAAATTTCAGACACAAGCAGTCTGACAGACCTGATAACTTCCATTTTACAAAGGCTTGGCGATGACATTGATAAATTGAACCTGCCTCAAATTTTGGTACTGCCAAGCTCCATCCTTAATGTATACCTCTGTGCCTATGTCAGTGTCAGTTTCCTGATATTTCTCCTTTCCTGACGCGATTTCACAGTATGAAGATGAAGATCATGATAAGGTAATACTTTCATCGGATGCCGACCTTATAGCAGCTGTCGACCATGCAAGACAAATCGGTTGGAAGGTAATAATACCATTCATAGGTAAAGTTGATCTTTCTCCCTTACCCATGGGTGCTCATTTGTGCGCGCCCTTATGCAGAGTTTAAGGCTGCATTTGGATTACTCCGGTGTTGGCCGTCGTAAGCGAGGAGCCGTCTCGGCGGATTTCGAGTATGCTGGAAAGGACGCATGGGCTTCCGCTTACAGCACCGTTGCGGCTGGGGCGGCCCTTGTCGCCGGCCTCGGCGTGATGGCTTACCTGAAGAGAGCAGGCTAGCGAGTAGCGCCTGCAGGCGCGGTTTTGTGTTCATTGATACAGGGTGTTACTACATTGATTGAAATGACCAGACATGACTCCTAAAAATAGAGGAGAAAATGACCAGAGATGGCCGTGTGATTAATTCTTGTGAGGAAAATCGAAATCTGTAATAATGTCACGGCAGTGGACGACACAGCACGCGGACGGTGTGATCGGATCTTGATTGTCCAGTCCTAGGTCTCCCATCACCATTGTACAATGAGGCATAATTGACCATTTGTTTCAAAAAACGGTGTACTCATCACACACATAGCCCACCAGATCGATACATGTGCCGCAGTTGCCACTACGCCCGTGTGCTCGTCTCATCTTGGTACTCGTTATTTCAGATTATACTCGAATGGAGGACTCCGATCGTTCCTAGGATCTGCTTCTTTGCTTGGCACAACAGGTTTTATAGCATCTCTACCGGCAGCACTTAAATCCCGGATTGGCCCAAATGGAGGTCCAGATCGACAAAACGGCCTCCCCAACATCACCCCATTTGTCTGGACACACCCAAAAAATATCCTCGGCACAACCTCAGACAGACGGGTCTACCTTGTCATCTACACATACCGATCACGTTGTAAACCGATGTCTCAGCTTTCTTGTCCTTCCGAGTTCATGGAGATCAAACTGTCTGGACAACGAACTTTCCCACTGTTGTAACCCGTTTGGTGACCGGCGTTTTGGCCGTGTCTTAATGGAATACGAGTGTTCCATGTCAAAAAGGCCGACATCGTGAAGGTATGAATCCCCACGTCTCGCTGACATTTAATCTGATGCGTCGCCAACCCACCCACCCGCGCCACCGTTTCCACTGAGTTTCGGCTAAAAGATGGTCCATTGTGTCGTCAACCCAGCCGTGCTCACTTTCCATCATTTGATCGCTAGAAAAATGCCTAGGCACCTCATGGGCCATCCTCACTCAAGCCCCATGCAAACGTTTTCCGCCAAAGCCAACTCCTCTGCCTTCAGACGATGATGACAACGAGGAGGAGGACGAGTTACCGCCGAATCCGGAGCGGGCCGCCATCCTCGCCTACTATGCAACCGCTCGTGGGGAGGATACCGAGGAGACGAATGTATTGCAAGAGCGCGCGAGGGAGGAGGTTGACCGCCTAGCAGCTGCAAGGTCCGCGAAGCAGAAGAGTTGGATAGCAGGAGCCGGGAGGCGGCTGACTATGCCACGTGGCGGAGAGTGCGTGTTATCAGGAGAGGTGCACACATACGCCACAACGGCAGAGAGGCACCGACGGACGCTCAAAGCCACATCAGAGAGGCGATGTCTGGCGCGGGAAACAAATGTCGGTGAGGCTGCCCATCCTCTTACTTCGTTGACTCGCGACAAACGAAGGCGAGACTAGCCCGTCTTACAGCATCGGCCCCACAACGGCAAGTTGGACTCATCAAGCCCTCTCCGGGTGCCTAGATTAGGTTTCGTTTAAGTTTAAATTATGTTGTAATATGTCTAATATTTAATGAAAATTGAGAATTTTTATTTAAATTTGTGAACGTTTGATTTTTTACTACTGCCTTCGATACATATTAATTGTCGCCAAAACTGATATATGTAGGACTAAAATATCTGTAGATATGAGAACCAATCTGTGGTTGGATGGTTAGGAGGGTGGGTGTACCCCAGCCACCAGAGTTCAATCTCTAGATTTGATGTTGGTGCGTCTCATTTAGACGGAATATTCTTCAGTGGGAGGCGATGTTCCCGTCGACGGTGAGATGCCTGTGATGACTTTCGTCAATCTTAAGACCTGATCCGCCGGTCAGTCTCTCGAAGGTGTTCATAAGGGTAGGGTGTACATGCTTGTGTTCAAGATATGAGTGTATGACATGTATGTGAATGTCTGTGTCTGTACGACTGTACGGTGTTTCAGTGTTCCGCAAATAAAGAAGTGTAGATATATCCGATTAGAGATATATCACTTTCGATGCATCGGTAGCGACCCCGCTTGAGCAGCTCCCAATCCTCCCATTATGCCGACATAGCAGATTTTTTTGTTTTTTTGATGCGGGACACATTATCTGGCCACCCGGTGGAGAATCGACGGCTCGGATCCTCGGAACAAACAACCTTCGCTTCTGGATCATTTCCCTTACCGCCAGCCGCTAAAAAAAAGGGCGAGCAGAGGAGCCATGGCGGCGGAGGGCGAGGAAAAGAAGATGATGATGCTGCGGAGCGAGGACGGTGTGGAGTTCGTGGTATCGGCTGCCGAGGCGAGCCAGTGCGGAAGGACCATCGATTTCAAGATCAAGTACGACTACGAGAACCACATCATCCCCTCCGACGACGACGGCGGCGAAACCGGTTACTCCCCCATCCACCTCTTCGTCCAGGCCGACACCCTCTCCAAGGTCATCCAGTACTCCAAGATGCACGCCTTCGGATCCCAAGACTTCAGCCACTGGGACGCGGAGTTCATCGGTCGTTTCGGCCACGAGAACCTCTTCGATCTAATCCTCGTGAGCTCACTCTCTGCCCCTCCCGTCTCTTCTTTTTGCGATTGGACTGTTGTCCCAAGGTATTCTCGTAATTCTCTTGCTTCGTTATTATGCCAGTCATTACAAGCATCCGTTTTTTATGACTGCGATTGGACATCCCTTGTATGTCATCATGCATTTAGGTTCGCCATGCTGCTGACTCCCCTCCTGGTGCGATTTAACCTGTAATCTGTGACCTAGCCTCTGTGGTTGTGATTTGTTACAACTTACAAGCGTTGCTATTACGATTCCTGGGAAGCTATCGTACCTAGCACCGTCATTATGCCAATCATGTGGCACTGATTTGTTACAAGCATTCGTTTGTATGATCCCTCTTAAGCTATCATCGGATCACAATTTAGACCGGAACAATATCTGATAGACTGATACACATAGGATGTGACCCTGTGTCCATTGCACACCACATTTCATGATTTCAATATTAACCATGCCTTAATCAAAATACTCACTCTTGTTGAGATACTACTTACAGGCAGCAAAATACCTCCGCAACCGAGGACTGCTTCATCTGACCTGCGAGACCGTTGCCAATGTGATCAAGGGGAAGTCATTTGATGAGATCCGTGCCATCTTCAATATCAGGAGTTACGTGACCAACCTCAAAAACACGATTGGTGCAAAAAAGGTGGACACACTTGATAAGTGGCTCACAACCCCATGTAGTCCATCTGCTGAGGAGGACCCGGTGCTCACACTGGAGCAGAATGCTGTGGAAGCTCTTCACATAGTCCGGTGCCAAGAGTTTACTGGGTACGATCCCAAGCGGAATGATTTTGTCTGTACTCGCTTCTGCAGCTATAACATAGCCTTCTTTGACCTTGACAAGGAGTGTAAGTATATTCACAACCATTGCATCATTAATCTCGTTCAGGTGATTGTTTTTTATAGGCAGAGTGAAAATCAAATACCTTTCTATGCATTGGGATTTTAACTCAGTTTCTGCGCCCATCTGAATGGATTAAGCATTTCAGTGTATCTGTGTGTATCCAACTAATATTCCATGCACCCTGGCCTGTTAATTTATTGATCACATGCATCGCTTTAGAAGATGTTTGGATTTCTTTTGTATTTTACAGCCAGGATTGTTCATGGGCCGCAGCTTGACAGGATGTTTCTACCACTTTCGAGATATGGTGTACGATCTTCGGTCAATGTCATATCCTTGAAGGTTATCGAGTCTCTTGTGGACGACGATTTAAGGATATTTGGTACCGTGGTTGCAAGAAACGGAGTTGATTACAGATGTATCTATTTTTTCAGGCGTGAAAAGGATGATGCCCAAGCCATCGCCTTGCCGGTCTATAATCACTCCTCCCTCATCATAAAAAACAAAACCGCTCATGTAGGATTGCATCATAATATTATTTGATCATGCTTACAATGCTCACATGCATCTGGTACCCTATTACAGTTTGGGACTCGTCCTTATATAGTTACTTATGGTATGCTAAAGTGTGCTTGTATTTTTTATCCACTCACTCCTTTGTGTTACTTGTAGAAGGGAATTCATCCCTCTATGTCTACTGAACTAATTCCCAAACTATGTGGTTGCATGTATCCTCATTCAGAAATTTGACGTCATTTTTGATCGTGGATTACCTTCAATAGTAAAAGTCATTTTGTGTCGATGTTCTTACCTAATATAATACAGTTGTTACTGTCAAACCACACTCTTTCATCAGATTCTGTTGCCTCTAATTTTCTGTTGTACATCAATAGAACAAGTCATTTTCTGTGAACTTGGTTACTTATTTTCTGCTGTTCCGGTCACTTACTTAATCTTTGTCCAGTGTTAAATATGTTTTGTATCATGAAGTGTCTTAATGTTTGCACATTTTGTACTGGAAGATCCACTGTGAAATATGGTTTTGAATTATGAAGAAGTGTTATGTTTGAACAATTTGTATTGGAAATTATATCCCCCTTGTTAGAATTTTGGAACTGTCTAACTTTATCTGGCTTGCTAAAGCTTGTTTTCTGTTCGTATCCACTTATAACTGGATAATGCACTAGCTTGTAACTATGTGGAGACTTATTTTGACATGGATTCTTTTAACTGTGCAGGATGGTATGTTAACTTTGACAGACCCATGTCGAGGCCTTGTTCTGCTGGATCAAATTTACTTTGAGATCGATCTTAAGATCAGGTGTAGTGGAGGTGAAATTAAAGATTTTAGTAGAGGTGTAATATCTTTTGAGAGCGCCCGCCTCCCTGCTGATCGGCAAACCATGACTCTCAGTCTAAATAGTTGGCTGAGTAGGGTGGAATTGGCATGTGCACATGTTGTACAGCCCTTGGAGGCTACCATTGCAATCAATGTTTTGAAGGGGCCATGTAATATCTCAAGAGTTTCTGCTTGGGTTAACGGAGATACTATCATTCTATATGACAGTGAAGCAGACAGTAACTGGTGATAGTGGCGGCTCTGTTCCATTGACTCGTCGTGTGGTGGCTGTCCCATTCAATGAGAAGTTGGTGCTAGATCTTGTTGACGATGATAACATTGAACATGTTCGCCTCACTCTAGGACAGTCTGATAAAGAGTCTGTTTGTGTTTGCAAGATGGGTTTGTTGGGTGAAGTGCAAGTAAAAGTTGCCTGGACAGTTATCCGGAAGAGAAGGAGTTATGAGTTCGAGATTATCGGGAATGCATGCCTGTTGCACGAATAAGGTTGATGGGAATCTTTGAAGTGAATATCTCCTTGTAACTAACTGTTGGATAATGAACCAATGAAACCGGTATCAGATGGTTGTAGGCTAATGAACCTGATATCAGCTGCATATGATGTCCCACTATTCAAGATTGCTTCTGATACATGGAGGATGGTATATTAGCTTTGACAGAGCCATGTGAGGGCTTGTTCCGGCAGATAGAATTTATTTTGTGAACAATTTAAAGATAAAGAGTGATGGAGCGTGATTAAAGATTTGAGCAAAGGTGTAATAGTTTTCGATAAGAACCGCCTCGCTCATGATAGCCAGGCCATGACTCTGGGTCTAGACAGCTGGCTGAGTATGGTGGAGTTGACATGTGCTTATGTTGTACATCCGGTCGAAGCTACCATTGAAATCAATATTTTAAAGGGTCCATGCTGTATGTCAAGAGTAGCAGCTTGGACTACTGGAAATTATGAGGATAGTATCAATCTTTACAATGGTGGTGAAGCAGGAGGCGCTCGGACAGTAATTGGCGCTGCTGCTGCTTGTGTTCCGTTAGTTCATCGTGTTGTAGCTGTCCCACTTGGTAAAAAGTTAGGTGCTACATATTGTTGACGAAGACCTTGATGGTGTCGTTGCTGAGAACCTTCTCGTCTCTATCAGCAATCCGATGAATGGGTCACTCGTAAGATGGGTTCTTGTGGTGAACTGGAGGTGAAAGTTGCTTGGACAGCTGTTCCCAGAAGACAGAGACACGGTAAGCTTAAGGTGGTGGGAAATGAGAGCCTCTTGCTTTGACAAGATATGCCGGCGGTGGCTGTGAATTTGTTGCTGCATTGTGTGTACTCTGTTTATTTCTAGTACTCTTGTGTCACTACCATAAAGTAGAATGATAGTGTTTCCATTAGTCCAAGCAGAAACTCTAGAGATATCACGGTTTTGTCTTCATTGATACCGGGTTTTGTTACCACATTGAAGTGACCAGAAATGACTCCTAAAAAAGAGAGAAGAAAATGACCTGAGATTGTTGGGTGTGATTAATTCTTGGGAGGAAAATCGAAATCTGTGACACGCAGTGGACGGTGTGGATCGAATCTTGGTTGTCCAGTCCCAGGTCTCAATCACCATTGTACAATGAGGCATAATTGGCCATTTGTTTTAAACAAACAGTGTACAACATAGCCCCATCAGATCGGTACATGTGCCGCAGTTGCCACTTCGCCTGTGTGCTCGTCTGATCCTCTCATTTTATTTGTTATTTCTTGGATCTAGTCTTTTTTGTTTTGTTTTTTAGTTTCTTTTGATTGGTTTTTTGTAAAGCTCTTTCTAATCAATGAATTTAGCAGCTCCATGCTAACATTAAAAAAAAAATCAGAAACTATCAGAAGCAAGATGGTCTAACGGTCTTCTATCCCCTCCAAGCTCCAGATGACCCACTTCGCTGCGGAATACGGCCCAAGACGGCTGTCCCCTGCTGATTCTCCGGAAAGCAGAGAGAAGCCTCGAAGATGCAAGTGGTCACACTGCAAGTGGTGAAGAACACCATCATTACGCAGAGTCGCAGACTGAATTTTCCGTCAGCAGGTGCCAAACGTAGGTGTTGAATGTCCGTCCGTCAGAAGGTACTCCTCCTACCAGCCATTCATTTCAGCACAGACCCTGTTGTCCATTCTGCCATGCATGGTATGTTGGTTGGATCCACACCAATTCCCACGGCCAAACACCTGCGGAATGCAAACATTGCAGCGGCAGAGATGCAAATGCTCCTGTAGAAACTAGGTAAAAGATTTGCCTGCAATGCTCCTGTAGTAGTCCCGTTGTCCCTGCGGACCAGGCAGCCTGCGGAGACCGGTGGAACGGGCCTGGCATGGACCGCTCTGCTGTCTGCTGCATCGATTTCACTGTGCGGAACTGATTTAAACCTACTACCAGTGACAAGGTGCATTTCATCATTTCATGGCACTGCTTCGCTCTCTCTCTCAACATACACACCTGTCTTGCTGTACCCAATTAACTACCTCCTCTGTTTCTCTGTTCCATCCACCAAACTCTACCAAATAATGCGTCCCCGCCGCCGCGTCTAGCCACTCCGGCCGCCGCGTCCACCTTCCCCTGCCTCTCCCCAGCCCCCTCCCCAGCCCCCTCCCCCCCTCCCTCATGGCCGCGCCTCTCCTGCGCTCGGTGGTGGTGGAGCCGCGCCTGATCTCCGAGCGGGAGCGCCGCTGGATGGAGTCGAGTCCGAGCTCCAGTTCGGGCTCCTCCGCCGCCGCCTCCCCTCTGGCAGGTCCGCGACTCTCCTACGCCGGCGTCGCCGCCATGGAGCCGAGGGTCAGCCCTTCGGCTGCGCCTTCGCCGTCAACTTCGCGTCGGCCGACCCCCACCCTCACCGCCGCGTCCCGCCCTCGCCCCGCGACCCCACCTCACCGCGCCGCGCCCACGGGCCCAGCCTGACGCTGAAGGTTGGTTGGTGGCCGGGCCAAGGCGCCGACGGCGCGAACCCGCTCCCAGCCCACCGTCCCCTCCTCCCCGGCGCTCCCTCATCATCGAGCTCGACGGCATGTGTCTTAACTGCACGTCCACGGAGCACCGGCGCAAGGACTGCACCCAGCCTACCCGCCTCAGATGCAAGAGCACGCTCCACCTCGCACGGGATTGCAAGCGTCCGCGCAGCCCTCCCAGCCACGGCTATGGTGACGGGCAGCGCCGGGCGCCGCCCGCTCTGCGCGGCCGTGCGGATAGGCAGCCTAGCGCAGACACGCCGACGGCGTCGCGGGAGTCTACGCCGCCTATCCCTCCTCCCAGGTCGCTGCTCGTCGCTCCGTCTCCACCGCGTGTTGAGCCCGATGCCGATGACCGCCTGCCGGAGCTGTGCGTCATTGAGCGCACGGCCGCCATCGACGCTCTCGGTCGTTGGTGCGAGCGTCAGCCACTCCGTCATCGCCGCGCTGCTTGCCGAGGTCCTGCTGATCTCGATTTCGGACTTCTCCGTGCACACCACGGCGCCGGAGGCGTGCCTCGTTCTGTTCGACAGATTGGAGGACCGTGACCGCGCCGTTGCCAACCCCGTCATTCCCGCCTTGTCGTTCGAGCCCCGCATCAAGCCGTGGACGCCCCAGGCCCAGGCGACGTGCGCCATCATGAAGTACAAGGTCGACCTCGACATCGTGGGAATCCCGGCGCACGCTTGGCTCCGGTCCACCGCTGCCTCCTTGCTGTCTTCTTCATGCTGCATCGACTCCATGGCTGACGAAACAACGCTGCGGCATGATCTGCGCCGCTTCCGCCTGTCCGCCTGGACGGCAAACCCGGGCCTCATCCCGCCCAAGCGCATCCTCGCCATCCCCGACGAGACGCCGCTTGGGCCAGCTCCGGCCGACGCGACTGCCCGAAGCTTGCTGCACTACGATGTGGATATCAAGCTCCGCCGTGTGGCGCGGCCGCGCTCCCCTGGCCCTGGCGACGACGCGCCCGGCGACGGCCAGGACTCTGGCTCGGATGAGCAGCACCCGGCCCCCGGGGGACGCGGATCGGCCGCCGCGTCGCAAACCGTCGACGGCGCCGTCGACGCCGCGGGACGGGTGGTCCATCTACGGGTGTTCTGCCTCAGGAGGGTGTTGCTGCTGCTGTTGGTGCTGCCGCCGACGCCGGCGGTGACTGCGCCGCCATGCGCGCTGCGCGCCCGGTCCAACCGCCGTCGCCGTCGCCGGCGCTCTCTGAACCGGAGAAAGGTGGGCCCTGTTCAGGCGTCCACTCCGCTGGGTGCCACGTGCCGCGCCGGAGGTCGTCGAGGGTCCCATTGCCACCACTTCGGTGCACGTGCAGCGCTCTCCGACCCGTTGGAGGTGGCCGACAAGGCCGTTGTGCCGGATCAGAAGTGGCAGTCATCTCGTCGCCTTCTGCATGTCAGGACAACGGAGTGCAGCAGGGCGCCGCGGACCAGTCGCAAAGCCATCTGCCACCTACGGTGGCTGCAGCTTTGGAGCGGCCGGTGGGCATGCCATGCTAGGACGCTTTGGAGCCGGACCTGCCAGCTGTGTCCGCCGACGCAGACCTCGCTGGGACTCCTGTTCGTGATGGTGGCCCCCCCTGGATGGTGCGGCCAATCAGCTGGCTACCCCTCCTGACCTGTCCGGAGTGGCCTCGGATCCTACTGCGACATCTGAGCCGGCCAACGCCGTACCGCCATGCTCTCCGGTGGGGTCCTCCGGATCTTGCGCGCCAAGCACGCACTCGCCTGCTGCTGGTAGCTCGCCCTCTGGTCCCACATGTGGCCCTGCTTCGCCCGCGTCGCCCCCGTCTGTGGATGGCCCCCGCAGCCTGGCCTTCACGGAGGACTCATCGTGGCTGCACCCTGCCGCCATTGGTACCCCTCGGACTGCAACCGCTAAAAATGGTTCAAGGTGCCCATCTCGCCGTCCCCGAGATGACCTGCCGCTGGCTGTGACGACGTACCTCCGGTCCTGTCACCAGCCGCTGTCCAAGCCGCTCCTCCGCCCGGCACCGATCGCTACCCCTCGCCGCTGCTCCACGTCGGAGCGGCCGCATCGCGCTGGTGTGTGGCAATGAGGTGCCTGGCACGGCGTCCTGGGCATAGAAGACTATCATCTGCAAGCTTGGCCTTGCGGATCGGCCGAGCAGATCGACGATGGCACCCTGGCGGTACAGGAACTTCTTCTCAGATGAGATTCTTGTGCACCGGCTGGATGCCCTTCGCGAGCTGTTCTCTCGCGTTCCCTTGCGGGTGTTGATGTAGCCGCGCACTATGTGCAGGCGGAGCGGTCTGTTAGACCGTGGTTTATCTTGGTTGTTATCATGTTTCCTTATGTGTACACCTAATGAGAATATTTGCGGGTGGAATTTCCGTGGTCTCAATTCCGCTGCGCGCTGTGATCTACTGAGAGACACGGTTAGAGATGAGCACGCTTCCTTGATCTGCATCGAGGAGACCAAGTTGGAGGTTATTGATGCACACCTCATTCTTCGGCTGTTTGGACCCGGCTTCGAGCACTTCTCGCTGCCGGCGGTTGGCACTAGGGCGGGATCCTCGTCGCGTGGCGCACATCTGTTTGGGAAGTGTCCGGCGTCGCATTCCACTCCTTCGCCCTCTCGGTGCGCATCAGGCAGCGGTGCGACCCCTCGCCACCATGGTGGCTGACGGTGGTCTACGGCCCTTTTGCCACCGCTGATCGGCTATTGTTCTTTGAGGAGTTGCGCACCTTCCGCGCTTCGCATCCGGGCCTTGGTCTCTAATGGGAGACTTCAATCTCATCTACCAAGCAGCCGACAAGAACAATGCAAACCTGGATAGGCGATGGATGACACGGTTTCGGAGGTTCCTAGATGATCTCGAGCTGTCCCGAGCTGAACCTTCACGGACGGCATACACGTGGAGTAATGAGCGCCGTGTGCCTACGCTGGTGCGCCTGGATCGCTGGTTCCACTCTGCGGATTGGGAGGAGAGGTTCCCCAACTGCCTGTTGCGGCCGGGGCATCTCTGGCTTCAGATCATTGCCCCATTATCCTGCATACAGACCTCCATCCCCACGTTGTTTACAGGTTCAGGTTCGGCCGTCTGGCCGAAATAACGACGGGTTCCTTGAGGCGGTCGCGGAGGCCTGGACCGCACCTGATCACATGGATCCCCTAGCTCGCCTGGACATCCTTCGGACGGCGCGAAGGCCCACAATCCTGGATGATCGGAACATTGGCAACGTTCGCCGGCAGCTACTCCTTGCGAAGGAGTTGAACTTCAGGTTGGATGTTGCGCAGGAGTCGCGTGTTCTATCGGATGCAGAATTCGCCTTTCGCTCTGAGCTTAAGCTGAAGTTCTTGGCCTCGCGTCCCTTGAGCGCGCCATCGCGCGCCATCGCTCCCGTGTGCTGTGGCTTGCTGAGGGCGATGCTAATACACGATATTTCCATATGAGAGCAAGGCAGCGGAGGCGCAACCACAATCGTGGCGCTTGCGCAGGACGGCATTGGCTGTGGATCACGGAGATAAGGAAG